>JAODKC010000064.1:19987625-20035786 GCA_026777985.1 Mormyrops attenuatus
ATGCGGACCAAGCTCTGACACCGGTCATACAGGGACCGAACAGCCCTTATAAGGAAGCCCGGCACCCCATACTCCTGGAGCACTGCCCACAGGACTCCCCAAGGGACACGGTCAAATGCCTTCTCCAAGTCCACAAAACACATGTAGATTGGTTGGGCAAACTCCCATGAACCCTCCAGAACCCTGCTGAGAGTATTGAGCTGGTCCACTGTTCCATGGCCAGGGCGAAAACCACACTGCTCCTCCGGAATCTGAGGTTTGACAATCCGACAGACCCTCCTCTCCAGGACCCCCAAATAGATCTTACCAGGGAGGCTGAGGAGTGTGATCCCCCTATAGTTGGAGCACACCCTCCGGTCCCCTTTCTTAAAGCGGGGGACCACCACCCCGGTCTGCCAGTGCAGAGGCACTGCCCCTGATGTCCACGCGATGCTGCAGATGCGTGCCAACCAGGACAGCCCCGCAGCATCGAGAGCCTTAAGGAACTCCAGGCGTATCTCATCCACCCCCGGGGCCCGGCCACTGAGGAGCTTTTTAACCACCTCAGCAACCACCGCCCCAGAGACAGGGTAGTCCACCCCCAAGTCCCCAAACTCTGCTTCCTCGTTGGAAGGCGTGTCAGTGGGATTGAGGAGGTCTCCGAAGTATTCCCTCCACCGACCCATAACGTCAGCAGCGCCCCATCCCCACCATAAACAGTGTTGATGCTGCACCGCTTTCCCGCCCTGAGCTGCCGGATGGTGGGCCAGAACCTCCTCGAAGCCATCCGGAAGTCGTTTTCCATGGCCTCGCCGAACTCCTCCCACACCCAAGTTTTTGCTTCAGCGCCCACGGAAGCCACATTCCGCTTGGCCCGCTGGTACCTGTCAGCTGCCTCTGGAGTCCCACAGGCCAAAAAGACCCGTTCGGACTCCTTCTTCAGCTTGACGGCTTCCCTCACCACTGGTTCTTGCATTCATTGTTAAAATTCCACTTCTGCACTTTATCAGTATTTATTTTACTATATTGTGGTCTATTTGCATTCTTATCACATTTGTATACTGTATATTTATTAAACAAGTAACTTTTGCTTTAATTCAGTTACACCTAAATATATGAGTTAAGGTATCACAATTGATAGGTTGGAAATCCACTAAATACTATAGTATTTAGTGGAATCTAGTCCATGGGAAAATTATATCATATCTCTTCTCATCCAGCCATCTGCCTACTTCCTACTCAGGTAGATCCTGCACAAGATGCCAGTCCGTCACAGGGCGCACATACACAAACATACACTACGGGCAATTCATGTTAATGAACCTAACCTGCATGTTATTGCAGTGGGGGAGGAAACTGGCATGCCAACCCATGCAAACTCCACACAGACAGGGGTCGATTCTCCCATCTGTGCAAATCAAAAACGTGCGAAGCTGTGCATTTTTTTTCATTTAAGTGTATTCCACCGTCGACTGTGGTTCACGTGCACTTAGGCTAGATATGCACTTTGGGTGGAGAAACACCAATATATGGGCATGTCACATGTAAATAACCCTTAAGCAAATTCTGCCAATGACTTAAGAACTATTATCACGTGGTTCTACATGGCCACACGCAATATTTCAGTGTTCAGAAAGCTGAACATGTAACAGAACAGAACTTTAAAACATTTATTATACATTTAGAAATAAATGTTAAATCAATAACGTGGATAATTTATGTAATAATTATATAACACAATGGTATATAGAAATATTAGGCAGGATTCAAGTCAACATGCCTAGTAGGCAAATCAATTTGACTTTTATATGAAACCTATAATAATTTCAATTAAAATTAGTAAAATATAGGTTTAACGGAAGTAGTTTGTCCTCATAATCCTAAGTACAGTCCATGTACTTGTGCTCCTGAGAGAGTGGGTAGACAGAGAAGAGTAGACAACCACAAATACTCTGCCCTTGTCTTGATGTACTTCAATTTTAAACCGATGTGGGATGTGATTTGGTCTTTTTGTATACTTTGTCTCATACATACGCACGCAAGTCCCCAACAGAACTACCTGACCAAGACATTTGCCGAATTGTTTACCATTCTACGCTTAAGAGTATAGTTGTCTGGGTTTGTAGTGGCAGTGACTAGCAATAGGTTTGCAATAATACGTCACCGCTGTAGTGCATAAGCTTGTTTGGGCTATGTCATACTTGCCTGATTCCAATGACTGGGGGGAGGGGCTCCGTAAAATTTGCTGACCGGGGGGTTCAAACTCGTCCATGACAGGCTGCATCTCTGATCAGTAGCATGCATGTTTTTGGGGGGGGGGCAATTTTATGTAGTTCAATAACAGACTCACATTATACAATTTCATTGTCTAAAATGTCAGTTTTGCTTCTGGGGTAATTAATCAATTGCAGAATAAAACAACTGACAATACAAAACAAGTGAAGAAATAAAGATTCATCTTATTATACTAATTGATTGTGTCTTGTGGGTTTCATGCAATGAAATTGAAAGATTTAAAAACATTTGATATGACTTTGTGCTATTTAATCTTCAAACTGCAAAGGTAGGACCCATTTGGGGCCCACTGAGGGACCATTAAATCAGAGCTAAAAATGATGTCATTTTAATACACCTAATAAGATAAGGTAATGCCAATGGCTCTGCACAAAATGCAAACACTATTTCATTGTAACGTTTTGTTTTTGGTTGAAGGACTGTCATGTCTGCGAATGACCAAATATAGGTGCAATGGCTTGCTGAAATAAAATGATTTCTGTGGAATTCAGTTAAGTTCTCAATGTAAATAAAAGAGTTCATGTTTCATGTTTTGTTTGTTGCCAACAATGATGGCGCAACTTCCTTTTCTCGACTGATGAATTACTTATACTACTTGAAAGGCTGCGCCAGCTTCTTCAGGTTATGAACGAATGGACAGAGTACAGAGAGAAAATACACTATTTCATAGTTATATTTTCGGACAAAACAAAAATAATCATCGCCATAACATATGTGCACATGACTGTTATAAGCCAAATCAAAAATGCACAAAACCCACAATATTTTAAAGAATACACTGCAGGCATCTGCGTTTTATCTCTCCTGTCTTTACTGTGGTCATGGAAATGTCCAAGAATTCATAGAGCATATTCGCTTTAGCTGACTTGATGGAGGGAAAATGATTATTGAAAGCAAGTCCCCACATAAACTTGTTGGGTTCACTGAAAACCATGAAGTGAAACAACAGAGTAATTGAAGGTTACTTTTAACAGTGGCACTACAGAAATGGACTGATGGTACATAGTAACTAAATAATAAATGCCACGTTTAAATCAATGCTTCAACAGTAGGCCTACAAGTGTGTGTGTCCAAAAAAGGCAAAAGATGAAAGGATAGGAAACGTTGAAGATAGACCGCTCCTTTTTACATCTACTCTCTAAATGCCAAGTGAAACAGATCTACCGTCTGGATTTCCATCCGTCCCATAGGTGCACTTAAATGGCCAATGAGAGCTCGGTTCTCCTTTGGAGGAATGCAGCTGTTGGACACAGCCAAGCCTGCTCCTCATGTCAGCTGAGTAGGAGAGAAAAACTCCCCAGCATCTGCGCTTCCTCACAAACAATCAGTCACTTTGAAACCTGACAACCCCAAAAGGTAAAATAGCATTTTTCACATTAAGTGGAGCATCACAGGATTATATTCCAAAAAGTGGAGAGCATCAAGAAGGAGAAAAACTATTTATTTTTTCCAAGCATCTTATCCAGCTAATAACTCATTATTTGATAATCCAGTTTTTAAGAAAACACGCAGAATAGCAGTGAGACACAAATGCCTTGGAATGGAAATGGAGCCTGTAGCGAAAAGACAGCAGATCGAGCGCAAGACCTGCGTGTGGCCTGTGTGAGGTCCATACTGCAGTGGCACTAGAAGTTGGAACAGCCGTCGTAGCCAGTGGATATCACCGATGAGGCAGTCCTTAGCATGAAGGGGAATTACTCTCAATATTCCGAGCATTGAGGGGAAATGGTCACGTTTGCATAAGCCCCTACCCCTGAGGACCTTGGAACTAAGGCCCGAACTACTGCTGGTTAACTACTGGAGTATTATATACTTTCAGAGGAAGTACAGCTAGCTGTCCCTTCCAATAGAGCCAGACTTCTTTGAGCAGCACGGACTTTGTTCAGGAAGGAGAGCTTCCAAAGCCCAGACACCCACAGCGATCTGTTTCTTTGAACAGAAGAAAGTAAGAGAGAGCCATACTAAAAAGCTGTTTCTTGTTTACCAGTCACCTAGCAGCTGACAAAGAGCAGAAATTCCACGGAAGTCAGACTGCTCAGATTGGGCTTGTTTTAACGTTCTGCTCATCTTGGCCTGAGTAGTCAGCATATCTTTCAACACGGCTGGGGGAAAAGAGAACTCAAATTCGAGTTTAATTTCATATCTGTACTCATCATCTTCATTTTCCATTCTTCCTCTTATTGCAATTAATCCATTTTTTTCATCCACCCCTTCTAAAATCCTTTCCCTTTTCTTTAGAACCATCTTTCTTTTTTTAACCTGGTTCCATTGTCGTCATCATCATCATCATCATCATCAAGCTCTAATAAATAAACAATAAATTAAAATTAAAAAGTGATCCAGCAGTCAAACATCTCAGATAGAAAACATGCCTCAATTATTTCTAGCCTTGGTTTCCACAAACACGTTTGAATGGGACAAAGTACAAACCTCTCGCCAAATTTATTTTGAACTCCTTCTCGGCCACTTTTAACAGGGCTTTTCGGCTGATTACTTCTGCAGGCAGGAATATAGCCAATTATCTCTATACTCTCAAACTTTGGAATGTGCGTGATTTATGTCTGTAATGTCTGGCTTTGAATCTCTCCAAAAAATAAGATTAATGTCTGCGGCATAACAATAAATTATATTTGTCATGCTATTCAAATTTTTAAAATAAAATAAAGCAGAATATGGTAATATAAACATATGGAAACAAGCTTCATTTGAGCTAATACTAATACACTGTGCTTGTTGTGTTTGCCGTACGACACTCTAATGTGCTTGTAAGCTTCACATGATCTGACTCAAAGTAGAAATAAAATTCAAATTTAAAGATGCTTTTATAAAGGGCGTGCTGACTTCTTATGCTTCGTTTTTTACAGTTGGCCAGTATTACAGGGAACTTATCAAAAATGGAGGCAATATTTTAGTAGTCATCAATGCTTTGCGAAAAAACAAGTTCCTTTAGCAGAAACCACTAGTATCCTGGTGTTTAAGATTCACAATACTTTTTAGGCAGCGTGGCGGGGAGAAAAGAGTTAAATATTGCTCTGCCGTGTTGTTTTTTCAGTCTGGACAGACAGCCTGGAGCAGACAGTCACCTCTGTGAGCTGATGAATTACAGTTGAAAAGGGCCCAGCCACCCCCAAAGCACGAACTGGCCCCTTCGCTCTGTCAGACCCCAGGGATTCTTTGGGAGAGCTCTCTCTTTATATGAGGGAGAGCGGGGAAGCAGCACGGTAGCAAGGCTGAACATCAAGGCGGCGACGTCGATGATCAACACCTAGGTCATGACTGAAAGCTCCTCCTTTTCCTAAAACAGCCATGCTAACACATGCCTGGTCAAGGTGGATACAGTCCTGACTAGGGATACAGAGCATTTCACTTTATATTGTTCTTTATTCTACTTATAAGGAATTCCCTATCTTTCACATCCAAGAAGCTCTCCTCCAAACCTATAAATATTCAGAGTGCATGAACTTTTATACCTTTGTAAATTTAAAGTCCTCCTGGTCATTGAGTTATGTTGCAGGCATAACAATTCCTTTTAAAATGAGTTGTGCAATGAATTTGGAGTCACTGAATACATATGTTAGGAATAGAGAGGGAACGACCACTTAATACACACTGTGCCAGATACGTATTAGTGGGATTTGAAGAGGGGTTAAGCAACTTTTTAGATAATAAAAAAACAAATCTACTTGTTTGCTCATTTTCTTGGCCCGGTATTACCAGTGAAGGACCCCATCCAGTTATTATAGGTGGAACTGATTTAGACCCGCTCATCTTCTTCATAGAGGTCTAACAGACAGCCGGGGTGACTAATTGGGAACAGAGACTTGACTCAAGGCCATGTAGCAAAATTACAGTTTGACGGCAAAGCCCGAACAGACTGTCTCCTTCTTGCGTCGGGTCACAGTTACAACCTTTTACCACACCCCATGTGAATTTCTTCCCTTTTCCCAGCAATAAGGAACAAGTTATAGGTGATGTCGAATCTCCATATTAAAGGAGCTGTTGCCACAAAGTCCTTTATCGCCTCCTTCTGACATGACAAGGCAGACAGATCATCACCTTGCTTCCTTGTTTTCTTTTTCACGGTCTTGAAAATGACAGCGCTGAAGCGGTTAAGGGTCTGTATGAATGAACAGTGCATGAATTAAGATCTAGTCAGGTGCATATCTTTTACTCACTACATGCTAACTATGCACTCACTTACAAAGTCAAACCCAGGGACCAAGGACTAAGTAACACAAGTGAACCAGTGACCTCACAGCAGAAGGCCATTGTTTACAGATCCTGCCTTATGTAGCAGACCATAAATAAAGGGGAGAATATTGAGAGAGGACAACAGATAACCAGATATATCGTCATGTAAAAAATATGAAGTGGAAAAGACCGGTCATATTCACCAAATTCTGGACATAGTTTTGCTTATCCTGTCCAGTTATGTGACGTACACGGGATGTTTTGGAAATGGAGGTCTTTGTAAAGAAGCCTTCTGCAGTAGCAGAATCTAGAGGCCCCATAAGCTTCTGCACAATTCGGGGCAACTGGCTCATGAGGGGAAGCACATGTGTTTTACAAACTTGTATAACATAAGGACCATGGTTCATCCACTTCAAAATTCAGCTTGGATTATGGGACCTGGGGAGCCTTAGCTTTTCTGAGAAAAGATTTAACTGATGCACAAATAAAAAGGCCTGTTGGTTGAAGCTTTTGGTCAGGCACAAGGCAGCCATTTGCCCAACTTTGTTTACAACTGGAAGAGATGTAGCACGTATTTAGCAGTAAAAACTGGATGATGTCAACGCCTGGTGACGGTAGACTGAGGCCCACACCCAGGGATCCGAGCAGGTTCCTGATGGGCCCTGCAGAGATGATTGTGCAGTGTGTGTTTATGCCAAGGGGGGGGGATCAGCATGCCTGAGTGATGGGATGGTGACGGGTTCCTCCTGTGGCTTGAAGCGTTATAAATTCAGTTCAAGCACCACCAACCAAAGCAGACTCGTTGATGCAGACACACTGGAGCTGGATCTTACTGGGTTACACCTCACACTGCTCTTGATGGGGGTCCGGAAGCAAACATTTCCCTCCCAGAGAGGGTGTCAGAATACTAGGGCAGCTTGGACACACCACCAGACCAAGAAAAAAAAAAAAAGTGTTTTAATACCTTCCCTGCTTCATAATACTGCTTTGTAATTACAAAAATGAAAGCTCGTTTAAAGATTTTTCCAGGGGTTCTGAATATCCCCCTATTTTTTTGAAGACTACAAAAATAATCCACTCAGAAGGAACAAGAGACACATTGTGGGATGAGATACAACGAAGATGGAGAGCAAGCGGAGGGAGAAATGACTGACCTCAGGGGTGCAGGGGCTGAAGGCAACGTTTAGGACCGTGTCTGTGTGCCGCGGGAGCTTGTTAAGGTAGCTGCTGCTACGGATGTCGTAGAGGTAGGCCTGTAAAAGAGCACCTCCTTAGTAGGCTGGCACAATTACCACACTCTAAAACAGAGGCTGTGAGAGTGAAACACTTAAGGACAAATCCTATCACTTTATTTGCTGGTGATGTCTTTCTCATCATCATTTGGCTGGCATGTCGCTTTATTTGAAGTATTCTGTGCATGAGATACTGCCTATAATTTTGGCTTCAAAAATACACACAAAGAAACATTTTTTATTCATCCCCCCTGTGAACTGCACAGCTACATAATTGTCTTGTGCTACCTCACTCTTTCAATGAAGAGTTGGTCCTATCAATAATATCTGCTATGTCAGATGAAAGATCAAGTGAACCCCCCCACCCAAAAAAAAAAAAAAAAAAATTCCAAAGAGGAAAGATAGGGAATTTTCCATGAAATATTCAGAGCATGGAGAAAGAGTGTGAGACGGAGAAGCGGGCCCATCTGCCTTGAGCACAGATAAAACCAGATGTGAACGTTTGTGTTAACCAGAGGCGAATTGTCAGTGTTCAGCAGATGTTTTCCATCAGGCATCCTGCGAACGAATGGGCTGGCTCTCCAGTAAGACGGCCTTGGCCCGTGCTGAAGACGCACGTGACTACAGGAGCGAGCCTGAAACTGAACGCCTGGCTCATTCGCTGGTGGAGATTGATGGTTCTGCCATGGTACCTTTGTTGTTGGGTTTTGACAATCTGCAAAATCTGCAAACCCTTTAAATAGCTTAAATGAATAATGGCAGACTCATGACGCAGCCTGGTCCATCGTAAAGGGATTAATCAAAAACTTTCGCAATAGGGGCGTCAGGGGTTTTGGACCTGCTAGGCCCCTCATTCCGGTTGCAGAGGTGAAGATCTTACTGGTGGTTCACATATCTTTAAGCAAACATTTTTATGTGGAAAACAACCACTTTTTCCATGTTATATAAACCAAATTGACTGCAGGGCATTATTCCTACAGGAGGACGACAATACATATCAATTATATACATGCCATACATACAGACTTGTGACTCTCAAACTCATCAGATGGCTTGTATTCTCATGTATCGTGGGCCCGATTTTTGTGGTGAGTACTGTAGTTTCGTTTAAGTTTTATGTTACCATTATAAATGTTAAATGATCTGGCCAGATACAATCAGGGATCAAGTGAAAAGGGTTATCAAAAGAATCACAAGGATCCTGAAAGGAAAGTCTTTTATCATTTTGATCATAATTATAATGGGAGAATGTGTGGAGAAGGAACTTAAGAATTATCTGACCTTAAGGATCTTAGTATAAGTGATTGATTTTAATAATTACCTAATAACAAAAAAAGGATTTTATGTTATTGTATATCTTCCAAAAAAAAATTATATAGTTGGGAGATTTAAAAAAAAAAAGCCAGATGAATCTCACAAAGATATATTGAGGCAGTTAAAATAGTGAAATTCTTCTAAATGTAAGAACAGACACATTCTGTGTACAGGGAGACACTAGGGTCACACCTGAACTACTTTTGGTCCATTTGTGTAACCTGACCCGGGCCTTTTTTCCTGCGATTGTCTGGTGAAATGTTGAGGCGCGTACAAATGCTCCTGGCTTAAGAACGTCTCAGGGCAGCCACAAATAACAGCGAAGTAGCTCACTACCGAACGGCCGTCTGCCTCCAAAAAGCCCTGGAACCGGCCTCTCTCCATGGACATCTACTCAAACCCCTGTACTTTGGAGAGGCCCACCATTAATAATGGCTATCAACATTCATATATTATTCGACTGCTTTAAAAAAATCTTCTTCTTTATTATGGGCAGAAAGAGAAGCCTGGTCCAAGGAAGGGGGCAATCTTCCTGGACCCTGGATATCTTGCAGGGTAGATTTTAGAAGCACCCTGGAAAAGTAATTAAGACAATCTGCTCTCAACTAAAAGGCTGTCTTCAACTTGAAGGTAAAAGGAAAATATATCTAATTCCTCCAGAAAGATCAACAAGGGGAGAAAAAAAGAAGGATTTTTTCAGCTCAGTGACCAGTGAAAGAGGCTCTGTGGTGAAAGAAAATTCAAGTGGTAATTATAACAAATTTTATTTCAAGGCGAATAGAGGTGACATGGGTCTGTAATCTTTCTGCTCCAGGTCCACGGCACAAGCCGCAAAACAGGTCAACAACATTCCAGGAGCCTCATCCAAACTGAAACTTGGGACTTTGCCGCAGCAACATCCTAAAAAGCTTATAAGGAAAGGAGAGGTTTGAAAGTTGTGCAGTTTTGTGTTCTGGTGAGTTCATGGAAGTGCACAAACATTTCAGCTGTAACTACTTCTGTGCAAAATGAAAATAAAAATCAGTAACTCCAGAGCCTCAACTTAGAGCATAAACTTTCATATCTGGAGCTGTTTTACTTGAGATCTGGTACCTTCAGGTCCTGTGCATTGTTGTAATGAAATATACGTACAAAAATAATCAGAACAGTTTTTCTTATATATGACAAGAATGGCATATACAAAGCTTAGACCTTTGGCTTAAACCTTCCAGATATATGATTAGTTCCAAGCTTCCCACAACCTACTGGACGAAGCTAACAGGACGTCTTGCAGGCTCTGGATTAAATAACACTAAGTGGAGGTCCATAAAGGCTATAGAAGAAGGAATAAGGAGCTCTAGTCAAGGCATATGGCACAGAGATTTGGCATGGCCGGCTGACTGGCCAGCATTTCACTTGTTTATACTGCACCGATTCATCATGGCTCAAGGAAGAGAAGTTTTGGGTGTCACGGGACATTGGGATGTACAAGCACAGTGACCTGCCAAGGCCAGGCAGGTTTACACATAAAGAGAGCAGGGAAATCCAATGGCTTCAGGTTCTGTGTTTGTCATTACCAGCCCCGCAAGGCCCACAGGTACTTCTCTGAGCCCCGCTGCCCTACATATCTAAAAATAAACTATGATGGACATTTTAGAGAATGAGGGAAGGTCTTCAGGGCCACCGTGTGCTGAAGGTTGCAAAGGGCCTACGTGTCCCCATCACACTGGTTTCCTTAGGGTGGGACCTCTGGCCATCTTGGGACAGAGGTGAGGTGTCTGAGGTATTTGTGATGTAATCCGCTGCCTCATCCCCCCTTTTTTGTTATATTGATCCCATCCCTGCCAATGCCGCATAACTGCCCATAAAACCCCTTTCATTTCTTAGCCCAGTGCCACTGTCACATGGCTTTGTTCACTATCCTGTCCAGAATGTTCTTGCACATTCATATGTGTTTTTTGCAAGGCTCCCTTTGGTTCTGTGTGTGTGTGTGTGTGCGTGTTCATGTATATATTACATTGTGGGGACAAAAACCTGTTATTTTGACACTGTGGGGACCACCGTTACAGTCCCCACAAGGGGAAATTAAATTTGATAAAAATCTGTGACTGCAGTCAAAAAACTAAAAATGCCAAAAGTCTTGTACAGTGATATACGTTCCCGATCCTTGGACTTATACCAAACAGGACGTATACCAAACAAATTTTTCCCATAAGGAATAAAGGGAAAATGATTAATCCGTTCCCTATTGTTATTGGGATATTGTACATTGATGGGGCTGTATAAAATAATTTAAACACTGCTTAATACTAAAATACGTAAATATAAAAGCAATTAGATGAAATAAATTAAAATTAACCTCACTTTACCTTGCTGAAAAACCGCGAAAAAAAACAAAATCATGTGAAAATTCACAGAGCTATAGCGCGGGTTGTTCACTGAATGGTAGCAACTGGCGTAGTAACGCTCGTGGGCATTTGTGGCTTTGTCTCGAGAGAGGTAAACAAGGGTGTCGTGAATCATTTTGACCCATACAAGTTCTAGCACGCGAGTTGTATTCCAAACAAAGGTTGTATACCAAGCAAACTTTTTCGTGTCCAAACAGGAGGTATACCAAGTTGGACTTATTCCAAAGCAGACATATACTGAGGTACCACTGTATTTTGTTTGGTTACTTATGATTAAGGGTAGAGCTGGGTAGGGGTTAAGGATATCATTATTCGGATTAGGGATTCCCTACTGGGCTTATTTATCCCATATAAATGAATGGAGAGTCCCCACAAATGAATACAAACACGTATGAATACAAATGTTTAGCAAATTATAATGTAAATATCAGAACACTTTATACTCAAACGAGATTGCCCTTAAATTTCACAAAAATAAGGCAAAACTGCACTATGAAATCAAAACAATGGGAGCTGAGAAAGAAGATGGTGGTGAAATAATTGTACTGTAATCTGCTTAGTGTAGCTGTCCATCACATACCCATTACTGCATGCATACTATATTACAAGTTAGATATGACCAGTGGCTCATTATATGGCTGGCAGTGCTGCCCATTCTCCTGCACCTGTTACACTAATACACCCACTAAAGTCCTACTATATCCGTTTTCAGGTGTCCATACGATCCTATTTTCTGTAGAAAACAGCTGAATTATTCAAAGTATGCATTCAGTAAGGTGCTGGAATCTATCCTTCTGGAGTTTCATCTGTAACATTTTTGCATTTTTGTTTTTTTCCCCTCAGGACTGCCAATGATTGGATCTCTTAGATCTCCGCCACCCCAACAAATTAGAGGATGAACAAATTGTTTTGTCAGTTATTGGGAGGATCAATCACAATC
Organism: Mormyrops attenuatus; assembly: GCA_026777985.1. Taxonomy (NCBI): domain Eukaryota; kingdom Metazoa; phylum Chordata; class Actinopteri; order Osteoglossiformes; family Mormyridae; genus Mormyrops; species Mormyrops attenuatus. Next base: position 19,999,964 of record JAODKC010000064.1, read on the forward strand.
AAAATGGGACACGACCTTTTATTTATATGACACACAATACATGCTACCTATGTATCTTATAAAGGTAGGACATCTGATGAAGTGCTTCAGTCTATCGAGAGGTGCTACCTGTAGTTTTAATACCATCTGATAAGACATTTTAGACCATCAAGACACACTACTTATATTGCATTAGTTCGTTTTTTAAATGTAGTGATTTTTTATCCATTTTCAGTTTCAGTCCATAAAAAACGACAGTAGCATTCTTCGATAGGGTAGCACCGATTGGTAGATGGTAGGACAACTTGACAAGGCAGGACAAATTGTCAGAATAGCAGCACCGGCGATATTAGACAAAAAGCATTTTGGTTATCGGTCAAATTTTCCGATGCAGAATTATGGGCAAGCAAAAAAGTGCATTTAATGTGATATGTTGGACATAATCAGACATATAGCTGTCTGTACCTTTATAATCTTTCATCCTGGCGGCAGTAAGGGGAGGGATTCTCTACAAGATATATGTCGTTGCCGAAGGGGAACACTGGCTGGGACTTTGCTGTTTTCAGTGACTGAAACACTGCAGCGGGTGCTGTATGGGGATCGCAAGTGCCCAAAACTTGCAGTTTGTTCTCATATCTTTTTATTCTACTGATAGGTCATATAAATATTCATTGCTTGGAACAGAAGGAATATTAACGAACCTACGCTGCAAGTCTGCGGAATGCCCAGTGTTAGTCACCATGTTAGAGTGCCCAGTGTTAGCCACCATGTTAGAAGGGTGTTTTTTGCTCTCCGGGTCTCCAAGCCAGTCACGTGACTGAAAACTATTAATAGAAGTGGAAAAAGTACCCAGAATTTTTTTTCCTATTAAAAATATTTACTGTGCCTGTGTAAAATGTTGTACCACACAGAATGCCCTAACAGCACTGAGACTTCACACCTGGTCAAGGAAGAGCCCTTTAGCGCTGAGCGGGTAAGTGATATTCTGATTGTACCCCAGGATGTCACCAGAGTCCTTAAACTAACTATATCTTGACTTTGGAATGTACTGGCCTCACTGCATATGAAACATATCATTATTACTGGTATCCCCTGTTTTACAAATGTTCACTCTATACCTCTTTGCTTTTACGAAAGACCTACATTAGCACCTGTTTTCGCTAACCTTTAGATATCCAAAGAGGATTTTCGTTTTTATGAAAAAAGGAGAAATGGCAAATGAAAAACAGAAATGACAGTTGTATAAAAGTATAACATACATTTATGTACAGAACATAATACTTGATGATGATAAAAAGCATCTATGTTACTGGTTTATATGTTTAATATGCTGTACTTTTTATTGTTATTTAGGCCATACTCTATAGCCTAGGTGTGCAGTAGGTTTGTGTAAGTATATTATGTATTTTTTGTATGATGTTCTCAAAATGGCAAAATCACCTAATGACGCATTTCTCGGAATGTCGTTATGTGATGCATGATTGTATTGATTCTGGTGAGTAAAACTATTCTGCTTGTAAATTACTTCGGACTATCGGTGAGTAAACGCTGTAAGTGTCCCTGTTTCCTTTATCGCTAGTGGAAGATTGCATAGATAATGTTGGTAATACCCAATTCATTAATAAATTGAATTTGCTAAGGGGCAATTGGCAAATTCTGTTGTCTCACAGGGCATCAGAAATTTCCACATTTGTAACCTCTGACAATTTCGTCCAGTGTACAGTGATGCATGGTGGCTGTGGCTCAATACTCCTCACTAATGATGGCCAAAACAACATTTCATGAACCATCTGCTGTATTTTTCTGACCCCACCTGATGGTGCTCTCTGTTCAAAAAAAGGGCTCAAAGCAGGCTCCCAAAGTATACCGAGAGCACCATCTAGTTTGGTCATAAAATAGAGCAAACGGTTAATGAAGCATTGTTTTGGCTATCACCATCCTGACTCTAAGCAATTGATAATCCAGCGAGTTCGGCACATTCAGCTTAACTTGTTACTAGGAAATTCTCATGAGACTCATAGGAGATGTTTATGACATCAATGTTGCAGTATTATTTCTTATTTAAAATGCATATAATTACACTACTGGCTACTGCTATCATTGTTTTTATTATTTAATTCATTTTGTTTGGCGTAAGTTACTAAGTTTTGGAGTCGCTTGGCCCTAGCTCTATTTTTCCCATTGGATACAGCGGGGAAAATAAGTATTGAACGTGTCAACATTTTTCTCAGTAAATATATTTCTAATGGGGCTATTGACATAAAATTTACACCAGATGTCGGTAACAGCCCAAGTAATCCACACATACAAAGAAATCAAAACAAGTAAGTCCATAAATTAAGTTATGTGTAATAAAGTGAAATGACACAGGGAATATGTATTGAACACACTTACTGAAATGTATTTAATACTTAGTAGAAAAGCCTTTGTTGGCAATCACAGGTTCAAGATGCCTCCTACATGGAGAAACTAATCGCATTCATTGTTCAAATGTGATTTTGGCCCATTGTTCCACACAAACTGTCTTCAAATCTTGAAGGTTCCAGGGGCCTCTCCTATCTCCACTCATCACAGCACTCAGTACCAGTGTACAAACTGGCCATGATGTCCAGCAACTTCAGGGGGATCCTATGAAGTCTCAGGATGCCCCACAGGGCAGCTTAATCAACTGACTTGAATGCTTTATGAAAATCGACAAAGGCTGCAAAGAAACTCTGCTGATATTCATGCTTGAGCTTGATAAGTACCATCAGTGCCAGGTTGCAGTCGATGGTAGACTTCTTAGGCACAAAACCAGACTGCTCCGGTCTCTGGTAGGCGAGTAAGTGATCATGGATTCTGTTGAGGATGACCCTAGCAAGAACCTTACCCAGCACTGTGATCAATATAGTGCCGGAATCCAGGCAATCACACTTCCCTTTCCAGATAGGAACAAGCACCATTTTCCAGTCAGTTAGGATGACACCCAATTGGAAGCAAAGATTGCTTGCAATGCCAGGCAGACAGCCTTACCACCAGCTTGAAGAAATTCACACCAGATACTACAGATCCCTGCAGCCTTCCCTACCCTCAGCTAGTTCACCACCTAACTGGAGGATCAGCCTCAAGAACTGTGGACCCAGAGATGTCCAACTTCGTCTCCAGAGAATGAGTTTTAAACAGCTGCTCAAAGTAGCGGTCCAGTGGGTTACAACTGAAATGTCATCCATAAGGACCGTTCCATCACCCGCCCTGACTGCGACTCTCCGAGGAACAGATTCGGATGTGCTTAATGCTTCAATTCATGTATAGGCAGGATGGGGGTCACTAAACCATAGATGCTGTGGTGTCACTTGCTCACATATTCCTCTAGCAATCACCTCCTTCTGCAGAGCCCTTGTTGCTGTCCTTCTCAGTTCCTGGTACAGACCAGAGTTGCCATCAAGCCATGCACTGTGACTCCTCCCGATAATATCCAGGGTGCCTTGCAAGATGAAACACCGGCAATACCAACACAACCTTCAGCAACCTTTAGGGTCTTGTCATGGAAGGTCTCCCACATAGCATTAGAATCAGCAGTCATACCCAAGTCTGCAAATTCCTCACACAAATTGCATGGAGTTTGAAACAGCTTGATCCTGGAGTCTGGCCAGGCCCTGCCTTATTCTCCTAGTAGGTAGTAGCCTACTGGACCTTAGCTGAATCTTCAGCGTAGCAACAGCAAGCCTGTGGTCAGCATTCACAAACTGGGCACTCCTGTAGACCCTGCAGTTTTGTAGGACCCTCCAGCATCTGCCCTCAAGGATGTGACTGATCTCCTTCACTGCACCACCAGTATTGAAGTACCAATGATGCAGCACAGGGTGCTGGAACCAGGACCCAGCGACCCACAGCCCCTGACCCTTTGCAAAGTCAAGTAACATGGAACCACTTTCATCATGGTCGGCAGCCCCGTCGGGACCAACACAATCCTTATAGCCAGCCCTGTCAGTACTAGTGGTCAAACTGAAATCATCCATGACCAGAGGAGTGTCACCTCATGGGCACCCATCAACCACCAATAAAAATAAAATGTCTCTCTCTTCAAGACATCACACCACATTTAGAGCAAACACTGAGACAACAGACAAGACATCCAGAGAGAGCCTCATAATACGCTTGTTGAAAGGAGTGCCACCATCAAGAGCAGCTAATCCACCACAGCATCAGCTACTCCCTGAGTATGGCAGCCATCAGGGCAACCTGACAAATAGGTGTACCTACCTAAGTGCCTACCCAGATAGGTTGGCTCAGATTAGGAGCCGAGTGCTGCCCTGCAGTGGGTGACGCCTCAGCACCACACCAATTCCGATCCCCAGCAGGCCTGACCCCATTGGCTCTCCAGCAGTTTTGTCGCTATCGTAGATGAGGGTCCCGAGGGCTTTCCCCAATCCCCTTCATCATGCGTGCAGCCTTCCTATTGGTGGCTGCAGCAGAGCTACTCCAGCAGAAAGCAAAAAAAAAAGTCTGTTTTGCAGTCCTAATGAAACAGGACATTCAAGTGTTTTGATTGAGCTTAAGATGCTAAGAGCTTAAGTCATGATTTTATTGTTCCTACCCTACATGAAGGCTATAGCATTCCTGTATATCTGATCTGTAAAACAGAGATTTATGCCCCTGGAGAGTTTAAATATTTGAGAAGCAGTCCCCTTGCCAAGGCCTACAGTAATTCCAGTATGGTGAGAAGATCCTCACTGCAAGGCACATCCACCCCCCCACCCCCCAGAAAAGCGATTGCACTAAGTGGGCTTAGCAGCTAATAGACTAAGGGGAAAATATACACTTTGGTTTTGGCTCCAGGCAGGCAGTTTCCAAATAATTCCTGATCACTGTGTAACACTGAAGCATCGTGGCAAAGTGTATAGGCCTATTACTATTTGACCAAGTGGGGAATTTGAATGAGCTCTGATGATGTGAACAATCCCCATTTTGATGTAGGTCACATCAGCTTGGGGTGAGGGGAGGATGGTGCAAGTCTGACAGGCTTATAACACAGACTCACAGTTTCACAGAAAGAAAGGGCAATAAGCACAAAGATTCCCAGCATGGAGGGTGAGTTTAAAAAGCTCTGGCACTGTGTTCCCACCTTTGAAAAGCTTAAAATTAAACCCAAAGCAGCTGCCCAGTGAGACACAATTCACACAGAGAAAGGGAGACAGTTGGGGGAAAACAAAGAGAATAACAAGACAGGATGGAAAAATCAGATTTGACACTGTATGGATTTTGTGCCCTTTTTGAGGCTACATTTCACCCATCTCCACTAGGGACATGTGGTTACGATTTGAGGTGTGTTTCTGTTTGAGTCTTTCAGCGATGCTTCCAGTCCATTCTCTATTATGCAGCTTTCCCCCGTAGAAGCTGTCCTAGCCTTAAATAGGACCCACAATGGGACTGACGTCCCAGATAACCTCACCATCATCAGGGCTGTGCAAAGCACTGGCCAGAGAGCATCACTCGTATAGCACTCTCAATACAAGAACAGTACAATGAAAGCTCAAGCCAGATGGCCGGGAGCCGGTGTACGTGCTGGGAACGGCGGGAGACATTTTCAGCTGAGTTTGGCAAACATGACAGCCCAGCGAATGCTGACTGTTCCTCAGAAAAGATGGCTGAGTTTAGCTTTTTCTCTGGTGGGAATCTGTGACAGGATGTGGTGCTCCAGCAGAATGTGCTTCACAGTCTTCCACACCTAATCCGTCTCGAGCATGGCTGAGGGCGTAGTGGAACGCGTGTGAGGTAAAAAATGTTTCATGTTGAGTGAACAAGTGTACATCTTACCAGCATCATTTATTTAGTTAATCATTCAGCCTATAGATCGTATGAAAAGTTTATTGCGAGAATTAAAAAAAAAAATCTCTCACTTTGCTCATATGTAATACTCAACCTGAATGCATCTCTCAGAAAAAGAACATCCTGTATCCTGTCATACATCTCCATGTCCTTTGTATGTCCCTTTGGCATCAATCAGATAACAGGTGTGTAAGAGATGCTCTAAAGTGTACTAAACTGATTCTCACACAAGCTTCAGAGTAATTCATGAACCTGTGGAAAAAATCCACATTCCTCTGGTTTTTCCTCCTCCAGATGGGAGAAATCCGACCTGCAAAGACGTGCGTGCACTCTCATTTGACCCAAACTATCACTGACATCAAATGGCTGCTCATGCATCCGTTTTTAGACCCCTTGGACCTGCAAACAGACCGGTATGTACTGGTAGGAGAAGCTTAGGAGCAGATCTCACATACATGATTAACGTGATTCTCCAGGCACATTTTTGGCTAAGCAAAGGCAAAACAAGCAGGCAGAGAAATACGGAAAAAAGGCAAACTAAAAAGTGTGTGTGGGGGGCCAGTCACTCACAGAGTTATCTTCAGAGCCTGTGGCAATGTAGCGTCCGCAGGGTGAGAAGGCAGAGGTGCAGGGATGGCACCGATTCTGATGACCTTCAAACTTACGGACACACCTGGGTGTTTGGGAGAGAAGAGCAATGTCACTCAGCTTATTATTGATGAAATGGAGATATCCCTTTTCAGCCAGACTAATGAGTCCTTTGTCAGCCAAAGAGCAAAGGTACAGAAAACATCCTGGAGGAGAGAAACTGCACTGGTACCAGACCCACAATATGGAGCACCAAAACGCTGAAGTCATTGACAAAGACTCAATAACGGTTCTGAAAGTGCTTGCGTGTGAGCATGTGTGTCAAGCTGTAACTGTGTCTGATTGGCCCTTAACTCCAGCCATCTTGCCTGTGGTTCCCATGAGCACGGCAAGCAGAGCATTTTGTGTGAGCTCATGCTTCTGGCAGGATGGGGAGGTTCTGTAGGAGGAAACAAACTACAGATCCAACTCCATTTATCAGTGCATCATTTCTTCCAGAACAGTTTGATATATTATTTGTCATTAATTTGATTTGTTTCATCTCTCTAAAAGCCTCAATTTTGCTCCAAGTAAACAGGATCAGATATTAATAAGGATGACTATAATGATACAGTACATTTATAAGGACTACTAATAAGTCAGTAAAAAAATCCCTGTCAGAGGGCAATGTCCCTGACTTTGGCTCTTACTCCAGTCACTCTTGCATGAAAAATTACACTGAGTTACACTGAGTCACAGAGGGCCCTTACTTGGTACTGGTAGCTTAAGATATCACATCTGGAGCTCATTGACAAATAAAACAATATAAAACAAGCAGAAAGTTACAGCTACCTAAAGACTTAGTGTATAGCTGCGCCTGACTGCACATACCCATCAGTATATTGCATGCCGTTGACACAGAACGACAGCTCACGGAAGCAGGGCCCCAGGAAGCCCACAGAGGAGGTAGGCAGCCATGGATGATGCACTGCCATGCCAAGACTCCCAAATTCATTCCTGTAGATGCTGCTGTGAGTAGTTGCCCCACCACAGGCCATTTCTGCTGTATGTGTGGATGTTGCCCACGATGGGTTACCCAGAACTAGGCAAACACAAAACGTCAGGCGTTCCCCAGTAGGTCTGAAAACATGCAATCAAAACAGGATGATTTTGGGCTGGTGAACCATTACAGAGAAGAATGGGATCATCAGGCATCAATGCATCTCTTCATAACCTTAAAAACTGAAGTGGTTTAATACAAATACCATAGCCTTGCATTTTCATTTAAGAGATCAGTAATTTTCTCTTTCTTCATGTACATCAAGAATGTTCGGCTGCTATTTTTTTCCTTGGTAATCAGTTGAATATGTACAGTCACAGCTAATCCGAGTAATAGGATGATGAGGCAGAGAGGAGGAAGCAGAACCTTGAATTTTTTTGCAGAAAAAACAAAATGTCATATATAGATAAATACCTCAAAACAGTATTCAAAGTAGAGTTTGCCAGAATGCATCAAAGTTTCCAGCGCACTTGGGGGTCACCATCTTACAGCAATTTCTCTCAGGCTAAATGAAGTGTCTCCGAGATTGTGTTATCTATTATAACCAGCAATGGCACGCTCATGGTCATGGTCTTAGGGACAGAAAAGCAGATGAAGATAATTCTACTGTCAAGGATTGGTGCAGACATCAAAACTGCTCTACATGACACACAGAACTCTACATGATAAAATAACTTTAATATTCTTATGGACATGCTGCAATTTACCGTCACATGACAAAAAATTTGTAAATAACTCCAATCCTTGTGTGACATGAGCACTGACTGCATTCTTTAACTTCAGATTAATGGATTTGTAGAACAAAGAAGAAAACGGATGGTGGCTCACTGGAATGTTCTTCTGTCCTCCAAAAGTAAGGTCTTACATTTTTGTATTGTAAATGCAGTGTTGCCAGATTCAGTCTGAAATACAGCAAACCTGTTTTGTAGGCTATAAATTAGACCGGGTGTTCTTGAAGAGCTATTGGACCAAGCCACTTTATAATGCTTTCATGCATATGGGGATATAAAACACAGGCATCTGTAACTCATGGAATATGGTTTACAGTTATTATATAGGTCAGACTCTACATTCCATGACTACTGTACCAGTTAGACTCGCATATGTGGCCTGCAAATGCGATGGAGCCTGGAGCAGTGGACTCCAGACGGCAGTACAACACGCTTAAATCCCATGGGGGGCGTAAGTACTGCTCCAGTAAAACCCCAGCTGTACAAATAAGATTTAGTATAAATGCATACAATAGTTGGTTTGAGCACTGCAAGTTGTCAGTCTCTCTTGGATAGTGGAGACTACAAGGCAAATAAACAATGAAAGAGCTTGGAAAACAGAGAAATGGTGCTTTAAAAGCCTTCTCTGGATACGCAGAGCATCTCTTTAAAGTTTAAATTAGTAATGCATATATCATCCAAGCATTGCCGTGAAACAGAGCTGGGGAGATTTCAAAAACGGTCAGAGGCTGTGACCCATAACTTGAGCACAAAACGAGCAGCAGAATGAACCATCACCATGCCACCTTAAGCCACTCTCACACCATCACTTCCCCTTTCTTCTAAGTACATCTGTAATAAGATGTGATATTCAGAGTGTGTACAAACAGACTGAAGAGTCCTTTGTCCCAACCTCCCATTATGTCTCCACATCGGCTGACACAGCAGTCAGCACCTAGGTGGGACTACGCCTGCTTGTTCCAACCACTATATAGGTGTTTTCACTCCGAAGTTCAGAAGCTAGTTCCTGGGCCGTCTTAACCAGGCACTTTTGTAACTCCTGACCACTTTCATGTTGCTTTCACACCACACAACATGAACCATGACATTTATGTTAAATAAGCGTAGGAGATGCAAAAAGAAAAAGCTACTAGGTTAAACTACACACATAATTTCATACAAAACTATTCCTGGCACACCAAAGCAATGGAGGATGAAATCGCTTTGTCAGTTATTTGTGGGATCGATCGTGATCAAAATAGGACACAGACTTTTTTACCCATCCATCCATTTTCTGTAACCACTTGTCCTATTCAGGGTAACAGGGGTCTGGGTATCAGAGGGTATAGGCAAAAGGCAGGGAACAATGCTAATTGAAGTAATTTTCTTCTGAATTTTCTTCTCCTGTGACTAGTTTACTCTAATATTTTTGTTCATTCGCCTTGGTATAAGCGAGATAAACCACTTTGAGGTGTGCAGTTATATGAAAATAATCAACTCCAACTTGGTTAGCAGCCCTCCGCTTTGAATCGGGCCACATTACATTACGGGCCACATTACTTTTATCTGAATATTTATCTTTTACTGTGAATTATCCTAGTTCACTATGACTTTGATGTGGCCAAATGTACGATACATAAAATTATTGATGAAATGGATGATTAACTATTCCCAAACATATTTCTATTAAATATAAATAATAAAAGACCTGATAAACTCTGCAAGTTAAATTTTGAGGATATGTAAGCAATAGGTGTAAAGGCCGAACCAAGAGGCCCTTTATCCTTAGTGAATCTGTTTACTGCATCAAGCTTCAAAAGGGAGGTGTCACTAAATCAGGCTGGCATTTCCAAAACAGCAGGTTTGGCCTTGATCACAGAAACCACCATGAAACAGTGCGTGTTTCTACAGGAGTCTCATGCCAGACTGACAAGGATTATTGCTGATCTAAGCAGTGACAGGCACGGACAGACATGCACTTTTACCTCAGAAATCAGCATCTGCATTCCGCATGCTAATCTTAAGTCACCATGACACGAGTCATCATTAACGACTGCAGGGCATTCCAGCAGATTAGTGAGGTCTATGAAACCATTTCTTATGTGGTAAAAAGTAGTGTGTTTGAGAAATCTGCTGGATGCAGGCTGAACTTTGCCGATGAAACCCACGGTGGAAACAGAACATCAGAACGAGAGATGAGAGAAGCTGAAGCAGCGAATCCGGCGAGTTTCCATCAGACCAGAGGCCCCCAAACTATGTTCATGGTTTATTCAGTAGGGTTTTATAAGACACACAGGGAATATTACACCAAGTGCTTAACCCGTCTTAAACTGGCCATAAAGCAAAGATTTGCATCTAATGAGAATAGAAAGCCATGCACGACACTCCGCAATGGGTAGACCCATGTAACAGCACTTTATATAAATCATTGAAATATACTGTCCAGCCATTTATCATCAGCATTTATGGGGCAGCACAATAACACAATAAGTTAACTTCCTCAATAATGCTGTCCAGGCTGCCAAACAATTACATTTTCCCCTTTCATTAAAAAAGACATTGACCCAAATAGACAGAAGAGGGATATTATGTTAAAAGTCAAAAGAAATTTAATGGCTCCGTCCTTGTTAAACACAATGGTTATTGCCTCTTGCCCTCTTTCTTGCCTGCCAGCTACCTATACTCCCCTAAAATTTAGTTGGTAAACTAATTAGTTAGTGAACCCCCCCCTTAATTTCCTGTGTGCTTCCCTTTAGTATGAGAAATTACAGTGACTAGGAATAAGTATAAATTAAATTATTTAAAATGCCCTATTTTTTCCTGAGTACTCACTACAAGTTCTACAATATTCTACAAGTAATAAACAAATAAATAGGAAACTCACAGACACCACCCAAGTCAGCACAGGACCTTTAACCTCAGAGCACCGGCACACAAATTACACAAACTCTAACCAAACAAAAGCATTTTATCCACAATCAATTGTTGCAGTGTTTCAATTAAATTACATTCTGGTTAAAGAGCATGGGCAGAGAAGTGGATCAGAGTTGACTTCATGGAACAGACAGAACCAGAGAGATCCAGAATCACTCCATCAGAGCCTGGGGCTCCCCAGTCCTGTTGTTCAGGAGTCACAGCAAGAGCCAGCAGGCTAGTACTAACAGCCCTGGTATTCTTCTACAACAGGCTAGATGCGTGCCCCACATCTGCCTGGACCATGGAGCAGCATATGGTCTGATATTCCAGCAGCATAGGGCCTTACCGGACCAGCTGGAACACAACTTCATTGCGAAGTAATCAAAGTGCATAGCACACACTTTAAGTGAAATTAGTTTCCCTCTCTTTAGCACACCGTGCTGCCCTATGAAATTTTTTTCCCCCTGTGGTATGTATATGACTGCAACGATTAAAAGTGGCAAGCAATCAAGTGGTGACGGATAGTTCTAAATCGAAACCTCATTTTTAAAAGAAACGCAAAATGCACGCCCAGTGTACGACAAGTTAGGGAAGAGTGGTTTGTGATTAAATACTGAGCGGTCCGTACTTCACTCAGGGTGCCTGTATTCGAGCCCTCCATGTAATTCCTGTATCGGTTCTCCACATCCACGCTCCCCCTCACGCCTTAACAGGGGAACAGAGCTACTCTCTGATGGACCCAAAGCCGACCAGCGCACGACCTGGAAATGGGGCTCAAATATTTAGGAGAAGACCTCAACGGAATTTGGCGACAGGACTGGAAAGCCTCAAAGAATGAAGGACACCAAATACTAAATTTTCACACTTTGCCAAGAGCTCACATACAAAGAATTTAAATCCACAGTGGCTGAAGAACTGCAGCAATCTTATTCTTCCATACAAGGCCAGCTATGCAAAGGACCAGGTCTTTATCATTTATCTTATCAAAATCACCAAAATCCCTTTTAAAGCCTTACTTCCAGTACCGTGTGTATATGCTTACTAAACACATTCAAAGGGATTAACTTGGATTTGGTGATGTTAAGTGTATTAGTCATTTATTAAAATGGATTAAGGCAGACAGAGCTGACTAAACACATTAAATCCTTAGCAGAAGATAAACATCCAGTTGTAAGGCCTTTACACGGATCAAGTTTTACTCCAGTCAATATCCCATATCAGCATAAAACAAATATAAACTGCCCCCAAAAATGCACACATCCCCCAAATTCCAACATCTGCCATTATCATGATATCATTCACATTGTGTACTAGCCAACTTTACTACAATTTAAGTACAAACTTGTGTATTTAATGTATTTTTCCCTGCACTCTTTTGCAACACATATATACAATATTTAAGTCATAATTATTAGATTTCAGCTTCCACAGGGATCTCATAAAAAAGGCATCTTAATGAATTTGAAACAGCTTGGCTTGCATGCTGGATCAGATTTCAGTTACTAAGGTCTTTGGACGCATTTCTCACAGTTTTCGCTCATAGCCCTTGATATTTTCGAGGTGGCCCTTTGCATTGCAGGAAAAAGATGTTACGATTCTCATGAGGAATCTGACCTAAGGAAGGGGGGAACCTTGGCAGAGTAGCCCCTCTGCCTCCACAAGTCCAGAACCTGGGCTGTCCTTCAGCACGTGGGATCACAGAGGCGGCGCTCTCTCTTTGTGAGGGAGGTGGCTGCCGCCAGCACCCCTCTGCTGCAGCTGTGGTCGGAAAGTGTGAGAAGTCGCACAGACTTTCGAAAGAGGGAGACTTCAGGCTCTTCCGCCAAAGGGAAGAGACTAAAAGGGGGCTGATGTAGAGAAACACCCGCACAGATCACAGACGCAATCCTGAAATGTTTGACTTATGAAATACGCATCAAAGCAGCATGTGATGTTCACTTATTTCATAGGCGACATACCTCTAGGATAAAATGAAGACATGTTTCTGTCTAAACTCCATACCTTACATTTGGATAAGCTAAGGTCACACTCATGGCTGGATTACGTGTTCACAGCAGAGCACCTACAATTTTTATCAGCAGTATAATACCCTGTTGGGAGATAAAAATGCCACATGTATATGAGTATGTGGGTGGAGTGAAGACCATTTTTGGTTTCACATGGTAAAAACTTGGGGAAGTTTGACTCTGGTGGGGGAGGAGAAGAAAGGTCTGTTCCTGGATCAGTCCAGCAGGCTGATGTCTTGTACAGAGCTGACAGGCTTGGACTTGGCATGTAGAATGGTGTCCTACCATATTCAGAACAACAGAGTCAAACTCACTCAATCGATCCTTGCCAGAAGATAACACAGCTGTCCATTTTTCATTGGAACTCTAGAGATACCATTTTAGTATGATACAATGAAAGGCTTTTCATTTTCCCTTTCAGGTAAGGCATGACTAAAGGACGGCAAACTTCAGCATGCTGGTCATACTGGCTGTAATTGTAGAGGATTCAAGTGACGTCTCATTGCTCCGCTCTGATACAATACCCTTTATACAACACCCACTCAACAGATTTCCAGTGTATTCCCTAATCCTGCCTAGGACTTAATTCAATGTCTGATGCCAGGAGTACTGTTAGCTCAAGGGTGAGTGGATTCACACTAACAAGCTGGGAAACTAATGTACGGTTCAGATATCTAAAAACAACAAAAAAACGAAAAAATGTTGGAACTTCTGTTGAATGGGCATTCACAAACTGATGTCTTGATGAATTACTGAGGTCACTTAAACTTTTATTTATTCAACTTCAGTAAGTTAAGTTACATTAGCAAGTTATATGTGCAACATTTGATCTGACTTGTAAAACATTCCAGAATATTCTCTCTGTTCCATCTCAACACCATCAGTGACTGTTATGATATGCATTTTCAACATAAATTGGATTTATACCAAAACTGAATACATAATCTAATTTACAATCCTGGAAAATGACAAAAATGCAGAAAAACTGAGACCAGCTCCACACCATGCACACACCTGTCTTTCTGGTCATACGTCATGGACCATGACCACTCACAGAATGAAAGCGAAAGTGTACAGGTTGTAAACTAGATCATGCAAATGCACTGATTTGGTTTTGTTATATTTAAGCATCAACGATATGTGAACTGTAAATAAAGTATATGACAGTATGCTTCATTTACACACAAGCAGCACATGGACAGATTTTATGAAGTCCGCATAAGTTCTCCAAATGAGACCCATAGCCCAAAAGATAATAAAGTATTTTTCTGAAGTATGTCACTTTCCTACAGATGACAAGTTTGACATTGAAACTAAAAGCATGGATGGTGAACATCATCTCTGTGAATTTGTTCTTTTCCATTTAGGAATATTTTGCCTACAATTACATCAGTTGAGCATACAGACCATGTGTGTTGGATTTGAATGCACTATTTGTCAGGTCTTAGCTTTAATACAGAATGCAAGATATTTTCAAATAAAGGCATGAGCTGCAAAGCTCTTTGCTTTAGGGCTAACCCACCTGAGAATGCGTAAATCCCACAGCTTCATCCCATCCGTCACGGCGCTGGTGAGGAAGAGGTTGTAAAAGTCAAAGCCCTGTGCACAGGATGACGAACCCTGCAAAACACACAGGAGCAAAATAACCTTACGGATAGACATGTGTGCCATTTATCAAAGCACCACACCACCATCTATCCTTAAAACCCACCTCTCCAAACCGAACCTATTCATTAACCAGAATCCTCCAGGCTTTCGATATTTAAAAATACAGCCTTAATATTAATTCCATGCTTGGAAGGATTGTAAAAAGTTTGTGGAAAAATAAGGAGCAGAGTTCCATGTCACACAAGGTTTAAAAGGCTATAACATGGATTTTATCAAAGGCTTCATTTTTAACAGCAGAAAAGGACCCAAAACATACCTCCAAAGCACTTAAGAAAAATCAATATCCTATTTTATACCACTCGGCCTAAATGATCTCCATCCATCTATCATCTGCCGCTTATCCGGGGTCAGATCACAAGGGCAGCAGTCTAAGCAGTCTAACCTCCTTTTCACCAGCCACCTTCTTACCGATGGAATACCATGGTGTTCCCAGGCCAGCTAAGAGATATAATCTCTCCAATTTGTCCTGGGTCTGCCCCCGGGTCCCCTCTTGGTTAGACATGCCCGAGACACCTCCCTAGGGAGGCATCCAGGAAGCATCCTACATAGATGCTCTACTTTGAGCTCCTCCCGAATGTCCAAGCTCCTCACTCCATCTCTAAGGCTCAGACACCCTGCAAAGCAAACTCATTTCTGCCTCTTGTATCCACAATCTTTCTTTTGGTCCATGCCTAAAGCTCATGACCATTGGTGAGATCATTAGATCGACTGGCAAATTGAAAGCTTTGCCTTCTGGCTCAGTTTTCTCTTTACTACAACAGAATGATACAGTTTCTGCATTACTGCCGACGCTGCACTGATCTGCTGGTCGATCTTCCCTGACTCCTGAACAAGACTCAGAGATACTTAAATCTCCTCCGCTTGAGGCAGTAACCCACCCCTCACCAGGAGAGGGCAAGCCACCCTTTTCTGGTCTAGAACCAAGGCCTCAGACTTGGAGGTGCTGATCCTCATCCCAGCTGCCTGACACTCATCTATAAACTGCCGTGCATGCTACAGGTCAGAGCCCGATGATGTCAACAGGAACAGATCATTTGCTTGGCTATGCCTAGAAATTATCTCTAAAATGTTATGAACAGTATCGGTGACAAAGGACAACCATGGCAGATAAGTGACTTACTACTGCTGATGCGAACTAAACTCTTGCTCCAGAACCTGATGGCCCACAACAGTTGACCCAGTACCCCATACTCCTTAAGCACCCCCCATAGGACCCCCAAGGGACACATTCATATGTCTTTTCCACGACCAGGACAGAATCTGCATTATTCCTCCTGGATCTGAGGTTTGACCAGAGCGTGGACCGTCCTCGCAAGTACCCTAGCATGGACCTTCCCAGAGAGGCTGAGGAGTGTCATTGTTTTGAAGCTGGAACATTCCATCCGGACTGGGGGCCACCACCCCAGTCTGCCAATCCAAAAGGTACTGTCCCCAAGGTCCACACAATGTTGAAGAGGAATGTCAGCTAAGACAGCCCAACAACATCAAGAACTTTCTATAACTCAGGATAAATCTGATCCACCCTCAGACCCATACCACCAAAGAGTTTTTTGACTACTTCAGTGATCTAAGCCCCTGTGATGGGTAAGTCCTCCTCTGAGTCTTCCAGCTTTACCACTGGTATTCACCACCAGGTTTGGATATTGCCACCACGACATGCAATAACAACCTTATGGCCACAGCTCCACACAGCCACTTCTGCAATGGAGATCCAGAACATCACCCATTCAGGCTAGGGATGCAGGAGAAGTTCTGCTGGAGGTATGAGTTGGAGATCTCCTGGACAGGGGCCTCTGCCAGATGTTCCCAGCACACCCTCAGTATACTTTTGGGTCTACCACGTCTATCCGTCATCCTCCTTCGCCATCGGATCCAACTCACCACCAGGTGGTGATCAATTGACAGCTTGGCTCCTCTCGTCATCCGAGTGTCTAAAACATGTGGCCACAGATTCGACAATATGATTACAAAATTGATTATAGAACTGTGTCCTAAGGTTAATCAGAAACACCCTTACGCTCGAACATGGTGTTTGTTATACACAAACTGTGATTACCACAGAAATCCAATAACAGAGCACCGCTCAGGTTCAGATCAGGCAGGCCGTTCCTCCCAATTACACACCCCCAGGTTTCACTGTTGCTACCCACATGAGTGTTTAAGTTCCCAGAGGGGGCAACTTCCAGCACCCCATCCAATGCCTCCAAAAAGATACTCTGAACTGGTGTTTAATGCTTATGCACAGACAACAATCAGAGCCTGTCTCCCAGAACAAAGTCAAAGGAAGGCGACTCTCTCGTTCACAAGGGTAAACTCAAACATACTGGCACTGAACTGGGGGGCTATAAGTAGACCCTCACTTGCTTGGTCACTGAAGACTGGTCCGCTGCAGGTGATGGACCCACAAGAGGGTGGACACAAGGGAGGCTATGCCCGGCAGGGCCCCATGGGTAGAGGCTCAGCCACTAAGCGCTTGCCCACGAGCTCCTCCCGAGGCCTAACTCCGGGGAAAGGCCCCGGTCTCCCCGATCCAGGCATGGTAATATGATCCTTAGTGTTTCTTTTCATAGCAGTCTTTCTGAATCATACTTTGTCTGGCCGCTTACCTAGGACCAATTTGCCTTGGGAGACCGTACCAGGGCCAATGACAAGAGGACACCATTAATCAATTAATCAATTAGCTGTCAATAAGCTCCTACTTACAGGTGAGTAATGGGCTTGTGCCCAGACTGCACCCCACAAAGGGACGTGCCCAGGCTTCACATGTCACAGGGACGTAGTGAGACTTGGTAGGACATTCCTAGTCTCAGCACTTCAGATGCCATACACCCCTCTCCATCACATTTCAAAGCCATTTCTACTCTTCCAATGTGAGCACCATGTTGTTCAAAAACATAGCATTTAACTGAATTTGTGCCAGTTTGTATGTACAACAAAGAGAGAACATAAACTAATACCGGTATGTTTGAATTTAGTCCTTGAACAAACCTTTCAGTGAGCTGCAAATTTTGAATCTGAATGTTATAAAAATGAAACAAAAAATGAGCACAAATTAAGTGTACTAAAGTGAATTTAATGCAATTGTGCAGAATTAAATAAAACAGAATTAAATAAAAGTGTCAGCAGCCCTCCTTCTGAGCCCTTGGGGGGGAATGTGGTACAGATCCCTAAAATTTCAGGGACATTGAAAGCAAATTTGAGGTAACCCTGAAGCACAAAGACTTTCCATCATTAAGCAGGACCCCAGAACCGGCAAAGTACAGAGTGGAAACATATTTGTCATTCTTTTCCATCTGTCTGCAGCCATGCAAGAAGCTGTATACTACGGGACTTCTACATTCGATAAAACAGATTTTTTCCCCTTCTGTTTACCCTGCACAGACACTAAGCGTCTTAATTTATGACCTTCACTTATTATAAATTCTTTGATGGTACAGTGATGACTGTGTCATTTGTTTGAGTTTCCTTGGGAGACTGGGACCAAATGAAGCCGAAAGGTTATTTTAATTTGGTTTTCCGAGTAGTACATGGCTTTGAGGATTTCCAGGTGATCTCTGCTCTGTGCAAGATGGAAAGTTTAAAGTGGGGAGGCCTTCCTGTATAGCGGCACACATTATGTCAGGATAGAAAAGAAGCAGGGATTCTGGGTAGATCATGAAACTCACAGTCTTTACTGACAAAGCCTATGGCTTTCAAACCTGTGAGCAACACTGTGGTACATCACTGAACTGTCCTGTCTTCCTTCTTGTTTAGCCCCTACATGTTGGACTTCCAGTATAACACCAGCACTTGCTATCTACAAAAGTACTCTGATGACTCCTCCGTTGTAGGATACATCAGCAAACAGAAATGAGCACTAGTAGAGGACTAGCAGAGGACTAGTAGAGGACTTGGTCTTATGGTGCAGCTCGTAATCTGCAGCTTAGCATTAGCAAGACACAGGAGCTGGTGGTGGACTTCCGGAATAACAAGGAGCCCCTGAAGCCATTCACCATCCAGGGGGAGGAAGTGGAGGTGGTACAGAGCTACAAGTACACAGAGGTACACCAGAACAGCAGACTGGACTGGGTGGACAATACAGCAGTGCTGGACAAGAAAGGCCAGAGCAAACTCTACTTTCTGAGAAAGGTCAGGTATTTTAATGCAGCAAGTTGCTGTATACGTTTTCTCAGTCCCTAGTGGCCAGTGTGCTTATCCACACTGTGGCCTCCTGAGGAATGCTGTTAGTTCATATGATGCCAAATGCCTGAATAAACTTATCAGGAAGGCCAGCTCCATCACAGGACTAACCTTGTGGCAACAATAGATCGGAGGATGTTTGTAAAATTGGGCAATACTAAGAACAATTCTGCCCATCTGCTTCAGGGGGCGCTATCCTGGAGCCCATTTATCCACCGGCTCATTCCACCATGGTATGCTAAAAACGCTACTGCGGGTTGTTCCTGCTTGCTGGTATCATAACCCACCCCCAGCCAAAACACATCGGGAAGCATCTGGTGTTCTAATTACACATAATTTATTATTCTTACATTTTAATATTTATTTATTTATAGTATGACAATATTCTGTTTTGAGGATTTTATCTGTGTACCGTGTACTTTATAAATGTCTTTGCACTAAATTTACTTATTTGCACCATGTTTACTGTCTTTACACCTTGTCTGATGGCACTATATGTATATTCTTCTGTGCACTATGTTCCTGCTGCTGTGTGCACCAGAATTTCCCCCAGAGATCAATAAAGTCAACCTTAATCTTAATCTGAAACTCAAGCCTAACACACACAACCCCCAGCCTAAGTTTTATGTATTGTTCCACTAACACAAATTCAGATTAACAAAGCAAGTTACTTAGTTAAGAGGTCTGGTTTAACATGGCTTGAAGTGTGGTACTTGGTAAATTAAGGGTTCAGATATGTCTAAGTATGCAAGAACTAGACCACAACAAACACCAGCACACATCAAGGATTGTTGGGAATCCTGTGGGAGCCCTCAGGAAGATTCTGTAATGATGCAATTTTCTAATCTCAGAAGAACCAGCTCTGACACAATGGCCCACATTGTGGTGAATATAACAAAGTTGGAAAGAAACGAACTGCCCTTAGGGCACCAGAGCATGTCCCCAGTCATAAACGTTCCAGGGGAGCCTGGACTCCCGGATATAAGCACTGACCTGTGTTTGTGATCCCTGCAGCCATTCTGACAATCAGCTTACCCAGCTACACCACAGTCAGCAGCGTTTTAAGTAGGAATGCAGATTTAAAATGCGGCAAATTGGGAAAGCAGAAGAATAAAGCCCCCTCATAGCTCAGCATTCCTGTACTCCCAACTGGTAATGGTATATCAACATCCATTCTCAGTGCTGTGAAAGTGACTGAACCACATGTTAGTCACAGCACATACACTCTTAGTCACAAGGCGTGTGGCATGTAATAAATCCAGTATAAAACCTGCTGAATTCATTCGACAGTTTTATGGTAGTTTAAATAGTGTGTGTAACCTACAAGATTGTGCAGTCCATTAAATAACTATCCATCCATTAAACAAATATACAATCACCACAACGGTTGACTCCTTCCATTCCAGTCCAGTTAAGCAGCAGATAAAGACTATAGTAAAAATTAGGCCCACATTGTTTATGGTAATATTTGTTACATTTGTTACAGCCACAAACCCAAATGCAGTAGTGAAGGACTGCAATTATGTGGCCTTCCAGAATGTTCCAGTCTCACGCGCTTTCGTCGAGGTGCAAGAAGTGACATTAATAGCTACTCAGGGGGAAATAACAAATAAACGTAATAATACTATGTATGTGAATGATTTATATACATCATAAACTGGTCTGTCATAATGCAGACTAGGGCTGGCCAGTTAATCAAATTTTTATTTCAAATTATGATTTTGGCTTCCAACAATTATGAAAACAAAATAATCGTCATTAAAACGATCATTGTGTCACATTTTGTTTCGCGATGATGCTCCCGTTTAGTCCAAATTCAGGCCCTTTTTATTTCTTTTAGAGTTCAGGGAAATCCACTGTTTTTTAAAAGTTCAATAAATGCATAATATTTCTGAAGTCAATGAGTAATCATGTTAAATAATCATGATATCAATATTGACAAAAATAACCGTGATTATGATTTCTGCCTTAAATGGAGCAGCCTTACTGCAGACCCTTAAAAAGTAAGCCGAGTTACATGGACTTGAGTTCCATCTTAAAGCAAACCTCCATGGTTTCACATTTCCCTCTCTTGTTAGGCCCTACACTCCTACACCGGTTAAAGCAGGATGGCTGGCGTATCGCATGTCCATCAGTTTCCTGTTCCGCTTTGATGTGAATATAAAAACCCCACCCAGATAGTAGCTTGAGGCACACAGACAAGAGGCAGAGAGAAAGAACTTTGCCTATTTCAGGCATGTCCTCTATGCTACAAGACACTATAAACATTATGCAGAAAGCAGACAGGGAGAAGGTCCTGACTATAGTCCACCTACATCATGCAATATAACAAGTAAAAATACAGTAGACAAGCCCCAAATATACTGAATCTTCACTGTAGATAAAGCATATGGATAGAACTATGTAAACGATCTGAAACATAAAAACAGGCAAGACATGACGTAAGTGTCTAGGGTTTTCCCTTTATCTTCCATGAAGTATCACCATGTGAGTTTACTCTTATCACTGGGCAGAAAGACATGGGGAAACACACGAGTGGTTACTCTCTATGGGTGAGGTAGTGACATTGTGGAAAATGTGATGCTGAGCTTTTCAGTGGAAATTATTTCCCAGCAGGAAATGTGAACTTGGGCTCTGGTCCATTTCTTTTAGTTTTTAATTTTTCATTCTCATTTTATCTCCCCCTCTTCCCCTTCTGTTGCTGATCCTCCTCACATCCACGTGTTCCCGGGGAGAAAGACGTGACATTGTGGAGAAGCTGAACTCAGAGAACAGGCTGGATGTTGGCAGGTTTCTGCCGCTGTCCCTGTTTCAGTCAGATCTTCACTAATCCCCTCTGATACTTTTGGGAGAATGACCGCATAATCTGTTTAGGAGATGGACTACTGTAATGGGCTGTGGAAAAAAGGGTGTGCCCCACAACAGACCGAAGGATTTACTTTAAACACCAAACACCACTTAGCAAATATGTTTTATGTACAAACAAAAGAAGCATCATCTTTTCGACCCCCTTTATTATAATCTATGGGGTGGGTATACAAAGAGCAGTAAAAGAGGAAAAACAAAAAGATACCCCAGATTGGAATCTCCCCGTAGAGGATTTCTTTGGACTAAGTTGTAAAAGTTCTGGACCAGGAGAATGGGCCCCATACAGAGGGCCCTGTCTATTTTCCAGTGGTAAATTGATTCAAACTGCAGACACAATCTCAGGGAACTCTGAGACTTTCTGGGCAAGCAGAGAACTGCTTTTGACTTGGAAGGCTACAGAGAAACCACAACATGAACAGGAAATTTGTCTTTTACACTGAGAGGAGATTAATTTTCCTTTGTTCCATAGAGCTCTGTGTTACATACGAAGGAGCATTAGACAATGTGCAAATGCACAAAATGAAAAAAAACTGACAACCTCACCCCCCCCCCGAAAAAAACACACTCCAATGTAACACCTGTCCTTGATTGGATGAGGCAGCTAGAGCGCAGGGTGAGAATCACACAGTATCTGGGTTATTATGCTCCAGTTCTACAAGGAATCCATTTTCACAAAACTTCTTCTAACAGATGGGGCCACACTGGCCTCACATCTCCAAGAATGGGGGATCGAATCCCACCTCTGCTCTTTGTGGGTAGCATATGTATATGCTCTCCCCATTTCATTCATGTTTCTCTGAAGTGCCGCTGCTTTGTTCCCAATACTACATATGATTCCAGCAGCCAGGATAAAGGGTTGGAAGATGGATGTAACAATATATTTTCAGATGTTTCGTTTGCATACCAAACTGAATTTAATCAATCAGTAAAGCAAAATAAAATACTGAATTTAAAGATGAAACGAGACGGTTAAGCCTTCTGAGGACATCACTGGATTTAATGGATGTGGATCATTTTACTTCTTCTGGAAGGATGCCACAATCATGGAAATTTGGTGGATATATGCTTAAGCACAGGTGTCAAAGCTTCGAGCAAAATCCGTCATCACAGAGCTACAGGCCAACCCAGACCTCAACCCTGATACCTTCATTACAAAAGTACATGCAATACTTTACATTCTTGTTTTTCTTTCCAGTCTGATATAAATGACAGAAGACCCTGCAAATCTATTGTTTTCAATAAAGCAGTTCCCGACTGACTTTTTTTCCCAGCCTAACGAGCACCATCTGACAGCTGGAGTTGGAGGACTGGGTGGTGTTAAGGTACTAGAATGCTTGTCTACACCTAAACTCCTAAACAATTTTGCAAAACCACTTATTTGATGCAGGGCTGTGGTGAGGCTGGAGTCTATTCCAGAAAGCACAGGGCACAGCACATCCTGGAAGGCCACATACTTTCTTTGAACTGCAATAGGAAACCAGTGTACTCAGACAAAATCCATGAGGCCAGATAATGAAATCCAGAGCCCCAGAGGTATGAGACTAAAGTGATGCCCATGGAGCCGTCATGTTGCCCCTCACCTTGGTATTTGGCATCTTTTATGAGGCTGATTTGTCTTCTTTGATAAGACAAGAACAAATATATTAGTGATTTCAACACTGGACCTCCCTCTTCCTCCCAGCTTCACGCCCCCCAATACCATGCCACACATCCTTGGATTATCTTAAAACAAACAGTATTGCCTTTGTACCCCAAACAAAAAGGCTGACTCCTGAGCAACATTTCTTATATACTTTTATCTAGGAACGTTTGGCATGAGAGGAGCAGGCCAGAGTGGGTTCGGCGCAGCCTTACCTTGTTCTGTGCTACATGATGGACGGCTCTGGTGTGGGGGCCAGGTATGCGGGCGCAGGGGCGGCCCACATTCAGGTCGAATACCTCCACGGAACGGTCGCAGCCTCCCACCAGCACTACATCTGCAATTTCAACTAAGGAAAACCGGTTCACCACCTTTGTGCTACGATGCCAATGGTAAACAAAGGCTGCTAAGATATATCAACCGCCACTATTATTAAAACTATAAATATCACTGACACTTATAAATGCTGATCATAGCTGTATTATGAATGGTGTGCTTCAGGTTTCTCACTGCAGTTGCAGTGCCATTTGAGGTTCTTCATTGTTGCTAACCCCTTCCATGGAGCTGGTATTGTTCAATTTTCACTTCAGTTGAAGCTGGCGGACGTGCCATGGTATCCTTGGAGATCTTTCTGAATGTGCGTTTTTATGTGCAATACTCAGTGGGGTCAAGGGCATGCTTGAAACGTCAGCATTGCACAGGGATGTAAATCGTTCCAGCGTGCGTTTGGTGGACGTGGCAATTTTGGGGCATAAGGTGATACGCAAAAATTTCCAGAGATGGAAAATGCAGCAGATCTTGGGTTCCAGTCATTTAAACATAACAACCACCCCAAGTCCATCCTTTCACCCCCCCCCCCCACCTATATATATTTTTGTCCCAAGACCCAAAATATAAGGACATTTTATATGCTTGTGGAATGATATTAGACTGCTTGGAGACTGATGTTAACAGCACATTCAAGTAGATTAATTGATGTAGTCATCATAAAGTACTACAGTAACTGACTGAGTTTATGTACGGCTTTAGACAATAGAATTTCTAATCTTTTTTTGTTTTTTAATTCCCCAAGTCAATGAGTGACAGAATCTCCGTTCAAGAAAAAATTTAAAAAGCCTTGCTTATCCATCAAAGCGAAACACACTATAAGCTACAGAACCCTACTACCTTCTACATCAATGATACACCCATCTCAAGCCTATCCCAGGTCATGAGACAGAGGGTACCCTAGATGGGAGCCAGTCTATTACACAGAAAACTCGCTCACGTGTTTTAGAGTCACCAGTTCAAAGCACATGTTTTTGGACTATAGGAGGAAACCACTTGGAGGAAACCCACAGAACATGGGAGACCATGGACAGAACATAGAAAAAACATGGGGAGAGAACATGCAAACTCCTCGCAAAGCTTAACTCTGAAAATATGAAACCCCAGAGAGTTACCATTTAAAAGCAATAACAGTGCTTTTGAACTACATGACCAGATACCTGTATATATACACATTTACCCATCAAAGGGATGACCAATCACATCAATAGTCAGACATAGCATGACCATATTGAGCATAAATGGTAGCCGATTCACGCGTGCCTTTATAAATATATGCAAATTGAAGTGGTCATGTCTTAGCATGAGGCTGAACATAACCCAAAACACTTCCACCCACTCACTGACACGCTCCAACGTGAGAGACATGTTTACCCCAAACACAGCAATGCACCAGAGACTATTATACCAGTCACGCAATCGAAGCAAACCAGTGACCCGATGCGGGGAGTGGAAACTTACAAATATCTAATTTCAATTTTCCGCAACTGCCATAGCCAAGTTTCTTACCTCATGAGAGAACAGACCCCACCAAACAAAGTGATAGGGTCCAGAAGATTTACTACAAAATAAATGTGCTGTGCATCTTAGACTATGGTCAGAATGAAGACATTACTTAGAGTTAAGCACTCTATATGAGATGCGGCGAGGACCAGCAGCAACCCCACCAAGGAGACACCCGATCTTCTCATTCAGCAGACAGACGTGAGAGGTATTAGTATGATGTGATGGAGGAATCTTGGAAAGCACATCAAGCAAAAAAAAAAAATAATAATAATAACCTGATAGTTGTGTCATCTTCTACTTCACTGGCTTGCACATGAAAGACAACAGACCTGTATCGCCCTTATAATTATAATTCCAGCTTTAGCAGTACAGAATGTGGTGGCTGTCACTTCACAAGGCATTCCACAGACGGCCAAGTTTGCACCGTGCACAGATAACCTTGTTATTGACTTCTAAGGATAGATTTCCAGATGAGCATACCATTACAAAACCTCCAGTAAACATCTGAAATAAGAATGATGGCATGGTCTCATTCAAGCCAGACTTGCAAATGGCTCTTTTGGTAGACAAACTAACAGGGCAGCGTCTATAGATGTCTGTGACTAGCTTTTCCAAAAATGACCGGACAACATCTACGTAGCACTCAAACAAAGCAAGAGGCAGAAGACAGAAGCTGAACTGCTTAGAAAGAAGGGAAACCTGCCTTGGTCCTGCGACATATTAAAGCAAGTAATTCAAGTGTCTTGTCACAGACATTACATGAGAATCTATTGAATCTTGGGAAGCTTAAGCAGCAGCAGTTGTTGCACTTTCGTGTAGAACTTCCAGCTTAATGTAGGTTTTACTGTAACAACTAAAGGGGATCATTTCCAGAGAAGATTTTTGACATGTGGAGCAGATTGGGGCCACATTCAGCAGTAGGATACAAGAGAAAAACTCGTTCACAGCAGAAGCACAGGTTATGTCAGTCCCGGAGCTCGTCTCAAGCTTTGCTGCCAGTTTGACCAGATTCCTTTTATGGTACCTGATTGGGGCACAATGTTTGGCGTTAGCGAAGAAAGGGATAAGGACTAGATATGAATTAAAATGGTTACAAAATGTAAATGAAAACAGAAAAAATACCACACAAAAAGAGCAGAAAGTAAGTGCGGATGTAAAATGGATCCAGTACAGCTTCCTAACCCCAACTGATCCTTCACCCCCGGCGACACCTGGAAGGGGGACTGGTTTCCTGATCACAAGAACTGGACTGTATGCCCCCCTCCTGAAGACAAATCACCAACTAAACTACTTCCCCATGGTAGCTCGCTCACTTTCCAGGCTAAAGCCATGCCATTAATTGATGGCTGCGCCTCTTCACGACTAATGGCGGAGGGGTGTTTTCACAATTACTTGAGTCCATCTGGAAGCAGTTGCTCAAGGGGACAACCTTAAGCCTGCAGCTTCGGTTACCCGAGCTCCAGTCAAGATCCTCACCTACTAGTGATCAACGTGCAGGTCGTTGAAAGACGTCAAAATGTCATTGCTCCTTTCACTTTCTT
Organism: Mormyrops attenuatus; assembly: GCA_026777985.1. NCBI lineage: Eukaryota > Metazoa > Chordata > Actinopteri > Osteoglossiformes > Mormyridae > Mormyrops > Mormyrops attenuatus. Next base: position 20,026,738 of record JAODKC010000064.1, read on the forward strand.
CCTTTCAGGAAAACATAGTGAGCTCTGGCGAGCCAGCAATGACCCTCTCCACCACGGTGGTCTTCTACAAGGACTTCTACACTGCGAGCTGGAAACAGCGGCCGCTTTCTTTGTCCATTCATAAACTAGAGCGGTGAGCGGAACATCTTGCTTAACCACAGCAGTGTTCATATTTGCCCCCAAGGAATTTGCACATAGTGCAGCTTATATTATACCAGGAAATTATTCTGAATTATATTTTATTTGCTGAGTTTATAAGAAGAAAGAATCTCTAACTAAACTAGCACTTTAAAACACCTGTGGAGTTTTATGCAAATGAATTTTCACTTGCTCATTAGACACAAAAAATGCGCACACACACACACACACACACACACACACACCTATCCCACCTATCAAACCCACATGAACATTATTTTAAAAACAATATAAGTATTTGAGACTTTAGTAGAGAAAGATCACAACTGGTAGCTACCTTCTGATGTCATCACAGGCTACATCCAGGTGATAAAGGTATAGATGCAAGGTGGGGCCTGAAGCCAGGAGGAGGAACTTGTCCAGGTAGAAGAACTGAGCAGACCTGACTGGCTTGGGAAATCTGTCCCTGCCCTGAAAGATGATGAGAAATGAACAGTGGCATTGGATTCATGAAGAACAGTGGTGAAGAACATGTGGGGCACAGACATCAACAGTTTTTTGGTACGCCTCCTGACAGAGGGAACAAGTAGGCTGTAACACCTAATATTAGAATCCAGCATTTCAAATCTGTAATCACTGGTTTCTCCAAAAGGTCCTAAAAGGAAACATAAGATGAAAAGCTTTCCATATTTTGTCTATGACATAACCTTTGATGGCTTAATTTGTGAATAGACATCTGAATGTGGGGAGGGCCAATTTGCAAACGCTAGCACGCTAATTCCACAATTTCCATGTGGAAAGTAGGGCTCATGAAAGATAATACTCTGGCACGGTTTTAATCATTGCCGTCGGCCCTATGAAAGCTAAAGGTCAGGTGGTCATGGTCCTGGTCCTGGAGCTGAAGGGGGTAGCCCCAGGCTCTCGCGCCACACTGCACAGTCACACGGCCGTAATATGACGTATCAGATGTATGCACCAGTGATCTGACCTGCAGCAGGCTGGTTTGGAGCGGCACGCGGCGAGCCTATTTCTCAAATTGCCTGTGAGAGAGCTTGCTTTAAAATAAGGAAACTGTATTTTCTTTTCCTTTACTCCTCTCTGTTTTGCCTTAAGGACTGCCACAACCCAGAGGTCTCGTTCATACGAAAACCAATACTTCAATGTAAAGCAATGGTTGTTAGTGCTGGCAGAAGACATTCATCCACCTTGGCTGGAAAATCAGGGAGAGAATGGCTTCACTGAAAACCAGCAAGGAAGGGGGGTAGACCTCCCCCTGGTCTGAGCTACTGGATAACATACAGACTAACAGGCTGCTGCCATTGTGGTCTGTAACTATGGGATGCCTCCATCATTGAATACCAGGCTGAAATAGTCTTTTTAAAAGACTTTCTACAAAGAAAACAGATCTTACAAAACTTAGCATAAAGAGACATCTTTGTATTGTTTTTCTGAATATTCCTGTGTATTTCTCTGTAGCTTAAAATTGATTTTGAAACTTAAAATTTACACAGAGTACAGTGGAGTGGCTATTGGAAGCGGCGCGATATTTCTCCATGGGCCGGTAACGTTTCCAGGCTGGTCCAGCTGCATACCCTGTTAAATTCTCATTCTCAGAAATAAACACATACATCTAGTAAATCAATGAAAAGATGGCCCCTTCCCAAGTGGTATGAGCCCGCTCCATGCACATGTATCCATCACGGAGCAAAGGTGGTGGTCCCCTTCCTTAAGTAATAGATTAAATGGTACAAACCTGCTTTGCGTGAATCTAGACTGTAGGGATGGGCAATACCACTGGTTTTCTTTTCAATTTGATCCAAGGTTGATATCACTGATATTGATCTCAATACCAATTTCGATACTGATACTGAGTGCCGGCCTAACCCTAACAATTACACAAACAATTTCTGCTAAGCCAGGGGGATGCTAGCAGATTGGTTTACCAAGTGTCTGGGCCCCTTACCCTTTCTTCCCCTTATAGGCAGCCCCCCACTAGTAGTTGCGTCATGCTCCCTATAATAATACGAGCATTTAAATTATCAAGTAAAAACTGATACTTTTACGCTAGAATTGATATTCAAAATGAAAACATTTCATATGGAAAAACTTGAGATTTCAGTACTGATCCCCATATTCTTATTAAACTGCATTTTGCGACAGACAGCAAGCTGAAAAGAACAGAGAAAGGTGATGCTGAGAAGGCAAGGATAAGGCAAAAAAGGCGCTGAAGAAGGATGCAGCGAAACGCGCGAAAATTTCAGTTTTATTTAGAACAGGTGAGGAAAGTTGCAGTCTACTAACTATACAACACTGCCTTGGGTCACGACTTCAGTAGCAGTAGGTGAGAGCAAAATAGCCAGCTAGCGAGCACATGTGATTGGCCCTACAATATGTCATATAGCCTAAAATGCCCTGGGTTTGTAGTGTTATTAACATGTTGTTCCTAACCAAAAAACACATCTCATTCCAAAGCTGACATTGATGCAAAATCATGTCTACAAAGAATGACATTCTTAAGTCTTTGGAGATTGTACATCGGAGGTCTTTAAAGAGGTAACAGAGACCAGTGACTTGCTAAGGAGGCTACTCTTATTTGAAGTAGGCATAATCTCTATTTGGTATTCTTAAGTTTTCAGAAAGCGCAATATCACTACTGATTATCATTTTAGTAAGTACAATTTCAGTTGATTGAGAAATCGTGTAATTGCCAGGGGAGGACTTACCATAAAGCAAGGGTAGACAGCCACCCGGGGCACCCAAAACTAGAGACTTCATTAAGATAGAATTTCCAGAAGTTACATTTATGGATATAAGATTCATTATATGGACAAGTACTTGGGACACACCTCTTAATCACTGAATTGAGGTGTTTCATTCAGACTCATTGCCACAGGTGTATATAATCAAACACCTAACCATGCAGTCAGGTTTACATACATTAGTGAAAGAATGGGTCGTTCTGAAGAGCTCAGTGAATTGAACTGCAATGTTCCAAACTTCCTCTTAAATTAACCCCAGCACAAAAAAACTGTGCACCAGGTGCTTCATGGAATGGGCATCCATGGCTGAGCAGCTGCATGCAAGCCTTGCATCATCAAGCGCAATGCCATGAGTTAGATGGACTGGTATAAAGCATGCCACCACTGGACTCTGAAAATGTGTTCTGTAGAGTGACGAATCACACTTCCCTCTCTGGCAGCCTGAGGGATGAGTATAGGGTTGGCGTATGCCAGGAGAACATTGCCTGCCTGACTGTTTTGTGCCATCTGTAAAGCTTGGTGGAGGAGGGATAATGGTATGGGGTAGTTCTTCAGGGGATGGGCTAGGCCCCTTTGTTCCAGTGGAGGGAACTCTTAATGCTTCAGCATACCAAGACATTTTGGACAATTCTATGCTTCCGACTTTGTGGAAGGCTCTTTTCTGTTCCAGCATGTCTGTGCCCCACTGGCCAAAGCAAGGTCCAAAAAGTTGGGTGAGACATACTCCAAAATCTTGCGGAACGCCTTCCAAGAAGAGTGGCAGCCATAATAAGCATAAGGGAGACCAACTCCTTATAGATGCCTATGTCAGAAATACACTATATTGCCAAAAGTATTTGGACACCCTTCCAAATCATTGAATTCAGGTATTCCAATCACTTCCATAGCCACAGGTGTATAAAATCAAGCACCTAGGCATGCAGACTGCTTTTACAAACATTTGTGAAAGAATGAGTCGAGCTCAGTGGATTCAAGCGTTGTACCGTGATAGGATGCACCTTTGCAATTAGTCCATTTGTGAAATTTCCTTGCTACTATATATTCTACGGTCAACTGTTAGTGCTATTATAACAAAGTGGAAGCCATTGGGAACAACAGCAACTCAGCCATGAAGTGGTAGGCCACGTAAAAACACAGAGTGGGGGCAATGCATGCTGAGGCGCACACTCTGCAGAAGTTGCCAACCGTCTGCAGTGTCAATAGCTACAGACAGGGTGCGAAGTCCGGGGGGGTCCGACACCCCAGATTAACCCATGAGACCCCCAAAAGCCTCAGAAGCTAAAGTTTAAGGGGGTCTCAAAATCGGTATTGCGCAACAATAGGGAGATGGGGACCCCCCGGAATATTGACGGGTATTTCGCACACTGACTACAGACCTCCAAACTTCGTGTGTTCTTCAGATTAGCTCAAGAACAGTGCACAGAGAACTTAATGGAAAGAGATTCCATGGCTGAGCAGCTGCATCCAAGCCTTATATCACCAAGTGCAATGTAAAGCGTCAGATGCAGTGGTGTAAATCACGCCGACACTGGACTCTAGAGCAGTGGAGACATATTCTCTGGAGTGACGAAACATGCTTCTCTATATGGCAATCTGATGGATGAATCTGGGTTTGGCGGTTGCCAGGAGAATGGTACTTTCCTGACTGCACTGTGCCAAGAGTAAAGTTTGGTGGAGGGGGGATTATGGTGTGGGGTTGTTTTTCAGGGGTTGGCCTTAGCTCCTTAGTTCCAGTGAAAGGAACCCTTGATGCTGCAGCATTCAAAGCCATTTTGGACAATTTCATGCTCTGACTTTGGGGGAACGGTTTGGGGATGGCCCCTTCCTGTTCCAACATGATTGTGCACCAGTGCACAAAGCAAGGTCCATGAGGACATGGATGAGCGAGTCTGGTGTGGAGGAACTTGACTGGCCTGCACAGAGCCCTGACCTCAACCCGATAGAACAACTTTGGGATGAATTAGAGCGGAGACTGCGAGCCAGGCTTTCTCATCCAACATCAGTGCCTGACCTCACAAATGCTCTCCTGGAAGAATGGTCAAAAATTCCCATAAACACACTCCTAAACCTTGTGGACAGCCTTCCCAGAAGAGTTGAAGCTGTTATAGCTGCAAAGGGTGGGCCAACTCCATATTAAAGCCTATGTATTAAAAATGGGATGTCATTAAAGTTCATGTGTGTATAAAGGCAGGTGTCCCAGTACTTTTGGCAATATAGTGTATGTCATAAAAGTTCCTGTACGTGTAATGGCCAGATGTTCCAATACTTTTGTCCATATAATGTAATGCGATCATTTATATTAAAGCAACAAGTATATTATTTGCATTTTAGCAACAGTTTTCAGGATAGACAAAGTTGCCCCCTGCCCAGCTACGATGGACTATTCCTACTTTGAGACGTTGTGCTACACCGCTTTCTTTTCACAGAGTCTAGTGCAGGGGTCACCAACCTTTTTGAAACTGAGAGCTACTTCACGGGTACTGAGCCATACGAAGGGCTACCAGTCTGAAACACCCTAATCTAAACTTCATGTATAATAAACATGTTTTAAATGCTTTTTTTTTTAGATATTTTAGATATTGTAATTATCAAATCTATATAAATGCAAATGTGAATAGCAACAGGATAAAGTTAAATTTTAAACGCTGCTCACTGGTGAGTTGTGCTACTTTTAGAACAAGTCCGCGGGCAACTCATGTGGTCCTTGGGGGCATCCTGGTGCCCACAGGCACCATGTTGGTGACCCTTGGCCTAGTGGTAGGCTACTGCTTGTTTCACTGCCAAGTGAACCGGCACAAAGTAGCCTAACAGAAGAAGAAAATGATGCATGTAATATAGAGATGATCTAATGTATACAGGAGGGCATGTGTGGGTTTTGTGCAAACACTACGCCATTTTACATAATAGACTCGTATATCCGTGGACTTTGGTATCAGAAGGGGTGCTGGATCCAATCACCCGCCGATACCGAGGGGCAGCCGTATGTGTTTTTTGTTGTTATTCTCTTGACATGGCTGTGACAAAATGGCCTGTACCCAAACATACCATGACGAAAGCAGGTTCCCCAGTCCCCAATGGCCAAATCCGGAGGGCGTGGTCTTCGGCTGCGGTCAGGAACCACTTCCGGCTGTGACTCCATCCCACGGTGTTCACTGCCCCAGCATGGCCTACGGACAGGACACCAGAGAGGAGGAAGGGGGCCTTAAATGCAGGTTGCTCTGTTGCAGGACAGCAGGACTTTGTGAAGAGCTTAGCTGTGTGACTAACTCAGACACGTGTGCTCTCCCTCAACACCCTAGTCACAAAGCTACCATCTTTGTTGTCACTAAGATGGACAAACATCACAAACACAGCTATCATCCACTTTTTATCCTCCATTGGTTTCTGCTGTTCTCTCAGTGACAACTGCCATGGTGCAGTTTCTCAGACCTGAAAAGGAAGCAATTCATTTGTCCTGTCTAGATGATGACATCACATGATCAACTGATCTAAACCAGACCTAATGAATGTATGACTGGAGGTGTCTATAAAGCTCTCTTCTATGGAACTGGAGAGATAACTGAATTTTATGTGAACTGAAAGACACTGTGCAGATAAACCTCAAACCGCCGGGCCTTGTCAGCCGCAGCGAGGTAGGAGGAAAAGCCTGTGTGACCTGTGGGCCTTCTTCACACTAATACTGCCCTCTAGTGGGAACCTCAATTACATAGCAATCTGTTCCTTTGTGCCGTTCCTAAACCTGCGGTGTTGCCTCAGTGACAGATGGAATAAGGCATGCTACTTTATTTGAATGCTAATTGTGAATTTGGAGTTTGGGTTGACCACGTATGTTCACCATGCTGAATGTTTGTTTTTAAACCTAGTCACTAAGCAAGAAAACAAGAATTCTATGTTCTGACTGCAGACAGGTCCTCAAACCAGCATATTTCCCTCCAAATGAAAGTGCCCAGGAACAATACAACGAATATAATAGTTGAGTATGTGGAAAAAGGGGTTTAAACTTTAAAAGGTGCCAGAACATCCGACTTCTGAAAAAATTTATCAGAAACTGTACATCTGAATAAACATAAAGAACACCATATGCTATAAAAGACCACCCCCCCCCCCAAAGTCCATGCAATGGAACTTGTCAAGGAGCATAACAGAGGAGATAGTAGGGTTCAAATGATCAGTTTCCATGTGAACTAGACCCTAGATTTAATGTATTATTATGTAAAAAAATTGGCATGTTCAAAAACCGAGATGGGACACCCAGAAGAACAGTACATGCTACTTCAACAGAAAGGCCTGCTGTTTTAGCCTGAAGGTGAAGTTGTGGTTCAGACATTCTACACCACCGGCGTTCCAAGCCGACGACGCGTCAACCTTAGAACTGCCGTCGCTGGTCTTCCACAGAGGGAAGAATAACACTTCTGATATTGTCACTGCAGAAATCGAAGACCTTCCAACCCGACAATTGATTATGATCCAGGGCTGTTTTGTGGAAACCTTTTTAGGTTCACAGAGATTAAATGAAAAAAGAAAAAAAAGCCCCCAGAAAATAAGATGAAGCAAATGAGGCTGGGTGAAGTTTAATCACGTTTGTTTACTACCTGTGCAGACAGCTGGGGTGCCAGTGAGAGAGGATTTGTACACCAATGCTGATCCATCTCCAAGACCACACAGGATCTGCTTTCCATCTCCTGGACAAGAAAGGAAGAGACAAAAACATCCATATAGTTGCCTGTTGGTCAGAAATTAACTGTTTCTAGATCAATAAAAACAAACCATTTACCAAGCATGCTAAAATGAAAAACTCACATACACAGCATGAATCTGTGAAATGTAACCAACCCAAACCTATTTCCCTCTTCCTTCTGGCTGTAGTTTCAGACATGTATATTCATCAAGCGCTAGCTTAAGTTAGGCCCAACTGGGCACGTGGCTGCACAAGATCCAAAAGAGAATCCACGCTGCTTTACATGGAGTATCATGTTAAATCAAGGTATAAATTCCAAAATGAATCCAGACCAGTTTTTCTTGAGAGTTTTGGGGCTGCTGAAGGTGCTTACAAACCTGCAAAATATGCCCTTTGTTAACTGTGTGCCTTCCTGCGCCCACTTCAGCCTACTGCTCACAGTCAGCTTTGGACGATACAATGGATGTTTGTGAATCTGAGGATACCGCAATCACTAAGAGTGCGTGTTTCACACACCTGAATACTGAAGACTGTGGATGGCTGTGGGTCTCCCTCCTGTACTCAAGTGAGTGTGCAATATGCTTGGTGGAGCAGTGTCCACTGGGTACTCAGAAAAAAGGAATCTACCGAGACAAGGGCACAACATTGTTAGCCACTGATTATTATTAACACGACTGTGACAATCTTCTGGTCAGACAGAGCTCCACAGAAAGGTCCATACTTCCTTTGGCTGGTCTTCCGAGGCCCAGGACTCTTCTTCTGCGCATTGGTCTTGGAGCTGAACATGGCCATCCTAAAACAGTACAAGTATCAGATTCCCAAAAGGACAAATCCTTAGGCTATTAGTACTTGCTGTTAACCTTGCTGGTAACCACTGATACTGGTTTCTAGTGCTTGCATTCTGTATGCCTAATTCAGTGACAAGTTGTTACAGCCATGAAAAGAACATGACATTAATTTACAAAAGCACTTGAAATGTTAAATGGGAATAATCTATTTGATTTACAATACATCATGCTCATGCGTCATCTGCTAGGGCCAACCAAAAATTTCCTTAAGGACAACCTGATATGTGCCAATTAGGCATTAGTTAGAACCAAACACAAGTCCACTATATTCAGGGACACAAACTTCAGAGTAATACCACAAGAGCCTCCTGCTCATGATCTACAAGAGCAGGCCTGGTTCAGAGGGGGTACCATTCACTAATTTAAGACAGTTCTCCATCTATTTAACACTGCATGGTCACGCACATGAAAAATGTAAGCAATCATTGGGGAAATATGTAAATCTCTTTTGACAAATGATTTCAGCTATGCATCTGTTTTCCCCAACTTAACAAAGCAGAACAGTACTGAGAGTACCGAGTGATCTTATGATGCAAGATGTTACCTTCTTTTTAAGAACATAAGAAATTTACAAACGAGAGGAGGCCATTCGGCCCATCAAGCTCGTTTGGGGAGAACCTAACTAA
>JAODKC010000064.1:20035886-20055102 GCA_026777985.1 Mormyrops attenuatus
GTACTCCAACTACACGCTGTGTGAAGAAGTGCTTCCTCAAGTTCATTTTAAAATGTTCTCCCACTAATTTCCACTTAAACAAATGTGCAAAACAAAACTGCACTTCCTCAGTCCTTCACAGAAAAGATCTCTGCAGCTGACAACAGGAAAGGCAACAAGATTGTGGGTCAATTCTATGTTTAAGCTTCTTATTACAGTATTGGATATTGTAGCATATCTTACTTATGTTTAAACATTTACCAAGACACCGTATAAGAAGCGGTCAGTCTGGCAAGAGCACTTCTTTGACTTATGTTACCTGTTTTTCCCATGTTACCAATGTCCTGGAGGAGTAATGATTCTCCAAGTCTACGGTTTGCTTCAGACCTCAATTTTTGAGCCAAGGTTCGATTCACACTTTTTTGGTCTTTTTTTGGGGGGGGAGATTATATAACGCATGATCACTCAATCCTTATTGGACCAAAACAGTCATGTGACACAATAAAATAGGTGTAATGTGTAAAATTTACAAAATATACAGCTTGCCCTACCTTTAACAATTCAGTGATTTGCATGTGTTACAGTGTTAATTGTGAAATGACAAATGGGTTTTGTAGCATCACTAATACAGCAGCAGCGGGTTGTGGGGGTGAATATCACGGTTCCATCTTCCAAGATCATGAATGTTTGTATCTCGGTTTTGATCAGAGTTTCAGAACCATTACACCACTACAATATCCCCTTGAGTTAATTGGCCCACAGAAATTCAACTCGTTACATGGTATTTGAGAGCATGGAGAGCAAAAGTGGAGAAGCATGCCTGCTGAGAACCCACCGAGGAGCCGTCCCATATCCTGATGACTTTATCTGGGAGTGGAAGACCAGGGCCTGATCCTTCACCCCACCTCTGGAATCTGCAGCAGAGAGAGAGAGAGAACATCAAATGACCCTCTACAAAATGCATCTCTAAAGTTCATGTGCAGATCAGTCTAACTGTTATTGTTACTTGTATAAATATTATTGCATTGTTGTTCCTATTATTGTAGTTGAATAACTGACCCTTAGTTTGGTCGTTAAAAGCTTTTCATAATAATAATCTTAATAATGGCCAAGAATGCATCATTGTTAAATCTATTTATTCTATATCTGTACTAGTTCAAAATTTACAAAATATCTTAATTCATGAAGTTTAGATGTGTTAATCCAGTGCAAAACCTGGAGAAAAAATATGTAAATTGAAACAGTCACAGAAACTCAAAGTGGATTCAGTTATACACCATAGTAAAGATGACCATAAGGACAGAAGGACTAAATAAGAACTAAATTTTCTGCTCCGCTGTAAGTTTTCGTGTTTGCAAATGAGTGACGTGATCAATCCCTCAATTTTAATCTTTATTATTTTGTTCCTTATTTAACCCTTTAAGCCACACCCAGAAAAAGGCATTGGTAATATTTTATCATTTCTGATAAATCAATAGTTTTTTCAAACACTGAAAAATGCAGTTTATGTATTACAAAGGTATACCAAACGGTAGTCTACCATTTGGTGGAGCAGACACTTAAAGGGTTAACATAAACCTCCACTTGAAACCAGAAGAACAGAGCTGAACATGTAATTGTAGTTCTTGGGGTCACCGGTGACGATGGAACATCCATTGTGTGCTTGCTTGTCTAGTGGAGATTGTAATGACCTACACCTTTGGTGCCGAGGTCAGGGCTATGGTCTATGCGGCATACATGAGGCTCAGCATATTCTGTGGGATTCCGGCTTTGTCAGACCATATCCTTACTAGAGTGAGATCACTTTTTCCTAATCCCTGAGAAAGTGAGTGTGGTTTCTCAAAAAATATTTCTTCATCCCATTATAGAGAACTGAACGTCCATAGCTTTTAATAAAAAATAGTCAATAGATAATATGTTTAAATATAAGATGTTGAAGGTCCAATTGTTACCATGAGAAACAACATCAGAAAAACCAGTGACCAACACTACAAACCATGCCTAACAAAGCTGAACGGCATAATCCACCCATCCATCTAACAGCTTATTCAATAAAGGATCACGATCCCCATATTTCTGGAAGCAGTGGAATATCCCGGACCAATGTTTCCCAATATTATTACAAATATCACAAGAGTAAGAACAAAACTGAAATCCGTACATACTGAAATTCCTCAAAATAATGCATTAGTACAAATATGAGGGCAGAGGTTAATATTTCATTACTTCACTAACTGCGACAATACAGATGTGTCATGGACATCAGATTTCTTATTTCAAGCCTTTTTACTTAACCTGCATCAGCACTGAAATGGCACTGAGATTGTTATAAAACCCCATTTGTTTGCCCCAAACAAATGGGGTTTTGAAACGAAATTCTGATTTTATTTATGCTTTTTTTAATGATAAATGAAGTTCATATAAAGCCATTATAGAATTCCAGAGAATTATACTGTTTGCATTACAACAGTTAAATCTAAGTCTTAAAGACTGTATGTTCAAACCTAATGGCATGCTATAATGACAGCTTTACAGATGTGTCCTTCGGGAATCTAGCGGATAGAGATAGAATAATCTGTGCACATGTGTATACATGCAGGTGTAGACTAAATCTTTGTGTAGAGTAAGTCTTTTAGTGTCATTGACTGCATGCGCAGATTTAGTCGACTCAATCTACTTTAGATGACAAATTCCTGTAATTTTTGCCAACTAAAACAAGACTAGAACAAAAAAAAATTAGATGACTCAAATATGACTAAAACTAAGTTGCATTTTCATAAAAGAACTAAGTCTAAAAACTAAATCAAAATACGCTGTCAAAATGAACACCGGCAGGATCCAAGAAAAAACATCTTTGCTTTTACAGAAGTTAACGTAATGTGAGACAAGGGCTCATGTGACTTAGAGCGAACAACTGTCTTCCTGTGTGTGAGCAATTCTGAGGCACAGGGAGACAGAAAACAAACTCTCCTTCCAGATGAGTATGGAAATTGGGAAAAGAGTAGTGGCTCAGAACTCGCAACTTTGCCTGTAGAGAATCTTGTCAAAATGCTGGCTCTTTCGGGGACCCATGGGACATGGGATTGGACGATAGTACAGACCAGTTTTGTTGGCACCCTCTGGATGCATCAGGTAGGCAAACCAAGCTACTTTCAAAACAACTGTCTGGCTCCACAACAAGGTCAACTCATAAACTCGCCAAGCCAGGACCATATCTACCCCCTTAACACATGTACAGGCAGCATGAAAAATTCTTCATACAATTATTTACAGGTAAATGAAGTGGTGGGAAGAAAGGCAGGGCTACAGAACCGCTCCTTGTTTTCAGACTGTGGTGAGAAACAGACCTGGGCAAAGGAGTGGGCAGCAGAGGTGTGAAGCGCTTAGCTTTGCATAATGTGACCTTTCACAGGAGCTGGAAAAAGGTTACGGTTTCCTGAATCAAACTATAATAGTGATCCCCGGCAATCTGAAATAAATATTGCGTTTATCAGTGACACGGGACGCCAGCAGAGAACCAGAACAGCTGCCTGGATCATGTTAAACAACCAACCTCTAGGACCTTTCAGAGTTCTGGAGCCATTCTACTTGGACAGTTCACCATTTTATTCAATTGTAGTCCGGCTCCATATATTGCTCTCACTGAGGAGAAGGGTACTGTTTCAACCCAGCATTGGCTGGCAAGGGACGAATTCACGGCAGGGGCTGTCTGCTCTCCCCAGAGCCCAGCGGTGCTGCAGTGAGCCTAAGAAGCTAGATTCTCTCCCAGGATTACCACTGGCTAACCCCTCTTTGACTCTGGGTGGTTATGCAACAAAATCAACGGTATAAACAGTCATGAAACAACCTTAAGAATTATGACCCCCCCCCACAAATAAAACCCATCGATAACTTTATGTGAAAACAGCAGCTATGACTCAATGCTAGTGCCTGGAACCAGTACCAAAGCCATATATGTATGTATGTATGCACATGAGTGTGTGTGTCTGCATGGATTATGTTTATATTATATTGTGGGGATCAAATGTCCTCCACAATGTAATAAAAACCTGTTATTTTGACGTTGTGGGGACCATTTTTCAGGTCCCCACAAAGATCTGTGACTGCAGTCAAAAAACGGAAAATGCCAAAAGTCTCGTATTTTGTTTGGTTACTTATGGGTAAGGTTATGCCTGGGTAGGGCATCCACACTCACAGACACACACACAAACACATATGTCGGGTACACCTATCCTTATGGAGACAGCTCATTCACTTCTATGGGGAAAATGCTAATGCTAACTATGACAACCTTAACCCCCACCCAGCCCTAACCATAACCATAAGTAACCAAGCAAAATACGAGAGTTTTTGCATTTTTAGTTTTTTCATAGCAGTCACCGATTTTTATAAAATTGAGTTTTCCCAAAAACTGGTCCCCATAAGGAAAAAAACGGATATTTATCACATTATGGGGACATTGTGTCCCCATAAGGATAGGTATACCCGCTCACACACACACACACACACACACACGCGCACACACACACACACACACACATCTATGGCAGACATTGGGCCTACATTTTGACCGGAGTATAAAGAAACTGAATGGGCAATCTAACCGGGTCCAATCACTTATAACCTGCCCTGTTTTCATTATGATCCATAAATAGAAGATGCTGAGACCAGAGCAAAAAGGGAGAAAAAGGATCTCAGAGGTAGATACTTGTGGTTCTTGGCAATATGCTAAAGTCACGCACCAGATGCTGTCATTGCCTACAGGATCCAGGCCCCCCCACGTGCACGAGCTCTCTCTTTCCCACTTAGCATTAACAGCATGTCTCGAAGTAGCTGTAATAGTAGCATGCTAACCACCGTCTGAGCTACTGTCTCCTGCGAAGCCGTCTGAGGCGGCCAGGGTGTAATGACAGAACAAATTCCACTCACACACAGGCCTGCTGCACAGCTCCAGGGTCATTCTCTCACACAGCACCGGCAACCAGACACTATGAAAGAAGGCCCCCTTGAACACAAGAGCTAGAAACTACTATCACCCAGAGATGTCTTCCAGTGTCATTGAGGGAATCTTTTCATCTCAGGTTATACCCAAGGAGCCATTCATCTGAATCTTTAAACGCCATCTAACTGGAGTGCAAACATCCCTGTTGTATTTACTATGTTGTTACAGTTTGTTTTTCCTCAAGGACCGTAAATTGTGTTCTTGGCAGATGCACTACAAGTATTAATCCTGTAGGTATCATCAAGCAGACAGTTCCATGCTAAACTGTGTATTATCCAAATAATTACTTAAAGGGAGGAACCAAGAGAAACAGAGCTAAGTTAAGGAAAAAAATAAATAAAATCAGACAACCTGTTGTGTTTAAGGACCAGTTTAAGAATGGAGTCCTCTGGAGCTGAGCAGACTGGCCTCAGCAATCCTGCTACAAAGCTAACTGACTGAGGTACAGGAAAATCCCTTAAAACATGAATTTCCCATTCTCTCACTTAAAGAATCGTGTTAATTTAGTGTTTTCATTGTTTTAGAAAGTTAGGGATGATTCACTGCGGCCAGTATGAATATAAATAGTCAATACTCAAGCTTTTCAGGTGATTAGAAAAGAAATTAAGTTAACTTCAGAGATTATTTCAGAGGTCACCAGGGGTAGCACTCTTGCCATATTTATTAATTAAAACCTTGATTTAGCTTTTTGTCTGTTTTTGGTACATGGTCTCCTTCCCTGTACTATATCTTTAACATGTGTTCATGTGGAAGAGTCCCCTGCTGACCCACCAAATTAACGCCATTTTTTCAAACTTTTTTTTCCACCTATCCGACCGGAATAGGAATGTGCCGGAATATGACACAACAGAGTGATGCTGCTGGAAATGGTGTCAGCACTCTGCAAGAGAAAGATGTCCGCAAGCTTGGCCAGGCGTACCACGTTTGAGTCTCTAATGACATACTATACTCAGAAAAGGCCTTAAACCACAAGCTCAGATGATAACATCTTGAACGATAATCACAACCAACAACCATTAAGTCGACATTATTCAGATAAATCTTTCTTAGGTTAGCCACAACAGCATTGCGTGAGTTTGCCTTATATAACGTTATTAACCTGTCCTTCTGCGAGGCTTGCAAGCATCCTTTCTGAGCAGCTCTGCGTTTAAGGGAGACTCCGGCATTGGACGGGCACTGCGTAAAGAAAAACACGCATTCTTTCATCAGAAACACACCGGTCAACTTTCCACCATTACAGCTGTGCTATAATTGATGACTCAAAAATAAGAATAATAAAGAAAGCTGGAATTGGAAAAAAATGGTGCAACATCAGGGAGAAAGGCATGGTAGGGGAGTGCATTTCCAGGCAAGCTCCCACCCACCCTCTTTTTAAGTGTAAAGGGTAGTGCCCCCCCCAACACCAACTTTAAGAAGTGGTCGCGTGCAGAGCTGAGAATGCAGCTGGAAGGAACGTGCCACCCGCAATGTGGAAGAAACCAGCCATGAGCCAATCACAATCTAATGTATACGGTTACCTTCTGTTTTTAATCACTACTACTCTGGATGAATGTTTTCGGCAATACCTGGGCAGCACAGACAAGTTCCGTTCCCCAGAGCTGGCCCAGAAGCTCCGGAGGCTTATGAAGGACCCTGGGACCCCAACTTCCAACAGAGCCACGGTGAAATCAAACAGCGAGGCCGCCACGCAGAGAACCTAAAAGGCATCCCCAGGATGGCATGTAAAACAGAAACCACAGACAGGTGTGAGAACAGGAAAAGAAAAAAACCTAGAAGACGCATGGAAGATGACAATGAGATGTACAACAGATAGAAAGATGAATAAAGAGAGTAGCAAGAGATGAGCTCATTTAATACTGTTACTGTTCAATAAATATTTGATTTAATCCTAGAATCTGAACACACAGCTGTATAAACAGCTACAAACAGTGTAGCCATTTCTGAGGAGGAGAAACATCTGTATTGAAACAAAAAAACAGACATTAAAAGGGTGACATTAAAATTCATACGTTGAAGTTGTTGAAGATATTATACCCATTCTACCATTGAGTAGTATGCATGCACAGCTTTTCAAACAACGAAACGCTATCACGGTTATTCTGCAGATGCCTGTGTCCAAAGTGATGTATGAGGAAAGTACAGCCTCAGAGAGCAGGGTCACTCAGTCTCCTTGGAGCAATTGAGGTTAAGGGTCTTGCTGAAGGGTGATAGCTCTCTGCCAGCCGTGAGATTTAAGCCACCAACCTTCCGATCAAAGGCAGAGAGTCCTAACCTGCAGATTCACATACCGTTCTATTTGAAGAAAGTAATACTACATGCCTATGTTAATAAACAAACTTTGAGCAGCTGGGTCCTGGTGTTCTGACTTGGTGTATGAAGACACAGGAAAAAAACTGAGACTTAAAATGGAGCCACGACAAGGAGAAGAGGGCTCTGAGTGATATGGGTGGTGGTGGCTGTAGTCGGGGAGGGAAAGAAGGTACAACAAAGCTATTTTGATGAAGAGGTTTCATGCATGCAGGATATTTAGAGAACCACAACCATGTTGTCTGGGGAGATCTGAACCATCCCTACAAAAACATACACCAATGAAGACACCGATGGTACTGTCTATGGTCCCAGTTGATACCATCCATACAAACAAAAGTCATTAGTAAAAAAATGCCTTCACTTCACAGTGCAGGGCTAGTGTGCGTAACAGCACTTTCTTGGGTCAGAGTGCCAGCGAGTTCCCCTTTTATGGATTTTAACAGTAAGCCATTAAAAAATAAAAACCCACAGGGAAAAGAGAAAGACTGAACCGCAGAAGAGTCAGTTTTCCTCTGTGGCAGCATGGCATGCGGCCTCTTGTTTCTATAACATGGGCTAAAAAAATATATACTCGTATATATAAAAAAAAATGAAATTGAAAGTTTCCATTTCAGAGTTCTGTGCAAACAAGCTGACCTGTGCGTTCCAGACAGTTTTGTCTATAAGAACACCCCCCCCATTCCAGAAACCCAGCTCAGCTACAGCTTAAACTGGAAAATAAGCACAGAGACAAACCAGCATCGACAACAAAACAATACTTTACGCTAGACAATCTTGATTATAGGGTTGCTAAATAAATCGAATGCTCAAACAGCCCCCGAAAAGGAAATGAATAATATGGCAGTGGAAATGAACCCAGGGTAAGCATAATCCTGGGGGACGCAGCCTGGTGTCAAAGGAACACCTGATTTGTGGCTGGCCTTGAAAAATGAGATGGGAAAGATAGAGAGTGCCAGAGAGTGGAGTGTGAACAGGGGCAGTGTGAAGCCTCACCAGGTCAGAGAGGTGTGATGAGGTAAACTGGACTGAGGTGTGCGTGACTTGGACAGCTGGACTGAGGCAACTGGGTGATGTTCTCTGCTTGAGCCATATGTCTTTGAATTTGAACGTTATTTCAATAATGAGAGCAAGTTAGGTAGTCTGGACTCTGAGTCCTCACACTGTGCAGCAGCACAAAACAGCCTCTCAGTCAAAACTAGAAAACCCACTTTTTTTCATGGTGCAAAGCACAGCCCGAACCTTAAAAACCTTTACATCTACTGTCGTTACCAAACCATAAACTGCTAATTGCTGCACTATAAAAATACCAAAGGTACAGCATATGTGAATGGAAGGAGAGCCAGAAAGAATATACTTATAAATTTTAGCCTTAGAATAGAGATTCAGCTGTATAAACATTAACATAAATCGACTGACGTTAAATGGTGCAGACTTTTCGCTAACATCCTGGAAAATCAGACAGAATGCTTATTGTCACAGCAGAGCGCGGCAGAGGTGGGGGAAAAAGGTGATGATCCACTGGCAGCTCAGTGACAAATGGGGTTTATTAATGGAAAAAAAAAACAGAACATGCTGGGAAAAGCATAAAATAGAAGGACCATGAGGGGTCAAAAAGCAGAGAAGGAAAACAAGAACTAACTACAAGAATCCTAAAGTAACAAAACAGGGTAACACAGGGAGTAGGATTATAAAACAAGCGGAGTCTCAAACACACAGCAACATGAATAAAAAATGACTAACTAAAGAACAGGACAAAGGCAGACACTTAAATGCACTGAACACAATGACTAACAAGGAGCAGATGTGGCTATACTCAACTAGGGGCAATGAGGGACAGGTAAGGACAATCCAATGAATTAATCAATTATGGCACAAGAAAACAGGTGGAATAATTTACAAAGACAGAAACTAGGGTGCATAGACAAACACTGAGGACTAACGTAAGGAAGGACTAGGACTGCAAATACAAGCAGAACAGGATTAAACCAGAAACGAGTAGGATAAACCAAAACAGGGAAGCAAAGGACTAATAAACACCAGAAAACCAATAAACAATCAAAATAGGTGAGCCTCAAACCCATAACAACTGAGTTATAGCCTCTGTACCACACACTCAGCCCACTGAGCTATGCGGCAGTCCGGGAAGTAGGGAAAACACACATGGGTCTAGTATAGAGACAGGAGGGAACAGGACGGCCAGCAACACCTAATGGTCAAGTGGGGAAGTGACATAAGGGCAGGGATGGATGAGCGCTGACCCTGACAGCATATGCTTAAACAAGTGAAAGTAAAAAGAACAGAAGGAAACTACTAATTACATTATTATTATTATTATTATTGATATCTAACAGATAGTACTGGGTAATGTGGATGTCCATCTTGAATACAAAGTTTCAGTATGTGGGAAGAACAGGAGGTGTATGCCTGTGAGGGAGGCAGAATACTTGCTCTGTTCTCGTCTCCATGGAAGATGGCCCACGACCCTACCGCTGAGACAGTCACTGTTTGGGCGCCTAGGGAGACAAAAGACCACACAGGTGAAAGGAAGCATGTGTCCTGGCCACTTGTTTCATCACTGCCAATAAAATTTACAGGTAACCCAGTTTGAGAGCCAGGCCATGCTGGTTGATTGGTCTAATTTCAACCCCCAATGGCATTCTTGGAAAAATTACTTAATTGTGCCACCAGTTGTCAAATCTCAATTATTAAATAAAAAGTAAATAAAAACTTACGCATACAGGTTATACTACTTACCATTTAGTTCATAAAGGTACTAGTAGACCACCCCTCTCTAGTTTTGTGAGTGTTTACATATGAAAAATCGGGAATCGGGTTTAAGATGCTTGACAGCATGTTGCCCCAAACCACAGGAATCACGACAACCAACAACAATCGGGTTAACCAACAGCAATAAAATGATCCTTCTTTCCATACAGCTTTCTCGATGCTGCCATGCCCTAACCACAGTTTAACCAGGACCAGGCAAGAATGGCAGCTATAAACAAATATCGAACCAAACAGCTCATATTACTAGTCTTTTTCAGTTCCAGCTTTTAATGGGTAAACAAGAAGAGAATGTTCCTCTGGGCACATTCACATCACGGAATGGTTTGGTATTGAGACGGTTCAGACGTGCATCTGAATTTGAGGGAAGGGCTTTAGAGTTCTCCCTTTGAACTTGGATTGTGAAAGTTGTACAACTGCTGGCTAACAGCTATGCTAAGAGCCACACTAATAGCTACATTAGCACCGAGCAGCGCCATCCACTCCTTGGGAACTTGCATAGCTGGTTTGCTTCATATTGTGCAAGAAAACCTTTGTGTATCGTTAAATATGAATTAGGTTTTGATACAATGTTTATGCCAGGTCCTTGGCAGCAAAGCCCTTAGGCTAAAAGTTCAATTCAAAAGTGTGACTCCTAACCTGCATCCCCTAGACCCGCCTAAGCTGGTAATTAGGAAAATTAAAGCTTTAAGAAAAAAACACCCACACCCAGAAGATAACATAACTAGACGTAACTAAACAACATGAAATTTATTTGCTTGGTTTCAAGTATCGATTACTTTTGATGCTGTGATACTAAAGTGCCTTGGCAAAGTGCTGATGTCGTGGAATATTACAGCACAAGATTCAGTTCCTGGAGGCTCACCACATGCAGGGTCTGCCTCATTCTGGATGGATTTTAGACATTTTGCATGCTGCGGCTGACCCACTAGTTTCCAAACAGCCCCACACAAAGTACAAGGTCTCACATGCATAGAGAGACACTCGCAGTGAATTCTTTCCATTCGCATTCAGGCCCCGAAATCCCCATCATCTGCGTTTGTGCTTCTGTCTGAAGCTTTGCTGCTGCTACTTTCTCTGGCCTTCAGGAAACACTGCCTGTCCCATCCACTCCAAGTGCTCCAGTGGTGTCATAAAGTGGGGGTGGAGGGTAAGACTCCTTTACAATTCAGGAAGCAACAATAAGAATAACAGGAAAGAGTAATGACAAGACAACTGAGGTGAATCGTGCACCTATCCCTGGAGTCAGAATGGCCCTGATGACCTGGAACATGCAACCAAAACATAGTGGGCCTACACACAATGGCATATGCCCAGACACGCACTGATGGGGTCCTGCTAAATAATGTCCAACAAAGTCACAGAAAATAGATCAACATTCAGAGTTATGCCCTGCCAGATGTCCCACTACCTGCCTATTCTGGGCTCCAGACTCCCTCCTCAATCCTTTACTGAGTAAGTGGTTGGAAGAAAGAAGAATTGATGGATGGATGGATGGATGGATGGATGAATGGGTAGAAGGAAGATATACAATAATATGATAATATGTCATTTGACTGTGTTACTAGGTGAAACCAAGCAGTTTCCACATAAACACACATAAAAAAATGTGTGCATATGTACACTTAATAATTTCACTTGAAGATTACCTTTCAGATTCAGAGTTGAGCACAGTTCAGACGTTGCCAAGTTGATCAGGTATAGGCTGTCAGAGCTTCCTATCCAAATGCAGTTCCCTGCTCTGTACGAAGCCCTGGGGAGGCCATAGGAGGGATTAGCCATTAGCACAGACGACATGCATTCTGTCCCCAGAACGTGACACTGGAGCTGCTGGTCGCTTTCCCCATTTTAGGCAAGTATGAGACTTCAAACCAAGTAGGAATGAAAAGGACTCTGCAAAATCAACTTGCATGCGCCAGTGTACTGGGCCAGTAATAGCTATTAATTTCTCAGGCAACAAAAAATGCAAAATGCCCGCTTAAATGAAGAACCTGGAATATTCCGCCGGCTACACAGATCTTCCTTTTCATTCAAATGGGTATGCACTACACCTGTGGCTGACTGCATTGTACTCTTGCACCCCAGCTCAGTATGTGTGGAGTCTGCAAGTTTTTCCTGTGTTATGCACGTTTCCAATCAAAGTCCAAGAAGATGTGCATACAGCCGTGTCCAAAGGTTTTGAGAATGATACAAATGTTAATTTTCACAAAGTCTGCTGCCTCAGTTTTTATGATGGCTATTTGCATAAACTCCAGAATGTTGTGAAGAGTGATCAGGTGAATTGCAATTAACTGCAAAGTCCCTCTTTGCCATGAAAATGAACTTAATCCCAAAAAACCCATTTCCACTGCATTTCAGCCCGGCCACAAAAGGACCTGTTGACTCTCTTGTTAACAAAGGTGAGAGTGTTGACAAGGATAAGGCTGGAGATCACTCAGTCATCCCGATTGAGTCAGAATAGCAGACTGCATGCATCAAAAGGAGGGTGGTGCTTGAAAACATTGTTTTTCCATTGGTAACCATGGTTACCTGCAAGGAAATACATGCAGTCATCATTGCTTTGCACAAAAAGGGCTTCACATGCAAGGATATTGCCCAAGAAAGCCCAGCAAGGCAGGCAGGTGTGAGTGCACCTGCATGCACAGTGAGGCAAAGACTTTTGGAAGATGGCCTGGTGTCGAGAAGAGCTTCTCAACCGAGGGAGTGGGCTCACTCACAATTTTGCCTAAGAACACAGCCATGAATTAAGAATGGTACCAAAACATCCTCTGAGAGCAACTTCTCCCAAACATCCAAGAACAGTTTGGTTTTGAACGATGCCTTTTCCAGCATGATGGAGCACCATGCCATAAGGAAAAAGCGATAACTAAGTGGCTCGGGGAACAAAACATCAACATTTTGGGTCCATGGCCAGGAAACTCCCCAAACCTTAATCCCATTGAGAACTTGTGGTCAATCTTCAAGAGGCAGGTGGACAAACAAAAACCCACAAATTCTGACAAACTCCAAGCATTGATTATGCAAGAATGGGCTGCCATCAGTCAGGATTTGGCCCAGAAGTTGATTGACAGCATGCCAGGGCAAATTGCAGAGGTCTTGAAAAAGAAGGGCCAACACTGCAAATATTGACTCTTTGCATAAACTTAATGTGATTGTCAATAAAAGCCTTTGACACTTATGAAATGCTTGTAATTATACTTCTGTATACCATAGAAACATCTGACAAAAAGATCTACAAACTCTGAAGCAGGAAACTTGAAAAACAATATTTCATTCTCAAATATAAGTCTATATGTCATTCTCAAAGCTTTTGGCCACGACTATAGATGTCTCTAATTTGTCCATCGTGTGTGATGGACCGGCATGATGTCCAGGGATTCCCCTGCCCTGTTCCCTTTGCCTCCTGGAATAGGCTCCAGGCTCACCATTACCCTGGAAGTTGAAAAATGGATGGATGGTTATAAACCGCATCGAGTGTCCAGTTTGGGGCTGTTCCTCTGTCACGCTGAGGTCAGAGCCTTTTACATATGAGTTAGGGTATAACCCCAATATATGCTGCATCTAAAAGAAGAGTCCCTGAAATACAATTAGCTGTGTCCCAGATTTCCCTTCACCTGGTTACTATTGTTACTTTTGGAAAGCATGGAAAACACCACTGGCCCCTTTAATCAGGCTTTAATGTGATGTTTCCTGCTATCACCGTGGAAACACACACTGATCCTCTAATAAAGACTTGTACCTCTTCCAGACCTTTTCTGTAGGCACCTGTGAAATAAAATTAATGTGCTTTTTATGACATATTTTATGAAGGTTTCCTAGAACCTTTAGAACTTTTTGCCAGTGGAAAAGAATGAAAACCATCGGTTCTCTAAGAGACTAAGTAAATAGTTGAACTGACACACGGAAAGAAAATATGTATTTGATATTCTATATGGAACAGGGATTTAACTTGCTTTGGGATGACAGCTTGGGCATTATGGGTAGACAGCATGCTAGCTGCTACCTTCAGTTTTCAATTTCCCCTTACATTTTCATTACCAATTGATATATGATGTTTTATGTT
This sequence comes from Mormyrops attenuatus, assembly GCA_026777985.1. Lineage (NCBI taxonomy): Eukaryota > Metazoa > Chordata > Actinopteri > Osteoglossiformes > Mormyridae > Mormyrops > Mormyrops attenuatus. Next base: position 20,050,025 of record JAODKC010000064.1, read on the forward strand.
CATTTCCCTGGAATTAATAACCCTTTAAGCTCATCCGGGCTTATATGTACATGCGATAATGTTTTCTGATTTCATCATTTTTCTGGCTAAGGCAAAGGTTCACAACCCCATTTCTTGAAGACCATTGAAACAGAAAAAAATTTTCACACATAAATCAGACACTTATTGACGTCACGTGCCAGAGAAACACATCTGTAATAAAGCAGCATGCGTTGGTGTGAAAAGGTCTCAAACCTGTCCTGTTCACCAACATCGTCGGGCGAAGGTGTGAAGGCCCCGATTCTCAGGACTGGCTTTGTGGTCTCCACCGTGTCCACACCATCCTTCCTTACTGGTCCAGTAAGAAAGAAAACCAGCCAGACCTGAGGTCCACTTGGTCAAGACCTATTTGCACACCTGCCTTAAGAGATCACTACCTAGGAATGACTAAAACACTGCAATTTACTTTTTAAAGTCTCCATTTTAAAAAGTAAATATATGGGCCATTATAAGTCAGTGAAAACATTTGTTCTTTTGGTAAAAGTTTATGAGAAAATGTTATTATTTCATATGAAAACTCTCCATCTGTCATTAGTCAGGAATCTGAGTTCCTCTTCAACTTGTGCCCTGTGCATTTCATAGCTGTCATCATCTATAGAGCTGAGTTTACATAAATCATTACATTGAGGAATTACTAAATTCATCAATTGTTGCCCTTTTCCTAATGGACAAACCCTTTTAAAAATGCTCCACTTTTGAAAATGACCAAAGCATTAAAAATTCTCGACAGTGAATATCCTCAGAAAAGTCAACAGTGCTTGTGCATTAATACCAATAACATCATTTTAATCTGTATTTATGCAACATACAAGTTCCTAAGTTGTTAAATGGACAAAGATCCACGAAGGAATATACTCCTTCTGGGTTTTTTTTTTTTTATCTGAAATTTAACACTGGAGAGCTCCGGGCAGACTGCAGACAGGATTAATTCCTGTAATAAAACTGTAATATTAACAAGAGTCCAAGTTGCTTCCTTCAGTAAATATTATCAAAGCAATCTCAGAATCACAATGGTTTCCAAACCACAAGACAACGAAAACTTACATTTTACTATTTTCCTGATCCTGGGTTTAAAGCTTAAACATTGGCCTGGTTTCCACTGCCTCACACCTCTGCCCATTTGACCCACCTGAACACTCAGGACCTCCCTCTCCATATGACCGATTCCTCTGCACCACCTTCTGGAGGTCCAGTTTGCTCACCAAGCGACATTTGTGGTCGTTAGGGAGAGTGAAGCACCACACCTAAAGCCACAGCCAAATAGAGAATCTAAACGGCTGCAAGGAAATGAATAGGTCTTCTAGGAAATGAATAGGTCATACCGCGTGTGACCGTATTTATACTGACCTGTCCATCGGCGGACCCCGTAACCAGCTGCTTGGTTTTCTTGCATAGATACACACTGAGCAAAGGAAAAGCTATGGAATATTGTGTATGTTAATATTTCTATTTTTATTATTTGTAACTTTTTCGAGGGTATGCCTCACAAAAAATCCCCATACCTGAAAGTACAGAAGACTGATGAAGTACCTGTTCCTTGGCCACATCCCAAACCTTGAAAATGGAGAGAAAGTCAACATCTTACACCATAAAGCATAACTTTTTGTGCTTACATCCATAGCGTTGCATGAGGAATGCTGTTTCACTGATGCCTCTCAAAAGAAATGATATATATATATATATATATACATACAAGTTACAGATGCTTGGGGTCTCCTTTAATGTTATTTTAATTGTTTAATGTACCCTGAATGTCCTATCTTCTGAGACAGACGCAAGGAAGTCTCCATCCCAGGGGTAGAATTCTGCTGCCGTCAATGCACCCAGGTGCCCCTCCAGCACCCCCAGGACCTCCATTTTCTGTAAGAAGGACAGATATACACAGGGATAGAGTGGGTTAACATGTAGACAAGGACAATTCTAGTATAGACTATGCATAGTACTACAGCGGCCAACTATGTTTTTGTTTTAGTATGTATGTGAAGGATTTTTCTACAGTGGTCACTGTTAGGCCAACAGATCAGATATTGGTATTGGCTTCACCAACAGGGGCCTGACCTTGGTGTTCAAGATGTATATTTTGTTTGCTGCGCACACTGCTGCTCTCTTGTTCTCAGGACTCAGGGAGAGGTAGACCACCTTCCCCAATAGTGTGCCAATGACTGTACCTGGAGCAACCAGACCTGGGAGAAAATTTTCACATCAGCAACTGGTACAGTGTCAATGGTTTCTACAGAAAGCAACTTATACTGTAACATACTTGGAGCAGTAATGCAGTTTTACGCTAGAGGGTGCTACTCACAAACGTCAGCTAAATTACATTTATGCATTTAGCAGACGCTTTTATCCAAAGCAACACTTGAATCAGCAACATTCCGATAGTGAGAACAGCGTGCTCACCCAGTATGCCACACACCACTCATGCAGCACCAAGCCACACAGAATACTTTGTAAAAACCATTAAAATACGGACTTAATCGATTTGCACACTTTTCCGAAGTTAGAACATAGCTCAGTTTTACCATGTCAATGCACAAACTATACCCCATTTTCAACACGGACATAAGATCATTTTATAAAATTAGATACGCTGCACAGGTCACACTGTGCTTCAACATACCCTCCTTTGCTCGACTGTAGCATCTCTTTACATCCCATATGATGATGTAATCATCTGAGGCAGAGCACAGAATAAGCGGGTCTTGCCCATCTCCAAAGACCACAGCAGATACGTTTCCATGGTGACCTGCAAGGTGCAAGGGCTGATTGGAAGAGAACAATGTGTCACTGTTGTTTGAAGGCCTTTTTAAACACTCAAATCAATTTCATTGGAATATTTAAGTCAGCCAATTAGTGATCACTTTAAATGCATGCAATTCGCTAGACTGAGCAGGAAAGTGACCTTATCACCAGGGTCGGTGTTGCTGTGAATACGCAATTCCGTGCCCTGCCATGGGTAGGCAAAGTGAGAGGAGCAGCAGGCAAGCTGGACGTGTGATACCAGCGCACCACAGGACACGGCAAGCCTCTCTGTAACCACCAGGCTCTCAGTGTCACTCAGAGTCCCACGGCTGCTGCCCTCCATGGTCTCCTCCAGCTTCTGCTAACAGTCTGCAGTACAACAAAGTGGGCCACATGTAAACAACGTTTCTGAACTGTAAACATCACAACTGATTCGAAGTATGGTTGTTGGCTCACTGTCCCAAGCAACTAAGGGAATCCACCGGTTTCCTGCTCTAACCCCTTAATATTTAGTATAGCATGTAAAGGCACATAATTTAATTCCATTTGGATATTTTCTACAGGTGGATGGTTATTGTGGTGTGACGTCATATTTTCAATGTCTTATCCGAAAAGCAGAAATGAATTCGATGACATATAGGTGTTCATTAGCTTTATAGGATATTTTACAACGTGTTTAAATTATGTAGTTCATCAAGAAGGTTGTGTTGAAATCGCCCGGCAAAATCGACGGTGGAAAGCTGAGACAGTTCTAGTAGTTTCAGTAATGTAAAACAATCGTCAATTTTCATAATCAGTATCTCGAAATAAGGAAACAGATATGGAAATCGTTTTTGTTAATTACGCTACTGTGGCTAACATTAGTTACGCGTTTAAAACGCATAAATCCGAGGTAAATGTTTAGTTTAACATTTTCGAGTATTAATACGATTAATTGCCGAATAAAATTTTAAATTTGACACTCATTTAACAATTAAAAGGAATAAAGCGCTGTTTACGTATTTAGAGTTAATATACTTATTAACCGCTTTTTAAACTAACTGTCAGAACTTTGCCTCATTTTGCACGTTTCAAACAGTCTTCAAACGACACTAAACGATAACACTCCACTTACATACATATGACTTACATACGTACGGATGAGACAGCAGCGGGATCCCGCAGATACTGTTTGGCACGCGTTTCTTTCGTTATTTCATTCATACATTTAGATTTGAACATTGGTTTTATGCTACACCTATAACAGATTCTTTTTCCAAAGCCGAATCGTCAACCGAGAAAGTAACTGACTAATAGTTCGGATCGGATCGGATGTAGTATTTCTGTTCGTGCTTACCAGCGTGCCCCTGCTGTTGCTTGGAGACAAAATAACAACGGAATGTCAGATGGTTCATACTTCGTAACAAAACCTAAAAGCGTTTCGCCACACGGTGGCGCTGCTACCTTTGCGTTCGTTGTAGCAATGCTATTTCAGCCTATTTGCATTTCTACTACTTATTTTAGCCACTTCAGACAAGGGTTTGATTTTTCTTTTACCAAAAAACAGCACGACTTCATACAAAGAAATGACTCAATTAATCAAATCCTAGGAATAAGCACGCGATTTTTGCTTCCATATGTGTGCAACAGGGGGAGCTCTAATCACTATTATTGATCAGCTTTAAAAATGAACAAAGATGCACGTTAAGGTTTTCATGATTTACTTGTTTTGTGGTTTTCTCCTTCAGTGAAGCCGAAATATCATGCAACGTAAAGACAAAATGCATTGCGGGCCATAATGAATATTGCTTTTAAACAGGAAGAATTATATTTATTCATATTCTATTCATTACTTATTGTTTAACTTACTGTTATTATATTTCAGCTTGGTGATGACTCCATGCATCATATTTTTGAAGTTGGGAATAAGACATACTTTGACCTTTGATGCATTATGATAACTACCGTTGACAGGTCCTTGACTCAGTGGAATGGAAGGGTTCCATTGTGCTGAAAACAATAGTGGTTGCCATAGGAACCATTTCCCATCATTTATACAAAGAGAATGTCCGTGTACGTCAATCATGTTAGCTGTACACCAGCCATACCTGTTCTGTGTCTTAGACCACAGGATTGATTTTGTGGAATTATATGTGCTGCTTTCAAAAGTTTCAGATATTCTGTATTATTCCTACTGTAATCATTTTTAATATCTCATTTTTATGGTCATTCGGGAGGGATTCAGAGTAGAGCCGCTGCTCCTCCACATTGAGAGGAGCCAGATGAGGTGGCTCGGGCATCTGTTAAGAATGCCTCCT
>JAODKC010000064.1:20055202-20069239 GCA_026777985.1 Mormyrops attenuatus
TCTCCCTGCTGAGGCTGCTGCCCCCGCGACCCGACCTCGGATAAGCGGAGGATGATGGATGGATGGATGGATGGATTTTTATAGTGTGATAGTGTGACTAATATCTGTATGATGCATTTCTTTTCAAAGTTAAACAGCAATTGGTTGTAGCTTTATACTGCTAGATATAATCCTGTTTCTGCCAGTGCTGGGGTTAAACCTTTTAGCAAAAGTTTAAGTTGTTCTGAGTTGTTCTTTAGCTGAGTACCCAAGTCCTCTTTCATTATACTCTGGAAACGTTAGCTCTGCAGGCAGGGTAGGTACACTGTAGAAACATATGCTGATAAACATAAACTGCAATCCAAATGATTATATGGATGAATTTTTGGTTTATTCTAAAACAGTTAACTCTAGTCATATACTTTTTATTGTCAACAGTGCTTTTGAATATGTAAAGAGTGAAGATGTAAAGGGAAGTGCCAATATGACATGGCAATAAAAAAATGCATGGCTTCCAAAATCTCCAAAATCTCTCTCTCTCTCTCTCTCTCTCTCTATATATATATATATATATATATATATATATATATACAGACATATTCTTAAACACAAGTGTAGTATTACAAATAATTATGTGGACTGCAGCCTGAAACATTCAATATGCCATAAATGATGCAAAACAAAACTTGGGTGTATTTCTTGTGTAAACATATTGTTCTTTAAAAAAGCCAAAATAGTTACATATTCATGTATAAGCCCTTCTTTGAAAAAGTTACACAGCTCTGAAATCCATTGAACTTGTGAGCTCATGCCTGTACTGCCTCCCAGAACTATTGCTTAAGCTGCACTGCCATCCACCTTTATATATTTTCTTTTAAATATGCTCCATACGTTCTCAAAAGGGTTGTGGCCAGGAGAGGATGGTGGCGAAACCTTGATTCCATCTCTTCTTATGCCCAAGGAATCAATGGTGTTCTTAGCAGCATGTGATGCGATGATTTTCCTCCTTTAACATTATTTTGGAAGCCATGCATCTTCTTTCATACCAGATCAAAAGTCTTCCATTTAGAATTTCACATATGTTGCTGATGTCAGCTTAACACCACCAGGGACCATAGAGAGGCCTGCCATCTCACTTCCTTCCCATTATTCTTGCCCAAAACATCGCTTCACAACCTCCTTGATGCCTCAGTTTGGTGGCCATAGGATTACCATTGACCACCAGACCCATCCAGTGTAGCATGACATTCATCAATAAATAAAAGTTTGAAACTCAGTTCTCACATATATCTGAGCCCATTGTGTACATACATTATAGTTTTACACACAACTGCCAGGCTCTGGAGGATCCTGCACTGAGCTGTTCTTGGAATTTCAGGGACATCAGCAGTTTCAAAAATATATTTACTGCTTGACAGGAGATTTTTACAGCTATCCTTTGAATAATATCAATGTGTTTGGCTGAAACCTTCCATAATGATCCTTTATCCAATGTACTTCTGGGTTCTGAATTGCTCTCAGATTTTTTTAAAGTTTCATAATCTCTTTTGTGATATATGAACTAGGAATTTCTTTCTTTCCCATATTTAATGAGAACTGTCATTTGCTAATAATGTGGAACAACATCTGTAGACAGGCTTCTCTTCAATTACGATCACCTGACAAACTGAATTGCAAAACTCTTTATGATGTTTACACTTTATCTGTAGAAGTATGAAAAGAGAAAAAGTAGCAAATAGGATTACAATATGATTTTAGTTTTATTACTAGTTTGTTGAAAGGGTTACTATGTCACTTGCACTATAATTTGTAACGTGGTATACATACAATTTGCTGTCATCCCACAACACTGATTCGTTGTTGAATTAATGTAAAATAAATGTACTTAGAAACAATAATTTTATCTTTTCATGAATTCGACAATATTTCTTCATCATTTAACGACGCATTAGAACAGAAAATGCCTTCCATGAGTAAACATATTACGTATCTTTTACGTATTTTTCAGAAGCATACTAACTCGTGTACAAGTGCTATTTCTGGTGAGTGTAAATATAGCACCCCTGTTCAGAAATGACGATAACTGAATGCACGAGACAGCTTGTTTATTCGCAGAGACGAAAAAAGAAAATCGTATGACAGCACGAGGGCTTCCTCCTGTTGGCTGTTGCGCCATTCAACCCGGAAGTAATTTTCCTGCGCTTTTCTGATAGTTTGAGTCATGGCGGAAGTGACGACATCGCCTGGAAGGGGGCGGAGCCTAAGCGTTTCCGTGTGTATGTGTGTGTGCGCGCGCGTGTGTTTGTGGAAAAGAAGTATGAGTGAATGTATGCCTGAGTCAATATAGATAAGAAACGATTGCGATTCCAAGTACCGACACACACTCTGTAGCATTAATCGGATAACTAAATGTCACAAGTCGTTGCTTTAGTTATGACAAGTAAGAGTTTGTTAGCAAACTAGTTAATATAATTAACTTATGTTCAAGTGGAATACCCAAACTGAAAATAGCGAGCCAGCGAAGAAAAAGCGGTTTGGAATCTATAATATGAAAAAAGACAAGGCTGAAGCATTAGGTTTTGTCCCTCAAAAAGACATTGTCTATAACAAGCTTCTTCCATACGCGGACAAGCTAGACATTGAATCCAATGAAATTTTGTCTAAAATCAAAGGTAATTTGGCCCGGGCAGTCCAGCTCAGGGAGTTATGGCCTGGAGTCTTGTTTTGGACCCGGAAACTTTCTACGTAAGTAAAAGGAGTTCGTTTCACGTTCTTTGTGTTCTCCGCGATGATCAGAGTACATTTGTACGCCGCAATATATTGCTGTAATTTCGTGCGATATTTAGCCCTCGTGTTAACTGCGAGTGGGCCTTCTGGACTAAGGATTGACCAGGCCGCGGAATAAAGATCACCGGCAGCTGTCAAGGGAGCGCCTTTGTCAAATTCCCGATTGGGGATTCACTTCCTAAAACCGAACCGGATTTTATAATGGTTCACTTTATTTTTAAAACGATTTGCTTTGTTGAAGACATTTTCGGCTACAAATAGTTAATCACCGATTTACCAACACCGAGCAAGTGTTTTAATAATAATTTCCGTGCACGGTAGTTTATATTTTATTACGAACTAACAAGATTGTTCCTAGTCCTGCAATCGATGTAGAATTTATAGTTTAAGGTCTTTTTGTTTTTCTTATACGTGTTGAATAATTTTAAATGTTAAACGATCAATTGTAGTATTCTAGTTTTGAGGCAGGAAATGTAGCCGTTTTGCTGGTTAACACCGCGTTTCCTTTGATGCTGCTGTTCGTCTCAGTTTTTCTACACCTCTAGAATCTGGCTTAAAATTTGCAGTATTTGAGTCACGTGTTTAGAATTAAGAGTTTGGAAAGTTCACGTAAAATCTGAAAACGGGGCTTTTTTGACCGGCACAATGAACTCCATTTTTGTCTCCAAAATAGACACAAAACAATCCGCGGCGTGGCAATATTGGTGTAGTTGACTCAGTGATTTTTGCGAAGCTTGTAAAGCTGAACCGTTGTAGTCTGATACACATTGTTGGAATAGATCACTGAACGCCATTGTAATCTATCGGTTTTAACTCTGTTAATGTTTCACTTGTAAAACCCACTGGAATTAACTAACCCTGAATTTCCGGACTGTAGTTAACTGTAGCAGTTACAGCAGTGCAGAATGTCTGTCAGGTCAAACTGTAATGGTCTCAAAGTGCCACGATGGCTACTTGTATCGCTACCAGAGGTATTGCATATTAAATTCGGTTTGTTATTTCTTATTTGTATGTTATTTTTCTTTATATTGAAGCGGGAGAGAGGTCGCTACACCACCACCATGTCCGTAAATAAGACGCCAGTCAGAATATGGTGGTGTTCCTGGGTGACAAACGCGTTAATTCTTTAATGTTTTGCTATATAGCTGTTGTTTTTTTCATGCAAGCTTTATTCCATTTTGGGAAAATACATCCTTTTACTATTCCGTTTTTGAAGCCGCTGAGATTTCCTAAGGCAGTTGAAAAAGCAGATATACGTCTGTGGTGTTAGAAAGCACCCGGCATTTGAATGAATGACTTTGAACAATGTTTGTAGCCCATCTACCCTAGAGCAACAGGCTTATCACATCCACCTGTCCGGTCAATAGTTCTCTTAAAGAAATGGATTGCATAGGAAATTGGGGGGGGGGGGGGTGTTGACTGCTGCACTCCTGTTTGGATGCTGAGGTGCGGGCAGTATTTGCCGCACCAACCTCATACATGTATCCTGCTAACAGGACCAGCTTCTGAGATTCCGCCCACTTTTCTGTTTGTTCGACATACGATCCCCAGGCAACTGGCTTGAGGAGATTTGACTGTTCTCCAGGATTAGCCCGTGATAGAGCAGACTGCGTGACCAAATGTCAGTTTCACATGCTGTAATGCTTATTGCTCCTTATCTGTTTTGGTAAACAGAAATGACAGAAAATAAGTATGTTTGGCTTGTGTTACAGTCGCATGTGAAGTTTTCCATGAGTAACAGTCAAGAGGATGAGCTCTGCTTGATGAAAACAACACGTCTGCACCTTGCACAATTTGTGACTTGATACTGGAAATATGATCAATAAAACCTGATACTGCATGGAGTGTTGGCTAATTATCCTTGTTTCTAGAAGGGGATCAACAAGTGTGACACTCTGGACTTTTTCATAATTGAATATGTTGCAGAATGTTTTTCAAACATTTATTTTTTGGGGGGATCTTTATGGAGAATGAAATCCTTCTCTGAAAGTTAGACATTCAGCTGAGTTGTGACATTACTTTCCCCCTGGGGGATATTTATGCAAACCCTACACATTAAGGAAAGAATTTTCATGTTAACACCACTTTGGTAGATGGTTGTTTGTGGAAGTCGTTGGCCGTGTATTATTATGTGTGTGTGTGTGTGTGTATATATGTACGTGTATGAATGTGTGTGTGTGTGTGTATATAGACATAAGTGCTATTGTCAGCTACAACCCTGCTGAATTTACTTTTGTGGGTGACAAACCTTAGCCCAGGAAATCCGTGCTTGCTTCCCATCACACCTCTAATTTTCCATTGTTACCAAAATGCAGTATGTTGGCCCTTCTGTTTTTTTGACTATGAGGCATATTATGAGTTCCAGATCAGGATTGCTGTCTGACATCCCAGGTCTTCGTCATCCCCTAGCTGTGGATTCTCCCCTGTTTACAGGAAGGACACTGGTCAGGTGTTCTCTAATACCCAGCTGTCTCTACTGCTTCAGACTGAGTCATTGGGGGTTTACAGAGATGGAAAGTATGCTGTGGAGCTGACCTAGATTCTTTCAGAAACTCGTGTGGCGAAAGGAGAATGGCCCAAGGCTCTGAGACAACATCACGTCAAGCCAACACACTCAACAACTGTGTGGTTTCTTTCCTCTGTGTGATTCTCACTAGTGTCCAGCTTATAAATCTACAAGTTCTTTATCTGTCACTTTTACACTGTATTTTTTTTAAACCCAAAAATGTGAGATTTAGGCCCTAGTTAGTGTCTGTGCTGCTCAGTGGTGAAGCCTGAGGTTTAGACACCAAAACATTGTGCTGCTTGTCAAAATGTGGCCTTTTCAATGACTAGATAGGATTGAGACCTCAATCTAAACCAGTATCCATTTTCAGTAGCCGCTTATCCAATAAGGCTCTTGGTGATCCATTGGCCGTCCTGAGAAGTTCAGAGCCTTGGGCAGGCTATATCGTGGAGGAGGTGCTCAATGTGTGTGTGTGTTCCTGGCTTTGGATCAGGGCCAGGAGCTGGCTCCAAGTTTAACACAACTCTCAGTCTCCATTTCATCATCACCTCAGCTGCTCTTCACCTTATAATAGCACCAAGGATGTCTTCAGTAAAAATTTCACTTTAGTAATTTGAATGTGTCTGTATCTGTATGCCCAAAACAATATCAAGCATAAATGTCTTTTCCTATCCATAATATCTTTGATACATACACTGGGTCTCTAAGCAATGTAGGCATTTGTAAAAAGAATCTGTACTGGCTTTCTGGATGAATTAGATTATTCTTATCTCTCCTCCTTCCTTGTCTCAGTGGCATATTTAGCAGAATGGAGGGATTTGTCATCTTTGAATGTTTGGGCAGGCCGTCACCATTAGCATTTTTACTGATGGTGGAGGAAATCCAGTACAATGTTGGGCTTTCCAAGTTCACAGAGATGCTGCGGAGAAGAGCTGCCTGCACACGTTGGTGTGACATTGGCTGAACGACACCCCTAGGCAGGTCCTGCTTTTGAAATCTTGGGCTGTTTTTGAGATATTTATCTAACACTCCGTGGGCTTTGTTGCCCTTTAGAATAAGCAGCACTTGCTGCTTCCATCCCCAATGACTTGGACTGGAAGAACTGGGGGTTTGAAATCCCGTCTTCTCAGATGGCATTCCATTCATTCATTCATTCATCCATTCATTCATTCATTTCCCCCTATGCATTACAGTCCAACATGTAGAGTGACAGCTGGGTCTCTACCTTCCCTGTATTGTGGACGGTGGTGTGTGTCATCTTTGTATAGTTTTCCATAGTGCCATCTATTGGGCTTGATTGTTCACGGTCAGGTGAGAGGTGGGCAGTAGGCTTTAGTCACGACAGTGGCCTGGAGCGGATGTGGGCGGCTGCGTTTATGCTTCTAGGTCTTGCCTCCACCTTTCCCATTTTGCCTTCCTCGGCCATTTCCTCTTCTGCTGAAGGTGTTTCGCTGTTGCTCATACCTTAAAAATATGCCTAAGTGTAGCTGCGCTCATAAAAATGTAAACCCGCTTAAAACAATAAAACTGCTTTGAAGTGAATTTCAGTGAAATTATTTTCCACTTAATATAGGAAATAGACTTCTTCAAAGCAAAAACAAATGTGATTTTTGTTATTTTTAGTCCTAAGCATTGTTTCTCTTTATAGAAGGTCTCTTAATACTAGTGTTATACCTGAGCTCCTGTAGTGTCTTGCTGTTCCATATCTTTCATGATAACATTCGTGCAGTTTCACATGCGACGTTAAGCCATATAAACCTCCATCTGACTTTTGGAAGAAACATTGCACTATATTGGTGTATTTTTCCCATGCTGGTCACCTCTAAAGGGAACACAGTATGAGTTTGTCTTCTGAATATTCTGAAACGCTATGATGGGAATGTACAGGGAATCCTGGCGATGGTGTCACTTGTAGAAACTTGCATATTTTCAGGTACACCTAATCATGATAATCATGGGATTGCGAATAAGGAGTAAAACAGTCTCCAGTTTCCTTGTGTGGTCCAAAGACAGACTAACTGGTGCCCATAGACAATTTTTGTATATGTGTTTCTGTTCATGGTGCATCCCAGCCTTGTGTCCTGTGCTGTCTGGGATAGACTCCAGCCTCCTGCAGTGACCATGACCGGTATAATTGGTTAGAAGATGACTGAATGGATGATTAAGCAGAATGTCAGCTTGAGAGTACATACTGTAGAGACAGTTGCTTTGTAGGGGTGATACCAGCATAAGAAGTTAGCTGGGAGCTATATAACAATCCGTAACTATAATATTAAGTTTGCCTGGATTGGCGAGGGTAAGGATAGAGCCTGGGTAAAGAAACTGTCCAGGTGGCATCTAGGTTTGGTTTTTACAGCCCTTAGAAGAGAATGTCTGAAAAGAGTGGTAGTGTGGAGGGGTCAGTGGTGGTGAGCATGTCTCTTTGCCCTGTGTCAGTAACTAGAGGAAGTTGCTGGTGATCTATAGACTATATGACTTGTTGAAGCTCGTCCTTGGAATGTGAACGCTGACCCATACTTGGCTAAGATAAATTTGATCACTGCAGTGTAGAAATGTACATAGATGATATGGCAGAAGTTGACGTCTCACTTACATGAGAAACAACATTGGCCGTTGGACCTTCTTTTTGGTGGTGCTATTCACATCTCGATTGATGTTCTGCAAGATGGTGATTCCCAGGAATTACAATGATTCAACTCTTATCATCCAAGAAGTGTTTTTCATTGGGAGTTGAGGAGAGAGAGACACTTTGTCTGTTACTGAAGCTAGACCGGAACACAAAATTGATCACTACCTATCTATGTTGGAGATGGGACTAACTGCGGTTGTGTCATCTGCAAATTTGAGAAGTTGTACGGATGAATGGCTTGCAAGGGGAGTAGCATGCAATCCTGATGTGTTCTGTTGCTTGAGGTGAGGAGGCCTTTTGAGTGATGCCCCAGCCCAATAATCACAAGCTGGCACACCAAAACATGATTGAACCTGGACCGAGCAATCTACTCCCTACCTCAGCTGGCAACACTTAATCGGCCCTTACGCATTACATGAGCTTTCTTCAGGAACCAGTAACTTCTGTTGCGTTCCCCCTGCAGGATCTTTGCCTGATTGTAGTTCCTGGGAGTTGGGCCGGGTATTGGCATAGATGGCCCGATTCGATTCCATTCCAAGTCACAAGTTAACGATTCGATTCGATCTGATTTGATTAGATTCCCATTTGAATTCGGTAGGAGTGAGATGTGAAATACTGTATAGCAGCTTTCCATATTAGAGAGTTGCTTAAAGATCTTTAAATTGAACGCAGATTTATAAATGCAGAGTCGCTGGAAACAAATTGTGAAAACCACCAAAGAAAGGCTAAAGGTTTATACACCAAATAATTTGTGTTTGCAGAACATATGGGTATAGTTACTTAAAACAAAACCAACTTGTCTTTTTCAGAGGACAAAAAATACTTCTGACTGAATAGACTAGCTGAGAATAAAAAAAGTCTAGTCTAAAACTCACATGCCATGTTTCAGAAAGACTTTAACTTGGATACGTGCCAAAACAAAATTTTATAATCTTTTTATTTGAGGAACATACAGGGTATTGTTTAGGGCTGGGAATCGGCCCTGACCTCACAATTCGATTCACAAGTGCCTCATTGGATTCCATTTCGACTACTCGATCCACATTTAAGATAAATTCGTTAATGTGCAATCAAACCAGGGGTCTCATTTGTAAAATTTTGCGTAGAACTCATACGAAAAGTGTACGTGCGCTCAAGAGACGGAAATGACATACGCAAAGAGAAAGTCAGATTTATAAAAAAGTGCGCAGGCACACCTGCAAGCAAAATACGGTTTATAAATCGCACGCAACCTGTGATTGTGCGCACGTGGATTTGCCACATATTCCGCCCTCTACACGCCCCCGTTCAACCATACATGGTCAATGCAAATCACCTCATGCGTATTTAAGACTCCGATATAAACCTGAAAAACTCATGGCAACTGAGGGGAAAAGTAAAAAGAGAAATTTTTCTGAAACCGAGATAGATGTGCTTGTGGGTGAAGTGGAAAGCAGAATTTTTTTGTTTGGTGATCACTGTAGTGGGGTGACAAACAAAAAGAAAAGCAGTGAGTGGAAAAAGGTAACGTGCTGTGCTGTTAAAGGTGCTGTGAATGAAGTGAGTGCTCCAAACAGGACGGTGCCCGAAAAAAAAAAAAAGTGCTCAGATTTGAAAGTGATTATAAAAAAAAGAATTGCAGCGCATTGAAAGAGCGTGTCTGATGCGTCCGAACATCGGCATCTGCATTTCAGCAACCCGATCGCATGTTCCACAACGATGCGCGCAGAGCGTGAGCATCGTTATAACGATTTTCCTCTGTGCTCTGGGGGTTTGAAAGGGGGGTGAGGAGCCAGCGCTTGAGAGGGTAGCCGCTGTCACCTGCATTTCATAACGGAACAATTCAATACACGAACAATGAATAGTTATAAATTACACAATGTTTTTATTACCTTACCAAGAAGCCAGCCATCGCACACAGCGCCAGCCTGCAGTCTGCTCCCTACACTGCTGTGTTCCAGGATAAACGAGTCATGTGCTGAACCAGGCCATCGTGCAATCACGTTTGTCAGGAGCATATCAGTGTCACAAATAACTTGCACATTTATAGAATGCACATGTTTTCTATTTGCGTAAATAAATTCGTTTTCATATGGAGCCCTTATTGCAACGTGAGTGCAGTCAATTACGCCGATTACATTAACTGCAAATTGCCTTTTGATGTTGGCCTGTTCTCCCACAGTGTTAGGGAACTTGATGTATCTACTAGTCATTTTAATAATCCCATCCAAAACGACAGGTCGTTTTATTATTGTACTGATGGTACTCACATTTTTGCTCACCCTCTTCACTCACGGCCGTATTTTTTTCTTCAAAATGTTCGCATGCGTGGGTCAGTTGGCATACATATGCGCACATTCTGCCGTCAAGTTTGTTTCTATAGATTGCAACGTTTGCATAGAAAGAGGCGTACGCATCTTTTAGGTCCCGTTTTGTGTGTACGCAACGGTTATAAATGAGACCCCAGATCTGTGGTAAAAACAACAGCCACAACACTGTAGCATTAATATTGCAAAACAACATAATTGCGCAATACTTTTGCAACCTTCCTATTGGTGAAAGAGAAAGTAGCACCACCTATACGATAAGAGTACTGATGCTAATAAAATTCAGCTTTTAAAAGACACAAGAAAAAGGCATAAATTAACTAGATCAATTTTGTGAATTGATATTGAAGCGTCAATAACAGGGTCACGATTAATCATAAAATTGATGTTTTTTTCCCACCCCTACCCAGAAAGTAGTTCCTGAATTAACTAGATCAGTCTTGGGGCTTTATGAATTGATATTGAATCATCAATACCAGGGTCACGATTAATCGTAAAATTGATTTTTTTTTTTTTCCCCCACCCCAACCCGGGAGGTAGTTCCTGAATCTTGTTTTTAGTCCCTACTCTGGGGTGGGTACTTTTCTTTTGACCAGAAATTACTGGGTTTGGGCTTATCGATAAACTGCTGATTGGTTGGTCAAAATTCTGGCTTCAACTTGGAAGTTATGAAGAAATGCAGAGAAAAGAGATGGAAGATCAATCTGCTGTCAATATTTAATAATCAATTCTAAACAGCATGTTTTGGGGTGTATAAAGCTATATCGCATAGCGGTACTTTGTCAGCCATCCTGTATATTTTGGGGTCGCCCCGTGAAATAAGATGCTGTGTCCTGTGAACCAATAGAGCTTCTGATTTGTCTTGTATTTTTGGAACGTGCCTCCCCCCAATTCTTCCCCAATAACTACTTGTTCATCCTGTGTTGTTTTGGGGTGGTGGTATAGTTTCCAAACTTATGAAATTATGTGTTAAGTTTAACCTATGAACTTTTGCATATGCCATGGTCATTTAGCATAAAGGTCACAATTCCTGTTGTGCGGAGGGAAAGTGGTGACTATTGCCTCGCCTCCACCAATATGGAGCTAGACCTAGTGCTGGTGCCAGAGCTGGGCTGGTTCTTGCTTGGTGCCTTTTGAGAACCTGTCCGCGTTTCCACCAATTTCAAAAAAGAATGAAACAGAAAAGTAGGCAGAAGTGAAATTAAAGTAAAGGTTAATCTGTATTTTGTTTTTTGGATTTATGTTGATCTGTTTTGTATTTAAAGTTTTTATAAGCTGCCGAACCAAAAAAAAAGTTTTCAGAGTATGACTTGTCTCTGTCTGTATCCACTTTTGTTTCCGTAAAGGCTTCCCCATTTGTGTGTGTGAGTGAGTTTTTTTCTCGCTCGCGGTTTTACTGCTGTCCTTTTAAGGATCATGCAGTAAATGAGTCTGCTAAAGACTGAACTTTACTGTCCACCTCATGATCTCTTTGCCACTCGAGAATCACAATATTTTATGTGACGTGTTTATAACTTATTCAATTGATTTTTGTCTTTCTACAGAATAAAATACAGTTTAACGTTGCATCATTTATGTGAATCATACAAGTATTTTAGTGCAAGTTAATATTTTGAGCAAATACAATCCGTGCTATTTTATGACGTTATCACAGTGAAGTCTCCATCGTCTGTGTGTGTTAGTTTATTCTCGTTCACTGTTTTACTTCTGTCCTTTTAAGGATCACACAATAAAGAAGTCTTCTAAAAATTGAACTTTTCCCTCTGCATCATGTTCTCTTTGCCACTTGAACACCACAATATTTTATTTATTCGACAGGACTGTAATGTCACTGCGCCATCCTTGATTAATATGAAATCAGAATCATTGACTTTGAATTTCTGGAACATTCCAGCAGCTGGTGTGCTCCGAACAGGTAGTGGGGTAGATCCACAATTGTGTGGAGAATGGAGCTTGATTATCTCGTAGTACCAACAGTGTTTCACACGGTGCAAAAATTCGTTTGGAACACAGAGGGTGAGAGCCTGTCCCATATCTTAAGGAGTTTGTTCTGACAATATAATGGATTTTACTTCCAAGTCAGCATGGTTGATGAACAGAAGTACACTTTAGCCACCACTCGTACTCAAGGCATCTAAACGTAGATGTTATTAGTTGTTCTGAAATCCTTTTGAACTGAAAGTGTCTCTCGGGCATGTTGAAAATAATACTGTGTCAAAGCAGCTATGTTTCAAAATAATCCACCTCTTGATCCTGCTGAAGATGAATCCCAGTCAGGTGAGCTTTAAAAATGCATTCTGTTTGACTTCCTGCCTCTAAATCCTTTTGCAGGTACATGCGGCTGTACGGGAGGAAGTTCAACAAGGAGGATCACGTGCTGTTCGTGAATCTCCTCTACGAGCTGGTGACCATCCCCAAGCTGGAGATCAGTATGATGCAAGGATTTGCCCGACTCCTTATCAATCTTCTCAAGTAAGTCTCTCTTTGCAGAGTTCCTTGCCACCTTCGCCTGTCTTAGTTTCGGGATACATAAAGTTCCCCTAGAAGACTCAAAACTTGCTGCCAACTGGTCAAGAAAGTAAACCCAGTAGGAGCCCAAATAGGCCAAGCAGTTCCAGGTTAACGCTCAAAGGTCTCTTGAGGTTTATGCTCAGCAAATTACTGCAGGTACTGTTCTGTACTGCAGTATGGTTCAGATTATATTCATTTGCAAATTTTTGTTTGAAAGTATCAGTTTTTGGAAAAAAACAGCTATGTCGTGATGAGGTTTCTCTTTTGATCTCTGAAAACTTCTTTTTTTAGCCGAATATCGATCTGTATGCACTGAAATACCCTTCAGGTGTGCATTCGTAACTGCAGATAAGATGAGACACTTCACAACCTATTAATAGTATTAAAACTACTTCCACTGTCTTTCCTCATTCAAGGTTTGTTTCTAAGTCGAAACAGTTCATAGTTAAATAACTCTGTTTGGTGACTGGTCCTTGCCAGGGAATTTGAACCTGTGGTCTCAAGGTCGTTTAACATCTGGTTACTTCCATCAGGAAAAAGGAGCTGCTCTCCAGGGAGGACCTGGAGCTACCCTGGAGGCCCCTCTATGAGCTTCAGGAGCGGATTCTCTACTCTAAGACCGAGCACCTGGGCCTCAACTGGTTCCCCAAGTAGGTCCTCACCTCACTCTCTGCCATTTCAGGGGTTAGGGCTGAGGAAGCTATCACCATTGGGTTTTGAAACATCAATCAGTTGACTCATCCAGTCACAGCATTGCTATTCATCAATTAACCCCAGACCAGGAGTAAGGCCTGTTACCTTGACAGTGGCAGGTGACTGAGAGTCAGTCTGCTGCCAGCAAAACAGGAACATGTATCTTACTGTTTTGTGGCTTTTCTGGTCATCTAGAGTCAATATCTGTGCATTACCTGACTCCAATCAAGCACAACTTTTAGACTGGTTTATCTGGATTCTTACATCCCGTTACCTGTCTCAAACATCAGAGCTGATTGGCTTGCCAGTGACCCCAGGATGTAAATGTTCACAATTTCTAGCTAACTAACACTTCATTATGCCTGTCCATGAATGTGAACATATCCGTCTGTCATGGAATGAAGGAACTGTTAAGCGAAATGCTTTGTTGGGCTCTGTATTGTATTTAATGTAGCAGTTTTTATTCAGAGTTCTTGAAAGGGGATCGTCGGCCATTGTAAAAGGTAGAAGTCTCTGGCGTGTCTCCTTTTTTTTTAAGCAAGCTTCGGGCTTATTTGGGGGGGGGGGGGGGGGGGGGGGGGGGGGGGGGGGGGGGGGGGGGGGGGGGGGGGGGGGGGGGGGGGGGG
>JAODKC010000064.1:20069339-20096773 GCA_026777985.1 Mormyrops attenuatus
CACCCTAGCCACAAATACAAGCCCCTCCACCCCCCAAATCCATAATCATTTATTGTTTACGTTGCCGGTGATTTGGAAAGTTCTCTTATGTGAAACACAGTGGTACCGTGGCAAACGGGCCAGTCGTTCCGTATATCCTAAAAGGCATAGAGCCAAGTTATTCTGTCATTGTCAGAGAGTGCAGAGTATTTCTCATTTGCCGAGTACAGAGCACTGCCCCCCCCCCCCTTTTCTGATTGGGTCTTGGCAGAGCGACAGTGCTCTGAATGTCTCTCTGCCTTCTCCCTTTTTCACATTCAGCTCTCCTTGGCCGCATGCTTCCTCTAAACACGTAATGATAACGTTTATTCAGAAATGGTAAGGACAACATTGTTTTTGTTACTGGCAATTTTTTTAAGCACCTCTTTCATAAAATTTTTTTATTGCATGACTTTCCAAACCAGCTTAAAAGCAAGACTGAACACTCCCACGCAGCTTGAAGCACAGGTCTTTTTAAAATGAATTTATTGAAAATAACGATAAACATTTAACAGCGGATCGGCTTTGGAGAATGTCGCACTGCAGCTTTTGCCAGCTGTCTGCATTTGGCCTGATTGTTACTGATGCTGCCGCGTTGTCTTCTGAGTTTGGCCGACGTGGTTCTTTAGTCAGGGGGTGTCAGCGTTGTGTCAACATTGTGCTTTCTAACAGGAAGTTGTTTCTCTTTTGTTTCCACTTCTACAGTCACCTGTCCCTCAGAGGCTGATGGGGTTTGTCGATGGGATTAAATGGAACAAAAGGGGTTTTACCTTGGGTTCAAAAACCACAGCATTGTCACTGGTGTAGAATCTTTGGTATCATGGGTTTAAACGTCAAGGCCAGCTGTTTACAGATGACATGTGTGTTCTTCCCCTGAGCTCCCCATGCAGCAATCACATGACCTCACAGACTCCAGAGTATGGAGATATATTGATGGACACCTGTGTTGTATTTAATACAAAACTGTCTTTCCTTGTTGCAGAGTTTTCTGATTAATATGGCTGAAGATGAAATGGCAAAAAAGAAAAGATTTTGATTTATCTCTGTGATTTGACATGTAACATAGGAAAATTAGAAGCAGTTTTCCTGTGGTTGTTGACGTGTGGTTGAATAGTTGCAATTTTCCTTTGTTATTTGTGATGGTCATACAGAAATTTCAGAATTTTACAGGTCTAAGGCAGAAAGAAATGCAAAGAACTAAATTGGGAGTAAATAATAGACTGGAGATGTGACTCTGCTTTATGTGGTTAATGGATCTTTGAGACTGTGAGATCACTATAAAATCAGTATAAAAATGCCCCTATGACATCTGTTTGGTTTCGGTAAAATTGTCGCTGGTGGCTAACTGTGTGAGGCCAAATGGAAGAGCAGTATCTTAGCAAGCCTCTTCAATTAACGCACAGATTCTTATCAGGATGAAGCAGCGATTCAATACACAGTTACTCATCAGGATGAAGCAGCGATTCAGTATAGTTACTCATCCAGGCAAAGCAGGGATTCAGTACACAGTTAATGATCTGGGTGAAGTTGGGGTTCAATACACAGTTACTCGTTGGGACAAAGTAGGTATTTAATACACAGTTACTCAGCTCGATGACGCAGCAATTCAGTACACAATTACTCATCCGGGCAAAGTAGGGATTCAGTACACAGTTACTCATTATGATGAAGTAGGAATCATTGGGATGAAGTAGGGATTTAATGCAGAGCTACGCATCACGAGAAAGTAGGGATTTAATGCACAGTGTTCAGCATTTGGAGGCTGCAGGAGGCAGTATGTCTGATGAAAATGAGTTACGTCAAAGTTGTGTCTTCCTTCCTGTGGCCGTGGAAGGTCTTTTAGCACGACATGCCAGCCCTGCTTCTTCCTTATGGGTCACAGGCTTCCCTGGGTCAGGATCCCAGTAGGAAGATGGATCTTGGTGTTTGTGATGAGGTCCTAAAAGCAGGCTCCAGTTTTTTGCATGTTGGCGGTTTTGTGCATCGGTGTGCTCAGTGTCTTGATTAATAACTACCTGCATTCTTGAGCCTCTGGGCTTTTTTTTTTCTTCCTCAAAATGGCATTTAAACTTCCTTCTCTTTCCCCCGTCCCCACTTCTCCTCTCCAGCTCTGTTGAAAATGTGCTGAAAACACTTGTGAAAAGCTGCAGACCGTGAGTATCCTTTAACAATGTAAAATATTGACAATTTCCAATTTCAGTCGAGTTCTTTTTGTTTTTAAAGTAATAAAAGCTCTCACTAGCATAAATATTTCCTAAATTGTGGTCATTATTTCTATTATCATTATTATTTATATTAACTGGTAAAGTTTTTTGCTGCTACAGCATACCATTTTTAATTTTTGTGCAATGCATTGTGGGAATTACCTCCAGTCTTGCAATGGTGACAGTGTATCACCTCACGTCTCACCAATCACCTCCAGAGTTTGTCCTGCCAAGTAATCTTATTATTATGTTTGTGCCTAAATCTGGCCCATTTGAGAGTTTCCTGTTACTGGGAGAGTGTAATTTGGAGTTGGCAAGTCCTCATAACCACAGAAGTGAGAAGAGAGGAGGTAGAGCAGTGAGCAGATATTTTCACAAGTTGTGTGCTCATGTGACCGGGCGGCTATGTAGTCTGTACACAGCTTTGTGTCTTTGGTTGAGGAGATGCCAGACCTGCTCACTAAGTAGCCTTTATTTCTACTAAAATGCATAAATTGCTAAAATTCCTAATATTAGTTAGTTGCAAAGATGATGAATTTGCGTGCTTTGATGACATTGTAACAGCAATATTGTTTCAGCGCAGGTCTTACCGGCTTGCCTGCCTCCTCAAGGTGACCTTTTCCTGGCTCTCCCTCAGGTACTTTCCAGCGTCATCCACCCAGGAGATGCTAGATGAATGGCGCCCGCTGCTTTGCCCCTTCGATGTCACCATGCAGAGGGCCATCAGCTACTTCGAGCTCTTCCTGCCCACCACGCTGCCCCCGGAGCTGCATCACCAGGGCTTCCAGTGAGTGTCTGTTTCAGGGCTTCACACGCCCGGCAGTGGGGAGAAGGTCTTCACTGCTTCATTGGAACACCATCAAAGAGGCTTATAGCCAGTCTTGAACCTTAGAGCAGCACCGATTCAATTGATAGAGAGTCATTGCGTGACATGTATCAGTAGAATACATGATCCAGTACTGTTCTGGCTGGAGACCATGTGACCATGGAGCACATTTCTTCTTCTTTTCAGGCTTTGGTTCAAAGAGCTAATAGATTTGTGGCTGTCAGTGCAGAACCTGCCAAGCTGGGAGGTGGTAAGTAGGGGCCCTGGTCACGGTTGGTTTGGGTGTTAATACCCCTAGTTGCAATGAAGTCGTCAATCACACACCCGACTGAAAAAGTGCCTTTTACCTTGTTTGGTTGGATTGTTTAACTCATTAGTGAAATAAGCCTCATGCTCACAATAAGCTGCAAAACAACTTGGATGTTTCTGTAGCGATTGTGCCAAAAGGTCTAAACGACTGTTAAGGTACGTTTTCGTAATTTCCCCCCAGCATCTAGTGAACCTCTTCGCCCGCCTTGCCAACGACAACATCGGCTACATTGACTGGGACCCCTATGTTCCCAAGGTAGGTGGACAGCCCCCCTCCCATAGTTTGACTCATTATCCTGATCCTTCCCCCCATGTTTGGTGTGAATTTAAGGAAGAAGCATAAGATGAGCATCATTGCTACCAGTAATGGCATAGCAGAAATTATGAGTGCAGTAACTGTCTGGTAGTCTCCTGCTCCTGGCCAGCCCTAGCAGTGCTCCATGTTTCCCTTCCACCTCCGTTTGGAAGGTTATCGGTATCCTATTGCAGCCAATGGCGGCTGTGTGTTGTTCCTGGGAGATATACACTGTGCATTGTTCTTCTCTTACGTAGATGCATGTTCTTTTACTCATTTACAACATTACTGAGCCAGGCAGTCGGTTCTGCTTTTCACAGATGACCGGTCTGATCTGAGCTCACTGTCCTCTGTGTGGGTGGGTGTTTGCTTATTTGACTAATTATCCAGGTTGACATTCTACCTTCAACTTTGTACCTATTTTGTTGGATTTTCAGTTGAGCAATTTGGAAGTTTTTGGAATACTTACCTATCTGCATTTGTTATGTGTTATATCTGCACTTTGACAGTATCGTCAGGTCCCTCTTTACCTGGGAGTACCCCGTTTCTCTGGCCTGTTGCTCTGTAGGCCGGGAATGTATGCATGCATGCTCGCTTTCTTTTTTTTCACATTGCCTGCAATCTGAGGGTCTGACCCCTGATTCTAGACCCCTGACAGGAGAGGTAAATCTGTTGCTGCTGATCCTCTTCCTCTTTCGTATCCAGCAAAACAGTGTTGATAATGGCCCATTCCATTAGTCAGCTTTTGTATGAACAAATGAATGGCTTTGTTTAAAATGGTGAGTTTGTCTCCTATGATTAATGAAGTCACCTTATAAACAACACTTTTTATTCCAGACAAAGGTCTGATCCCTCCAGCACCTGAATAGTTCTAAGTAATTTTACTCTTTGCCTTTAGGTTTGGAGATATGTGGTTTCAATGACCTCTATGTATTTTAGATATTTACCAGAATCTTGCGAAGTTTAAACCTTCCGGTGGGAACCAGTCAAATGTTGGTTCCGAGATATGTGACGAACGCCTATGACATCGGCCACGTCGTCATCTGGGTGTCCTCACTTCTGGTTAGTGTCCTACGCCATGCTGTTAGCATCATCTCCCTGTGCATGATGGATACGCAGGCCTTTTTGTGTGGAAATGAAGAATTTGTTTGTCATAGAAAATGTGAATCAAGAGTCACAATGTTCCTTGGTTTTAAAAGGGAGGCATGACACAGGTAAACCCAAAGTTATTGTGGCCAACCAAGTGCTTTCCCTAAGTTTGGGCTGCTTTTCTGGGTCATGGGGCGCAGGTGTGAAAGTCTGTTCTGTCTCTGACAGGGAGGACCCAGTAAACAAGCCCAGAAACAGCTAACCGGGCTTTTCAAGAGCATCACCTCATTCTTCCATCCCTCAAATCATGGCCGCTGGCTGGTGAGTGAGCTTGACGTCAGCATACGGAATGGGGGGCCCTGCCTCTGGGTGCGTCGTACTTTCTCACTGCATTTCAAAGGGGCATTTGTCATGTCCTAAGCTGAGTGGGTGGCCTGTAATCATTATAAGGGTAACAATTAACCAGACCTTTTTTAATATGAACTGTGTAAATGGAGGAAAAGAGAGACTTTGTTTTGCCTGTGTTTAATTTGTTGCTGTGAAACACCGTGTGTTACGTTACACTATCATAGCAAATAAATATATTAAATCCCAGGAAGCAGATGGTGTATTCGGGGTAAAATGAGGGTATTATATATGAGGCTGTTGCTAAATTAATGATGCTTAAAAGCTTACTTTTATGGACAGGTACCATCATTTTTCTATTTCCCTGCAGACTGTTCCCTAGGCATGTTTCCACATATTTAAGTAGCAGCTGGATCTGAATGCTGACTTTTGATTGGATAAGGTGTCCTAGCGGGAGGGCTGATACTGCCTTCCTTGTCCTTTGTGTATGATTTGAGCATACCACCGGCACACAAGGCGAGGCTGCCACAACTATAAATGGCCTCGCAGTCACACATCACACATGCCTTTTCTGCCTGCCCCGGGTTTCGTCATTCATCTGTTCTGCCTCCACACGCCTCATCATTAATCACTGTCAGTACCACTATTGCGCACCATTGAGTTTTTTCCGGGTTTGGTCACTGTCACAATAATGAACAGGGATTCTAATAGGGTGTGGGTATAATCAGTGGAAAAGGGGGTGGGGGGGTCTGGGATAAAAATGGGATTGAAGTAAACATCAGACCTCATCAAAGCATTTCACTGCGCTCTTCACATTCTAGGTAATCTCATTTTCACGATTGCTTTTACTTGGAAAGCTAGCCGACTGGTGTCATATTCCGGTGACGTAATACTGGCTGCGAAGGTTCTTCAGTTCTCTAGTTCAGTGTAATGTTACCAGCACACAACTGGTTAAGTTTTCTTCTACTGAAAGATAATGCTTAATGTCAGCTGCCCCATGGACACTCAAAACAGATATTGAGTGTTCTATATTAAATACTCACAAATATCTCTGTTGGTTAGAGTGTTTGTGTTAGTTCTACTGTTCTGTTTAACGCGTTAGCTGAATTCTTCACTTTTTCCATATGTATCATTTTCCGTCCAACTGTATAATTTTCACTGCTTTGCTTATCTTCCCTGTGTTACTTGGGTTATTGCCCACAACCCAAAGACATACGTTAAGGTGAACTAGGGTGTGTATATTGTACATGGGCATGCCCTGCGATGGACTAGCATCCCATCCAGGCTGTCCCCTACCCTGTGCCCTGCGATGGACTGGCATCCCATCCAGACTGTCCCCTACCCTGTGCCCTGCGATGGACTGGCATCCCATCCAGACTGTCCCCTACCCTGTGCCCTGCGATGGACTGGCATCCCATCCAGGCTGTCCCCTACCCTGTGCCCTGCGATGGACTGGCATCCCTTCCAGACTGTCCCCTACCCTGTGCCCTGCGATGGACTGGCATCCCTTCCAGGCTGTGCCCTACCCTGTGCCCCGCGTTGGACTGGCATCCCATCCAGGCTGTCCCCTTCTCTGTGCCCTGCGATGGACTGGCATCCCTTCCAGGCTGTCCCCTACCCTGTGCCCTGCGTTGGACTGGCATCCCATCCAGGCTGTCCCCTTCTCTGTTCCCTGCGATGGACTGGCATCCCATCCAGGCTGTCCCCTACTCTGTGCCCTGCGATGGACTGGCATCCCATCCAGATTGTCCCCTAGTCCATGCTCTGTGATGGACTGGCATCCCATTCAGGGTGTCCCCCACCCTGTGCCCTGTGATTCCTGGGATAGGAGCACAGGCTTCGCTGTCATCTTAAATGAATGTATGATTTTCAGTGCCTGCCAGCTCCTGACCAGCTGAGATTCTATTTCCTTTCTTCTGCATTCAGATGAAGCTGATGAAGCTCCTTCAGCGTCTCCCGGCCAGTGTGGTGCGGCGGCTGCACCGTGAGCGCTACCGGAAGCCCACTTGGCTGACCCCGGTGCCCAACAGCTACAAGCTGACAGAGCAAGATGTCACCGACTTTGTAGAGAGCATGATGCAGCCGGTGCTGCTGGCCATGTTCAGCAAGACAGGCAGCCTGGATGCGGCGCAGGCCCTGCAGAACCTTGCACTGATGCGGCCTGAGCTAGTCATTCCCCCAGTGCTGGAGAAGTGAGTTTCCCATAATCCTCTGCCCCAGGAGATGGCACATCGTGACCGGCTGACTCCTATTTTGGGGTTTAAAAACATTATCACTATGTATTAAATGGCCATTGTTATTAAAAACTAAGTGTTGAGGGACCCTCCCAGTGTCACATGGGACACATTAGCTGTCTGTGGTGCCCAGATCCGGCTGAGGTGCCCCCAGGGGGCTTGGACAGCTGCCCTGGCTGTCAAGCGGCCGTCCAATGGGCCCCAGCAGGGCTGTGGGTGGAATCGAGTGGATGACACTGTGGCACAAGTGTGTTACGTAATTCAACGGAGCTTGTAGAGTGAAAAGGAGCAGGTGGGCATGCCGGATGTCACCCCTCCTGAGTTGTCATGGGTACTGTGGGTTATCCGATAAGGCGGCCCAAGGGGGAAATAGCTGGAGTCAGTTGCATTTGTGAAGTCACTGTAGTGACTCATGTGACTGTTGACTGTTTTTTCTTAATGTCGTAATAATCACAGGAATATGGGAACCTGGTGCAAGGTGTACACAGGATTATGGATGACACATTGAAGTGATTTAGGGGTGATTAGGTCTTTATGTTTCTGGTGATAAGTGATGAAACAAGATTTCTTTCCGTGCTCGCTGAGAAAGTGGGCCACTGTTTGGGAAGGACTGGGATTTGCGTCTGTTAATATTAATAGTTAATGGTGCTTTGACATCGGATCTTGAAGATTCTTGCGGAATGATTTTGCTTAATTTCTATATTGATCTACCTATCACTCTGTCTATTAATTTTTTTTATCTGTCTTTGCATAATCTGAGTAAGCTACAATTTATCCTTTAATTTCCATGTAGCTCGGTACCTGAACTCAGCAGCATGACAATAAAAGTTGAATCTAATCTAATCTTAGAAAATGCTCACAGGCTAAATCTTAAAGCACTACAGTGGAGGAAATTTCAGCTCAAATGCAGTGAAATGAATGGCACTTACGTATGGCCTTTCAAAACGGATGATGTTCAGAGTGTCATGTGGCTTCCTGCCTGTGCTGCATGCTAGCTCCACCTGCAGCGTTTCATGGGCCAGTAACACTCTGCAGGTTACCCCATACAT
Organism: Mormyrops attenuatus; assembly: GCA_026777985.1. Lineage (NCBI taxonomy): Eukaryota > Metazoa > Chordata > Actinopteri > Osteoglossiformes > Mormyridae > Mormyrops > Mormyrops attenuatus. Next base: position 20,077,709 of record JAODKC010000064.1, read on the forward strand.
GCTGATTAAGCAAGTTCATGACAGAAATGGTTTCAGTTTTGTTTGCTATTTTGTGTGAGGAGTATAGCTGATTCCTTAGTTGTCATGAAAGCCTGACTTAGTCTTGTTGTGTAGCTTTCAGAGCTTAGAGTTTCACCTTGGCATGCAGCTCATTATTTTACTGGAGGTGTAGAGAGATGACTTAGGGATTTAATCCAGCAACCCTCATATTACAAATCAATATGGCACTCACTGGTGAAATTACTGAAAGTATTGAAACCCCACTGTGGCCTGTTTCCCCGTGTAGGACATACCCCGCTCTGGAGACACTCACTGAGCCGCACCAACTGACAGCTACGCTTAGCTGCATGATCGGCGTGGCTCGCAGCCTGGTCACTGGGGGGCCCCGCTACCCTGAGGGTCCCACGCACATGCTGCCCCTTCTCATGAGAGCCCTGCCAGGCGTTGACCCCAACGACTTCAGCAAGTGCATGGTGAGTGGCCTCCTGATGATCATACCACGTGTTTATCCATCTCACGTTACTCTACCAGACCTGTATTCATATGACGGGTCAGGTCTGCCATCTTCTAACACATAAGCCTTTTGCTTCCTCTCTGCTCTGCAGATCACATTCCAGTTCATCGCAACCTTCTCTACTCTCGTGCCTTTGGTTGACTGTTCGTCCGCCATTCATGAAAGGAGCGACCTGACAGAAGTGAGTTTCTTGCATCTTGCTGCTGCTTTGGTTTCTTTCAACTTCTCTGATTCTCGCTTCCTACGTTCCATAATCTTTTTTTCCCTCTCCTGTGCATCTTTTTCTTTCTCTCGTTATTCTCTGGTCCTCAGGTTGAGCGGGAGCTATGCTCCACCTCGGCAGAGTTTGAAGACTTTGTTCTTCAGTTCATGGACAGGTACTCAGAATCTCCATGTCAGTTGCGATTATTAGTATGGAGGGAATTGCAATGTGTGCAGATGAATTAATGTCTGCATGCCTAAAAAAAACGGCCGTTTGCGCAGGTGCTTTGCGCTGATCGACAGCAGCACGCTGGAACAGACCCGTGAGGAGATGGAGACAGAGAAGATGACCCACCTGGAGAGTCTGGTGGAGCTCGGTCTATCTTCCACCTTCAGCACCATCCTCACACAGTGCTCCATGGACATCTTTCAGGTTGGTTACTCACTCTGATGGGGCTCCCTGAACCTCACTGTGGCTGGATGTCACAGTCATCCCATATGCACAGCTGATGCGACTATGAGTAGGCGTTGTCCTCTGACCATCTTGAAGACACAGTCAGATATGGCTGCCCTATGCACCCACATATGCAAATGAATGGAAACTGATGCACAAGAAGGGAATCCGGAATATACACGTGCACATTTGTATTCTGTCTTTAGGGAGCTTAAATGCAATTAATGGTTCTTAATCCCAACCCAAACTGAAAAAGATGAAAAGTCAATCTGAGAAGACAACCACAGTTTTTAGCTCACCTGCTGTTGCTTTTGTGTGAATGCTCCCCTGTCAGATTTCTTTGGATATTCCTCAATTCCAAGAATGCAAAGAACGTTTCGGGTGTAACAGGACATTGGGATGTATAAGCAGAGTGACCTGCCAAGGCCAGGCAGGTTTACACATAAAGAGAGCAGGGAAATCCAACGGCTTCAGGTTCTGGGTTTGTCATTACCAGCCCCGCAAGGCCCACAGGTAGTTCTCTGAGTCCCGCTGCCCTACATATCTAAAAATAAACTATGATGGACATTTTAGAGAATGAGGGAAGGTCTTCAGGGCCACCATGTGCTGAAGGCTGCAAAGGGCCTACGTGTCCCAACGCACCGGTTTCCCTAGAGTGTGGGGTGGGGCTGGGACCTCTGGCAGCACATTCAAACCAGTGGGAGTTTCTCAATATAAAGACGCAAAGATCGTATTTGTGATCTTGGCAGGAGCGATCATGCTAACTTGCCTCCCAGGAACGAACATGGGATGCAGTGAATCATGGGATTGTTCTCACTGGCGAGGATGCAACTGGTGCACCCTTGATATTTGGATCAGGGCAAGAACAACATCCAGGTTTTTTACTGTCATCTGTACTTTTGTTCTTGAATATTAGAAATGTACTTTGGCAATGGAAGATGACATCAAACGGGTACACAGGAACACAAGTAAGGTCAAGTATGCATATTGAGAAACACTCACTCTCTCCCCCAATGTGTACACATTGTGTAATAATCTATGCAGGCTTTTACCAGCCATTGGTGTGTTGTGTGTTCCTCCAGGTAGCCCTGGAGAAGGTCTTCAACTTTGCCACGACAAACATCTTCGAGACGCGGGTGGCAGGCCGGATGGTGGCAGACATGTGCCGAGCTGCAGCAAAGGTGCGTGCCATTCCTGCCCTCACCATCCTCGCTGGCTTCACCCTGTACCATTTACCCATCCTGCCTTTCTCTTCTAGTGTCACCCAGCAGAATCTCTGAAACTTTTTGTGCCACACTGTTGCAACGCCATAACCCAGATCACAGCCAGTAAGTGTCTGGCTCCTTCCTTCTCTGTCTGTCTCTGTGTGTCTGTCTGTGTGTGCGTGCGTGGGTGTGTGAGCACATATCTCAGTTCTGTCGTCCTCCACAGATGAGGAGGTCCTCGGGGAGGAGGAGCTTGACAAGGAGCTGCTTTGGAACCTCCAGCTTCTCTCAGAGGTGAGTTCATAGTTCAGAAGGAAGGCTTTATTCCCCTTGATGTCCCGCATCTTTTTACAGTGTATATTGGCTAATAGTATAACCTTGATTTTATTTAACTGACAGAGATTTCCTTATGTATTTATTGTGTCATGTATGATTTGGTTAATTATTTGCACCTTAAATACACAATTATATTTAGTATGTTATACAGCAGTTGTTTTTTTTCTTAGTATCCCTCAGAGAGAAAATGGTTCTACAATTCAACATCTTTGCCACCTCTCACGTCCCTGCCTCTTCCACCACCATCTCTTCCTTCAGGTGACCCGTGTGGATGGTGACAAGCTGTTGCCCTACTGCTCACAGCTGGTACAGATTCTGCAATTGACGTTACACCTCAAGAGCAAGCAGGGCTACAGCCTGGCCTGCAACCTGCTACACCACATGCTGCGCTCTACTGCCTTAATCTACCCTACGGAGTACTGCAGCATCCCGGGCGGCTTCCACTGGCCCCTCCAGGACTACCTGCCCATCAAGGTAGCACCCAACAGCATGTAGCCTGTCTACCAGGCAAACCCTGTTCACCTGCTCTGTATGCTAATACAGGCTACCCGTTGCTCCTCACAAGTCTGATGAATTTGTATACGTAAACGGAATTTTTGGGAACTCTTCCATGATGTACATGTTCAGCGATGCTCTCAACTGGCTTTAAAATTGCCCCTCTCTGTGGATTTTCCTATTGAAGCATGAGGTTGAATCCAAAATCACAGAAACCCAATGCTAAGGTTAGCTGGTAGAGTTTGCAAATTCTGTAAGACAAGGGAGGCTTTATTCCTTGGCAAATCGTGTCGCCCATGTTGACCTGTCGCAGTCAGGTGGGGAAGGTCTGTTCAGGAAAGAGGCGAAACGCCTGTTGGTCTTAGACCAATTACAAAACAGGTTGTCCATTTTGTAGGCGCTAATTGGATCAGTGTCAGTAAGCTAACTCCAATCCTATTAGACCTCTTCCCTGCAGGGGGGGTTCAGCTTGGATGGCCAGGACTGTCACACTGTTAGACGGTTTGTGCCCTCAAACAAGCTGCCATCCCCACCATGAGTTTATCTAGACAGGGATAATACTTTAACCTGAGAGGCCTGTACTCCCCCCGACTGTGGAATAAGGTGGCACTTTTTGTGATCGTCATCTTACCCCACCCCATAATACATAGTAATATAGGCATCAGGTTGAAGTAGCATCAACAACTGATGTATATCACATTGTCACCCCACATATGCTTTTGAAATATTCAGAAATATGCAGGTTGGTGCACTAGTTATCACGTGCGCTACTTGGCAAAGGATCGCAGAACTCGTATGATGTTGTGATGGGCCTTGACCGAACAAATCGAGTTTTAGACCTCACAGAGTCCGATGTGTTCCTCTCCACCCCTTCTCGGCTGAGCTGAGTGCCGTCCCCATCCTGCTCTGAAATGTCAGCTCTGAGGCCGCTTGACCCAGTTCACCTGCCAAGTACCACGCGGAGAGGAAATGTGTTATTTTTAAAGCCTCACTGTGATGGGATGTGGAACCAAATCCTTTCAAGTTCTGAATTATTATTGCACCTGAGGGTCCTTTCTAATAAAACAAAATATTGTCAAGGTCCAGATGTTTTTGTTACTGTGTTTTGTGAATGTTGTTTTAAACTGCTGTAATTCCAGACATCTGATCTTTGGCCTTCAGCCATGCACCTGAATATCTGTGAATGTTTGATTTATGAGTTTTTCAGGTGTTCCTTGTGGGTCGTAGTGGCACCAATTTAACGTTTTGGCCCATTTTTGCCCCGCAGGACTGGGGGCGACCAGGGGACCTGTTCAACCTGCAGATCCAGTGGCACGTGCCCAGCCCTGAGGAGGTCACCTTTGTCTTCGACGTCCTCGACCTGCTTCTCCAGCCCGAGCTGCAGCGCCTGCGGAAATACGCCCAGGGGGAGCAGGGCATGAACAGGTGTGGTCTTGGGGGTGGTGGAGCTGGGGGGCAAGTGGAATCAGGTCGAAGATAGAGAGAATGCTGTTTTGTGGTGGACAGGGTGCCTGAGCAGACTGGGATGTAGATCAGAAATACTAGTTAGAAAGCAGAAGTCTTTTGGATGCTGAAAGTGTCTGGAGCTGACACCACCGTTTTTATGCAACGCGCCACTTTACCCCATCCTGTTACAGGGATGACGTTCTGCAGAGCCTTTCCATCGTGCATCACTGCCTGCTGGGAGCTGGGAACTTGCTTCCACCCCTGAACGGGGAGCCGGTGCCTGGCCTGTGAGTGTCGCTCAAGACTGCTCTAGCTGTCTGTCTCATTAATGGAGTGCGGTCTGGATTATACACCCTACTGACCCACTTCAGAATAGCTACCTGTCTCACTTAGCTACATGCTAACTATGTATAAGTTGACTACATAGATTGTCTCACATCTGTCTTTACTATATACAGAACTGCCGTTTTCATACTTGGCATGTGTCCACAAAAGTATATTAAAATACTTTAGCACAAAAAGCTGAGGTTGTGTCCTCTCTTTGGTCCAGGGTGGAGAGCCTGGTGAACCTAGAAGAGACCACACTTCACACCGGTGTGGAATATGGTAAGTCAGACACCAGCGCCAAAAAGTGATGGCAGTGGCATGTTGTTCGTCAGCTCCACCTGCTGGCAGGAGTGTGTGAAACATGCTAGTGCATTGATTTTTAGATACATGTCATTTATGGATGCATCTGCTGGGTCCCACTAAATTCATGACAGATGTGGTAAACCTGTTCGAACTAAACACGGCACCTGCTCCTTGACAGAAATCCCAGCAGGCTCCTGCTGTGCGTCTAGCATGTAAAGAAGCTAACTTGAAAGAAGCCTTGGAAAGAAAAGCTTTCAGTAAAGGCTTAGAAAAGGTTAAATGGAAGAGAAGGTCATTCATATCTTCAGAGAAAGTAGATTGAAAGGAATGTGTTAATATGAAGAGACAGCCTTCTCTGTTTAATGGAGTTTATTTCAAAGGATGCCATTATTAGTGTGGATGACACACTCACATTCTCAACGTTTGGCAGAAACTTTAATTTTCTCCGTGCCAACATTACAAACAAATGCTTCAAATAAGTAGTTTTCTCCCTTTCAGTGGGCGAGGAGGTGTCTGTCAGTGGGGTGGGTTATTCTGGAGGAGGGTGTGAAAGCATGGGAGAAATGTACTGAAGAAAAGGAACGGGATGAGTGGCAGTAATGGGACAGAATGCAGCAGGGAGGGGAGAGGAGGACAGACGTGCAGAGAGAGACGGACATGGCCAGAGAGGCCTGCTGCCTTACGGACTCTCCAGAAACACTCTCTAATGTTGTAACGGCTCTGTGCCCCCCTCTCAGACCTCATCAGGGAGAACTACCGGGAGGCTATCTGCAAGGTGATGAGGGAGCTTCTCCGTGAGTACCCCCTGCCCCAGCACGCCCAGGATCTACACATTGAACATATATGAGCTATGAACGAAGGGCATGATGCCCACCGCCCAAGCACAACAGAGCTGGCAGTGACACACATGGTTAAAGATGGAATATTGTAATTCAGCGATTTGTGTTACTTCTGTACAATAGGGGCAAGTCAATCCATGATGTTTCAGCTGCCGTTTTCATACAAAGTATTTTTCTAAACCAAAATTCTTATAAATTTAATAGCTTCGTATAGGAACTGGTTTGTGTCTATGAAGACATCCTGTGAACTTTGTCCCTGCAGACTACATCCTGGAGCACTCAGAAGATGACACCAAGTCACTTTTTTCTATCATTAAGGTGCGTCTTAGAGATGGTCTTGGCCCGTATGAAGCCATCATTAGAAGACATGCATGTAAATAGCCAGAGATGTAAACGCCACGTGGTGTAGCTTTCTGCGTTGGGTTGATCCTGCTTTCCATCTCTTTCTGCAGATCATCGGTGACCTGCTCTACTTCAAAGGTTCCCACAAGCACGAGTTCGACTCCCGATGGAAGAGTTTCAACCTCGTGAAAAAGTCGATGGAGAACAGGGTGAGGGTTTCCACTCCGCGAAGTACTTCCTGTTGGGAAGTCCTGTCGTTATGCCGTAACCAGGGTGACAGGCTGACGTCTGCAGCTCATTTGGTGGGTAGGGGGCGGTAGTCTGCATCAAAATGCTCCGAGCTTAATTCCCCCACCGCCTGGTCTCCCCTCAGCTCCATGGCAGGAAGCAGCATATTCGGGCCCTGCTGATCGATAGAGTGATGCTGCACCATGAGGTGGGCACCGCTTGTCCTCCCTGCAGTGTGTGTGTGTGTGTGTGTGTGTGTGTGTGTGTGTGTGTGTGTGCGTGTGTGCGTGCGTGCGTGCGTGCGTGCGTGCGTGCGTGCGTGCGTGCGTGCGTGTGCATCTCCATTCAACACCAGCCTTACCTTCATCAGAATCAGAATCCTTTATTTATCGCAAATTGCTGTTACATACAATGAATTTACCATGGGTCGTCTTGCAAAACAGTCAAGGCAAATGATTAATTATATGCACAAATAATTGTGTGTCATTGTTAGATTCTTTGGAACAACTTATAGTCAAAATTATTTGTATAGCATGTTTTCATACACAAAAGTAATTCGGAGTGCTTTACAGAAAATGGGATCAAGTGGATATAGTAAAAATAGACACAAGTAAAAGCACAGGAATAAATATGAAAATTAAAAATTATTATTAAAAGAACATAAGACGTTTAGGAACAGATATAATTCATGTGACCGGCACTTTCTCACTATTAATGTGTCAGATCCCTAGAAGAGCACCTTAACTTACATTAATATAAAAATGCTGCTATAATATCAAGGAATAATTTTGATGGCGTGTGTCTGTCAACGCAGCTTCGCAAGCTGACGGTGGAAGGCTGTTTGTTCAGGAGCGTCCACCGGGACCTGCTGAGAGACCTTCTCCGTCTGTCCACCAGCACCTACAGCCAGGTGAGCCGCCGTCCTGCCTGCCCCTGCCAGAACCCACACCACACTCGCCCATGACTTACTGTTGGTGTCGCACAGGTGCGGAGCAAAGCCCAGAGTGTGCTCTTCACCGCACTGGGGACCTACAACTTCTGCTGCCGGGACCTGATCCCCCACGTGCTGGAGTTCCTGGAGCCCGGCCGCAGTGACGTCACACAGCAGCAGTTTAAAGTACGGTCAGCCTCCTCCCCCACCGCCCATTTTCCTGCGGTTCTCCGAAATAGTGCCTCGGGCTTATCACAGATCCATGAGGCTGTGCGACGGAAGCTCATTGCGCTCTTAAAGTCTAGACTTCAATCACTTTGACACTGGGCATCATAGAGTTCTTGTTCTCCCAGTTTTAGCTGTTATCCACTTTTTTTCTTCATTTGTCCAAACCTTTCTTAATCTTTTCTTCATTTTCCCCAACTCCCCTATTTCAGGGTGCCTTGTACTGTCTCCTGGGCAACCACAGCGGTGTCTGTCTGGCCAACCTGCACGACTGGGACTGCATCGCTCGGACCTGGCCAGCCATAGTGAGGTCGGGCCTCAGCCACGTCATGTCGCTGGAGAAGCCGTCCATCGTGCGCCTGTTTGATGACCTGGCCGACAAGGTCCACCGCCAGTACGAGACCATCGGCCTCAACTTCGACGTAAGGGCCCGGGAGCTCTGAGGAGCTTCGTTGTGGTAGATCAGGAGACAAACGTGAAAAGTGTCTGATCCCAATTCTTATAGTACATATACCTGACTGCATATACCAATCAAATTACCAGAGATAGACCAGTATAATGATGCATCTTTATATGATTGAGAAACTGAGTGAATATCGGTAAATAAATAATAATAAGTCTTAATCATAGTTTGTTTTCATATCACTGTAATTATGGAAGTTGAATCTTACAGCCTGAAAAAATATTCCAGACAAAGAGATTCATCAAAATGTCCCTTAGGTTTGACCTAACGTTCCATTAGGTTTGATGTGCATTTTTCACTTGTAGATTCCAGAGAGCTGTTCAGCTTTGGGGCTGTCGATGCTGAAGTCTGGGAGCCCCACTCCCAGTATGCCAGTCCCCACAGCCGAGGAGATGGAAGAGGGAATGCAGAAGCAGCAAGCAAAGAACCTCGATGCCGTCCAGTGAGTGCACAGCTTATATGACACTGTACTGAAGTGTATTCTGCAGACCTGTGATGTATTGTGGTACACACTGCACAGATATGATGTTCTCAGCTTATATGAAAATGTACTGTGCTGTACTGTGGTATATGCTGCACACCTGTGACATTATCTGCTTATATGACACTACTGTGATGTACTGTGGTATACTCTGCGCGCCTGTGATGTACTGTGGTATACTCTGCGCGCCTGTGATGTACTGTGGTATACTCTGTGCGCCTGTGATGTACTGTGTATACGCTGCACACCTGTGACGCTATCATTTTATATGACTCTGCATTGGGATATACTGTGGTATACTCTGCACATCTATGGCATTCTCAGGTTATATGACACTATATTGTGGTACACTTTGCACGCCTATGATGTTCTCAGCTTGTATGACACTATAGAGCCTCTCCCCAGCTTACGATGCGTTGCGTTCCAATAACCCTATTGTAAGGCGAAAATATCGTAAGGTGAAAATGCATCATGCATTTTAATACAGCACTCCTAACCTCACAAACATCATAGCCTAGCTTACCCTAAAAACATGCTTAGAACACTTACATTAGCCTACAGCTGGGTAAAATCATTAACACAAAGTTTTATAATAAAATACTTTACCCATCGTAAAGTCGAAATATCGCAGCACGGACCATCGTACTTGGGGAGCATTTGTTCTGTGGTGTACTTTGCACACCTATGATTTACTGTGGTATACTTGGGGTACCTGTGATGTGCTGTGGTATATTCTGCACAACTGTGCTGTTAATCCCCATAATAGGCAGTAGACAGTGTTTTACTGCAATACTTTTATTTTACTCCCACTTTCCTGCACCCTCCCTGCTACTCTGACTATAGTCTTTGTTTCTCCCTCCAGAAAATATGAGAAGCTTGTTGGTGACCTGCTGGAGTACCTCAGCAACAGGAACTTGTACGTACATATTTTATTTGCAGATTTTTGCTTGCCCATGTGTCCGTCTGCGGCCGCCCACCCATGCATATGCCTGCCCCTGCGTCTGCCCACCTGTGTTTCTCACCCTGCCTCTGCCTGCCCATGCATCTGCTCACCTCTGTAACTGCTCCTGCTCCTGCACCTGCCCGCGTGTTGTCAAGCCGAGATATCCTTCTGCCTCCAGGCCCTGGAAGTTCGAGCACATTGCCATCGGATTCCTGTCACTTCTCCTCCGGGACGACCACCCACTGCCGCCCAAGGCCGTCCTCTTCTTTGTCAAGAGCCTTAACCACGACGCGCTCATCGTGCGTAAGGTGAGTGCAGCCCAACCGCAAGAGCACCCACACACATGCGCGAAAGTGCAGCTTCCTAAATGCACTTCCTCTGTACCCCACCAGATGGCAATCTCCGCCGTGGCCGGGATCTTGAAACAGCTGAAGAGGCCCCACAAGAAAGTGCCCGTCAACCCATATGAGCTCAGTGAGTACACATTATGAAGACAGGATATTTATCATTGGCAGAGTAATGTCGAGCAATATAACCATGGTGGTTGTGATTATAGTAATGCTTAATCTATCCCTTTCCCCTTCCTTTGCTGTGGCAGATGGATTTATGGACTTTGGGGAGGTGGTCGCTGGGGACAGGCCCGATAACCAGTGGCTGCAGTATGACAGCAGCTGTCTGCCACGTACTCAGCAGGCCTGGGAGCGCTGCCACTTTGTGGAGAAGACTCACTGGGGCTACTACAGCTGGCCACGGTACTGGCTGCCTCACCACTGTCCAGCAGAGGGAGCTCTTAGCACCCTTTGTCTAGCTGGCCCTCTGATCTCACTGGCTGTCTGACTCTGTGTCTGCAGGAAGCTGATGGTCTATGCCCCCTTGGAAGAGCAGCCCAAGCAGGGTTTGATGAGGGAGGAGATGACCGAGGTGAGAAAAGTATACACACACACACACACACACACACACACGCACACGCATAGGCACGCACACGCACCTCTAGTTTGCAGAACTAACATGCAGGGGGACTCTTGGTACTTACAATAAGCTAAACCAACATCTCTGTGTGACGAAAGATGCATACTGATTATATTTGTGTGCGGCATTGCCCTAGTTACACATTTTGGGTGCTGGCAGAAGGAAAATGTGTTCTCTTGATACTGAGGTGTGTGTTTTGTGGCTCCACAGAGGGAACAGATCATCTACGACCATTTCTCTGACCCGGCATTTATCGACCAGCTTATCGAATTCTTGTCACTGGAAGATCGTAAGGGCAAGGACAAGTTTAGCCCACGCCGATTCTGCCTCTTTAAGGTCAGCAATGGGGGCGTGGCAGAGGTAGCAGGGGGTGGGGTCATGCCAAAGAGGGTGGGTACTTCACTGCAAAGCTTGTTTCCTGTGCGGTTTTGCCTGACTCTTCCTGCACCTCAGGGACTGTTCCGGAACTTCGATGACACGTTCCTGCACCTGCTGAAACCGCACATGGAGCGCCTGGTGGCCGACACCCATGACAGCAAGCAACGCTGCGTGGCCGAGGTCATCGCTGGGCTGATCCGTGGCTGCAAACACTGGAGCTTCCAGAAGGTTCCCGTCTTCCTGACTTGAGATGGACAGCTTTTCACTGATGTGGCCAGGGATCACTCTTATTTACTTACTCACAGACAAACAGACAAACACACATAGAAAGAGACCGGTAATGCAGTCTTTGTGGATGATACGTTTTTGAGAAAATGAGAAAGTATTGTGAATATCTCACCCTAGACGACTCTTAGCTGCTACCTCTCTCTTTTTTGTTAATTTTTAAGCCTTTTTTTAAATCAAAACTGATCCCTTCAGAAGTTGAGCAGCTAATGTCTTCATACAGACATGCAAAGTACTACAGAACACCCATCATAATTCATTCTGTGTTGCATTGTCCTCTATATATGTACACTGACCCTTCACTTCTGACTTTTGGTATGGAATTCTGGGATAGGTTGAGTCTCTCTGGATGCTGCTGTGTCCCCTGCTTCGCACAGCACTGTCTAACATCACCGTGGAAACCTACACGGACTGGGGCACCTGCATCGCCACGGCCTGTGTACGTAAGGGGCGACCTCACTGTCACCTTCACTGGTCTGTAGGCCTTTGGCTTATTTTAAGCTTTTTGCCTCTGTTCCCATATTGCTCCTTTGCACCGGCCATATCTACAGCCGGTTGATTTGTTAACGTGTTTGTTCTGCTCCTACAGGAAAGCAGAGACCCCCGGAAGCTGCACTGGCTGTTTGAGATGCTCATGGAATCGCCGGTCAATGGGGAGGGTGGCTCCTTCGTCGATGCCTGGTGAGACCCCTGGAACTCGGCACAGAATGAAAACCCAACAGAGTTTTAAATGACATATTCCTTTGTAGTTAATATTGGACCCTGGCAATTACTGTTAAATTACTAATTTTACATGGTATACAAGAGCAAGAAGAGCACCAGAAAACAATGGAGAAGACGTATTCTCAGTAGTACCATGTAATATCAGAGTTTGTTCTGTAACCTTGCATGGAGAGACGTCTGTGATGCGGTTTGGTCTACCCACTGACTGTCTTTTGCTCTCCATCCTCCTGTAGTCGTCTGTACGTACTCCAGGGCGGTCTGGCCCAGCAGGAGTGGAGAGTTCCAGAGCTTCTCCACCGCCTGCTCCAGTACCTGGAACCCAAACTCACGCAGGTGTACAAGAACGTCCGCGAGCGCATCGGCAGGTATGACAATGCCGTTCCTCACTGTGCGCTCTGTCCATACTCCTTATGCCGTAAACACTGGCTGTCATCAAAAGCCCTCCGGAGGCTGTCAGTAGGGCTGCACGATATACCGTGCACATGCGCAATAATCATATCGCATTTGTCGGCACTGATTTTCGTCACGGCAACACAGCCGACACACACTATTGATACATAATAGATAAAAGTTCTATTTAGCTATAATTCATTTAAGGTAATTTAATTTCCTTCTTTTGTTTCATAAAATATCTCAGTATTACTCTCGGAAATTTTATGTGTTGAGATATGATATGATATCATGCAGTAAATTCCCAGAAAGTGGTCTGCAGTTGTACCTTAGGCAAGTTCTGCACCAGAAGGATATGCAGCTCTATAAAGGGTTAAAAATATTACTTCAGGCTATGCACTCATTAGTCCAGGAGAATTGATGATACTTTAAGTACAGATCTGAGAGATACCAAATGTCGGCCCTTCATTTGCTTCTTTCATGTTCTCTCATGCTGTCTGTCCTCTCCTCTGTCCTTTCTGTTCCCCGTCCCCTGCACGCTGTTCCCTGTCCCCTCTTCCTTCGGCCCCCTTGCTCCCGCCAGTGTGCTGACCTACATCTTCATGATTGACGTCAGCCTGCCTTACACGCGGCCCACGGCATCGCCCCGCATCGCCGAGTTCACAGAGCGCATGCTGGTGCGCCTGAAGCCCCTCATGGAGGGTGAGGAAGAGATCCAGAATCACGTGGTGGAGGAGAATGGAGTGGTGGAGCAGGACGAGCGGACGCAGGCCATCAAGCTGCTGAAGACTGGTGAGGGATGGGGGATGGGAAGGCGAGTGCTGCGGCCAGGCCGTGACGGTCTCTAACTGTTGTTGTGTGCCGCAGTGCTAAAATGGCTGATGGCCAGCACGGGGCGCTCTTTCTCCATCGCTGTCCCTGAGCAACTACAGTTTTTACCTCTGCTCTTCAAGGTGAGCCCCCTTTTGTGTGTTTGAGTCACATGGCCAGTTTTGAGCCACTGGAATTCATCTAGCTCTGCAGGTAAATTTAAGTAATTTGTTTGAGCCTCTCTGTCTGCCATCTTGTTGGACGACAGATCGCACCGGTAGAAAACGACGACAGCTATGACGAGATGAAACGTGATGCCAAGACCTGCCTCTCACTGATGTCACAGGGTCTGCTGTATCCTGCGCAGATCCCCCAGGTCCTCCAAGTGCTGCAGGAGGTGAGCCCTCTCGCCCAGCAGATGGCGCTGTTGTGTCCTGTCTGTCCCATTTACAATGAGAAAAGGGAAAAGATTTCATGGACAAGCCAGTGACCTCTTATAGCTGCTGATGTGGTTTGAAGAAAAAAAGAGGAACTTAGATCTAAATTCTGAATGAAATAGCTTATTTTTAATTAACTGTGTGTGTGTGTCCAGGTATACCTTACCTTGTGGGGACGAAATGTACCATTTTTTTTTTTCTTTTCTTACTGGTTTTTTTTCATGGTCCTCATATGGGAAAACTCTATTTTTATAAAAAATCCGTGACTGCAATGAAAAAACTAAAAATACAAAAACTCTTGTATTTTGCTTGGTTACTTATGATTATGGTTAAGGCTGGGTGGGGGTTAAGGTTGTCATAGTTAACATCAGCATTTGTCCCATAGAAATGAATGAGTGGTCCCCAAAAAGATATGATTACATGACTGTGTGTGTGTGCGCGTGTGTGTGTACATAGATTGCACAGAAGCTGTAGCAGCAGGAATTTGTGTGGTCACCCTGTCATAAACATAGTAATATTAAACTTCAAGCTGTCTGGTGTAATGAGTCCACAAAATGTCAGCAGGGAAAAGCCCAAAGCACAAGCTCCCAGTGGGGTTATGTGCTCAGCCAGCATATGTAATGTGACCTGGGGCTGTGGCTGGGCTTCGCAATCTGAGGCAGCTCCAGCCAGCTAACTACAGGTGTCGCCCTTATGTGCAGATCGCGGAGAGCAGCTCCTGGCACGCGCGCTACACGGTGCTCACATACCTGCAAATCATGGTCTTCTACAACCTCTTCACCTTCCTGGATGATGAGCAGGCTGTGCGTGATGTCCGGGGACTGGTCATCAGACTGCTGGAGGATGAGCAGCTGGAGGTATATGCCAGAGGACATTCTAATGACTGATGTATTAAATCCATCCCTTCCCTCCATCCGTCCATCTGCCAGCCGCTTTTCATGATCAGGTTGATGGGCCACTGTGTAAACTAATATTATTAATTATAAAATGTGCATTTTTACAAAGCAGCATGCATAACTTACGTTTGCACTTAATCTGTTCATATTTGAAGAGATATACATTCATCCATTTGGCTTGAGCTGTTGAAGTGTATTTGTTTTATCCAGTTGGGATTTAAATGCAGTGCTCGGAGGTACCCTGCAGCACTGCAATGGGCGTGGCCCAGTGGCCTTTTTGGCTGAATCCATTCCTTAACTACAGGCCTCCCTGCTGCCCCATGTAGGGAGGCACACTGTGGGCTTGAAAGGGCTCAGTTGGGTACCTGGGTTCCCAAGCGCGTGCATCAAATTTTCAGCTGCTTAAAAAAAGACCATGGGGGCAGAAATTCCCAAAAATAGACCATCCCTATTGGTTACAGTGGGCAGCGACCTGAGAGAGGCTGAGTCTGCCTACCATGGGGTGGGGGAAGAGTCTGTCATAGGGGAAGAGTGTGCGTGAGAGAGAGAGAGAAAGAGCCGGCCTGATTTTCCATGGAAATAGTGTGGAGAGGATGGAGTTGTCTTTGGTTGTGTGTGAGGAGATGAGATGCGTGTGTATTAGAGGGTGTGCGAACAAGTCGAAGCTCTGGGTGTACTGAAATTTCTATATGAGGTAGAGCAGAATGGGGAAGTCAAGCTGGTGTGTGTGTGTGTTTGTGTGTGTGTGCCTACACACGTGCACACACACACACACACTGTCTGATGGCCTCCTTTATTAAGTGATTCAGCAGCCCCCCCTCCACCACCACATCATGCTTTCTCTCCCTTTGCTGATCTGGCTGTTGCTAAGGCAACCATGGGATGCAGCACTGTTCCGTTGCCTTGGTGACGCAGGGATGGATGCTGAAGTTGGGGTTGAGGGGGCGGGGGCAGCAGAGAATAGGATAGTCGGATAATTCTGATGGTCTCACACTTATTTCATTATTTAGCTGAAGCCAGAATGCTGCTAATTTCCTGGGCTGAAGCCACATGACTTCTCAGCTGCATGTGTCAATCAAATAATGGCCTTTTTCATTGATATGTTTTGGAATGGGCATGTCCCAGAGCTGCTGTTTTCTCCCAGAAGCATGCAAAAGAGAGCTGGATGCAATTAGAAGACAGCTGAGGTTATGTAGCAAAGGGAAGTCAAGGCCAAGAAAAATACTGATTTACCCCAATATTGGGTTTTCCACAGACTCATCGGGCAGTTTTCGATTCTGTTGGTACCAGTCAGATTGAGGGGTGTGACTCTAACGCTGGTTCCCTGGCTTTGATTTGTACAAAAACTGAAATTCACCAGCACCGAACTGAAGCCCTGCAGGTGGCCACATTGGTTACTGGGGGTCAACAATGCTGGCTGGTGTCCTTTTCCGGGGGTGTGTGGATGAAAGGGCCGCGTCCCGTAATGGATGGGATAACAGGAGAGGGGGGTGTATAAGCTGGGAAATGAGGGCAGTAGCCTGATGGTTCCCTTCCCTCATGTCTCTTAATTTAGCTTAGTTAATGTTACTTGATTTGCAAGATGAACAAAAGGGTTCAAAGCTTGCAAAAAAGATTTCGCTACATAACAGGCAGGGAATATTTGCTAAAACAAGGAGACTGAGAGTAAAAGAGCTCTGTGGTTTTAGAAATTAAAAAATAGTAAATATAAGATTGAGGAATCTGCTTGACACATAATTTCACAATATTCACGTTTTGGTTCTGCCTTCCAAGCTGGGTTCTGGCTTTGAGGTACTGTGAGTTTAAGGTCCTGGCTGTGAGCAGCGTTTCACTGAGCTGCTGCTGTGTGACCTTCCCACTCAGGTGAGAGAGATGGCAGCCACCACCCTCAGCGGCTTCCTGCAGTGCAACTTCCTGTCCATGGACGGTCCCATGCAGGCACACTTCGAGGCCTTGTGTAAGACGCGGCTGCCCAAGAGGAGGCGGCGGGAGCCGGGCTCTGCGATGGACACCATCCCGTCGGCAGGTAGGGGGCGCTAGCGATGTCATCAATCGTTGCACAAACACAGCATGCTGTTGCTGGCTTCCGTACACTCTTTCCCAATAAAGCACGCACTACTTTTAACACGCACTTTGCTGTTTACACACCTTAAACATTTCCCTGTTCACATATCCCACCACACCCTATCGCAGCATATTCCTCTGGATTTAGATGCATAGATTTACCTGGAACAGTAAAGAAACAGTCTGTATGGACTTCTTTCCCAGACCTGGTCCGTCGACATGCCGGGGTCCTCGGCCTCAGCGCCTGCATCCTCTCCAGTCCGTATGACGTTCCCACCTGGATGCCCCAGCTGCTCATGGACATGAGCGCCCACCTCAACGACACCCAGCCCATAGAGGTACAGGAGGACGGAGCAATACCACAACACACCACAAGGGTGGGGCTAGTGAGGAGACTCATAGCTGGCTGAGGTCCTATTGGTTTGATGTTTTCGGGTGTACAGGAGTGTAAAAGTGGGAGGGTCCAGTGAGCATTTTTATTTTTTGTTTTAACTCTTGCTGCTCCGTTTTTCTTTTCTTTCTTCCTCCGCATGACGTTCATTCTCTTCCTCCTCCAAACATAGATGACAGTGAAGAAAACCCTTTCAAACTTCCGGCGCACTCACCATGACAATTGGCAGGAGCACAAGCAGCAGTTCACCGATGACCAGCTCCTGGTGCTGACGGACCTATTGGTCTCACCCTGCTACTACGCCTAGCCCAGGTTTCCTCACAACAGCTGACATCCAGATATCCAGAGGTGTGGAATCTCAGGACTTGCTGGGCATGCTGCTAACTTCCTATTTCTTTCTGATCCTAGAGCACGGAGACAGTCTCTCACCCACCCAGACCTTTTTTTTTTTTTTCCTGGAAGATGGTGGAACCAATGAAGTCAGAAGATTTCTTCGGTACTTAAGGGTTCCGGGCCGTTCTGTGACTGACTGCGGACACATTTGACCCCGCTGTGTGAACGAGAGAAGCTTGATAGCACCCAGCCAAATGGGAGGGGGAGGGGTGGGTGGGGGTGGGGTTGTTTTTGTTTATGTATTTAGCACGTGTATACATTTCTAATATACTTAATATTTAAGGTAAACCGAAGCAGGATGGATTTGCCTGCAATTTGTAATATTATTGTACAGTTTTTTTTGCATGGGTGCAGAGTGATTGGAAAGACCTCAAAGACCCCCCAGCTCCATCATGCGGCCCATTCACCCTCATTGCTCTGTCCGAGTGAACATCACCTTTAGTCAGTCAGCTGGAGTCGTTTACTGGCCGCAGATGCCATCGTAGCAGTTTTAATTTTTTTTTATTTTCACGCACACACGCATACACATGCACTCTCATTTATTACTTCAAACGTGCACAGACACATTTGTGTGTTTATTTTATATATATAATATGTACATATGTAGTAATGTGTGTATATTACATGTATATGGCATAAAGACACAGATGCATATTTATTTTTTGAAGTGCTTTTTATTACACAGTGATATTAATGATTTAAATTTGATTGTTGTGGGTGTGCACGTGGCAAACCTGACAGAGCGTGTGCGCGTGAGCGTGCATGAGCGTGTGTGAGCGTGCCTGCCTCTCTGCTCTGGCCACCGTGTTGTGCTTCTTGCAGCACGTGACTGAAATGTCCCCCTAGGAATCGGGCTTCACTTAGACTCCCACTCCTCTTCTCACCTGTCCCGTCATCATCATTGTCACTTCACTGAGAGAGGAAGGGACTTCTTTTCAGATTCTTTATTTCGGGGGGGGGGGGGTAATCTTCACTTCAGTTTTGAACCCAGTTCAGTTTAGTGCCAAAGCTGGGATGGTTTTTAGATGTTATGTTTACTTATATTTAATGCGCCAATAAAAGGGTTGTTTGTAACAAAGTCTGAGGCCTCCTGTAGCATCTGTTGGTGTACCGAGGGTGGGTTTCTTTCTGGGAACAGGAAACTCAGGGAAGCTTTTGCCGTATTTTGAATGTATCTTCTTTCTTATTGTAACGTGTGACCTCAGAGTTAGCTTTCATATTCTTTCTTTTAAACGTTAGGTAAATGCAAATTTTAAATATAACTCAGTTCAGCAGTGAAATACTTTGAATGTTGAGCCTTTCTCTATCTGTTAAGTGCTGATATAATCAAATGGTTGACAGATTTAGCCAACGAAAGTATGTCAACAAAGCACCTAATATTGGTAATTTGAGAGCTATCCAAATCTGAGGTATTAGGGGTGGGGGGGCGCCGCCCCCCCGCCGGGGGGGGGGGGGGGGGGGGGGGGGGGGGGCGGCGGGGGGGGGGGCGGGGGGCGGGGGGGGGGGGGGGGGGGGGGGGGGGCGGCGGGGGCGGGCGGGGGGGCGGGGCGGTGGGGTGGGGGGGCGGGGGGGGCGGGGGGGGGGGGGGGGGCGCGG
>JAODKC010000064.1:20096873-20120875 GCA_026777985.1 Mormyrops attenuatus
TTAATTGGTGTTATAATAAAATGGTTGACATATTTAGCCAACGAAAGTTTTTCAACAAAGCACCTAATATTGGTAATTTGTTTGCTATCCAAATATGTGGTATTAGGGGTCCCCCCCCCCCCCCCCCAGGTGCTGACTGGGGTATGCATTGAGCCGGGAACAGAGAGAGAGCGCGCTGCAAAACGCTCTCCTCTCCTGTTCCCATGGTGATCTGCTGCTCTTCAGCCTCTTGGTTCAGTCCGAAATTCATGACCTGAATCCCAATCTCTTAGCTGTTTCCTTGAATCAAAGTCCCTGTCGAGTGTTCATCTTTTAATGACTTCCAGACGAATTAAAGCTTTTATTTCTGCACTTTTACGTGTAACTTGTTTATTCATAAGTATTATAGTTATGACTTTGTCATCCTTTCCACATGAGGGATTCTCTACTCCATGATCTGTGATTACACTATCCCTGCCAAAGACTGATCAAGTGCATCACCCTTACAGTCAAATCTTGCCATGTGCCAGTTTTGTTGAAGATCAAATGGGAGAGAAGAGGAAGGCGGCAGCGGAACTCTTGCACCCTTGGCAAATAAGAACTGGGACATCTGTCCATCAGAGTGAATTATTTTGGTCAGGTTCGCTGGGGTCCTGGAGCCTAGCACAGGGCACAAAGTCACATTTTGTTTATAGGCTTTTCAAACATGGTTAATATCTATATGCCCTTCAAGTCTGAAGACCTGAGGCTTAAAATCGTAATGGAAAAACAATTTTATTTTCTACAATTGTTGTTTGAGAATATGAATAGGAAATGAGTGAATTAGAACGTACAGTAGATACACATATATAGCAGTCCAAGCCCTAGGCCCCGTCCAGCTGTCATTTTTTTCCCCGTTTCCAGGGTAACCTGCTTTCCCCCTTCCTTCTCATTGCTGCACTTTTCATTCTGAGAGCTAGTTTGACCAAGCAAGGACCGGAATAGACGAGAGTGTCCATAACTTGTGTTATTCCTGTCAGGTGGAGGTATAGAAAGACACTGGGAAGGAGAGGATGAGGGGGCGGGGTTACCTTCGTCTGTCCATCAGTTTTTATCCGATCGAATTGTATCTGCTCCTTGTTTCATCCTTACTTTTCCACCAAGCATACTTTATTAGATAAACCCGTGATGATATAGTAAAGGTATTGTTTTCATGCATGCGCAGGCGATTAAGAAACAGAAGAAAGCGACCATCGCTGCAGCGTTAAACTCCCCAAATATGAGCTTGTTTGCTTGTGTATTGACCCGAGAGACAACCCCCACCCCCTCCTCTCTGCCTCCATCTCCTGTACCCCGCACCCTCCCCCATTTCTGATTTCTACATCTTTTCTCGGGCATCCGCACACGCTTCTTCCTCCTCGCAGGCTGCCGTCGGACGGCTCGGCTTTTCGGGGTGTACGGATAAGGCGGAGGCTGACTCCGGGCTCAGCCTGTTACTGCAAACGGATACAGCGGCTGCCGTCCTCCGCATGAGATATGAGGGTGGGGGGGACGATAAGCGATTGAAATGCATCACTGCACGATAAAAGAAACATTCCACATTGTATGCGTCTCCATTCTGTAAAATGGCTCATTTCGGGGTCTTAATGGTAAGTACATTTATCACTCATGAATATTATAGTTGACTAGTCTGTTACATAAAATCTTTTATTGTAATTAAAAATTGTTCTCGTTTTATTATTATTTCGTACTAGCTACTGCTAATAATAAGCATCAGAATCATAGTAATACAAATGGTTCAGATTATGTGCCGCAATAATTCTTAGCGCACGTGGTAATCAATTAATATTTACCACATTGTGTTACGGTAATATTCGTTTCTACTCGCGTTTAATCTATTCGGCTGCTAATGCAAACAGGACAGTAGTAAATTAGTGCGTAACATTATCTGTTTGTTTGAATTTTTTTCTTTTGCACTTTCCTTCACACCACCATAACATGAACTCATAAAGCCCGATTACATAACCATAGGTAGGTAGACACCCATGCGTGCACGGTATTATCGTAAAACCATACCTATAA
The DNA here is from genome assembly GCA_026777985.1 of Mormyrops attenuatus. Taxonomy (NCBI): domain Eukaryota; kingdom Metazoa; phylum Chordata; class Actinopteri; order Osteoglossiformes; family Mormyridae; genus Mormyrops; species Mormyrops attenuatus. Next base: position 20,098,914 of record JAODKC010000064.1, read on the forward strand.
TTCTCTTTGGTATTGCACATCTGGTGAACGCCAAATGGTCCTTAGTACGGTCAGTGGATTTATTTATTTTGAGAAGCAGTTGAATTATGTGACTATGATCTCAGAAATGATCAGAATCCAGTCCAAACAACCTTTAGAGGTAGAATTTGTGACTGTTGCCTGAAGAATCCGTTGTTGGGGGGGAATTTTGTGCCCCGTCTTACCTGTGCTATCATGAACACCCAAACACATACATTGTCCCCCATGAACAACTAATCAGTGCTACTGAATTAATTTGCGATTGCTTCTAATCGTGAATGGTCATGCACTCATGGGGCTGCTCTATAAAGGACATGGTTGTAATCTCTGATATGGTGTTTGTGTTCCTGCTGTCTTCCAGACCTTCTTGCCCATACCTAACTGGTGTTTGCTGTGGACTCGAAAAAGCCACGGCAGACCTTGGTGACCTTGGGAAGTATCAATCCAGAGCATACATGGGAATTTCAATGTTACTGTGACACACAGAGGCCACCCTGTACGATGAACACCACCAAGCTACCATCTGAGCTGGCGAGCATCGTGCAGCCGGAGGTGCACAACGGCAGCTCCGGCCCCGTGCCGTCCCCCAAGTGGGCCCTGATCCACACGGCCACGCTGGTGTCCTGCTCCCTCCTCCTAATCCTCATCTTCTGCCTGGGCTCCTATGGGAACCTCGTGGTGTTTCTCTCCTTCTTTGACCCAGCCTTCCGCAAGTTTCGCACCAACTTCGACTTCATGATCCTCAACCTGTCCTTTTGTGATCTGTTCGTCTGCTGTGTGACGACACCCATGTTTGCCCTGGTGCTCTTCCTGGACGCTGGGGGCGGGGCCAGTGGTGTCTCCAAGGAGTTCTGCTTTGCTTTCCACCTGACCAGCTCAGGCTTCATCATCATGTCACTGAAGACCGTGGCGGTAATCGCCCTCCACCGGCTCCGCATGGTCCTGGGCCAACAGCCCAACCGCACAGCCTCACTGCCCTGCACTCTGGCCCTAACCGGTCTGCTGTGGGCAGCCAGTTTCGCTTTGGCCGCACTTGTCACCCTGCGAGCCCACCCCTGGATGTCCAGGCCCTGCCTACCCCGACTCGGCCTGGTTGGGGGCGAGGGCCGAGCCACGCTCTGCCTGTACCTGGCTGACTTCATCTTCTGTGTGGGCATCGTCTCACTCTCCTATGTGATGATCGCCAGGGCGCTGCGGAGGAATGCGCAGGTCCGTAAATGCCCTGTGATCACTGTGGATGCCACCCGCCCACCTCCCATTATTGCCACGGGCTTTGAGGGCATGCAGTGTGCCGTTCCAGTGCCCGCCCTGTACCGAAACCAGGCCTATAACAAGCTGCAGCATGTCCAGACGCACCCCTACACCCGGAGGGGCCCCCAGGCCCAGGCTGGGGCTCCCGGGAACCCCTGCTGCCAGTTGGCTTCCTCTGTCAACTTGGCCACGGCTAAGGACTCGCGGGCGGTGGCCACCTGTGTGGTGATTGTCTTCTCCCTGCTGTTCTGCTGCCTCCCCATGGCCATCTCGCTGGCACGTGACGTACTGGCGCCAGGAGGTGGTTTCGCACTCTACCAGTTCCAGCTGTGCGGCTTCACCCTCGTCTTCCTCAAGTCAGGCATCAACCCCTTTGTGTACTCGCGCAACAGTGCCGGGCTGCGCCGCCGCGGGCTCTGGTGCCTTCAGTGTGTGGCGCTGGGCGTGCCCTGCTGTGGGCGTAAGACGCGGTTGCGCGCCGTTGGCAAGGGCAGCCTGGAAGCAAACCGCAACAAGTCCTCACACCACGAGACCAACTCGGCCTACGTGCTCTCGCCCAAGCCACGGCGGCGGCTGGTGGACCAGGCCTGCGGGCCCAGCTGCGCTCGGGAGAGTGCGCCCAGCCCCCGGGCCACCACGGTGCGCCAGACCCGACCGCCAAGCAGCTCCACGCCCATCAACACGCGGATCGAGCCCTACTACAGCATTTACAACAGCAGCCCTTCGGAGGGGCCCAGCTCGCCAAACAGCCTGCTGCCTGTCAATTCTGCCTTTGGTTTTGCCAAATCCTATGTCGCCATGCACTACCACACCCACCAGGAGGCGCTGCAGGACTTCGAGAGCACTTCTGTCCGCCAGATCCCCATGCCCTCTGTTTGACTGCTCTGTGGGGTCATTCTGAAGTGAAAAGGGGAAGTGGATTAAGGGTGGGGAAAAGAATAAGAGACCACAAACGGCAGTTTCCTCAAAAGTGACACGTTTACTATGTGCTCGATTTTGACACGACAGTAACTATTAACAAAACAAGAACTATTTTCTTGTTTCATTGTTCGGTTTCACAGGTTCTCTGATGAGGAAGAGAAAGCGGGAAAGTCGTCAAACAAGACAATGAAACCGGCAGATGTTAAATTCCCAAAGCAGCACCTTTGCATTATTACACAGAAGGGCAGAACTCTATTTTTAGACTGATCTTACATTTTTCATAGTGTGACTTTGAGATTGTCTTTTTTCTCATGAAAGATACTGTATTTGTGAGAGTCTCATATGTTTTATAAGGTATTAAATGTATTTCAAGTGCAATTCTTTTTGGCTCTCTCATTAATCTCACACAATTTTAAAGGTAAAATAATTCTGTGAAAGTTTGCATTGAATGTTACAAATAAGGTGAACGTGTTGTTTACAACACATCTGTATTTTTGAAGGTCAATAACCCTCAATGCAATAACCCCAAAACTCAGATTAAGTAGGCCGTTTAGGATGATTGGATGCTGGGAAAGGAAATTAACTGAACAACTTTGTTATTCTAAAGACCGTGTTACACATTTTTCGGTGGGAAGTTACGGCTGCAAAATAATTCTGGTTAGAATGGCTAGAATTTTGGGACAAACACGTCAAACATTATATATGTAATACATACTTATGTTGGCTTATTTTTGTATAGCCTGCAAAGTCAAGTTGTTCAAAATGTCAGTGTCTGGCGCCACCTAGTGTACTTTTCAAAACCTGCTGATCCACAGTTGTATGCCCTGGATACTTTGACATAATTCAAATGGCTCATAACAATAGTTCTCCAATTTTATTAGTGCAGGGGAAATACCCAAAGAATAGCATCAGTCTTCCCTATAGATAATACTCTACCTTTCAGACAAACTTTTGTGGGGCTTCCTCAATCGAAGAGAAGAGAGAGAAGCTGAGATTTAAAAACATTTTCCCAGTGGGTTTTATTCAGTTTCATTTTGGGGAGGCGCGACATTAATTCGGTTCTCTAGCTCTGAACATTAAAATATTTTATTTTCTTTAGTCTGAAGGTTAATTCATTTCCAAGTCTTCATCTTCTGAAACCAGGGGAAACATCATTATCAGCAGGCTCTAGTGCTCAGATAAGCATTTAACCAGCCAGCTTAGCAAAAATAAATACATAATTTTTAAAAATACAGAACATGGCGCAAAAAAAATGTCTTCCTTGATTCCTGTCTGAATGACTCCAGTTGAGTGGCAGCAGAACGACACCATCTCCAGTCTTCTAAAAACATAACTTTCAATAATTTCCTTTGCCGTTTCCAGCACTTGAGGAAAAATCAAAACACTTCAAACAGTTTCTGAATCCTAAAGGCAGAGCTGGGCTGTTTGTTTCCCTGCCACGGCGTTCATTTCCACAGCCTGGACTTACACTGCTTCTCCAGGGGGAGAGGCAGTGTGGTGGGCGGGGCTTAGCACGAAGGGGCGTGGCTCTCGGGACACGTGGCCAGGAAGGTGACTCATCTGTGCCCTCTCCCCACAGAGCCGCATGGGAGACCACCTTCCGACAACTACAGCTCAAAAACACCCTCGCTCCCCCCCTCAGGTCCACATTCTCCTCTTCCCCTTTCCTGCTTGTTTATTTTCCTCCCCCCTCCCTCCAGTTAGCTGGGAATGGACAGAAGGCCGTTCTCATCTGCCGTGTCCAGGATCTTGCAGATGACTGGAGACTCCACCTGGTGGAGAAAACAGAAGCGGATCCTCGTTAGAGGACAACCCCTCACTGGGAGCTCAGATGCAGGTAACTGGTACTGGCGTGGCCCCTGAAAACCAGATTCCTTACCCCCAGGATGTACTGGCAGGTCTGAGGCTCCAGCATGTAAACAGTTACAGCGTGGGGGGATTCGGACTCTTTGCACCTGAGAGGGGGACATGGAGATATTTTCCTGAGACTTATGGAAAAAGGGTTTTTAATTTTTTTTTTTAGCTTAACAGCTGCCGGTGACTCACTTAAGCTTGACGATGACCTGTCTCGGCTTCCCAGTCAAGTCACACATATCCCCCTGGCCGTAAAAATGCGATACCAACCTACAAGAAAAAAGCGCAAGGGTGTGTGTGTGTGTGTGTGTGTGTATGTCAGAGGTCAGTGTAAACACCACCTGCTGGAAGGCCTGTGTCACTTCCTGGTGGTGAGAGAGTCAGAATGAAAATTTTAACACCAGGTTTTCAAGGACGTAGGAATGTAAAGAGAAAGTAAATATTTGATAAGCCCTCGAAGTGACCCCTTTCGCTGTGCACATGGGCAGCAATGCCGGATCCACCCAGAAACCAGCACTTCAGACAAACAGAGAAACAAAGGCATCGGATGCCTCACAGACGATTGGATAGGGACTGTGTAGGCGGGGCATACTTGACTTTCTGGACCCCGTCCTCTTTCAGCGCGTACGAGCGAGCGACGTTCTTCTGGGCCCACTCCAGGTGGGCTTCCAGGGTCCAGCTGCCCACAACCACGATGTTCTTGCCCTGCTCTTTGTCCTGGAAAAGACAGGATGAACTGTATTCAGAAAGGTCCATCTGATACTCAGTCCTCAGCCAACATCCCACCAGATACACATGCTGTCTACCGGTTAATCAAAACATTAACATTAAGTGAAACAACAGTCACGTTGACTGAAATTACAGCCATGCATCAATTTTTATCAAAAAAATAAATTTCTGGGGCAAATTTATAATATACAAACTTTTAAAAATATATTTTATATAATAATGCAACACCCTGAAAGAACCACATTTGAAAATGTAATGGTTAATCACCTCTGCTGGTGATCATTAAGACACCCCATACATGAAATGTTATAAAGTTTAATGTAGAGAGAAATAAGCTGTACCTCATGGTATTGGTGAACATGTTTCCCGTAACAGAACTCATATTTCCACCAACCCACTCCCTGGAACACAAGAAACAAGTCCTTAATTCAGGAATAACGCAATGACTTCCTTGGCTTCGAGCTTAAAACTGGACTTATAAATTAGGGGTTCCTGTATTAGATTTTATGTTTACTTCACTGCTTTCATTTCAGGGTGAACAGGCCAGGTCCATATGCAGCCTTATGTAAGTAGCAGAAATTCCCCTGTGCTTACCCCATGCAGACAATATGAGCCGCTCAGGAATTCCTTGATTAGCTGTTCATCTGTCAGGCGGGAGATGTGGGTGGTTCCCACGGCGACCTGCGTCTGGCCACCCACTGCAAGAGGCTTGTGAGTGGTGGAAAAGAGATCTTCCCTCACAGGAGACATCTCTTCCTGTTAGGGCAAGAGTCAACGGTCAAAGGTTATGGTAACAACAGGCCGGTTGTTGGTCTCATACAGCTCAAAAAAAGATCAAAACATGGTCCTGAAGACCTCCAGCACCCCTCCCTGCCTCTCACCTCCCTCTCTGGAGGGGCGATAAAAGGGGGTTTCACCAGCTTCTCCTGCTCTCTGTCAAACTGGGAGAGGCGCTGGGGTCGCAGAGGAGAGTCGGACAGAGCCTGGCAAAAGATGGCGTTCACCGGGGAGGTCTTGAACCTGCAGAGAGAGGGGGGGGGAGAGAAAATCTGACCATTCACATGGGTGAAAACTGAAACAAACCACTTCAGGTATAAAACACTTCAATTTACAATTAAACGATTTAACTCCTTCTGCCACTTGGACATACAGAAACCATGAGACAATACAAGTGAAACAGGAATGAAATAAAGAGAACAACAACAGCAGCCCAACTACTTACATGTTTTCTACCAATGTGCAGCCTATTTGGTTTCAGCTGTATAAACACCCGTCCGTGTGTGTGTGTGTGTGTGTGTGTGTGTGTGTGTGTGTGTGTGTGTGTTCGCACATGCTATGTAGGAATAACCAAACCCACATTCTACACAGAGGGTAAACGTATCACATCTGGTATTCACTATTTTAAAATAAGTACTCCGGCACCCATATTGTTTCAGTGGCCAGGCTACTGTGCGTTTGCTCCATGGAGCGAGGTAGCACTCCGCAGTGCCCTGTACCTGTACTGGGGGTGCCCACAGAGCAGTGGGGTGAGCACGACCACCTCGTACTCGCATGTGATCACCTCCGCGATGGAAAGGATCTCGTGCTTCGCCTCCGGGTGGCAGACGTACAGCACGGAGGTGGAGCGAGGCTGCTTCTGCTTCAGAACGCAGGGTGTTCCGTTGCCCATCTCCATAGGGTAGTAGGGGGTCAGCTGACCCTCCAAGTTCTTGGTGGGCACCTGGAGGAAATTAGGAAGGACCGGTGAATGCCAAAAGAGGGGAAAGCTCTCTCATTTTGGATGGATCTGCAGGGAATGGGGGGGCGGGTATTTTGTCATTTTGTTACACCAACCTCCTTTTTGCTCTCTGCATTCTCAGAATCGGCCTCAGTTTCAGTTTCGGTTCCTGTAGGGGTAATGATGTACACAGATACACGTTTCTCACATCATCCCCACAGGAAAAAAAAATTAAACTTTAGTGAAAACTACCAATCAAGGCTATCTGAGGATTAAGAAAGAGAGAAAAAAAACTTCAAGATGGAGGTAAAATAATTCACTCATCCATCAATAAATCGGCCAGAAATCAACAGCAGTATCGTAAAGGCTCCACAGACCCCAGCTCTCACCCGCAGCAGACGCCTCACTCTTCTTGATCATTCCAAGGTAATACTCCTGGATATTAATCTTCTGCAGAAGCAAATATCAGCACAGAAGACAGGTACCTGAAGTCATGCTCTGTTCACATTTTGTTCACTTCCTCTGCATTATCTATACATCCTTAAAAAGATCATTTAAACCTTTAAAATATTCCCATCATATAATTTCATTTCAAGCCAGTTTCATGGGGGGAATATTCCACTTTAAACTAGAAGTGGGTGATATATCGATTTCATCGATTAATCGGAATTTACAGTTCAGGGCGATATGTTATGAAAATCGATTTTATAACTTATTTTACACGCGAGCGCCAAAAGCGGAACTAATGCGATGCACCGTTCTTCACGGGTAAATTAGGGTGGCGCACCCAAACACTGTAGCAGATCCACAAACATGGCAACGACAGGAGAAAAGCTGGAGCTTGTGCCCAAGAAAGGTATTGCTACGTCTGTAACATGGAATTGGTTCGGTTTTGCGCCGTCGGACACTGATCAAGTCCTCATTGCTAAGTCTGTTTAAAAACTGTTGCAACCAAAGGAAGCAGTACAACAAATTTATTCCAGCACCTAAAGCAGAGGCACACGGCGAAATGAAAATAGCCGCAGCAGCAACACAACATCCAAAGTTAAGCAACCAACCGTCCCTGACATGTTTTCGGACTGTGTGCCATATGATAAGAATGGGGCACGGTGGAAGGAGGAAAATCGGATTTATTGTGGAAAAAAATCAGAGACTTTATTTTTAGGCCATATCGCCCAGCTCTACTTTAAACCTTAAACCATAAACGTGTCTCTCAAGTAACATCGGATGTTTGGTGCAGTGTGTAACACCAGCATGGCTCAGAGGAGTTCAAATGGTAGATTCACCCTCAGGGGGTGGGTGGTGGTTAAAAAAAAAGCACATCTGTCCACCCTCACCTGGCCCATCTCTTTTTCCTCATGGTACTGCCTCACATGCTTCCCGTGGCAGACCTCATATGTCCAGTAGGATTCAATCTGCAACACATGACCACAGCTTAACCCTCTTATCAGAACAATCCCAAAAACCAACATCTATGACCATCCCAAGCATTTGAAACGGCATATAACAACCTTGAAGATTCACACACTAGGACTGTGCCATATTATACCATCCACGATAATACCGCTATAAATTTTTATATGATAAAAAAAGTGTCATATTGCAATATCAATGCCATAGAGACCTGATGCATTTACGTTCCATGGCGCGCACAAGGACACAAGCCCAAACGTACCGCATTTAATTAGTCTCATTCTTTTCTGCACAATACTCACTCACTCGCTCCTCTCCATGCACTGGCATCTCTATGGGAGGTGCAGTTCCAGCCCTGACATTCTAACTTACCTCATTTCATGCAATATCCATTTTATGTTTACACATGAAAGCAGAGGCAATGAAACAGTTCCAGCACTCACATTCTACCTCATTTGATTGAAATCCAAAAAAAAAAGATGCAAGGTAACTGTTAAAGTTTTGACAGCTTTTTTATTTTAATAAGCAGTGACTGTTTACATTTTGACTGAAGGTTTGTTTGGATTGGTGCTGTTTGTTTACATTGGTACTTAAAATTTGAGGTTAATTTTATTAAGCGAAAATATTGTGCAGGCTCCTGAAGAGTAATAGAGTAATGAGGTTGTTACTTTCATTATTGTTAAACTAAAGTGGTAAGCAGCTATAGTTTTAATTAAGATTTCCAGGCAAAACACTACATAGGCTACTTTTTGTTTACTTTCGAAGGTGCAATCACTGATAAACCGTTTAAAAGTGTTTTTTCTGTATCCTTATAAATATTATCGTAAATTTCCTTGAAATATGGTGATATAATATATAATATAATATGATACAATATCTCATTTTATTCATGGCACAAACACTAAGTCACTTTTCATAACCACTTGCACTAATTATCTGTTATTTTATTATATCTGTTATACTTATTTGTTACTTTGTTAGATTTATTTTGTTATTCTGTTTTGCACTATTACTACTGTTCTTTTTTAAGCTCTTTATTATCTTATCTTTATTTCTCTTGTTGCACTGAGCATGTTTAAGACAAAAGAATTTCCCTCGGGATAAATAAAGTTCTTCTTATCTTGTCTTATAATTCTGAGACTATATGACCCACCCCCATTACACACTGCATAGAAACAAGCATAATTCCATGCAATAAAATACATATATCATATATTTGCAGGTAAGAGTCTAGACCACTGGAGTGTCTACAACCTGTAAACAACAGGCCCATGCCCGCCTTAAAGACTAGCTCATCAGCAAAACAACCTCATACTGCACTCCAAAATCAATCTGAATAACAACATAATTAATGCATTCAAATTTAGACAGCTTAAGACGAACGCTCAACTTACCCTGTAGGAACAACTGCTCTGTTTGAACAGTGGTTCTAACAGAACCGACGGGCTGGGTCCATTATACTCCTTTTCCTCACTCTGAGGAGTCAAGGTGTAGCCAAGGATAAAGAACAAAAGAGGCTCGAGTTCAATGTCGACTTGCAAAACTACAAATACAGGGCATTTATTTCTTACTCATCTACTGGTCCGTCATGGTATGCATTTGACAACCTTTCATCACAGGTGTCAAGAAGCCGCGTTGACGTGACACAGAATTTTGCGTTGTGGAACAAAAACTCACCTCATCGCCATCGGATAATGAAGGGAGCAGACATTTATACCGCTCCTTGTCAGGGGTAGTCATAATAAGAAAGTCATCTTCCTTGTACAGTGCGCCCGAGGTTGGCTGCAAAAACAGGCAATTTTAATCACCGTAGCTAAACAGCTAGAGACCCTTTAATTTCACACACAATATCCATCATATTAGGGAACCTGAATTATTGACAAGTGCATGACTTGAATTATTAAAAAAATATTTTCGCGTAATCGAAAGCAATAATTGCTCTAGTTAATGGCATACTGAAACAAAGACGAAACATTTATTTAAAGAGCGCCATCAGACCAAATCGTATATTCATAAAATATGCTTATGCACAATGCGACAACAGAAAATCTGTTCATCACCTTGAACGTTCATGTGTATTTTTTTTCCCCTTTTGCTGCAAGTGCAGCCGCACGGACTTAACGGTCAGTCATGCATAAACACATACTCATTTACCATTGCGAAATCGGCCCCAGGCCAATTGATTTTGAACGGGATTTCATCAGTAAATGGAGACGATGCCGCTTTGCCCGCCGCGACATTACGAAGCACCTCCAGCCCCGCTAAAAATGTCACCAATATTGTATCCAAGTACATTCCCCTCCCCGCCTGGCAAGCCGTCCGCCTGCTCCTCCGCTGCTGACTGATTGCTATCCTCCGCAAAGGACGGCGATCAGGCTATTTGCCACCTCAGTTTCGGAGGCGTTGCAACTTACGAACCAGCTGGCTACCGTTCATTAGCCATCTTACAAACAGGAAGTAGTGCGGTAACTGCCACGTCCACTTCCGGTACACACAGCTGTCAAGTAGACCCAACATCCGGGTTAAAGGTCCTGCGTGTTATCAGGCCATGTCATTCATACGACATTTCCGGTTGTTGTGTGTAGTGTACCACGATAGCTTATTGAAAACCTTGTTGTGGTTTATAAAAAAATAATAAAGAAAAGGAAACCACACGTACATGTGTTTCTGGCATTGGATAATTTATTTAACCAAGTCGAACACTTCACTTCGCGTTAATTAGCAACTACCGACCTAAAACGTAACACGTGCAAATATATGCGTGTCGGGTGGTTTGTGTCATTAAGCTACTACGGGGGAAGGTTTTTTTAATAATTCACTATGGAATATTAAGCTGCTGTTTTTCAAAACGTCAAAGCCCAAGTTACATTCACTTTGACATAAAGACAATATACACCTATAAGTATGACGAACAAAAGAAAAGTATACACGACGTATGGAAAATGGCATACTAGTTTAAGGGCCTCGGCATATCCAAGTGCTAATATTAATTTAAGTGGGAGCAAAACATAGGGGAAACTATGCCGTCTGACTTCTAACGAATCTTGATGCTAGGAACTTGACAGGGTGTGCTTTCCATAACAGATTCTGCATTCATCTGAGATCCACATTAGCAGTAATAAAGTTCTAAATACAGCTTTAAATAAATTTTGTAATATCAGTGTTGCCTCACACCTCCATGCCTAGGGGTTCAAATCCCACCTCTGCTCTGTGCGTACAAGTTTCCTCTGACAGTCCAAAGACACGCATTTCAGCTATCTGGCCTTTCTATGTTATTCATGGGCTATGTCTGAATTCATGGGCTGCATCCTTCAAAGGTTCACGGAATGAAACTTGGCAAAAGAATAACGCATTTTTAGGCTGCATTTGAAGAAGCCTTCAAAATGGGACGGCCTTGTCGCGCTGCTGTGACAGTCTGTCTTCAAATGCAGCTTTAGAAGGATGCACCCCCTGAATTCAGCCATAATGTATGACTATGTACCCTGCAATGGACTAGCATCCCATCCAAGGTGTACCTCAGCCTTGTGCCTTATGAGGCCTGAGATCCAACCCTGGCCTGGATAAGATTAGAAGATGGCTAGATAAATATTGTTAATTTCTAAATGTGACTTATCTGAGAGATTAGTCCTCCAGTTCTGTCTTTCAGGAATGCCGAGAACTTTAGTGGAAATAACTCCAGTCTAGAGGTTTAGCCATTGCTCACAAATAACATTATTTACCATTTAAACTATGTTACAATTAAAACCCGTTGCTAGTGTTTCATTATGACTTTGGGTATGATTAAAGTCAAAGCACCACTGAGTCAAACACTTTTCAAGTAGTTGTAAAAATCTAAAACATAATTCACAGGTTATATGTAGTCCTAGATCTGTCCCTGAGGTCACCCCTGCATTCTAACACCAAAGACGTCCTTTTCTAAGCCTTAGCCAAATCTGACACAATAAATAAATAAAGAAGATGGCAGTTGTAAATGTGGCTCTAGTTGGTCTACTTCAGACCTATTTAGGCTGGTCTAAGGCCTCTGCTTTTTGGAGTAGCTGTTTTACGAGTCGCTCCAGGGAGAAGAGGTGTTCGTCCGAGTCCTCTGGTAGCAGGTTCCGAATGGCATCAGCGAGCTCAAACAGGTACTCCGTGTTATGGCCACTGGGTCCCACAGAACTGAGGATCTGATGGGCGATGTTTTCCAAGGGAGCAGGGCCAAGGTAGTTAGGGTTGTCACATGTCCCAATGTAGATTAGAGTTTCACAGGGCTCCCTCTGGGGCTCTTTGTCATAAAAGATTGCACTAATCGCCCTGTAGCCTCCTTTTTCTCTATAGTCCAGGAAGTCCTTGACTTCTTGTTCTTTCCCTGAGGGCAATTTGTAAGCAACACCCCACACACAGCCCTACATATGGAGGCAAAGTAACAGGAGGTCAGTTATACAGCATATATTCTGGGGAAAAAACATCTAAGAAATTACAATTTTCTATCCTACTCTTTTCTGTGTAATTTGGATCATATTGGCTATTTTTAAGTTGTACTGGCTGCCCAATCTTGAAAAAGATCAAATTCACAAAAGGACTTCCCAAAACACAAAGCTCTTGTATTTTATTAACTTTGCCTTGTTAATAAATCATCTAGCACCCATATTTTCTAACAGAGACAGGCGGGCTCATCGCACAGAAGTCTTAATTATCTTAAGCTTATGTTGTTACTATAACACAGGTACAAAAGAAGAACCAAACTAGACAGAGAAGGATTATAGCCACAGAATACGAGACTATAAATTAATTAATTATATTGTGTTAAAAGTATGATACATATTGCAATTTGTGGTTAGTCACTATACAATACAGTTATATCCTTGACAACTGGCCCTAGGTCATTTTCATAATCTAATTCAGAACCAGTTAATAAGAAACCAAAACGAATAGGGGCAGCTAATAAACTGGTTATTTACATTATGAGAGCCTTGTGTCGTGAAATAAGGACAGTACAGAAATAGTATACAGCCTTACCTCAGGGTTTTCTACCAAGGTGACTACTCTGCCTGGCTATGGATAAGAGAAAGTTAAAGTTAAATATGGCAAATAATGATAAATATACGGGGAATTCTCGTCTATTTATTACGAAAGAATGAGAAGCAATGTACACATTTACATGATGAAGTACAGTAGAGTACAGTTTAAATACCGGTATAAAAATCACGAAATACTGTCGAATAAAATATGGTTTCGTCTATTGCAGACTGACATGCTGACTGATCAGCGTCAGTTGGTCGTACGTTTTTGTATTTACTGCCTACTTTACCTTTCCAGGTACCCCGCGATGGTCAGTACTGCCCTGCCAAAATCTGCGACTAAATCCCCTGATGTAACCGATTCGCTTCTCCTCGTAAGGAAAGTCAACTTTCCAAATCAAGGATCCGTATCCAAAAACCCACATTTCGTGAGGAATCCAGACGATAAGCTGATAGAGTGACTACAAACTACGTTGGAAAACGAATGCCTTTTTGGCTGAACCTGTCACAACAGACTGACATACTGCAATTAAGCCAGCTCAAGCCACAAACGCGTCCTCCCGGAAATAGAATACAGTGAATAGTGACCTTGAATGGCAGTTAGATTAACCAATCAGAGGTGAGGGGGGCGTTCCCTTAGCGCGGCTCGTTATTTGCATATTCAATAATTCAATAAGGTATTGGGTGTTACTTAATAAAAAAAACTCTAACAAACTTGTGCAATGATATATTACCTGTGTTTTCCATTTATTGTTTGCCTTCCGGATAAGCTGGTTAGGTAACATTAGTTAATGTATACTGCTCACAAAACAAGTTGTGTAATTTTGTGCCCGTTGTGGCATTTGGCTAGTTTCAGTTGAGCGCCCTCGGCGTTACTATAATAAAATTTAGAGGTATTATTTTAGATCAGGATCTAACTTATTATAACTTATAAATATATTGCGTTTTCATAGCTCTAGCTACCGTCACAGGTTCTACCCATAAACAAACTTAAATGGTTATACTTTAAAACATTTATCATACTGTAGTATAATGTACTTTACTAATGTAAGTCAATCTATAAGCATTACTTGGCATTGAATATAAGAACTATTTACTATATTACATTTATTTGTAAACATTAATAATTGTGATAACATATATAAACACGGATTTAACGCACTTCTGTTTGCACATTCGGTTAGATATTACACATAATTTTCTATCAGAGTCACAACTTGTGTCACTCCATTTGTAATTAATATAGCAATAGAATATTGTGTACTAGAGAGTGTATTTCCAAGGTAACGAGGGGGTGTGGCTCCCGACGTGCATGGACCCAGAATGGAAGCAGCAACACACCCGCTGATTAATCGTAGTTTCGATACTTAATTTGTAATAACCAGCATATTCTGCTGACATAATGGTACCTAAAAGGGCTAATTTCCACAGCCTAGGATTTAAGGTATTTGAACTTATATATGTGCTATACTTCGAGGTTTGTATTCAAGTCATTTCTCAAAATGAGAATCTAAATTGCTTTAGATTAAGCTATGTATGTGTCACTTTATTAAATTTCTATAATAAAAACAAATGTCATTTTAATTGTAATTTACATAATGACCAGTTCGGAAGTAAAAAAAAGGGTGTTTAGTGTGGTTCTTGCTTACTTGCTACAGTGCATTGATGCATTAACAATATTTAATACAGCGGCAGAGGTAGTGGTCTATGGCTCAGTGGATTATTAGTATGCCGCTTCTAATTGGAAGGTTACTGTTTCAATCCCTTGGGTTGGAAGAACAACTTCATCTTTAGGCCGTGAACAAGGTCCTCGCCCCCAACTGGCTCCAAAACATGTTCAGGTGAATCAGAGTTGCTAAACTGCCCATAGGTAATCCTGCACAGGTACGAAAGCTGAATGGCGGGCACTATGGTAAGCACATCAGTCACTTTTAACACTGCATGAAGATGACTGTGATGGTGAGTAATGTCCATATTTTTAGAGCACTGTAACAGAGAATAAACAAATTCATGCTTAAGATCTGCCATTTAAATTAACATCAATTTTAACGATGATCCCCCCAGGGTTACTCTTTCCTCCTTTCCCTGTCTAATAATCACTCGGCATGTCCTGATGTACCATGTGACCCTAGCCAGGATAAGTAGTCATAAGCTGATGGATGTCCCTTATGTAAATTCATCATTGATCAACATTTTATAAAAGCTACCAAACAAGTAAACGTTTGATTGTGGAACCCTGCACTTGTCGGCAAAGACGAAAATAGCCACTAGATGTCAATGTTGTGCATGTGGCATAAGGTCCGTCTGTGCTGCCAGTCGAAATCTGTGCAATCGAAGGTAGACGACTGTTCAAATCACCTCGAGCTTAGATATCTGTATCGTTTTGTGCTTGATTATATATTAATTTGCACATAATTTTGTTATCTACTTGGATTGACATGAATATATTGTCACCATTTATTCAATTCTACACAGGAGGAGCCATATGTCATAGTGCAAAAACTGCTGATGCAGTAAATAAGCAAATTAAGCTGAGAAATGAAATGACCCTCCCCCCCTGTTTATACCGCGCAGATGTTGCCATATTTTGCATGGAAAGACAAACTCATGATGGCGTACTTCCTCCTCTGGCGCGGGAAAACGAATGTGGTGTCTGGAAAATTTTTACTCTTGAATATTTGACAAAAGAGCCAATTATGTGTGGTATATGTAAATAAGTTTTAGAAATGTAAATGAGTAGCGGGTTTCGGTTATGAAATTGCTTGATAAAGCAGCTGGAACTGTGTGAGCGAGTGGGACGTGTGGCCTTGTGGAGTTTCACCTTTTTGCATAAATCTGGTTGGTGAATTATATTGCATGCATGCTCACTGATACCGTGTTGCTGTGCAAAGCAAGGAAGCTGCTATTATTGTACAGAAGTTATGGGGGAGAAAATGTAATGAAATATGAATAAGCATGTAGTCATGATTTTAGATAGATGCAAGGAAGCACAGTATAGTTTGCTAGTACAGTCTTTTTAAATCATGCTAAATACGTTAGCATGCTAAATCAGGCAGTAGTCCATGCTAAAGTAGATCACTAAATTAGGGGCTTGTGGGAACTGACTGCCAATTGTGCAAATGCTAGGTGAGCTACAGCTAGCAGAACAGTAGTGAGGTTTATGTCAGTTACTCCCAAGCTTCTTTTTTCATTATTATTTATGAAGGAGGAAAAAAAACTTTTGTGACGTTTCCATAGTCCTTAAATACATTTTTATCCAAGAAAATTCATTTAAATTCTTTTCTACCAATGCTATGACTTGTTATAAGCAAATGTGTACAAATTTATATTCAAGTCCCGTTTCAAGGTGAAGAGCTGCTCTTTGAACAAAAATAATTAAGAGGCGTAACGTGGATTCAGGATTAAGCTAAAACTTTCTGAGGCACTTAGCGATGGCTAATTTGAAAGTGCAGTGTAGTTGTTTGACTAACAGCCCTTTGACAAGCAGGATTAAGCTACTAACTGCAGATATGTCTCATTCGACTAGAAAACATGTGAATGGCAAATACACACACACAGACAAACACAGACAAACACACGCACACACACACACACACATCTAATGGGAATACAAAACCTTGCAGCACACATACTGAACAAAAACCCAGAAAAAAACGTTTTTTTTTTCACATACAAGTTGGAATACATGGATCCCACCATCATTGTATTTTTTGACCACTTACTCAGTACATTGTCGTGAGATGCCTGGAGTCAATGCCAGGAAGTACAGGGCACAAGGCAGGGGGCATCCTGTATGGGATGCCAGTCCATCACAGGGTGCAAATACACAGGCAGTCACACAGACAGTACAGTATATCCAGCCTGAACACTCTCTCCATGCATATTGTGTAGTAGAAAGTATGACTGATTCATGGGTGATATAACTGATTCTTTTGGAAGTGTGCA
The DNA here is from genome assembly GCA_026777985.1 of Mormyrops attenuatus. Taxonomy (NCBI): domain Eukaryota; kingdom Metazoa; phylum Chordata; class Actinopteri; order Osteoglossiformes; family Mormyridae; genus Mormyrops; species Mormyrops attenuatus. The sequence continues at coordinate 20,115,762 of JAODKC010000064.1, forward strand.
CTGGGAGATGCCCTAAGCCCTCAGCCTGGGAGTGTCGGAAATGGGATTGCATCATTGAGGGCAATGCTAAGGATTGCCCTTTTCACCTCACCGGGCCTGCGATGGCAGTATGTCACATAGGAAAAGAGACAGACCGGGGTCTGTGTTAAAAGGCCATCCTCAGGGAAGTCCATAAAAGGAAGGATTTAGAAGGGAGATGGAGTTTGTCCAGCTGGTCCTTGTTTGCGGTGATGCCATCAGCTTCACCAGGTCAGTGAAAAATTCATGGGGGATGGACATTTGAGAGCTGGCTTCTTCCATGATCAGTATTCTGTTTGCTTAAAGTAAAACCCTCTGCTTTTACTTACACTGGATAGATTCCTGTGCGATTCCTCCCATCCCTCCTGCTGCATTTTGTATTCCGCTCCAATTCTGTAGCACAAACGTTTTAATGGGATATTCGGGACAAGTCGAAAGGTTCCGTGCCACAGGAAGCAGAGGTCACCGGGGTCTTTCAAAGCAAAAGAGCTGAATTCGAGTCATTCGTCAGACTATCATCAATCTGACAGCGTTCTAGCATTAGCCAATAGTTATCTGCTGTTCTGCATATTAAGAGTGTCACGTGTTTTTTAACTATATCTTGATAGGTATCATGTTGAGGGGCAATGACTGTCACATAGGCAGGACAAAAGTGTAAGCAAACCAAGCCCCTTTAGGAAGGCTAAACTAAAAAGGGATACACAGGAAATCAAATATATTGTTAAAAAAGTGAAAAAATGACAAAATTAAGGCAGTAATTTTACAGACCTGACAGGGAGCATGCCTCAGGCTCCCAAAACCTCCTTGATCTGCTCTACTGACCCTATTTATCCTTAGCCTGGTGCCCCATCCGGTCAGTACCAGCTGAGTTTCATTAACAAGGCCTCAGTGACTGGCGATCAGTTCCCCTGGTAATGCATGAGATCCCCCAACCTGGGCCGATGGTGCTGCTCTGTTTATAATGATATAGCTCCCCGTATTAAAAATAGCTTGTTGAAGCAGCAGTCCCTTAAAAAATGAGCCAAAGCCTGTCACTATTTTTTATTCATCTGTTATATTGTCATGGCACGTACTCAACAGTTTGCCTGTGGCTGTTTTGCCTGGATCCTGCATTATTTATGGGACCTAGTGAAAAGAGACACACCTTAATACATAATAGGGAGCTAAGTAAGTGCTCACTGACACCCCCTGTTGGTCTGTGAAGTGATTACAATAGCAGAGGATGGTATTAAAGTGTCTTGAGATGGAGTATTTGAAAAAGGCCTTTATTTTTTTGTGTTTGAAATTGCTGGCATGGTTTCCGTAGAAACACTTTGTGCTTTGTGAACTAAATAACACTAATGACTGCTTACTCCTTGTAATGATTTATTTAACCATTATACAGCAATGAGAAACATATCCGCTTTATGTCTGTACAGCAGACTTTATCTAAACACCTAAACGCACTTTGATCCAGAACATATTAACATATGTAATATGATAATGGCTACAGGTAATGGAAATACAGGTTGCTATATTGATATGCATTCCTACATGCTTTAAATTTGCCACATTTGCTGGCATGCTGTGTGTGCACGTGTGTGCATGTTAAGTGTGTGGATTTGCTGTGTGTGCACATGTGTGCATGTTAAGTGTGTGGATTCGCTGTGTGTGCACTTGTGAGCATGTTAAGTGTGTGGATTCGCTGCGTTTGCTATGTGTGTTATTTGTGAAACAAATAACACACATAGCAAACACACACATAGATGCTTAGAGGCAGAGAGAGATACATTTTGCACATAATGTATAAAGAGCACACCTTTCAGTCTTTGGGTGTGGCTCATCGGGTTAGGCTTATGATCGGAAGGTCGCCGGTCCGAGCCCTAGCCTCGGGACAATTGTTACACCTCATCTGGGCCCTTAACACGCCGCAACGCTCCAGGGGCATCAGATGGCCTGACCCTGTGCTCAGACCTCAAGCTACACTCCCAGCTGTATATGTGTGTGTGTCTCAAAAGAAAGTACAATGATATGTGAAAAGAAGCATTCCAATGTACTTCAAAATGGCAAATATAGCATCATGTCTGATGTCAATGAAGCATTAGACTCATTCTTCAAAAGAAGCAAGACACTCCAGAAAGGTACAAGAAGCTTTTATACCATATAAACCCATTAAATGCACATACCTTGTTTAAGGCTTGATTTTATGCATTAAAATAAATAACATTAAATCCATGTTACTAAATGTAACAGTCATGATCCCTGTATGCCTGGATGTCATGGTGGCAATGAGTAAGGCTTCAGTAACCATTATCCCACTTAAATTGCGCACATGTGCTCACCCACGCAGAAATAAACAAACCAGGTATGTATAAAATGGTGTTTTTCTGATAAGGACTGTGTTCTCACGTCAGTAGCAGCCATTTGGAAGGAAGAGCAGTCGGACCAAATTTTCCATCGTTCTCTGGGAAGGAAGTCAGGAAGGGTGAGAACTCAAGGCTAGTGCTAAGCCACATGGTGGAGCTGTTGGCACTTCCGACGACGCAGAGGTGGCGCGCACGGGAGGAAGCTTGCACAAGGTTAAGGAGAGAATTGGAGAGTGAGGGAATAGAGGAGAGTGATCTCAGCAAAGAATTGAGGTAAGGGGGGAAGATCAGGATCGAAAGCGGCGTGTGGAAGGCCAGCCAGTGAGGCAAAGGAAGGCACTATGAGAAAGGAGACTTCTCTCTTTATCTTCCCTACACATAAATACTCCCCCTCAACACACACACGCACACGATACGTATCTGATTTTGCATTGGCTTCTATCGATCGCGTGTGTGCGTGCGCAGCGTGTGTGCGTGTGTACTGGCTCTCATTCTGTGTGTATGGCAGTCATTAAGACACATGAGTTTGGGATTTCAGCCCCTTTCCACATCAGTCTTTGTTATTAACACACTTCCACTCTGCCCATGCTAATGGCCTTGTTCCAGTAATTGCTACATTTGTACTCTGCTGATAATATTATGTTATGATTCCCTGTCGATACAAACAGTCTCTCGTAATCACATTAAATTTATATGCATTGCGCAAAAACTGAGTCTTCGTCCTCCTCACCAGCATTGTACCTGACAAAGGCATCAACATTTAGATTTAATTTGTGAGAAAAATATTAAATTACATTTCGCTCTGGATATTGAAAGCAAAATCACAAATTTTGCTGATAAGGGTTTAAATGCTTCATTAGCAATTTAGGAAAAGTTTCCATCCGCCTCGTTTATGGTAGAGAAGTCCGTTTGGCATGCATTTCCCATGAAACATAACTATATGTTAACATATCGCATGTCTGTTTGTACACGAATCTTCATAGACAAACCTTAGGTTTTAGAAAGGCTGAAGTTTATTTAGCTGCAGTTATTTCTTATATAAACAAGCATCACCCGCTCACACTTTCACTTTCAGACATATATGCCCGGCAGAGGCACCGCAGTCTTTCCAGCCTGGGATTAAAGGGAGAGAGTTGTAGCAGAAGCAGAGAAAGGCGGCAGAGAGAGAGACGCTGTCTTCAGCATTACTCCTGGGGCTACAGTGACAAATCGTTCGTTCTGGAAATGGATCTCTTGGGCTCAAATAGTAAAACCGGGCTCGTATTATGGCGAGAAGCAAACAGCCCAAACGGAGAGGCACTCTATTGCATGGTTGCTTGGGGGCGGGGTTTACATTACCCAGCATGCACTAGGATTATGTGGATATGCACCTGTCAGTTTCACGGGGCTTGATTTAACCAATATTTGATCTTTGTGTTTCTAAGCAGAGCCACACAGAAACGTCTCTATAACAGTCATATGGAAGGAGATTAAACGATGTTTGAAAATTCATCCTTTTATCACAGGCAAAGTGGGTGCTTTTCAAGATGGTGCCACCGAATTGTGTTGATGAATCTGATGACAAGCTTGCTGTCAAAGGTTGTGCCCCAAAATCAACAACAATAGACTTGATTTGTATGAGAAAAGAAAAAGATGAGAGATCGGTTTAACAAGAAAATCTGTCAGTTAATCCAAGTGTGTAAAAGCCCCTTCAAATTGCTCTGGATGCATTCCAGAAAGTGCCTGTGATCTGCGTGCTGATCAGTTATGGATTTTTGAGAGGGCGTTGACTTCAGATGCCATTCAGCTGAATCAGGCAGTGTCAGGGCAACCTTTTGCGAGGGGTCCTTTTCTGATATGGTTGATGGAATGACTCCTGGCCTTTCAGCAGCAGACAGTTTGACCCTTGTAAGCCTGCTCTCAACTGTACTTCAGATGCTTTGTTTTTTTGATGAATAATTAGCTGTCTCACACAAGCTGTACAGCCCTCCTTCTTCCAGCTATGCAGCCAGGATATTTACAGAGGGGCCCCCTGATTGCTGATGAAAAGTGTGGTTCGATGGGACAACAGAGACGCCTGTCACAGTGAGACGGTGAGGAGGATTTGAGGGGGGTGGGGGGTGGCGGGGTTTCGCTATTGCGTCAGTCAGCGGCAAGGCCATCGCCAAGGGTATTTGTCGCTTCAAGCATCAGGCAGTGAGAGGGATTTGAGGTGCTGCGTCTGCTGGAAGGAACCCCGGAGAGACGGGAGAGCACACAGTAAATCTCAATAAATCGTCAGAATGATGGGTCAGCTCAGCCCCTCACCCTGCTGTCTGTGTTTTCCTCTTTCTCTGCACAGGCAGTTGGATTTTCATCTCATCCAAACAACAGAGGGCCCCTGTTTACTCGCTGTATCTTGGTAGCTACCGCCTGCTCTGTAGGAAAGTCTTTATCATCATAGTCTGCTTTTACCACTCCTGTACCGGATCGATGTGTGCCTGCGTGGAAGAGGTGTGAGCACAGCATGTGAGAGATGAGCATGTGCTGTGTGAGTGTGTATTTATGAACAATGCACATGTGTTGTACTGCATCACCCTTTTTCGAGACGTGCACACATCCATTCCAGAGACTTGTGTCTTATATTCAATATGTGGCAATCCCTAGCCTTAGTTGCTATCAATCAGAGGTGAATTATAATGGTGATAAAACATGTGTATTTACTTAAATACCATTAATTGCTAGCAGAGGTGGAAAGTTCAGGTCCAGAAAGTACAAATCCAGACCAAGGTT
>JAODKC010000064.1:20132830-20159247 GCA_026777985.1 Mormyrops attenuatus
CCCTTAGTGGTTCATTGTTTTGGTATGTTTGTTGTAGTTTGCTGTTAGATGTATGTATATTGGCTATTCTGTTTTTTTTAAACCTGCCTGCCTACCCTTTATTGCCCTGCCCCTTTTTGTAATTAGTCTTTGTTTAATCCCATTTACTTTTGACCCCTCGTGGTCCTTTTTGTTTGTAGTGTTTTCTGTTTTGTCGAATAAACCCTTTCCGTTCCGGTGAGCCGCAAGTGGGTCGTCCACTCCTTCTGCCTGCACCATGCCACGCTCTCGTCTGCGCACCAAGTCCGCCCTGGTCCATGACACCTACAGAAAGTTTTATGACTTCCCTTTTTAAATTCATAGGCATCAATGGAATTGGTCCCCCCTATGCCGCTGTAACAGCTGCCGTTCTTTTGAGAAGGCTTTCCACAAGATTCTGGGTGTCTATGGGAATTTTTGGCCATTCATCCAGAAGAACATTTCTGAGGTTAGGCACTGATGTTGGACATGAAGGCTTGGCTCGCAATTTCCATTCTAGTTCATTCCAAAGGTGTTTGATGGGGTTGAGGTCCAAAATGTCTTGTTATGCTACGCATTAATAGTTCCCTTCACTGGACCTAAGGGGCCAAGCCCAACCCCTGAAAAGCAACCCCATACCATTATCCCTCCTCCAGCAGACTTTACAGTTGGAACAATACAGTCAGGCAGGTAATATTCTCCTGGCATCCGCCAAATACAGACTTGTCCATCAGATTGCTAGACAGAGAAGCGTGATTTGTCACTCCACCGAACATGTTTTCACTGCTCCAGAGTCCAGTGGTGGCGTGCTTTACATCACTACATCTGATGCTTGGCCATGAAGTTCCTGGAGCACAGTTTTTGTGATGGGGTTACTGCCAGAGATAGTTTGGAACTCTACAGTTATTGAGTCAACAGAGCGTTGGTGACTTTTACGCACTATACACCTTGGCACTCGGCGACCCCGCTCTGTTACTTTACGTGATCTGCCACTTCATGGTTGAGTTTCTGTTGTTCTTAAACGCTTCCACTTTGCTGTAATACCACACTTTGCTGTAATACCTTTCACACTTACTGGAATATCTAGCAGGGAAGATATTTCACAAACTGACTTGTTGCAAAGATGGCATCCTGTGACAGTATCACACTCGAATTCACTGAGCTCTTCAGAACGACCCATTCTTTCACAAATGTTTGTAAACCTGGCTGCATGGTTAGGTGTTTGATTATATACACCTGTGGCAATGGGTCTGAATGAAACACCTGAATTAATGCAAACACAAGTAGACAAAAATATGAATAAATAAACAAATAAATACATAGAAAGGTATGGTATGTCCAAACACAATGCTGAAAAAGAGCCATGCCACTTACAAAGCTGCAGACCCTTGTTAAAAATTAGATGATTTGCAAAAATGTAAAATGTTAAGTCAACTCTCTCCATGGTGACCGTGGTGCTATGGGGTGTCAAATTTCCAGCAATTTGCAAAGTGTTCTTCACTGAATTCTGCATCTTTGACGTTTTTATGAGTAATGTGCTTTTGGTTGCAATGGCATAGGACATTCAGCATGACTAATAGTATGTTTACATCCAGCCAGCCGCTCATTTCAGCATTTTTCAGTTTGACCCATATAAGGACAGGCAGAACGTGACAGTGCCTTGGGATCCACGTGGCCGGGTACGTTCCCCTGATCCACCTCAGCTTCCATTAAACCGCACCGAAGCGCACGGTCATCGGAGAGTGACACTGCTTTTGGAAAAAGGGCCCTGTGACGGCGTGCGGCTGAGCGCTCACAGACACTGCGGTGAATAGCGCCATTGTGTGGCTTCAGAAAAGCTGTGGACAGGTCAGCATTTCTGTTGTTAAAGTATAATTGCACTTCATGTAACCCTAATGTGTAGAAAAAGACCGAGCAGCTTTTGTTCCCGGGGCGGTGCGGACGGGCCGCTGAAGCGTGCAGCAGCCGTCTCCGCCTCTCCTCCTGCCACCCATCCTCCAGTCCTGGAAATGGACCGGGTCCCGGCTGGACTCGCAGCCCCTACGGTCGGGAGGAGGAGCTGGACCCCACATGCACCAGCTGGCTCAGCCACACCCGGCGGCACGCCTGCAGACAGCCCATTTTTATGTGACCCCGCTCCTGCCCTCCTGGTCACCTTATCACTCACACAAAAAGCAAGAATAACGTACTTAGGTCAGGACAAGCAGACATGAACAGGGTCCTAGCGATGGCAGACAGGAATAAGGACAGACAGTTAAAAGCCAGGTGATGAGAGCTGCAATTTATCGAAATGCACATTCAGTTTTAATTCCGTCTCTCACGTCGCAAGCTGCCTTTAACCTGCCTTTCATGGACCACCTTTTTCTCCTCGTCTTCTGAGCTGTAGGAAGTGCACATCCAACCAGCCTGTGTAGAGTCACTTAATTTTTAATGTCCGACAGAATTGAAATGTTTATTCCCATTTGGAGATAAAGCTAAAGTAATGATGTAGAAAGAAACACGCCACTTGCCAAAGGAAGCTCTCAGCAAATTCTTTCTGGCTTGGCTTTGATTGACAGGAGCTGCTGCGACGGTGTGCGGAGCATGTATCTCTCAAGAAACCCAGTTGGGTCACAAGATGCACCCAAGCCGGTTGAGCCTATGAATGTGTCACCTGCAGGTTCAGGTCAATGACTAAATGTTTGCCACCGGCCTCTTGCGATGAACTGCGGGACCCTCGTGAAGTTGGACCCCCGAACAGGGCCAACCAAACTGGTGACATTCGTTTGTGCTGGTTTGAACCATAAATTTATCATTTGTGCTGCTTTTGTTTCTGAGATATAAATGTTTGTTTACATGGTGCCGTCACCACCATGGACTTGGCACGCCATTTGCATCTGATTTGAACCAAATTGGTCTCAGTGTTTATGCCCTTTAAAGAATTTGTGCTGTTATTATTTCTGAGTTATACTCTTGGTTTATACAAGTACATGATTGTCGTATAGTGGTCATCCACACGTTTCTCAAATAAAATCTCCTGAGGGGGACTGCCTGTTGAAGGAACATACTGAAAAAAACTAAAGCAGCACAAATGAAAATTCTAGTGGCACAAACCAACACAAATGTGGCACAATAGAAGACCGGTTTGGGTAAAATCTGAAATATACGGGGGGGAGGCAACTTCATACCGATGGCAGTGTGTTTGCCTTGTCCCCATCAACAGTACCTGGTTACGGAAGAAGGATGAAGGACCCAGAAGAAATGTTTGTCTGGTGTTTAAGGGTACAGAGTACTACTCTCACACTGCAAGGGCAGGACATCAGTATTAATAATCAGTACAGAAAAGCCATCCTGAGGTCGTGATACCCTCTGGCAGGTGACAGGAAATCAGCCCCCTCCCCCCACCTCCCAACACTATCAGCTTTGACTGGCACGGAATGATGCCTTTTTCAACAGTCTACTACACAGCTATGTTTCTCTATGCCCAGTCCCGCCCCCATTTCTTCACTCTCCGTTTTGGAAATGGTTTTGGACTTTGGACTTTTGGTTGGTGTTATTCTAATACAGTGCTATCTTACTTAACTCTGCCTCAAATGACTGTTACTAGGTCTACCGTGTAGCTAAAAAAATCCCCTGAGGCTTGCGTGAATGGCCTACACGCAAATGGAATACATCAGGCCAGGGGAGATCTACAGATCTGCAGACGAAAGTCATTAAGGCATTATTATGCTGTGCTGTGTGATATTAAAAACCAAGAAACGCAACTGCCAGATGGATGAAACCCTTTCCACTAAATTCTAACAATGGTTTCCATGTCCATAACCGATTCCTAGGCCAAATACTCACTTTGGAACAAACTCTGTACAGCGCCCTGTTTTCCTATAAGACATTGAAGGATGCTTCATCCCTACTGCTTGACTTATGGCAGGACGTAAATCTGTAGTCATGCATGTGCAGTTGACTTTATCTGCTTGGAGAGGCCTGCTATACTCTTTCATTCTGCTCTGTCACAAATGACAGACCCCCTACTCCTTACCTTACCTACTAGACTCTCAAATGCAGTTAGAGGATACTGTCCACAGCACATCTGCCCTTCGTGTCTAATTAATGTAGCCTTCAGCGATAGTCTTACTCTCCCAACTCTTGTGTGTAAGAGAAGGAAAGGAAAATATTCTTCTGGATGTTTCTGACCTCTAGGTAGTAGGTTTGGAGCTGTGCTTTAGTTTTGTTCAAGAAATGGCAAAAAAATTCCAGACATATAAGAACTTCCTGCTTCATGCATTATCTCGTAACTCTGAATAAAGGTACTTTAGGTTAGATGTAATACCATATGGGACTCTCTGACTTTTAAAGAATGTTGGAAAAACCTTATGAATAGTTGTTCTCATAGACGTGGACAGGGAAATGTTGGCTTAGAGAAAATCTGACGTGACTGGATAGACATTGCTAGATGAGAGGGCTTGACTAGATTTATAGACCTGGGGCCATGTCTCATTTGCTGCTGATTTTCTCTGCATTCTTGTTGTTTTTCAGATTTTCTGTGTGTCTGTTGTGATTTTATACAGTGGGGCTTAGAAGGGATTTGGTGAAAAAGACAGTAACAGATGACAGATGTCCAGGGCATATGGATGAAAAAAATATTTTACAGAGAAAGACGGATAGATAAGAGTGAAATTACAGATGAAAGAAAAAAAAACAACCGGAGGAAAAAAAAAAGATTTCCTGATTTCGATCTGAATGAGTATGCTTGGTAGAGGGCCCCATTTTTAATGTTTAAAAGGGAATAGGGGGGAAAAGAAATGGTCGCAGGAAATGAGTCTGACTTCAAGATACCTCATGATAAATAAGTCCCACTTTAAATTGAGTTTCTCAACCATCACTAATGTTTGCTCCAATTTTCAGAAAATGTAGAGCAACCAGAGCATAAACATTTGTAATTGTAGAAATGGCCTTGTCCATATCAAAAACAACTCCTGTGTTTTTTTCCCAATTTTCCCCAGCATGCATTGCAATATGCCTGTTCTTTTCTGTGTGAGTTGGAGCCCTTGGCCCAATCGATCCATGGCTGCTTACATAAGTACAAAGAGGTTTAGAATTAACGCTGAGCAATACTAGTAATTGAAAACATTGTTTTTGTGTTTGAATGTATTTGAAGGTTTTTGTGCTTGTTTAGGCATGTTGCAGTTATACATAGTTTACATACACTTGACATGACTATGTGTAAAATTAACAACAACCTTCATCAGAACAAGTGATTTAAATCTTTAATTTGAATAGATGTATATATAATAATGTTCTGCAGAACACTTTCTAGATGGATGATACACTTTTTCTAGATGATAAAACATTAATAATGTCTAAATGACAAAAGAACCCTACCATTGTGTGTTTGAAACGTATGACACATATGTCAGTAAGAGTGGAACATGCGGCATTAATGAGTTGCTAGGCAACCAGTCGACAAGGAGATGCCTGTTGTTCTTTTAATTGACTAAATGTCCAAGTAAAACACAGGATGATTGATTACTGGCTTTGGAGCATACCGAGACCAATGACAACAGATGCAACAGTAATATCAACAGAAAAGGCAGCAAATATCAGAGGTCTTGGGGACAGGCAGAGCGCCAGCCTTCCCCTGCATCCTTCCCCTGCATCCTTCCCCTGTCGCTTCTCGCCTGTGTGCAGTCAGCATCCTGGCTTTGAAGTGAGGGTGTGGCCGAGGGCCACCAGGGGGATGACCGCACTGCCACATGCTGTCTGGGAACCTCGAAATGTGGCGTTCCTGTAGCTTCCTGTGGCTCTCTGACACTTGCACTGTGAAACTCCTCAGCCTGAATGGTGGACAGCAAAGTCGGCTACTTCACAGGCATTTTAACAAGAGGCAAACCTCAGACGAGCTCTGAATGAACTCTTTGAGTTATTAGGAACCTCTCCAGAAAATTCCAACAGCAGTTAATAATATGTGACATATCATCATTATCTAAAGCAAGGAGAAGAGAACACAAGATAATCTAATCTTACATATTTTTATTGCCACAGCTGAGAAAGTATGGATCATTATTGCACGGATCCATCTATAAATCAAAACAGAACAGAAAGTAAGGCATTTATTTCAGTTATAAATGTTTTTTCTGCCAATTATTTGGTCAGAGACAGTCACAATAATGTGATTTCAGTCAAGCTGACATTTGCAACTCAGACATTCAGTTCTTAGCAAGTTGCATCTATGGTTTGTCTTGTTGTGTGGAAATTTTTGGTAGTTAAAAATATATCCATCCATTTTCTGAAACTACTTATCCTATTGCGGGTCATGGGTGGAGCCTATGAGGTTGAGGCAGGGAACAACCAAGGATGGGGCACCAACCCATTGCAAGGCACACTCACTCACACACCATCCACACACACCTATGGGCAATTTGGTAACTCCAATTAGCCTCAGCACGTTTTTGGACTGTGGGGGGAAACCAGAGTACCTGGAGGTAACCCCACAACAACATGGGGAGAACATGCAAACTCAACACACATGGAGCCATGCTAGAAACTAGAACCCAGCTCCCAGATGTGGGAGACATCAGTACTAACCACTGAACTACCATATATTTGTGTAACGTATGTCATCTCTCCCTCTCACTTTTATTTACTCTGCGTTGTCTTGTGTGAAGGATGGACGCTACAACCGATCTTGCAAAACTCTGATTTTACTGAAATAAAAGAAAATAAACATAATCAGGCACCGGAGCGAGCCAGACGCACACAGCTCTTGCCAAACACAGATACAACACACATATAAAGTGCACTATTATGGCCATTATATTTCAGATACCCGAAAACCCGATTTACAAACAGAATTCACAAAACAAGGACAAGGTAAGTTAAGAGACCCAGCGTGGGAAAACCACACCCCCGTAGGACTGCACCCCAAAGAGAAAGAGAAAAGAAGATAAAGAAAAAATCACAGGTACCTTAAATAAGGTGGCCAAAAAAATCCACCATGAGTGGGAAAACTCAGGGAAACAGACACAACCCTGCTACACTTGCATGCAAAAATGCTTCAGGAAATTTGCAGAAAGCATGCAGAAACGTACAGACACGCAAATACACACATGAATGCATTCCTAACAAGGAAGTAAAACGAGATCACGCGTGTGCCATCTGGCTTGCTGTAACATTACCAAGAAGCTTAGAATATACAGGCAGACTGCTTCTGGGATTCCAGTGCTTCATCGGCTGGGCCTCCGTATTTTCCCTGCGTTTTCTCTCCCTCCCCTCCATTATTTATTGATGGGAGCATGTTAAGGTAATATGCAGGTATCTCGACAGATAGAGCTGCCCGCAGGCGAGCTGACTGCTGGATGTTTCTTCTTTATTTGTTTATTTGTTTAGTACAGAGAAAGAGGTTATCTTTCTGCACCACTGCACTCCACATCTTCATTCTGCCTGCTGCTCCAGTTCATAACCGATCCCTGCTGAATCCTGCCCACCCCCCAGAAGTTACTGAACAGTCACCACGGTATGAACTTCAATACTTGTGACGCTAAAAACCCTACATTTATATGAGATGGGTGGGATAACTTCTTATTGGTCAGCTTTGCTTGGGTTTGCAGTGCCTCTGGTGCATTGCACCAGTACTGGGAAGTTGTTGAAATTTCATGAAAAGGTGAGGTCTCACCTCGGTGCTGAAAGGCTGCACGCTGTCTGTGAATGATGCACCTTGAACACAGCCGTATAAGCTTGCTCCTGCTCCACGTTCATGAGTGTCTGTGTGGGAATCACATAAGTTGTTTTCAGATGGATTGTGTCCATGTTATTGCTCATGTATGTATGTTATAAAAGTCCTCTACAGCTCTTATTTTGGGCACTTGTGGACTATACTGCTCTGCATGCTACAATGGTTGCCATAAATATTTATGAATGTTTAGCGAGTCTGTAAAAGAGAAGGAATGAAAAGCTTCATCAGCCTCGAGTTTGCAGCCTTAAACTTCCTTAGACATTACTGCGTGTCAGTGGCAGCAGGATGTAGCAGGCATTGTGAAAAAAGAAGCGATCCGACATCTTTATCGGTTCCAAACTTCACTTTGCTTAGAGGTGACCAAAGAGCACAATCTACCTGAAAGCAACCTCTACAGAGAAAGATGAGGACGAGGCAATTTGTTAAAGCCGGCCGGAGGTGACCTTGTGATGGATGCCGGCTGTCAGAGAGGGATCTCTGCATATCGAAATTTGTGAATAGGCCTTTAAATGCATTTTTTTCCGAAGCCATTTCGAAAGCATTGATAAAGGTTAGATTACTCTATAGAGTCACCTATTTCAAGAGCTTTATTTAATGTATGTAAGGATGAGAGATGACAGAGATATTTTACCACTATCAAAGCTCCCTCCCGCTTATCAGACATACACTGAATTCAATAACTATTTAATCTCTGCCTAAAAACTCCCGTTGTCATTATAACAATGACATCAGCTGCCTGATTTCCTGAGATCAAAGCAGTGTAAGAGTAAAACTATGATAATGCTCTAACTATGGTAAAACTATGGTAATGCTCTAACACAGCCGATTACCAATGTGTCATAACTGATAGACTGGTTTCAAAGGAGTCACTTTCACAAACTAGCTTTGAGTATATATTATGTAGCTATATTACTTATTTTGTTATCATATATTGACTTAAATGCTTTCACAAGCACAACCTGATCACACTTTATGATAACATTTATATGATTTTCAGCTGTTTGTATAAAAAAACATTCATTTCACCTATCCACACCCTGACTATAATTCATATAGATTTATATCACGTCAATTAGATAAATGTATTGTTAAAAGCAAAAGTATTCTCAACATTTTCCTGGAAAATCAGACTTGGGGATGACTTTGTGCTGCAGTCCCCGGTGTTAACACTGAGGTAGCAGCATGCAGAGTTAGTCATTTCCCTGCTGTCATTTGATTCTGCACTCTCAGTAAAATGCACAGATTGCGACAAATATGTTGTCCACACATGATTAATGCAGCCCTCGGTCTGTGTCCAAGGAGTAATGGGCTCGATCCTCATTTATCTGGCGGCACGTACACCATGCAGCTGCTGAAGTGAGAAGGAGCTAGGTTCTCCTATAGTCAGGGGCCCCCAGGTTGTTTTGTGTAGGAGATCGAAGTCTTCCATCACCCACTGCTTGCATGTGTCATTTAATGCATTGATCTGATTGGAAATCGAGTCTGGCACAGCTCTGCCTGGTCAAAAGAGGGCAGTCTAGTCTACTGCTGCTACACATTGTTCCAGACCACAAGGAAGACCAACTTCGAGAGTCCCCCATAACCAAGGCAGTCCCACTAATCAGGCCGCTCTGAGATCTTGCTTGTACACCCCTAGTTTTAGTGTCTAGTTCTCCGTTGTGCATTTACCGGCTTTCTGGTACACTAGCTCCATTCTAGGGATTGCTGACAACCAGTCGCTCGATGTCTTACCAGTTGTCGCTAGAGCCTGAACTGACAGTGACCGACTACTATCGCAAGCAGGGGCGCAATGGGGGCATGGATACCCTGGCAGATTCGGGGAGGCTAGTGCTTTACAGGGGCCCTTGAATGCATGAAATGATACGGAAAATTGGGCAGGGGTGTCCAACATGACGTTTTTTCAGGGTCCCCCAGATTTTATGACCTGACTGTAAGCAGAACAGTACAGCATGCAGAGACAAGCTGGTGGCTTCTGGATTACTGAACACCTTAGCTTCCTAGGCTGTATTCCCGCAACCGGACAGACGACCTGTGTGTCTGGCTGCGAGTTTAAACCACGTCACGTCTTTGAGCTGTAGCCACTCCTCAAACCTGCTACAGGTAGCGCTGTATACTTTTGTGGGAGACAAATGCGTTTGTCACACAGCCATTTGTCCAGGCTGTTTACTCATTTAGGCCATAAAGTCACAAAGCCCACGATAGCAGTGTTGACCCGGTAACCAGAGGGTATATGTGAAAAATGAGGATACCGTGTTTATTTGTTCCTTGTTAAAATGAAAGTGAACCAATACGTTTCTCTTCAGTGTTGGCAGAGTCTTTGATTTTCCCCGAAGTTAATTATTGGTATCCAGCTGGAGCAAATATTAGGTTTGTTTTAATTCTAGCCAGTAGCTTCTTTTTCCCTTTTCATGATTGACTCCACACTGAGAAAGTGCCACAAAGCTGCGTCTGTGTGATACCTGTTCAGAAAAATGGCGAAGTTGCTCAATCAAGGAAGGAAATTAAAACCTGCCCCATTTCATCCTCTCCTGATGACATGCTGTGTATATGTACCCAGGTCGTAATGGCTGATATAGTTTGACTGGTAGATTAGAAATGAAACGTGATGCACTGTGGAAAACAAAACAAAAAAAGTTTAGAATCATAAAAATATTGATTGTGTACAAACTGCCTGTCACGCTTCGGCGCAGAGGGATGCAGAGACCCAGGTATGCAGGGAGGAAGTGTCTTCATTGGAGACGGGTCGAGCCCAGAACAATAGGAGGGAGAATCGCCAGGCAGTACTCGTGGTCGAGGGTCGTCGTCCGAGGTTGGCACCGGGTAGATCCGTCCGAAGGGAAGACTCAGGACCCAGAAACAAAAGGGAGGGAGCACAGAAGGAGCAGGACTTGGAAGCACATGTAGGTCACGAACGGGAGCTGTTCTGAGGACAGAAGGAACACAGGTAAGGGCAGAACGTCCGGAGTACAGGTAAGGCAGGGGCAAACGCTCAGTAAGGCTATCCATCATCAGCTCAATACTTCGCAACCTGTTCTGGGCTCTGGCTGCTTTTAGAAAGAGGCTAATGATCCGAGGACGAGTTGCACCTGCTTGGTCCCGCCCCCGTGGGCGTGACACTGCCGCCCCGCGACACACCTGGAGTATCAAAAACCTTTGCTGCTCAGTAACACAGAATTATCAAGCAAGGTTGCGCAGACTTCTAATTCCTAAACTAGCTAATTTGCATTTAAAAAATATAAGAAGTGCATGTAATTACGTGTTACCATTGTGTGATGGTGCCTCACAGCCCACCGGCAAGGCTAATGCCTGAGATAAGCCCTTCAAAGTTTATCAGCATGTGAGGAACAGTTAGCTGCCTCCCGCTAAGCCCAGGATTCCTGCTCCTTGTGTGCCCTTATGGGAACCAGCTGTATTCCAGCTCAAAGCAGCATTAAAGCCCTCCCTAGTCTACTATTTATCTTGAGGTCTCAGGACTCAGTAACAAGGAGCCAGCGTCCAGCGCTCATTCTATGGTCGGAGAATAGTTACACTACTCTAAAAATAGTGAGGGGTATGAAATGGAGTCATCCAAAGCTTAATTGGTGCTGGAGCTCAGCTCTGGGCTAAGAGCAGTCTGCGCTCCGCCACCTCAAACGCTACACCCAATATAATTACACTTAAAATGATTTTGCATAAAACTTTTGAATAAATGCAAATTGAACTTAAGAAATCTACATTTATAAAATTGTTGTGTTATTTGATTTTTTGACATATATCGGCCTAAATTGTTTCACTTTTATGATTTTTGGTTGGAAAGTGGGGCGGCATGTTGTGCGGTGGGTAGCACTGTCGCCTCACACCTCTGGGACCTGGGTTTGTGTCTCCACCGGAGTTCCATGTGTGTGTGAAGTTTGCATGATCTCCCTGTGTCGTCCCGGGGGTTTCCTCCTTGTACTCTGGTTTCCCCCCATAGTCCAAAAACCAAGTTGCCTGTAGATATGCTTTTGTGAGTGTGGCCTGCAATGTTTTGGCACCCCATCCTCGGTTGTCCCCTGCCTTGTGTCTATGGCCTCCGGGGTAGGTTCCTGTGACCCTGAACAGGATAAGCAGTTTTCCAAAATGGATGAATTTGAAAGGGGGGAGACCCCACCACTCATACGCAGAAAAATCTACTTTTTGGCCACTAAAAGAGATGAGGTTACCTTCTGGACCATTATGCTAATGTAACAGGGTAAGTCTGTCTTACAGTCTGGTGTAACTAACAGGTGTCAGTAGAAAATATCACATTATTAAGTGTTTAAGTAATCAATAGCGCGTTACCGTCAGCTCCTCGTATAATGGTGGTCACAGTAGGTCTCTGTCCTCATTGTGAGCTCTGGCACCACAGAGTTTAAACTACATGTTTGTAAATATTATATATGAACAGACATACAAATGTGTATGTGTAAATATATAAATATTTAAAGTAAGTAAGTATCCTGCCATTCATTCATTCATTCATTCATTCATTCATTCATTATTTCATCTTCCATACCACTTTGTCTTATATAGGGTTATGGGGGTTGGTGTAATTTTCCTATAAATTGATGATAATTATTGAGTCTAATTAAGTCTATTGGTACAGGGGTGGTTTATCATGCTGCCTTTTTACAGTGACAAATAGCAGCGCTGTGTCTTTAAGATTCGGCAGGGCCCTGCCTGGCGTGTTGGGGGCGGCGGGGGGGAGCAGGCGAGGGGTATTGCTGACGCCGCTGATGGCTGCCCCCTGCAGCCCTGCTGCTGCTGCCAGTCTCAGTCTTATATATCTCCACAGTCTTTTCCCTCTGTGGACCGATAACCCAGTCAAACACTGGGTCAGCTCATAGATCAGGGAGATTAAAGGAAGAACTAAAGAAGAGACGGGACAAAAATGTGTTATCAGTCATATTAAATCTTTTACATTAAATCAAGTATTTGTAATAATTTCTGCTTGTGCAGTATCGTCCATTTCTTTACACTGCTCTGTTTCTGTCTATCCCTCATGCATGAACATCAAAAATATCAATCCTCAGGAGTTCTGGTCAGGAGACAGGAAACATTGGTGATTAATAAAATGGTTAAGTGATGTGTGATAGCCATGATGTGTGATAGCCATGAGAGATTACAGGGACACGTGACACCAGAATTTTTCAGCAAATCAGTCTCTTGTTTATGGTAACCTTTCCAAAGGATATGGGTCAAAACGCAGGGAAAACTGCAGAACACTTCTCGTGCAAAAACCAAAGTAACAAGAACGGCTGCAGACACTTTGTTGTCTGGTTTGAAATCACTGAGTGCTACTTCTGATTTAGAATGACGTGAGTTCAGAGAGGAAGAACTCTTGTTAGCTGTAAAGGTCTATGAGAGAATGTAAAGGTCCAATGTGGGTGAATCTCTAGCTGTTCCTCCTCATTATAATGAACAACTTATTCTGTCTTGGAGGTGCTGGTGCCCCCGCTTTGCTTGGTCAGGGTCAGCACCCATCTTCCTTTTAGTGAGATGCATTGTGGGAAGTTGGTAGTCCAGAAGGTTCATCTGATTTTGGCTGCAGAAATCTTGCCTAGAAAATGTTATGTTTCCGCAGTGTGTTTTTTGTTGTCTGGGAGCTAAAACCTGTATACACATACTAGGAATAACATTGGGGGGTTGATATGGGAGCAGAAGCCTATTAAGATGTCACCGTGGGTGTGTGTCATATGAGCTTGGTTAGACAACTTAATAAGCCAAGAGGTCTTCCTGATGGTCACCAGCTTGACCTCACCAGAAAGTAAGTAAGTTGGATTAGACAAATAAGTGACAGAGCTTGATCCACATGGTGGCTGGCCATTACTACGCACCAGTGAAATTTTAGGCACAAAAAGGTTTAACTTAGTATTATTTTTTTCTTGAAAATCAATAGTTTGAGGTATGCATCCATAATTAACCTTGGCAAATTTGATTTTGCTACAAGATCACGCTAGGAACGCAAGTCACTGTGTCGGAAGATACGGAAAGAGGCGCCTGTGAGCCTCGTACCTGCCGCGGCAGACGCAGCGGACAGCTGCCAGTGTCCTCTAGCATCCTGAGAAACCATTATTCCCTGACAAATGGCTCCATTAGTATGCAGCATTTAATACTTCCCAATTCAAGGCGGGGCTTTCTCACTAAATACCGCCCCAAGGTAAGCTTTCTTTGTATTTAATAATGCTGTCAGCATGCCAGAAAGGAAAGCGCCCCCCCCCCTTTCTTCTTGATTTTTTTCTCTTTTCTCAATGTGATCAGGAGCATCTGTGTGAGTAACATTCCTGTGTAAGGTGGGAGCAGCTCAAATGCCCCGAGGTCCCAGCTGTCTTATAGCCGCACACCTTTCCACTGTAATGAGTTAATGTTTATGCCAAACTGTATGCAGAACCTGGCTAAAGACAGGGCTTGTAACACATATGGAAAGCAGTCACACACACACATACATACACACACACATACACACACATACACACACAAATACACACACACACACACATACACACGCCACATATATACACACATCCCACACACACATACACACCACACATACATACACACACACCCCATACACACACACTCCATACACACACACCACACATACACACATGCATGCACATACACCACACCTACACACACACACACACAAACAGATCATACCTTTTTCTGCCTACACATGAAGATCTATCTGCTGGAGTCCTGAGTAGCAGATCTGCATTCTGTGTCTCTCCTGGGGCAGAAAAGCTTCATCCGTGCTCCTTCCACTCACTCATACGGACCTGCCTGCCTCGTTATCTCGACATATTCAAATGCTTATGAGATACCCTGGAGTATAATGGAATATGGGTTATTTTTACCTGAACTATAGCTGAATTACAGCAGAGACGTTGGTCGATGTAAGGTGCATCTTCTGCTCGTGACACCTTCTGTGCAAAGTTCATTTCCCCGTTTGTGTCGCTTCTCGGAGGACATATTGCAAATTGCAGTCCAGCTACCAGCTCTCATTCAAACTAAATAGACAAATGAAAAGTGCAACCTAGAGGTACCAATGTGAAATAAAGATTTTCTGTCATGTACAATTTCATTGTAGTGTGTAACAGAAGCCCCCCCTCTCCCCCCGTCCCTCCATTTGCTTTGTATCAGGCTTTTTGCAATTTGTAAACAACCTAACGTGATTTGGTTCCCTGGCACTTCAGGAGACGCAATATCGTATGCAACACAGGTCTCCATTTTCTGAACCGCTGTTCTCCAAAATTCATGGCCTTGCAAAACAGCCGGTCATAGCCAGTCTCGCTTTTTCACGCGGGCGAGTCTCACCTAATGGTTTATTCATTGTGTCCTTGACAGAAATCATTATTTACATGAGCTTATCTTTAATAGTCTCCGTGATCTTTCTATTTTCAAAGTCTTCTCCTCTTCCTTTGCTGGGAAAGAAACTTCAGGGCTTTACCGTTTCATCACCAAAAACGTTCCAGCCGCATGGCCCGGTGCAGGAAAGCTGAGAATAAGGAAATAAGGAAGCTGTATTATTTAAAGCCACACAAAGTGTGTGTTTACTCACTATTGCTCCCCGTTATGCTGACTGGTTAAATATTTCACGAGGAAGCAGTGGGACGCGCCTGAGAAACCATACCGGCTGGAGAAAGTCTGACTGTGGCCTACACTCTATCCCAGAGATGGCGGGGATGAGCGGAAGGATGCAGGATTCCACGTAACGCACGCCACAATCTGACTGTAAATCCCCAGCCATCATTATTAATGCATAAGTATGTGAGGTTTGATAAGGGGGCGTCACGACCTCTCCTTGGCTGCTTTTGACATCCTAGGCAGGATGAAAGTAGTTAAATGTCCGTATATAAAGTGTATGCGTATGTGTGTGTGGGCAGACGGGCGCTCTCTGGGACGCTGCCATATCCTTCTCTATCACCCCAAGGTCTTCATTAATAAACATGACCCCTGCAGCCAGAAACACAGCACAGCACCGTCAATCTGCTGCTCTCGCAAGCCATCCTGGAGTCAGAAGCTCGATGAATTTTCCGTCTGGCCGCAAGTTGAAACGCGCAGGCCATAAACGCCACTTTCAGGGTTTTCAGGACCTGATATTTTGTTACATTACTTGTTTTTTTTTCTCCTCAGATATTGTTCATCTCTTCCTGCTTGAGCTCTGTCCCCAAGGTGCCTGCTGAGAGGTGGTAAGGGGTGCAGAGAAGGAAATTTTGCTGACAGAAGGAGGGTTCTGACCCTGCTGCTCTCTTGGTCTCTGCCACACAGTGAGCCAGGTCGGGGTTGAACGCCAACCCGCTCCCCAGGCTTCGGCCTGCCAGCTCCTGGAGTGAGAGGCCAAACGAATCAATCACATCTGCCGACCTTTTCCACCGGGGGGCGCAAGCCTGAGACCGGCCAGTGCCGCGGGCCCACTTGCGGTGATCAGATGCGTCTTTTGGGTGCTGGCTCCTGGTCACAAAGTGCCGAGCACTTTACGTCCCCAAGAGGTGCAGCTCAGAGACTCAGTCACTCCGCTTCCAATTTTAGCCTGGCTGCCGGGCAGCCGGTAGGTCGCTGTGTAGCCTGGCACCATTGTGATTGTTTGTTCTGTATTTTTTTTCTCCTTCTTTCTCTGGGGCTCCGTGAAGCAATTTTCACCCTACAGATAGCACAGCGTTAAGCAGAGATGAAGACTGCCCCCCCCCAACACACCCCCTGCCGCTACTCCTCCTTTTCTCTCCCTCAGCCACAAGCCTCAAGGTCGATAAGACGCCAAGGGCGCTTCCTCACCCCGAATGGTAATTGTGTAGTAAAGAGCACCAGCCTGAATGGGGACAGCCTCGCTGTTTGACGGTACCGTGTTTATGCCAGTAATGTTCAGAGGATCACATCCCCTCCCACTCGCGCACTCGCATACGCTCACGGTGATCCCATAGTGAGATATTAGCAGGGAGTACTTTAAAAGAAATTTGGCCAAGATGAATTCAGTTCACTAGTGTTTATGAGTAACAGTATGTTCCATGAGGAAATAACTGAGGCTGTACGTGCTGGATATATATTAAGCAGTACTGCCAGATACTCTCAGGGCTGCTTATCTGTTCTGTAACTTTTGCTTATTACAACTATCATAGTAATTTTAATATTTTATTTGTTGTGTCATTCTAATAAGTAATTAATTCTGCACTTAGGCTTCGTTATAGACACCAGAGGGGACACATTGCTTGTGAAAGTATGGCTTCATATATCCCATATCGATTGGTTCATATTTCATTGTGACCTATATCTTGCAGTCGAGAGCCAACTAAGTCATGGGGGAGACAGCATTTAGTCTAGGCTGAAGAATCTCTGTACCCCAGACACGGCATAAGGTGCTTAATTCGGGCGGATGTTTTGGGAGACGTAAAGGTCAGAGTGGGATATTCTTGTCTGACCTTTTTTGCTGGGCCGTTTTGAATGGAACCGAGCTACGATAAGTCGTCCGGGAAGACGTCCCGCATGGGTTGGTGCTGGAGCTGCCGCACAACATCCAGGCACCCATAACGAGCTGTCTGTAAGCATTAGCTTCATTAGACACAGGCCCACAGTGGACTTGGCCATCTCTAGGGCTCTCCACAAAGACAAGCAACACGTCCCCCTCGACGACGAACAAACATAAACTCAGCTCACCAACTCAGGGGGAAATCAAAACTTCCCCAAAGGGCTTGAAGGTCTTCACGAGATGTTGTTTGTTGTTCAAAAATACAGTTATGTCATAGTAGACTATTAATGAAAGCCTTTAAAGCTCTCTACAAGGGACTTCGTGTTTGCTTATGTTTATGGAACCATGTGACCCTCACATGGGAAGTGGCCAACATGCTCCGCCACAGTATGGGAAGGTCTGTTGAAGTCATGTGACAAACACATTCGTTCATTAGTTCAGTTTCCACTCAAATACTTAAATTAAGCCTCTTTTCCTCCTTCTGATACATGGTTCTAGTCATCCTGCCTGTAGCAGGTCTTGCATGAAGCTTACAGACTCCCTTTACAATTTGCAAGAGATCAATACCCAAAGCAGTCCCATCCCTGTCTACCCAGGGCACAGCCTAAATACATTCTGAGTCACCTAGAACCTTCATGTTCAGCCTGACATATTTGAAGCATGACTCGCTGACTTTATAGACGCTCGGGGTATCGTAGAACCAAGACTGCGGCAACACAGGGAGTGCCTTCGACTGCTTTACTACAGCCTTCTTCGAAAGATTTTGAGATAATATTTTGAGATGTTTTATATCTGCCCTTGTTAAGCACTGAAAACGACTCTGTAACTAATTTCCATATCACCAAGTCTTGGCAATAGATCTTCAGTAAGTCGCCTTATATAGGCATTTATATAGGCATATATAGGATGACCGCACCGCATAAACGCAAACGCACCATCCTCACTTTAAAGTA
The DNA here is from genome assembly GCA_026777985.1 of Mormyrops attenuatus. Taxonomy (NCBI): domain Eukaryota; kingdom Metazoa; phylum Chordata; class Actinopteri; order Osteoglossiformes; family Mormyridae; genus Mormyrops; species Mormyrops attenuatus. The sequence goes on from JAODKC010000064.1 coordinate 20,150,949, forward strand.
CTGACATACAAATGTTACTCCATGCGGCTGAGCAAACTTGTTCTTCTCCTGCAAATTTCCCCTGCAGTGTCTGTATACGGGGCCACTGTGACGAAGATGTGATTTAGAGGGAGAGGGAGCAAGAGAGAGACAAAAAGGAGACACAGGAAGTGTGAGTGGCGCGATTTAAAGGCACAGCGTTTGCAAGTTTGGGGGGGGGGGGCTTCAAGCTGACAGTTTGTTATAGGGCAGTGCGAGTTATGGGGCAGCGTTGAGCGAGGGAAGAAGAGAAAGGAAGAGGGGAGTATTAGAATCAGAATGGTCGTCAAGAAGGGTGGCAGATGGGGGCGGAGTTGCAGTTATTTGGTTACACCATTTAGTTTTTACTCATCACTCATCATCTACTTCACAAAGTTACTTTAAACAATTAGCAATTAAAAGTTTCATCTTGTTTTCCGAAATTTAACTATAAGTCTCCCTTGCTGTTTTTCATCTCTAAAACTATTTCACCATATTTGAAATGATCCACGCAAACTTCCAGAAGATATACACCGTGCATCAGTAAAGATTCCCAAAAAGCTTGAACATATCTTCTGGAAGTTTGTGTGGATCATTTCAAATATGGTGAAACGTTTAATTGCTAATTGTCTAAAGTAACTTTGCTCTGCCAACTGATGTACAGTAGAGTCTTGCTTATCTGACATAAATGGGCCGACAGAACTTCGGATAAGCAAAAATGCCGGATAATGGGAGATGTTGAGAGAGAGCCTATTAAACGTCATACTATGTTATAATTTTACACATTACGAACCTAATGATCGTGCTTTACAACAAAACAACAGAAACTGTACAGTCAGGGTAACTAATTAGCTGCGGTAGAGTCGGGAGCAACAAAAAATAGACGAAGCTCACGCTCGCAACTTGCAGTTCTTGTTGCCGATTGATACGTTTTTTTGTTTTTTTTGCGGTGGGACGTCGGATAATATGGAATGTCGGATAAGCGAAGGTCGGATAAGTGAGACTCCACTGTATTTTTAATCTTTGATATTAAGTTTCTGTGGTTTATTTTGATGTGTGTCACAGATCCCTGGAAATGTCTGTCCACAAACTAGACGTTTAGTTAAAGGCAGGAACAGAGCAAAGGGATACACTAAAATCTAGTGTATTTGTCAAATGGAGAAATGGAGGAGAATTCTTATTTATTGTTCCCATACTGTCAAGATTTTTGACAAACCTGATGTTTTCAAGCATCATTTGCAGCTGAATAGCTGCTTTGTTTAGAACCGACAGAGCAAAGGACAAAAACAAGAACTAAAGGAGAGAGAGAGAGAGGGAACCTAGTGGAAACATCTAATTATGGATTGGATTTATGAATGATGTGTTCCTCAGAGAGTTGTATTATACCTGCATTATTAATTACTAATTTAATATTAATTTTAGTACCTCTGGACCTCTGTGCAAAGCAGTATAATAGCGATGGTGGAGAAGATCTACACTGAACAGGTTCTGATCCAGGGATCGTTCATGGCCCTCCCTTTGAAACTCACTTTTACGGCCTATACAACAACAAGAACAACAATAATAATAACAATAACCATAGTAGACATAACAGTATAAACCAAGCATTATTGTACCCCCTGTGCGTGTGCGTTTGTTATGCCTGACCCCAAACTCAAAGGGTGATGAACAGAAGGAAAGTTATGAAGGTGTCTATTCATAGGCCTGGTTGATGTGAACAGTTGACCATGGACTAGAAGCATAGCTGTATATCTGATTGAGACTTTGCCTTTGCTGGACTGCGATCAATTTATTATAAATTCTCCTCAGTCAGCCTTATCTCATCCTCTTTGTCTTCTCATTCTCATCTCCTCTGTCAATTTCCCTGAAAGGCAGTGATATTGTAAATCACTTTGTGCCTGGCAAACAAATAAATTTTCTCTCCGCCTATCTGATTTGGAGCTGAACTCCAGCCCCAGAGAGGAGAGAATAAGCAAAACTATGAATGTGAAATGAAAGCGAAAACTTGTGTGATATAATACCTGCATAAAGAAAACAAATCGTGTAGCATTTCCCCAAAATGTATTGTCGTTTACTTTTGATAAGACATCGACGTCCCTGATAGGGGAGCTGCCACTCTGGAATAATAGTCATTACCATTGTCTGTCGTTCACTCTCTATAAGTAATCGTTTAAGCGATCACTAGGCCAGGAAGGCTCTTTGATGAGCAGCCGTGTGGTACCACCTTAGGAGTGTCCCCAAGACTTGCGTGTTTCCAGTGAACATGCAGTTGGGTGGGAAGATGCTTTGAAACTGTTACACTGTGCAAACTTATTACTGTGACTTGCTTCATTAACATATCTAAGACTAAGCTGAACTTTAAGCCATGATGCAAAATGCAATAGCTTAGATGTTTCCAAGCAATGGCTTTATGGATGGTCTCCTAAGTCGTGGTTTCCTCATTTATGGAATTGAGCAGAACCTTGAGGTGCTGGGGTGGGAATGGGGAGGGATCTGAGGGTGCAGTGAGAGGCAGGTGGAGAACCATCCTTTCAGTGCTGGCACCAGTGGGGGAACCTTTGGACAGAGATGAGGCTGGATCTCTCCTACCTGCCAGAGGCAGTTTGGGCATTTGTCGTGCTGTACCCCGTCTTCTCATCAGCTGAGGGGCTGGTGCAGGATCAGTCTTACTGCCTTCAGAGCACAGCGCCTGCTTGTTTCTGGCTGCTTTTCAGAAGATTTTGGCCTAAACCCAAGCCTTGTGATTTTCTTAACTGGATCTTAGTACCCCCCGTACTCTGCCATTCAGCTTTTGAACAATTTTAGTTTCCATTTCAGCTTCGTGCCAGGTCACTGGGAAAAAGGACACTCATTTCTGTGGATTAAAGGTCAGTTATCCACAGGAATCTAATTGATCTCTGTCAGCTCTCCTTGGAACCACCTGCACTGAGTCTATACTCTCAGCATGTTGCCGTGGGCATGTTATTTGAATAACATAAAGCATTTTTAACATAGACAAACAAAGGACACTGACATTTGTAGGAGTCTTGGTAACTGATTTTTTTTTTATCTTGACACCTTCATGACAGCCTGGCCAAAAGGGAAAGACCTCATCAAATTAACATAATAATTATACAGCTGTGGAAAAAATTAAGAGACCACTGTATATTTTTAAACAAATCTGTATTTTTAAATCCTGCTTTAATTGTGGTTCCGCTGGCAGAAGGCAATGCTGAGCAGCATGTTGCTTCCAGGTGTTAAATTTTTAAGACAGCAGTACACAAGAACGAGGTGAAGCAGGAGACTCTGGGGACAACCAGAAACCAGCCAGGTAAAGGGCAGAAGTGACTTTCTAATGCCAGAGATGTTAACTTATCCGACAGTTCTCATGAATCGGAGGATGACATCAAGTGACCTTCAAGAAGAATGGGAAACATTAGGTACAGTTGTGAATTGCATTTCTAGGACAGTTTGTATCAGGCTCGTAGAAGCAGGACTGAAGTGTCATAAAGCAAGGAAGAAGCCCTTCATTAATGAGAAACAGAGAAGAACCAGCCCGCAGTATGCAAAAAATATTAATCACAGATGCATACCCATAAATTGAGAAATGAGCGAAACAAAAACTCATGCTGTGGTCTCCGTGGTATTTTCAAAAAGAGAGATGAAGCTGCCTTTGGGAATAGAGAGCGAGAGCCCGGGATGTGGTGCGTTAGGGGTGTGTAAGTCAAATGTACTGGGACAGGAGCTTGGAGGGACTTCGTAACATGGAAATGGGAAGGATGGCAGGGAAACTGTGAGGAAGAAGCAGAAACCAAAGAGACAGCGAAGGAGATGGAGGGAGCGAGGTGCAGGTCAAAGCTCCCCTGGTAGGAAGAAGCCATGAGTGACTCTGCTAGCTGTGAGACAACCAGACAGAGGGAGCTTTAATACCGGCCCAGTCTGGATCAATGGAGAACAAGAACAATAAAACATGAGGAGTGTGAATTCAGTCAACACCAAGACACCATTGTGTTGTTGCCAGAACCGCTTGCATGGAATTTGGCTGGACCTCGAGAGTAACATTTTTACAGGGTTTCTGTACAGATTCTGTACATGATAATAGCAATGGATGCTTGGATGTAATAAAACTTTTATTAATATTCTGTCACACATTCAGTGGCCTCCTAATTAGGACCCCTAGATATTCTCAGGTACCTTTTGTTTCCTGAACCAAATGGGCAGGGATGGCATGTGGCCCAGGCAAACCTAGCATTTGCCAGGGGGCACCAGACCACTAGGGGCACACTGGGAGGGTTACAATGGTATTTACACAATCACTGTCACATTCCAACAATGAAGGAGGCAGGAGCAAGTATGAGGGCAAACCAAAAGGGGGGTTTATTAAGGAAGAGGAACAAGGCAAATTCAAGTTGACCACGTGGGGTCAAACATAAGACAAAACTGGCAAGTAGGGAACCACTGTAGCACACACTTGGGCAATGTCAAAGACCGGACTGGGGAGCACAGGACTGGGAGGCACTCTTATATGTCACTGATGAGGAGCAAACGAGAGGCATCCGGTGTGAATCACACGAAGGCTGAAGAGAGAGGTAAGACAAATTAGTAAAAGGTGTGGGGCAGGGTTGCAGGGTGTGACAATCACCTTGTGTGCCATCTTGGTGCATTGTTGTGGTGTATTACACTTGAATCAGGAAGTCGAAATTTCCAAGTCTGTAATTCCATGAAGTTGGAGTTCTGATTGGGAAAGTTAGAGGACCCTCTACAACCCGACTTCAGAATTCTAGATGGCTGCATCCTTCATCTACAGAAGTGAAAGCTGTAGTTATATACTGCTTGTTAGCACTTATGCCTTATTTGTATGTCATGTTGCTATGGTGTTTGTATGCGCAAAACACTGCATAATGTGTAGTTTTTCAACTGGTATTGCTAACAATGGCTAATCAGGCTAGAACTGGTATTGAACCTATTCCCCCACCCCATGAAAAACAAAAAAGTGTAAGTTCTTTTTTAAATAAGGTGAGATCAGCTAAAGTGGGACATATTTTGGGAAGATTTGCCGAAATCACCGGAAAACCAGGGGCCTGTGTGATGAAGTAGGATTTCTTGCTTAGCTGGATAACTTCTCAGATTTATGAACCCCAGTTTAATGGAAGAATGATCATCCAATCTGTCACTGTGCAACTCAGTTACTCAGTTACAGTTTGTCCAATATTGCGGCCACACTGTATGTCTGTTTTTACATATACAATACCTCATCTCCATGTGCAATATGGACTACAGTGCAAGTTCTTGCAACTGTCACAGTGGCAGCAGAATGCACTACATACATGTATTATATTGTTTCAAAATTGTATTATTATTATTGTATTATTTTTGTTATTTTCAAATTCCTGCAACCCTCCTTTTCTTGTTCGTGAGGGAGGGCATTTCCTAGCTTTTTGTATGGGGTGCTTGACTGCACTGAGCTGTTATTTTGGCACTTGTGGCCTTGCTGTTGGCTTTAATGAGTCCAGTCATTGTCCTCTGGCCTCTCTCATTAATTAGGTGATTTGGCCCACAGAAATGCCACTTTTTTTATTTATTGCACTATTCTCTGTAAACCCTAGACGCTATAGTTTGTGAAAATCCCAGGATAGTGGCTGTTTAAGAGGTGGTAGAACCACCATATCTGGTACCAACAATGACAACATGTTCAAGAGTCCTTAGATCAGGTATCTCAGCTGCTCTAATGCTTAGTCGCACCGAAACTGAATCTCCTGACAGTCTGCATGCTATATGTGTTCCAACTTACCTCACATGATTCGTTGTTTGTATAAGGAGGCTATTTTCAATAACAAGCAGGTGTACCTATCAAGGTGGTACACATTATATAAGAAAACATAAAATGGAGATGTATTGTGATTTCTGCTACATAACAAGCACAGAATGTAGCTGCCTGTAGGAAGCGCTATCCACACTGGTCATGGTAAACAGGTCTGCACTTTCATGTCAGGAAGTCGCTTTAATAACAGAGGTATAAAACCAAAAACAGAAAGTAAATCAAAGCAAACACATGTCTGTGTGATGGAAAGTTCTATGAAAGGACAGCTGGTTTTTCCCCTCCTGCATTCCCTAATAACCTCTCTCCTCCCAGCACTCAGCCCAGCTGGCTTTAATCTGCCCCTAACACCTTATTTAGACAGACTTGCAATAAAAAAAGAAACAAAGAGAAAAACAACCAGCTGGGGAACTTTGGCAAATACATGAAACTGCGTGCTGAAGCTGGGATCCCCTGCATTCCAGAAACGTCGATCTCAGCCCTTTTCCTCCTGCCAACTGTGGGCACGCACACACACACATGCAAACACACACACATGCAAACACACACACACACACACGTTTGCTCAGCTTACTGGGACCAGTAGCATGGAGGGGAAAAAAATAGCCTGGCATGCCTCGTTCTAGTGATGGTGGCGCAGTTGTTCAGTGGCTCAGTGCCCACGGAAATGCGCAGAGAATGAAGATGCAGCAGGCTGCTGCATGCCAGCCTGCTACTGCCCCCTCAGGCCCCCCCCCCCCGACTTTCTGCCAAGGGGAGCACCTGCCTCTTCCTCCCTCTGCCGGCCATCCATGAGGAAAAGGTAATGTTGCATTCTATCCCATGCTGTCACTGCCTTTTCCACCCTGGGTGCTGTAGAAGATGCTAATATGAGTACAGGGGTTGGGTTTTCTCCCCCAGATAAACATAAGCTGGCTGCATTATTTACTCAGACTGGTTTTCATTCCAGATTCGGGGGTGGGGGAGGCTGAGGTGGAGTTGTTTTGCCTGACAGAGCTAGGTGCCTTAGGGTTTCTTTGTAACATTCCAGTACTTAATAGCAATTAGCAGAGATACAGAAACTCATGGCAGCTGATCTGTTTGCACAGGGATTGGTCTTCCAGGTGTAGCTGTGCGCCATCTAGGGGTTCTGCCATTTCATGAGTGTGGCATCTCTGGTTCCTTATTGTGGTGTTTCCTCCGGCTGCCGCATGCCGTATTTCTTGTACCTTGATGGATCTCTGCGTGGTCACAGCGATCTGGTACCCCGATGCAGATCCTGGGAAGCGAGGTTACAGTTAGTTCTCTTGCCTGAAGCCTTGGCTTCCCCGGCCCCAATCGATGGCCCCCTTGATCAGATTTACTCCACCGCCCCGCCACCCCACCTATCTCAAGCGTGCATGGGGAGTCGCTTTGCTCCAAGGAATCTTAGCCTGAAGCTGAAAAAGGCTTTTGCCAGTATGTTAGACTGACAGTTTAATAGCGCGGGGGGGGGGGGGCAATTTCTCATTGCTTTCCGTTCAATTCAATGGGCGTTTCAGGGTCCCCATACATTTAAATTAACACCTTATTTAGACAGAAAGCAATGGGTCAAGTAGATAATGTGTGCAGCAGAAGAAATACAGCAAAGCTAGTGCCCCACCCCCACGGTAAATGATCTATGGGCATCGCTTTGTACTCCCACTCCCTCTCTAAGCTCTGGGTTATGGTTTTGGATAAAAGGGAAGGCTAGTATAGATTAACAGGGTTTCCACACATATCATGTCAAGGCACGGCATTTAATGTGGCAGATAATTTAATGCAAATGCCCAGTACAGGCGATAGATTTGCCATAAATCCCTGAACATGTTTTTTTTTCCCGAAGGCCTATTGTCCCTTATCTCTTGAGGCTTGTTGCTCCGTCTCCGTGAAGCATAGATCTCAGTGCTAATGGGCTACAGACACCGGTTGAGATCAGCCCGAAAAACATAACCCCTGACCATCTGTTATTGAACTCAGACATCTAAATGGACATTTAAGAGCATAACAGTGACACGGTTCACTTCATGCCGGGGCCACAGGAGTGTATGTCGTAGACTTAGAGGCTTGGCTGAACGTTTTAGTTGGAGGAAAGCTCAATTCTGTCCATTTATATAGCTCCGCATTTACTGAACTGCTTCATTGTAAGAATATTGCCCAGGAGCAGAAGTCTCTAGCATTAGCGACAATGCTATCTACTGCCACATCAAAAAGGCAGTTAAGATAATATTAATATCAGCAATATTCATAATGATGTTCCAGCTCGTTCATTAAATAGCATAATGAGGTTGTGATGTAGCTATATCAGCGGCTGTTTCGTTCTGTTTGTCTGCCAAGTTTGTTCTTTCCCATCCAGCAGGAGAGATCTTTGGCTCATCATGAATAATAATAACTGAACATCCAAAAACGGGGGACCTGTGGAGCATATTCTGACGTCGGGGGGGGGGGGGGGGGGGGGGGGGGGGGGGGGGGGGGGGGGGGGGGGGGGGGGGGGGGGGGGGGGGGGGG
>JAODKC010000064.1:20163581-20188205 GCA_026777985.1 Mormyrops attenuatus
GTGATTGGTTGCTTAGATAATTGCATTAATGAGAAATTGAACAGGTGTTCCTAATAATCCTTTAGGTGAGTGTAGATACTATTAGCAAAATGAGCTTTGTTCGTTTCTCTGCCGTGAGGAAGTGCACTCTGCAGGCTCCCAAACTCAGGAGCGCCTTTTGCCGTAGACTTGGACTCAGCTTTTGCTGTCATTCGGTCTGCTGCCTCTCTTTTGCCATTTCAGCTGATGATCTTCCCGGAGTTCCTGAATCACTGTTTAAGAGTGAAGCTCCAAGGATCTCGCAGTATACCCCTGTCCTGCTTTTCTTTTCATTCATCAGTCTCCTGAGGGTGCCCCCCCCAGAGCCCCGCCTCCTTCCCTGATTCCTTTTACTCTTCCTGTCCTGTCCTCTGAACCCAAGTCATAGCATTTGTTATAGTTCGTTATACCATATTCTAAGCAATTAAATGCAACACCTTGATATCATGTGACCGTGCCTTTGACAGAACATGAAAACAAATGTATCTTAGTTCAAATTGTAGTTTAAAAAACAGCTTGTTGTTAAACTTGATATTCATAAGAGCAGATTTATAGAGGGGTTTTTGCCATTTAAACTGGGCCTTGTATTGTGTTCCATTGTGTATTTATACTGTACCACAGTATAACGAACAAATAAACATTTCAATACATACATCAAATGCATTATTAAATACTTCTACCTGCGGTGCGTGATATAGTTAGGAGGCAAGGTTGTAAGTAGCACTGAGGCTTAACAGCTAGAGGGTTGTGAGTTAATCTACCATCCTAGCAGTCGTTGAGTGGAGTGTGTATGCCGTTTGTGTGTGTGTTGTGTTCCTGTGGGTCAGGTGAATTGCTGTTTCTAAATTGTCCTTAGCAAGTGATTGCACAGATGTGTACAGAGTGTGCTCTGTCCTTCCTGGGATAGGCTCAGGGGTCACTGGGCTAGATAGGCGGTTACAGAACATGGATAGGTATGTCTGTTTATATGTACATTTCATCACACATATGGTTGCCAGAAGGGGGCGTCTTATACATCAGGCTCTATGAACAGTGGAACACTGTGAAAGGAGAAGAAAGACTGGTGGATGTAAATAGATCTGCAGTAAGAGAAGATGTGTCTAATAAAAGGGAAGTGGTGATGAAGGCAAAGAGCTGACATAAAAATAAAGCAGCCATAGCTGTAATTATGATGGCCAGCTGTGATACAGCTTCATTCTTTAAATGACAATGTCACAGTCAGACACTTTGCATAACTGGCTGCAATCGAAGCGCCACACTGCGGTGAAAGGCCCGCTGGCGACATCCCCGGTGCCTCGCACCAAACAATTGGGCCCTAATGGCGCCGTGGCTGAATTGCGAAGGGTTCTGCGGGCGCAATCACGGGAAACGGAGCCTCCCGGGGGCCGCACAGAGCCCGCCAGGGGAGCTGCCACCGCCCCTGATTAGCAATCACTGCTAATTGTGATTCGCACGGTGCGATTCCCTCCGGCTTCTCGCCGGCTCCAGGGCCAGCTGGACTGCCTCAGGGGTAACCAGGGGGTAAAATTCCCCAGGAATGGTACAGGAAGGAGGTAAAAAATAGCCGCTTTGGGGGCTGCAAAGTCTGCTGGGTCCATCTCTCTGAAAAGTTCAAAGGTTCCAAAAGGGAAGTTTAGTTTACCAGGAAGGTTACTCCTGCTAGCCTCCAATTTTGCTTCATAAATAGTCATAATAAATCAAGCGGACCATCTCTGGGCTGTTGGCATTTTGAATCTAACAAGTATGAATGACACAGTCCTCATGCCACCCTAAGATGGCCATTGCTCCATCCTTCATCGCAGAACGAAAGATTGTACTTTGGTCTTTGTGACGTTGATGGAGGAAGCTGCTCACAAAGGTACTATTAATCAGTCACTTCGGCCTTGCTTTCTTTTGCATCTGGAAGATTTTCAGCAGCCTGCTAGTCGAGGCAGACTCCTTTCCTCGCCTGCTGCTCGAGGCAGCCTCCTATCCTTGCCTGCTGCTCGAGGCAGCCTCCTTTCCTCTCCTGCTACTCTAGGCAGCCTGCTTTCCTCACCTGCTGCTCGAGGCAGCCTCCTTTCCTCTCCTGCTGCTCGAGGCAGCCTCCTTTTCTCGCCTGCTGCTCGAGGCAGCCTCCTTTCCTCCCCATTGCACTGGTTCAGTGCATCAGTCGTAATCTGTGTAGTTTAATTATATTAATTACTTAATTTTACAAGTAATAAAGGCAGTGATGTGAAATGACATTTCTCAATAGCATATCTTTTCCATTATCCTTGTCAAAGAGTTTCATGTGTCAATATTAAACCTCTACAAAAGAATTAACTGTAAGTGCATTAAAACAACATTTATCTTCACAATCTGTTGACAGTTTCTGTTGACATGCATGCAGTTGTAATTCCTTCCAGAGTAGTCTGGGGGGTATAAATACAGTTAGGATGATTCATTCAAGAGAATCTCATTTTCACTCTGTTGCAAATTTGTGAAAAGTTAGCAGGAGAAGTCCAATTACAGGTACTCTCCCCCTACCTGACTTGACGCTGCATTTATATTTGCATTTCTGCAGGCTCATCAAATCATATAGCACTGGCTTTAGATGCTGAGTGGCAGTCATAGACTTTGCTGTATTTCTGGCGTATCAAATACAGGAGATTATTAGCGGTTCCACTAAACTCCGCCTGGAGGCGGGGCCTAGCAGACCCATGTAGGCCATGCATTTCTCTCTTCTGCCATTTAGGTTCCTTGTGTCTAATCGAAACTGAAACACGGTTTGTCAAGTCTTAATTGCTTTTAAATGGCAAATCACAGACAGGCTGGAAAAACAAGGGACACTCTGTCACCTATTGCTGATGTCACACAGAGTGGGGGGAGGTGTTGGTTTTGGTGCTAATATAGTTAACAGAGATAGGGTGGCAGTATCTCACCCTGACTGGTGGAATCCCTCAGCCCATCTCAGAGTGATGGAAGCTTTTAGGTTAATGGCACTGTTAGGCCTTGTCTACAGAACATCTAATCTTTTAATTGGCTTGTAAGTTCATTGACTGGAGCAGCTTTTGACTTGACATTAAGTGTTTAAAGAAAGGTCCCGTTGGGTCACCGGCCAATCTGGCCAACTCAGGGCCCTGCTGGTCACTTCCTGTGGAGGTACTTGGACAAAATGTGGAATGCGGGCTTGGAGGTGTGGCGAGGTGGTGGTCAGATTGACGTGGGGTTCCGTGAATGCGTGGAATGGAAGCAAGGACTGCTCTTCTCCCGTGGGCTGTGAGCAAACCTTTAGGGACAGCAGGGATGCCGTCGGGAAATTCTGCTGCCACTGGCAGAAATCTGAAACACGAAATGCAGAGACGTGTGTGGGTATGAATAGGTGCATCAGGATGGCAGTAGTGTCTCTACAGGCTATGCAGATGTAAAAGACCTAAGGAAAGATTCCTAAACCAGGACCAGGAGTAATAATCCACCAGCATTTAAATGATACCCAAGAGTCTATGGGGCTCAAAATAGGAGGTCGCTGTTTCAGTAAATCGCCACTTGTAATGTGTTCTGATATCACCGTCATGCTGCAGCTGTAGTTTACAAATCGATGCTGACGGCCGTATTTAGGGTTGCATTGAAAATGTGAGACATTTAAATGACCGCACTGAGCATGGATAGCAGCACGTTTGGGCCTGAACCCTGTGCTAGGACTGGGTCTGGATCTTTTATTAAAAACCTTTAGAGAAATAAGACCCAGACAAGCAATGGTGGGACATGACGGAGGATCCAGCAGCAGTGGTATGCGTTACACCAGGGCACCTGCGTCGCGCTATTAGCACAGTGGATCTGCTGCCCTTCAGTTGCATCTCTTCTGTTATTTGTGTCATGATATCGCAGCACTTGCATCGGTGCAGACTTTCAGGAAACAATAACTGCTTTTCACAGCTCCAGATCAGTGAAGCCCTAAAGCGTGAGATAGGAAATGGGGGAGGTAGGGGGGAGGGGTGATGGGAGACAGAGGCTGGGGTATGCTGGGGTTGAGGGTGAGATGGGGCACAGTGGGTGGGGTATGCCGGGGTTGGGGGTGCGATGGGGCAGAGAGGGTGGGGTATGCTGGTGCTGGGGGTGAGATGGGGTACAGTGGGTGGGGTATGCCAGGGTTTGCGGTGAGATGGGGCACAGAGGGTGGGGTATGCCAGGGTCAGGGCTGGGATTGGGCAGTGCGGTGGTTTGTATTGTGGCCTCACACCCCCAAGGTTGGAGGTTCGAATCCTGCCCCTGGCTCTGTGTGTGCAGTTTGCATGTTCTTACTCTGTATACTCTCATGTCCTCAGGTTATTTCCAGCAGTTCAGGCACAGGTCTGGTGAATTGGTGATTCTCAATGGCCTGCTTTGTGTTTCCTGCAATAGTCGTTCTGTAGTTATAGAAGTTACATGAATGAATGGAAGACAAGGCTTAAAACAAGAAAAATCTTGGACTCTTGGATGTAAAAGTGCTCCAAACACCATCCTTCCGTTGGTCTTTAGAAGTAGTGCCTTGGGTTATACCCAGTGCTCCCAGAAATCGAAATATCAATCGTACCCAGTCATCCAAAGGCCCGTCTGGGACGTGTAGGTGGAAAGTGAGCCAGTGTGGCACAGTGCAGAGGCAGAGACTGGGTAGTACGTGTGGGTGCAGAAGCCCCAGCAGACCCAGAAAGCAAATGTGAGTGTAATACTGGCACGTCAGAGACCTCCGCTTCTGCATTCAACCATCCTCCATAACTGCTTATGCTGCCAGGGTTACCTCCAGCTTGGGGGGGGGGGTGAGGTCAGAGTGGCAGTCCTCCTCTTCCTGATGTGCTAGGAGAAGTGGCGAATGTCCACTGGAACACTATGTTTGTTTAGTTGGTTATCTGGCCTGTTCTTCTCCATGCATCAGCATCCATATTTGGTGTGGTTGATAAGCCAACTGAAATGCAGGAAGTTCCAGCACAGGGTATGGCAATACCAACAGCAGATGTTAAGTGGGTAGAATCCCAGCGTGACGTGTTTTGAAAGCTAATTATCCAAAAACACATTAGCAAAATAGTGCCTCACCTCAGATGAATATATTACTGCTTCTTCCACATTGAGTTTCTGCATTCGATAGTTGGAAATATCAGTGAACACATTAAAACTCTCACATGCTGTAACACTAGTTTTATTGGTGCCCTGGTGAAATGTGAAAGATATTTCACATTGTCAGAGTAAGAGGGGTAATCACCTTTTTCCCCTAACCCCCAGAAATATAGAGAGTAACAACAATAAACCAGAAGAAAGGAAAGCCATTGCTTTGACAGGCAAACGATATATTAAAATGTAGCTTTTGAAGGGGAAACACACTGCTTCGGCCTTTAGCGCTCTGAAGCGTGTGGCCCATTACATAAGGTTAAGAACATGGAGAGAGGTAACATTTGTCTGTTCCAGGGACAGCGGCTCCATCACAGTCGATGATGGATCTGGCTGCCACCTGCCGTGATTCTCCACCGTGAGGCTGCTTGCTCGTGTGTGATGGGCTAGAGGTTTCCCACCGTCAGCATTTCCATGTGGGAGCCGACTGTACCCAGAAAAGGTGGCCATATACTCCTGCGTTAGCTAATCAGGGACATTAAGGAGGAGATCGATATGTTATTTCATTGTATATTCATACATTGTGTGTGTAAACGATCCTCAATTCAGAATTAATGTGAGTGCTACTCTCGAGCGTTTGTGAATGAGGATTGTTTGTGAATGTGAAATGAGCTCGTGGCTTGTTGTCAATCCGTGCCGCGCGTGTGTGTGTGTGTGTGTGTGTGTGGGGGGGGTTGAGGTAATTATGGGCTGCCGTTGCCGCTGACAGGCAGTCCAATGTGTGGTCCTAGGAGCCACCATGAACATCCAGAATTCCTGTGTGGAAAGAAGCAAAAAATTAGTACAACGGGTTGCCTTAACTGTAGCATAATGTCGGCAGAGCTAAATGGCTGCTGTGAAAGACCATTTAAAACAAAATGCTTACAAGATGAATGATAAAAAAAGCATGCAGAGTACATATGCAAAATGCATATGCAGGCAGATGCGTGCCTAATGTTGCTCCTACAGATAGATTGCAGTTTAAGGGAATAGGGGTTGAAGTGACTCTGTTCCCATTCATTTTGAAGCGAACCTTACACTATATCACTCACACACAAATCACTTTCTGAGTCATACGCTGGAAAGGAAAATAGTCGTATCGACACCCAGCACAGTCTTCAGTCTCTAACATATCTGCTTTCCCATTGCCTCATACAAATACTATAACAAAATGAAATCTGCAAAACGTCACTTCAACCAAAATCAAAATATATTATGGGGAGCCGGGACTGGAGCTTCTAGAGAGGAAGCCCCCTAGTGGCTACTGGGGTCAGGTGACGATACCGCTAACTGCCAGAGTTGGCCTTATGCTCTAAATACATGATAGTGGCCAGAAACAGGGTTGTTTTTCTTTAAGAAATGATGATCAAAGGCAACTCATTAAAGACTCCCTCCTTTATCTTCTGGTAGGAACAGAAAAAAACTCATTTCTAATTTAAACTGGGTATGAACCATTCATGCATGTTACCTCCTGACAGTGAGACTGAATCAGGGGGGTTCCAGCCTTACTGCTAAGGACCAGGAGCCTGAGCAGAGTGCAGACTACAAATGTATGGGCATGTCTGCTAAGACAAAGCCATCCTCATGCAAGTCGTGTACTTGCTGTTCAGGTCCGTCCAGTCAAAATTCAGTAAGCTCCCTAAAGCGTCCAGCTGATATTTTAAGACTAGGGTTTGTATCTACACTGGCTGAGTCTCATAAAACGTACATTACAAGGTACCGCCTAGTGATTAATAACAAAGTTATTCAGTTTTTGAAAAGCTCTTGACTTTAGCTGTGATGTCTCTCGTTACACCTTTGTCATTAAACTTATCCCGGGGCATTAGCAAAAAAAAAAATAAAAATAAGCAAATGATCTGGGGTGAGTTTCTCGAAGACTTCTTAACGCTACGTCGTTCGTTAGTTCTATCTTTTAACACAGATCTTACGAACAACGTAGCGTTAAGAAGGCTTCGGGAAACTCAGCCCTGGTTTGTTTGGAAACCCCAGTTTCATCCCCAAACTATTTCATTCTGACAATATATTGCTGATTATGTGGTATCTACTGTCAGGAAAGTGCTAGACCACCAGTTCCCACCATCCTCAGTGGTCAGGACATCGGCAGTCTGTATTCCACAGCTTCTTGCAGAGAGGGCCTTGTCGCTTAACAAGCTCAAATCCCGTTAAAGGTTTAATTAGAGGTGCTGGCAGAGCACCCCATGGACACGCCGCCTCCACATCTGGATCCCATTCCTGCAAAGACACAGTCACCGTTCTTACTTGTTCTTTTTGTCACTTTCAAAGGCAGTGCATTGATAATTTTTTTTTTCATCAAATACTCAGGAAATAGTAGGCCCTTATGAGTTTATTATAAGCTTTGCAGAGAACTTAATACCATCTCTTTAGGACTCCATCAAAGTTTTTATGTGCAAGATTACTTAGAAGCTTTGTTTGATCTAGAAGGGGCAGATTTTTATATATATATATATATGTCAATGCTCTTCCGATCAGCCCTTTGAAGCCTGCGATCCTAATTCTCCTGTTTAACAATGCACTCCGTATTTGTCCACTAACATGTATGTGTGTAGTTTTGAGCACCATTTTGAAAACAGGCTTCTCTGCTTATTTTGTTTTGCTTGCATTCAGTGTTGACACCCAGAGCTCTTGCTAATTAAACGAATAAAAATGTGTCCGCTTTTAAAATTATTCCATTTGTTCTCCTACAAGGAAATGCGTGCCAGGGGAAAAAGCCATACAGCTTTCACGGGCGATGCAAAACTCAAACCTCACGGCATTAACTACCGAGAAGAAAAGGCAGAATTGGACCCAGCTAGTCTGCAACCCTGTGAGGCTTGTAATGAAAATGAAATCGCTGTTACAACAGGTAAAGCGAGGTCAAATGAAGCGGGCTTTGAATTATGAAATGCCAAGTGTAATTGGTGTTTATCATTGATCAGGGTATTGTTCAGCCGCAGAAAGGAGAGCAAATCTAGGGCAATTTTCAGGCAATAGTGTAGGTGTTTAAATGCTCTATCTGTGAGCAGGATATTATTTTGAGTGTATCTATCAGGCTGTGTGCATCTTGTGTAATAATGGTGACAAAGGGAGAATGATAATTGATAAGGTAGTATGCATTTACAGCAAGTTAATATCTGTGCATCAGTCTTGGGAAGACAATGACATACAGCACAATAAATTTTACATATTAAAGTTGCATGAATTAGTAAAGTTGGGGTAATTTATCTTCTTACCTTCTTACCTTCTTCACAATAACAGTAAACACAGTAAAAACGATTCAAATTCTAACTCCAGCACTGAATCCAAACTTTACCTCAAGGACACTGGCTGGATCACTGATTCTTAGGAGTCATACTGGGATTGAAAATGGCTACTATGGTTTGTGATCCATGGGGTCCCATACAGCACCAACAGAAACATGCCAAGCGCCGCACCAGCGCCTGCTGGCCTTTGGATGGTGATGGCAGCACTGATCATTCTCATAGGCTTCTGGCCTGTCTACTGTTTTCTGCCCCTTCACAGAACACGGGTGAATGAGATTGTAGCAACACAAATGAGACCTACTGCTCAAGCTTACATTTTACTGATTATACTTGTCTGGATCTAAAAAGCAAATCTCCAGAGTTTTTTTGAGAGAAGTCTATGAAGACACGCCGAGCTGATAATGAAAGAAGTTCATTTCACTCTAGTTTTATTTCTTGTGTGATTCCCTAATACTGTATCTCATTTTCAGTGTTTTTGTGTCTTGTTAATGGCTCCATTGACAATCTGTCTAATGACAATTCATATTGTGTCTTACAGATACGTCCGGTGTTTCTGCAGAAGAATGTTGTAAAGAATCGAATGCGGTGTAACTGTGATAATTAATGGTCATGCCTAAAAGGGCATTCGTGCATCCATATTTCTCTGCTTATGTATCCCCAATGTAAGGCAGTTTACAGTTATGTATGTCTTGCATTGATGTCTCCACATCAGGCAGAGCTGAGTGTGTGCGGGAAGATGGGTGGATGAATAGATGGGTGTAAGATGGGTTCTATGCTTCCGTGCTGTGAATCCTTTCGTGAGGCTCCTCACGCTTTCTCCACACGGTGCTGATTGTGTCCGTTTGCCCGACACCCACTCCACGTCTCACGCTTGGCTTGAGAGACATCCTCATTGGTGCCTTATCTCTCTCCCACACACTCTTCCTTTTGGGACTCTGCTGCTCTATACCCATTTGTTCCCAGGCAAGTTCTAGGGTAGGTGCATAAACTAACCCCATGCCGGTGCCGTGTGCAGTAATATAGACATTCCATTGGCCCCGATCAGTAATACTCTCCGGGTACAGAGGAGAATCCCATCCATACGAGCCATAATGGGCATTTCCAGTGTGGAAAAGATCCACCTAAAGAATATATTCAGGATACCCATTATTTTCTTGCTCTACAACAAACCACAAAGTGGCAGTGAAAGAGAGGTTATATACCCTACAGAAAAACAACACGATAATGAAGCAGGACCCTTGATGAAAGGATTTGCTTTGGTTCATGATACTTCTAGCCAGGGTTAAGGTGTATTAAAGGACTTGCTTTGGTTGGGAAAGCAAACAGATTCACATCAAATGAGGGCAGGTGGACATAACAGGGGCTTTATTTATAAGTTTTAGGTTTAACAAGCTGAGGGAGGGGAACAAACCCTGAAAGAATCATTTTAGCAAAAACCACATTTCACGCATTGGATTGTGTATTGAGGCCGAGGCTGTCTGGCTAGGAGACATACAATAGAATGTCTTTTACTATCAGTGGCAGGCTTCAGGTGAATGATAGGGCATGAAAACCCATATTTCATATATAAATCATGCTGAGCAATGGTTAAATACATTATTATTTTCTAAAAAATCAGGAGAAGAGAATATGATTCGGTGTACAGCAAGCCAATGGAGGTGAAACATCAATTGTTGCAGGGCTTTGTTGAGTTGACATTGTAAGAACCTTCACTAAGCAAATGCACCCCAGAGGAGATGCAAAGCCCCTCTTCTGCAATAGGCCAAATGCCCCTGATGGTTTCAGCTGCTGACTCTGGTCATTCTTGCAGCTTAATTGATCCAAGCATAAAAAAGCCAGGTGCAAGCGATCCCAATCCTCTACGGTTTGTCATCTTTGGGGTCTTGCTCTACTCCCAATTGTTCAGTTATTGAATGACATAAGCCTCTTCTTCTGTTCTTCTTGTATGTGGTTTGAACTCTTCAAAACATCTTCAGCATATTTAATGACCCACTCGTTCTACACTGCTCAGGCATTAGCATCCTCAGATGCCTCCGGGTCAGTCCTCGTGTTGTGATTTAGTGTGGTAGCATAAATAAGATCTTGTTACCCGACGCAAGCACTTGGTTTTGATTGAATTACTGACACCTTGCCTGCAGTAACACCGCCAAAGGCGGCAGGTTATTACAGCATACTGGTATGCCCATTCATTGCGTTTCGCAACATGCTCAACGCAGACAGACTGAAGTACCACTCAGCAATGTTTTATAGTGCAATCCTCAGGTCGTGACTAACACACATACAGCCTGATCTCACTGGCTGTCCTGCCTGATTGGGTTACAGTGCAAATTGGAATCAGGGTGTCTACATTTTTCTGCAGATTGCAGCTATAACATATTTTCGGATTTTGACTGCACTCAAGGGGGAGACTGAGCTTGTAGACCCTGAAGTTAGGAGGCTTTCAAAGTGTTTTTTTTATCCCACATGAAAAGACTGATAAAAATCTAATAGCGATGTGATGAAAGCTGTGGGGAACATTAAAAGGCATAGCTTTAGCGGCTGGGAAGTAGCAAAATATTAAGAGCAATGCAAAAACAACAGCGCTGCGCTTTCCGTGTCTGTTTATATGGGGGTTTTATAACATACTGAGCATACAAATATTTTTAGAGTTTGCTGAATGCGTGGTCCTGTGACTCATAAGTGGTATTATGGCGCATTATTTCCACACACCCTATAGTGGTCGGTGTCCCCACCAGTCATGCAGGAGTACAGCGTTCAGCATAGGCGTTGGTGTCTGTGATCGGAAGTTGCTGGTTTCAACCCCATCTTTTGCAGAACAGTCACATGCCAATTGGGCCGTTAACTACCCAAAATGCTCCATTGCTGCCGGGTAAATGGCTGATCCTGTGCTCAGACCCCAAGCTTAACTCTCAACTGTGTGTGTCTCAAAGGACTGCCAGATGGGATATGTGAAAAGAAGTATTCCAGTGTACCTGTACTCATTGCAAATGTCAAATAATCAAATAAAGGAACATTTCATCTTCACAAAGATGATATGGGAGTGGTTTGGCTGATAGGGAAGGAAGGAGAGGATTAAGTCTCACTCTTCAGGTACCTGGATGGTCCCTTGACAGATGACTGTAAACCAGCGGTTGACCCTGACCAGCAGGCTGTTGGCTTCCAGCCCACTTTGATCAGCAGTACCGACCTGCCACTGCACCAGGGGTTCAGGTAGCAAGGCTGAATGGCTCTGTGAAGATCTCATTCGCCTGTAGCCGATGAGGGTATTTTGTTGTGATTCCTTATCCTCACAGCTTTAATCACAACGCAGTGACTCCCCAGGCACTTCTGGTGTTGATATAATGAAACCGGACGTAGGGGGTGACGAGGAGACTGGGAGATCCTGGGGGTTAAACATAGCAACAGAACTATAACAAACACACATGCCATCCATCATTAAGCAATACACTGCTAGTGAATTGATCATGAACATTAAAGCAGAACTTGCATGAGATGGGTCATGATGTCACGCCCTGCAATCCTGCCCCCTCGTTCTCTCCCTAGTGTGGCTCTAACAAGCCACACCTGTTGATCATTTGTCTTACCTCTTTTTTCAGCCCTAGTGTGGACCACTCCAGCAGCCCCTCGTCTGCTCCCTCGTTAGTCCAGTATAAGAGTGCCTCCCAGTCATGTGCTTCACCAGTTCGGTCATTGATGTCACCCTAGGGTGTGCTCCAGTGCTTTCCCCTATTGCTAGTTGTGCCTTCTGTCTGACCCCTTGTGGTCTGCATTTATTTGCTTTGTTCCCATTTTCTTTAATAAACTCCTCATTTGTTTTTCCTCATGCCCGCTCCTGCCTCCTTCCTTGCCGGATCGTGACGCATGAGATAAAGAGCCACACTTGTGAAAATTAATAATCACTCTCAAGCTGCTTCTCTGGGGAAACAGTAACTTGTCTTGCAGCTATTGAATTTTGAAGTCATTGCAGAAGCTGAACCCCACACTTACCAGAGGCCCCCAGCAATTAATGCTTAAATTGGACCAAACAAAGTGAGTATTAAGAGTGTCATGGCTAGGGGGAAACAGGAGGAGTAGGAATGCTGCCGATTCTACTTGACAAACCTCATTGAGGCGGGCTTAACTGTTTATGCGTCTCACAGTGAGGTATCTTCTGGATGACGTGTGTTGATAAGGCCCATATCATTCTCCACCTCGTCCGACTTTCACGGTGCGCAAACATGAGTTAAGTGCGTGTGGATGGTGGCACCTTGAATGCTGATGTAGGCAGAGCGCAGGGCTTTGAGTGTGGCATATAAAACAGCCTCTGAGCCTGAAAGTGGTAGAGCTTTGAGGCAGTCATCACGCATCCTTAAACCCCAAGATCGACATGGAGATTAAGAGATCTTCTTCCTCTTCGCATCATTCGTAGGTAGGGCAGCAGTTTCATCGCCGCCCTACCTGTGCTGGGTTTTGGGAAGTAACCCGTCTCTGCTCCTGCAAATGCAGGCGTGTGAAGAGATACTTCCTCGCATTTGTTTGCCTTTTCAGAAGAGCCTCCATACCTGATGTTTCCTCGGCTTTTACGTGACGTCCCACTCCTGTGGCTGCCTCTGAACAAAGCTGGAGTAACGACGTTCCCCATGGTCGGTTTTATCATGTCCTCCTCAGGACGTCCCTGGGAAAAAAGGTGAAGCATAACAGCAGCAATGAACAAAGAGGTTATTTGTATCATGGGATCCAATCGAATGGCTGCCGACGCCCCCGTAATGGGAACTTTTATCACACTGTTACGCTGTTAGTTATTTTCTCCGGATTGTCCATCTCATGTCAGGCACCTATTAGGGGTGTAGAGCATTTGAGTTTGATGCCTTGTGTTTCTGATTAACAGCAGTCAGAAAAGAGTCACTGAAATCACTGCCAAACCCCACATGTTTTATGTGTATGTGCGACAACTTTTATTTCAAACTGTTAAGGTTTCTAGGATGATTGAAGTGGCCCAGATGCATGTTGCCATCATGCTGTAGTCATAGGAAATCACTCTTTTTAGCTACTGTGCTCACAAGTCCATCCCCAAACCTCTGACCTGAGTAGATCGTGATAACCCACCTTGCTTTCCCGATGTTTATTTCCCCAGTGGAAAGGCAATAACAACAGCAGCTCAGGCATCAGACTGAATTAAAAAGAGCCACACTGGGAACCACGTCTGACCATTTGTCAGGATTTCCCAC
This sequence comes from Mormyrops attenuatus, assembly GCA_026777985.1. NCBI lineage: Eukaryota > Metazoa > Chordata > Actinopteri > Osteoglossiformes > Mormyridae > Mormyrops > Mormyrops attenuatus. Next base: position 20,177,149 of record JAODKC010000064.1, read on the forward strand.
AGTGCACCTCTCATGGTCTTACTGTTGACCCCTCCTCCTCTCCTACATGGTGGGCCTAAGGGATCCTGTCCCATGCAAGAATAATGATCTGGGAGTCTTGTAATTAATATCTGGCTGAGACTTTTGGGGGCTCCAATTTCTCATTGTGCTGAGATGGAAAGAGGGTGCTTCTCTCTTCCTGGCATCGGTGATTAAGTCTGGGGGTCTTTTTTTGCTGACTTTACCAGAGGTTCAGCAAAGGGGGGGGGGGGGCAAAAATACCACACTTGGAAAAGCAATGATTCTGTCATGCCCCTAATCTCCTCCATCAAGCCTCCAGACCTGAAATGCCTGGTTGTGCGCTCTTGGGCCACAGCTCTGGCAGAAAGTGATTGCATGGAAAATTGTCCCAATCATCTTTGTTTTATTAAACCTTTTATGTCTTTACTCTTCTTCATTTTTCACTATTTACAGGGGCAACTCTGCTTTGTATAAAACAGACTAAATAATAAAACAAATACATTTAGCTTCTTTTTCTCCTGGATTGCATTTATCCCCACACATTTTTCTTATTCTATTTATAGATGGCTCTATTTGTTTGTTTGATTGTCCATCATTTATATATGATGCATGGAAAATAAAATACAATGCAATTTCCAGTTATACAAGCTGAAAATTTCATGAAGAAAATATGTTTAATTCCTAAAAGAGATCATACCTAAAAATAGTTACATTTGTAACTGACTGCTGTTAAAGCCATGATTCAGATTATAGATATTGTTAATTACCAATGTGGTAGCAGTTTGAAAACATGCATAGTTGCTTAGGCTGGGGACAAGAGACAAATCTTGTATAAAACTGGACTCAGCCAGCCATGAAATAGCAGTACAAAAAACACACCTAAAAACGGAAATTAATTGCATTATTATAATAAGTTAGAGACTTCCGATCATGAATGACCACAGTGTTAAATCATCGTAAGCTTCTGGAGCTCCGAAAACCTCAACAAGGCTGCAAGACAAGGAATTGATCTGTAGCCCTGCGTCGTAATTAAATGAAATAATGTCTGACTGCAGCTCTGAAAACTGCTAAGTCACTTAAGTGACTTTTTAATATGTGCAGGTAAGAGGAGCCTGTGAAGGAGTTTGTGGACGACCCACAAGTGAGTCTCGTTTGATTCTGTCTCTAAACCAGAGGTGTCAAACTTCATTCCTGGGGGGCCGGAGCCCTGTGTAGCTTAGCTCTTTCCCCGTTCCACCGCAAATGATTCAGCTTAAGAGCTGTGTGATAATTAGCACAAGGAGTTGAATCAGGTGTGTTGAATGAGGGGGGACCCAAACATCTTTGGGGCTCTGGCCCCCCAGGACTGGAGACTGATGCCCCTGATCTAAACAATCCACAGAAATGTGTATTAATCGTTCTTTTTGCTGCTCTCTCCATTTTCTCCATGCTGCCACCCCGAAGCTCCTCCTGAACATCCAAGCAAAGCTGGTGACCCTTAATACTGTAGCTCAGCTATTAATCATGAACATGCACGGCACACACGTTTAAATGTGTTCATCAGTAAACCATTTTATATTCATGTTGCTGTTAGGAGGATCAACAAGAAAATATTGAATCTGATGAGTAAAGATGCACATTAACTTAAGCTCACTGTTATCAAGATTTAGTACATTGACATGTGTGTCTCAGCCTGGTAAAACTGAGTGGCTAGCTACATTAGCTTTCATGCAAGCAGTCTTTTTTTCCCTTGAATAAGGTACGAGGGGGCTGGAGTGATACAAGCAGACTGCAAAGTGCACTGGGGACCATGGGAGCAGTTTTGTGAAAAGCCTGTCTGTCTAGAGACTGACATGAAAGCAGTTTTCGGCACAAAAGAGACAGGAACGGGTAACATGCATCCACACACACACACACATACACACACACACACACACATAGTTGCTAAATGAAAGTAGAGAGCAAAACACAGCAGAAAAAAAAAGGAGCCTTCAGTGTGTTTTCCAAATCTGCGGCCATGGGAGGACGAAGAACCGTTCTCTGCATGTTGTGTACCACAGACCTGACCTTGTGGCTACTGCAGCCATTTTTTTGCACAGTGTCTGCAGAGAAAAGAGGGACAGATCCAGACAAAAGAGTAAAGAGATATCAGACATTCTCACAGTACTCTGGCACACTTGCCAGGCTGATTGGCTACACGGAGGTAAGGTTAATGTGCCATTTATACCAGTGTACACATTACACTTTGGGCACGGGACAGAACATTTTATACCAAAAGAGAAACCGAATGGTAGCCACAAGAATAGAAGGTACCCATTTTTTGGGGGAGGGTAACCCATAATGTTTTTTTCCATTTACTCTAATGATGGCAGAGCAGAAAAAGTGGAGGGTGGAGCAGCGTCAGATAGCCTAGCTCAGTGTTCTGCAGTTAGCCCCCGAGCGAAAGGGCATCAGTTTCTTATTCCTCTTGATGCCGTACGACACGATGGGCACAAGACTCTGCTGGAGTCCAAGAACGTGACCTGTCCATTCCCTGCGCCGTCAGCGCTGTTAATTAAAGGAACGAAGCAGTGATGAGAGAGGTCGTCCCCTTGGAGAGGCGAGAGTTTTTACCATGGCAACACATAATCCGCCTCCCTTTTAAACACTTAATTGCTGCCCTGGTGGAGGATATGTAGGCCAGTTGGGAACCTTCCCCCTTAATAACAAATCTGTCTCCCTCAGAAAGATTCACTCAGTCCCCTCCCCTCCAATCCCCCAGCCTAGGCACAGAACTTTCTACATTCACTTGCCAGACACTATTATTCTGGGCAGCTCAAAATGCCATTGGTGATTGCCCTTTATACATTCTGTAACCTATTTAACAGCTGGCCTGTTCAATGGGAAATTGAGTTAAATTACCTCCATCAATGATACGGTGAGCCTGCCCCATCACAATCTGTACAGTATGCTCACGCAAATTGACTGAGGCATGGGAAAATGTTTATGATTCATTACATGGAGTATATACCCATAGTGTTGCGCGTGCGAGGGGAGCTGGTGATAAGGCATTGTTTAGATGGCACCGTTGAAGAATTTATGCAAACAATGGTATGAAAAATGGCAGTTCAACAAATAATGATGCTCATAAAGAGCTCATGTCAAGGAAGGAAATTTATATTTTTTGTAAGCATATTGTGCGCCTCTCCAGACAGTCTAGTGAAAAATTTTAGTAATTAAGTATCGGCCAGGGTCATACTAAAGATGTGTCATCATATACCCACATTAATCTGCAATTAATGAGCACCAAATACATTAGTTTGTAAAAATATTTACTGCATACCCATCATAATTTCAGAAACATTCAAATATATTACAAGTAAATGAAACATTTTATTTTTGATTGAATGCACAGTGTTTTGTTATGCATGCACATACTGATAATTAAAATATTCTTTCTCTAGTAAACAGCACATACATGGGAGAAAACAAAACATAACTGAAGCGCAAAGAGACTGGCTTGTTGCATGTCTGGGAGAACATTACTATTCTGCTGGTGTCTCCAGCCAAGCTCCCGAGGCACTGCTAGCTTGAAGCATGTCCAGCCTGATAGCAGGACTGTGGAAATGGGATGTCTGTTTGCCTGGTGCTAATGCTGACCTCTCAGTGTCCAACTGATTAGCCCACATGGCACGGAACGTCGATAATCATAATATAATGATAATTAATACAAACTTTGAGCATTAGACTGCCAGAATGTTGCAGTGTAAGTCCACCTGAAAATGCTTTGAGGTACTAACAAGGAGCCACATTTAGTATCTTAGGTGACATTTACCCACACATGCAAGATTAAGTTCCTTGTTCAAGGGTATCGGAGCAGGACCATTGTGTGGACATTGAACTTCAGCTTCTGTGAACCTGGAGCTTGGAAATGCACAAGCCTTTTTTCAGTCTTTAACTACTGTGTTAGCTGACGCTCATTCTGCCAGTCCTTGCAATTAACTGTATTGAGTATTTCTCAGAGAGGTCGCATACTCTGAGTGAGCCCTACAGTGTGTAATGAAACACACACACACACAAAAAAACACAAAAACACTTCCTTGTAGACTGACTAGCATGTGTTACCATGCATTACATTAATGTACAATAATGTGATTAACAGTTACCAACAATATATACCAATTGCAATGATACAAACATGTAATTTTATATACATAGTTGAAATTAATGTATGCATTTCTCTTGCGAGTGATGTAGGAAATGAGGCTTTAAAATAATATTATGCTATCAGATCCAGCAATCTGTCAACCTTCAGATCCAGGAATCAAGTTTGCAAAGAACTGGTTAATTAACTGCACTTGTGTATCAGTGTAATGAACCGACTTGGGGAACCCAGGTGCACAGAGGAGTGAGGTTTCATCGAAAAGTTTGAGTCAAAGTGAAGAACTAGCAGGGTAGTCACCAGATAATCAAAGATGCAATCAGAGCCAAAGGGAAAATCCAGATATAAAAAATGTATGTTCAGGCAAAGGTTCATCAAAGAAGTGGCAATTAGTGATGCAAACAAATCCTGAAAGGGGCACAGGCAAGAATCAGTAAACTGAAAGCAAAGATCAAACAAATAGAGGCGGACATTTCAGGTCCAAAAAGTAAAAATCCAGACCAGGATTTTGTTTCAACGAACCAGTTGAGCATAAAGAGTCACAGTCATAGAGTTCTCAACTGGTTGGTTGAAACAAAATCTTGGTCTGGATTTTTCCCTTCTGGACCTGAAATGTCCACCTCTGGAAAAGATGGGCGTGTCTGTGACTGATGTGTGAATGTGGGCGTGTCTGAGGCTGATGTGCAAATGTGGGCGTGTCTGAGGCTGATGTGTGAATGCGGGTGTGGTAGTAGCCACTGTGACTCATAGATAACGTCATGCCTGTTAGAAAGTGGCAAGGTATCATAAGTTACTCCTTATTGAGCACATCTTTTACAGTGTTATTCCTACTTCTACCATGTTCCTGAATTCTTGCCTGTGTATTCTGCCTTTGAGAATGCCTAGTGATTTGCTCTAGGAAATCTTCTCCAATCTCGTTACCACCCCTGACTACTGTCTTTCTGGTTCTGATTTTGGATATTTGGGGCCTCAAATAAATAATACATGGATTTGGAACCAACACATGAACCCAGACCCAGTTCATCACAGACACAATTAAAGTGAACTAAAATTGGCAGTATTCAAGAGAGGTCGGAATCCAGAAATGACGGATGGTGGCGATGAGTAAAGAAAGACCGGGACGTTTGGGGGGAAAAAAAGAGTAGCTGGGGGATCAGCATCTCAGCGTTTTGTCGAAATCGGCGCTGGGCTTTGCACTGCAGCAGTGCCACAAGCCCAGAGGGGCAGCAGCCGTGGAGCACAGCACTCTGGGAAAATGCCAGCACTGGCAGCTCTGCCGCTGAAGGTCATCAATCCATCATCCCCTCGTTAAATAACCAAAATGGAAATCAAAGAACAATAAAACAGGGAATCGATAGCAGCGGCGACGCGGCTGCGGGAGCAGACTCGGGGCTTTCACAGGGATTACCAGCAGAGCTCATTGGCTTTTAAATGGCACGCCAGTATGACTCTGTCAGGCCTGAAACCATAAGCTATTCTTTTGTACACATTTTTCCCCCTCATTCTTTCTCTTTCTCCCTGTTTTCTGAAGGATTGACCTTTCGCAGCAATTTTCCTCCAGGAATGCTAATAATGAAACAGTGGGTGGGAAGGGGGCAGAGGGAGTTTTCTCCCCCATTCTGATCTGATTGTCTTGAACACAGATACAGTGTGACCTCAGCATTCCGTGACGAAAGAACAGTGAAAAGGTCTCTGCTCAAAACACTTTAGCTCCTTATTTACCAACGAAGCTTGCTTGTATTTATAAATGTACTTATAAGAAGGGTATCATTAAATTGTAGAATAGAACAGTGATAATTCATCCTCGTGGGGAAATTCTCTTTTCATCAGGCTTGGGGGTGGGCTTAAGGGCCTTGCTAAGGGGCCCAACTGCAGCATCAGTCTGCCATCCCTTGGGATTCGAACTGGTGACCTTCTGACCATCTCGTGCTTCCTCCTCTGCTCTCTGCTCACGTGCTCTAATCCTTGCCTACTCTCCATCATCGATTTTGGCCAAGAATCATTTTTCAATGCTTAAAAAAAAACAATATTTCACCATTATCCCCCATACATCTCTTCATTTGGTCATTTGTTTTATTGTTTGTTCATTACCAAGGACTTCTTAAGATAGAAGTTTCTTGATTGGTGTATTCACAGTAAAGACTAATTGAATTCGCCAAAGTGTTTTGAAGACATCGCTACACACATTTAATTGCCAAAAGCTTTTGCTGGTTTCTTTTTATAATTATTAATTTCTTTTTAATATTTAAAGTCTCGCTCACACATCCATTTATGTCTCTTGTGAGATTTGAGCTCCTTTGCTTTTAAAACTTGCACTGAAAGCAACATATTAGCTTTGGAGATACGGTAAAGAGACGGCTTTGAATGGCGTGTCAAATAGCCAGCTTGGTGTTTTTCTTTTATGTGTCAATCTTCCCTATATTTAAAAAATAAATGCTTTTTTTTGTATGCTTTTAGGACACCAGAGACATAAATCACATCCCACGAATTTTGCTAGAACATAGAAGCATCTGCACGTTTAATCACGCTGCTCGCAAGGGTTTCCAGACAAATTACCATGAATAATATGTAATCAATGGTTTGTAATGATCATAAATAGGTTGCATTTATCTAATAAAATAAAATTGACATGGTTGAATAAATAGCCGAAACTGCAGAGGATATTAAAGGACCCACAGAAATTTCATAAATCTTTTACAAGAAAAGAAAACAATTTTCCCTGATTGGTTTCAGATTTGAAATAAAGTGGCTTATTCAAGCAGTGCTCCTTCTGCTTGACCTACTTCACCTGCATCCTTCAGTTTGCTATTAATAATAATTACTCTTTTCCAAACCACATTTATTTTCTTGAAATTATCAGTTATTACTCTATATTTTATATGTAATAGCCGTTTCTTTTTCTTTCACCATTGGGCCCCTGAGCGAGGCCCTTAACCCCCAACTGCTCCAGGGACGGTCTGACCCTGCATTCTCAGAAACATACATCTCTTTGGATGAAAGTGTCTGCAAAGTGAAATAAAATGTAAATGTAGTCTGTCTTCCAACAGTCAAGGTGAGGAGACAAAGGCGAGTAGAGTCTTAATTCTTCGTTTTTTAGATGGAAATATATACAATTATTCTTACCATTTACTAAACAAAGGCCTTTTTATTTCAAAGCACAGTGTGAGTGAGAGACAGCCTCAGTTATTCCCTTTCTGTGTGTACAGCTGATATCAGAATCCAAAGTTAAACTGTCTCTAAAAGGAGTGCTTCAGGAATGTCCAGAATAACAGCAGTTCATTTCTAAGACATGGGAACTAATTCAGCACTTATCCCCATGCCTGAAATAGAATCAATGCAGTACATTTGCATGTGAGGGAAAGAAATTATCAGCGAAGATAAACAGTATGTAGAGAAAAGATAAAAAAGTGATCCATCCATAGAGCCCTGTGTCACACCTCGAACAAATGCAGCAATTTCAACATTTGTGTTCCGAGATGTGGACTGTACATGTACAATGAAAAGTGGTAACTGAGTAAATAATCAGAAAGCAAGAAACCGTGACAGAATGCCGCCGTGCTTCCGTGTGTGTTTTTGGCATAAACGTTATTCGGTGAATCAGATCGTCCAGTCAATAGATGCTCCATATTCAAGTGAGAATGCTAGACTCTCAAGTTGCATCCAGTTTGATTACTGAAAACACAGCTACTTAATTGAACTCATTGTTATGCCTCGTCACTTTGCCTCCCGACACATTGTCGAATAGCAATGAGCTCTTGATGAATTGTCCTCATTTCAAACACTTACATGAGAAGAAAAGCAATTGCCTGCTGTAACCCGAGGACATGCGAGTCTAAATTACAGCATGTAACCTGCATCACTTTCATAGTATTAAAAAGTAATAAAGTTGCGAATATGTGACTAGAAGTGCAAGGATACTGCAAAGTGAGCACAATTTCTGTGTTGTTTTTCTTTAATATTTTTTTGTCTGCTGAAGGTGAATTGTCTTGGCTGAGAGATGACAGGAACACCGCATTCTCTTTGATCAAAATAGCTTACCTGGCAACAAAAAGGGGCACATGCCACAACATGACCACGTCAAAACAGAGTTATGTGGACTGACCGGGTAACTGCGGCCCCCGTGTGCACCTGAACATGTCTAGTGTAGTAGCTGACAACGACAGGAAGTCTTAAAATCACATTCTGAGATGTTCACAAACTAGGTGCACAAGCGTGAAATACACTGATTAAATTATAATAAATAGTCTCTATCCATGGAAATTGCTAATGGTGAAAGATGGATGGATGAATGTTACATTTTAAATATATAAGTACAGAAGCAGATGGCAGAGGCATATTTAGTGTCTTTTGTATTGCATATAATCCTTGTCAAGGATGTAACAATGGGCTCTAGGGAACTACAGCATTCAAGTTATGTTTTTAGTTTATAAGGTTTTATATATATTTTAGGAAACTCTCATTCCTCTCCTGAACAATTTGAATTTGTGGCCTTTTATAAAGTTTTATTGTCACATTGTAGACAATAAACTTGCATGTTAACCTACAAACCGACAACAGATAACAACAACACCACAGTAACATCACATCTGACAACAAACACTCAGTACAATCCCATATTCTATTATTTTATTATTTGTGAACAATCTTCACTTCAGAAAATGTGTGTGCCTGCTTAGCAATCATTTGGTATTACCTGAATAAATTATGGATGACTGATAAAAAAAAAAAAAGATTTATTGGTCTATACTGTGGCCGACTGCCTCGTTTGAACATTTTGTCATATAAAAGGAACAGAATAAATTATGATTCTGTAATGTGGAGTAATTAGTTGGGGAGTTTAAAAGGCTTAAAACCGACTTGTTTAAATCATTTGTTGAGGTACTTAAGTTCCCTCTCAGGACCTGAACCTGGAATCTCTTGCCTACAGATGTGGCTCCTTAACCTCTCATCACTCACAAGTAGGGATACTAAAGGTCCTCTTTGTTTCACTTTGGTCCCAGCACAGAAGGACACAGCTGTGCTCTGTAGCCCAAGGCTCAGCGACACCCTGCTCACCCTGTTGATGGGAGAGGCCCCTCATGGGGGCTATGATGCTGCTCCAAACAGGCTCGAGGGTCCCACTTCACGCTGGGAGGGGCGCGGCTCGGAAAAGGTCAGAGCGTGGCAGACTCTCTTTGGTAAAGTGTCAACAGGATCTATATATAGCGTATCATGAGGGGCTGACTCTGACATCACCGTTAAAGGCTGGGGGTACGAACTGGAGAAGATGATGATCCTGTCTGTAGACAATGCATTGCGTGTTAGTGTTACTTGTTATCTTCAATGCCAAAGAAAACACAAGACGGGCACTGGGTAGGTGTCTAAGTGACCTTAAAAGGACACAAAGCGCTAAAAGCACTTCTGATTTCAGCACCTCTGATGTTTGGCCAATACAAAGTCAGATAGCTGAAAGGAAACACAATTTTATCAGTGTTTTTGTTCCTGTACATACTACATAAAGGCCAAAGGGAAGAAGTCCGTACTGTAGTCCATCTGTAGCAGAGACCACTTTCTTTAAATATATATTTAAAATGAATGTCTTGGATAATGGCGCTAAATTAATGAAGCCTGCTCTGACGATTGATTTTCCAGAATCAGGAAGATGCACTATTGCATCATTTTTATAGTTGTATTTTAAAAGCTTTGAAAAGCTCTGAAACCTGTGATGGGTGGGATTCCAAGTGCTATCAATCCATTGGGTCCATTTTGACCCAATGGAAACCAATAAAGTCACCAGTGACAACTGGGTTAAGCCAGTTAATGATCAACGACTCTCAATAATCCTGCCCACCTTGGGATTTGAAGCCTCATTCCTCCCATGCCTACTAGCTAACCCTTTGCTTCAGTAATAAAAAAAAACCTCAATTGCCCTGCAGGCAATGGTGAAACTACTCAGAAGCCTGAGCGCAACTAATATAGTGTGAAAGACAGCGGCTGGTCTTGTACGGTCGAATTAAAAGACGACTTGACACTCTTGATTGGCATACAAATCACAAGTGGCATTAACAACAATATCCATCGCTGCTAACGTATTGCGAGACGTGATCAGCGCTGCGGCTATAAAAACAGTTTCATTAATTAAGCATTCGGCGGCATCGTGCAAATTGGAACCAACGAGGTGTGATGGGACTGCATGGTTTATTTGGATGCAGTGTGCCCAGCACTATGACGGTGGGGTAAAGTTGACTGGACGCCTTCACGCACGTCATAAGGAGCCTCCACACGCACACAGCATTTACCGTGAAAGCTTGCCAGCTATTCTGTTGGCCCGTTGCATACATCCATCAGTTTCCATTTGTAATTTGGTTGTAATATTACATACTAACCTGATTGCCAGTCCTGTTCCTCACAGAGAGGAGATTTCTATGTGTTCAGTGACACATTAGTTAATTAATATGTATGCCAACTTGCAGTTTACATATAATTTTAAAATTGTATTTGTGCTACATGTGAAATTGAGAATTTCAGTGTACATGTTTAGTGTTCATTATTGGAAAATACGATTGTACAGTATATCCTTTTATATTTCAGGTCCATTAATCAGCTTATTCTTTTACACAAAAGTGATAGTCAGGACCATAAATATTTGGACAGAGATTTTCAGTTTTTAAGTTCTGTACCACAATAAGTTTTAAAAGAAACAAGTCAAATGCAGTTGAAGCGCAGACTTTCTGCTTTAATTCAGTGGGTAGAACAAAATCACTGTATAAAAATGTGGGGAACTGAAGTCATTTTTCGACACAATCCCCTCCATTCAGGGGCTCATAAGTAATTGGACAAATTAATATAACTGCAAATAAAATGTTCAATTTTAATACTTAGTTGAAAACCCTTTGCAGGCAGTGACTGCCTGAAGTCTTGAACTCATGGACATGACCAGACGCTGGGTTTCCTCCTT
>JAODKC010000064.1:20192796-20236045 GCA_026777985.1 Mormyrops attenuatus
TCAAGTAGTGCAGGCTAAAACCCTGGGTTCCTTTAAATCAGAGCTAGATAAGATTTTATCAACTCTGAGCTATTAGTCAAATTCTCCCCAAATGAACTTGATGGGCCGAATGGCCTCCTCTCGTTTGTAAATTTCTTATGTTCTTAAAGCGTCGGATGCAGTGGTGTAAAGCACGTCACCTCTGGACTCCAGAGCAGTGGAGACTTGTTCTCTAGAGTGACGAATCACGTTTCTCTGTCTGGCAATCTGATGGATGAGTCTGCGTTTGGTGGTCACCAGGAGAACAGTACTTGCTTGACTGCATCATGCATCCAGGGTTCATCGTGTAAAATTTGGTAGAGGGGGTATTATAGTGTGGGGTTGTTTTCAGAGGTTGGCCTTGGCTCCTTAGTTCCAGTGAAATGAACTCTTAATGCTGTAGCATTCAAAGCCATTTTGGACAATTTCATGCTCTTAACTTTGTGGGAACAGTTTGGGGACGGCCCCTTCCTGTTCCAACATGGTTGTGCACCAGTGCACAAAGCAAGGTCCATAAGGACACAGATGAGCGAGTTTGTTGTGGAGGAACTTGACTGGCCTGCACAGAGCCCTGACCTCAACCTGATAGAACAACTTTGGGATGAATTAGAGCGGAGAATGCGAGCCAGACCTTCTCCTCCCCGTTGTCTGATCTCACAAATGCTCCACTGGAAAAATGGTCAAAGATTCCCCTCACACTCCTAGACCTTGTGGACAGCCTTCCCAGAAGAGCTGAAGCTCTTATAGCTGCAAAGGGTGAGCTAACTCCATATTAAAGTCTATGTATTAAGAATGGGATGTCATTAAAGTTTTTGTGTGTAAAGGCAGGTGTCCCAATAATTTTGGCAATATAGTGTATATACACACACACAAGCAATTAGCAGAAGGCTATTACACCCACAGCCTCGTGTTCTTTGCAGGAGATTGGAAGTTGTGCCCGGGATGGCAGATTAATACCAGTCCCCTGGCTGCGGGGAGATTCTTTACCCCCCCGTTCTGTGACAGACAGAACGTGTGAACGCTTGTGACAAAACCTTGTAATTACATCGGAAAACAAATAATCTTGTTAATTTGTAATCAGAATAATTGCTCTAACCGAGCGATAGGCTGCGGGGCATGAAGAAAACAGGCATTTGCTGTGTGGTCACAAGCCTCCTTAGCTGATGCCAGATGCTCATTACGGCGTATAACTCCGAGACGCACCTGAGAATGAGGATGAGAGCAGAAGAAAGGGAGAAACACCACTGATGCTGAGCTCTGGCCTGTGGCATTTTTGCACATTTGTCTTAGTAAATATGTACAGATATCGGAAAGTAAACAGAGTTACATGGAGAGACACACAGCACAGGGATGCCCTCGAGGGACAGTGTCCATCATCGCTTTTCAGACAGGGACATTGAAAATGAATCATGCTGCCCCCTGCAACACAGCGGCTGCAGAAAACATCTGTGGCATGACATGCTCGTCTTCCTGGCGAGCTCACATACAGGAACCAGATGCTGTTTACCTGTGATAAACGCATGTGAGATGTGCAAATTGTGACATACGAACATGCGAGCAGTTTAAGGAAAAGACGAATCCACTCAGCATCCCTGATAGTTTAACTCAAGGTAACAGGTGTTAAGGCCGTTGCATATGCAGTCCCTGGCACCTGTAAATGCTACATTGCTCTGGCCAGGAAGTGGATGGTACCTACGTCATTTCAATACGATGCGTTTCCTTTCCTGGCTTACTGGCGGTACCTTATGTCAGTTTGTGCAGCAACCTGGGGAAAAAAAGTGGGACAAGGCAGTCAGTCCCTGATCTTCGCCGGACTCCGGAAGCCCGTGAATATGCCTGAGGCTGACACAGCCCTCTGACCTGTTCTGACTCTTATCAAATACAGCGAGATATCAGGCCTTGATGGGAGGAGGGGTGCCTCTGGCTTCCATTGTGATCTTTCGTCTCTCAGCGGGAGTGGGGACTTCCTGTTATCCTCTCGGGTCTTTACAGCCATCAAGTGCTGGATCTGGGAGCCCAGCAGCCAGAGAATACCATGGAGGGCATGGCCCCTGAATCGCCAAAAGCAGAAAGAAAACAGACCAAGACGGTGGGATAAAAGGGGGCAGTTTATAACTCATAAAAACACACACAGAGCTTCCTTGCAATGGGTCTCATAGCCTGCTTGGAACATTTTTCTTACAAAGATCTTTCCTTTGTTGTTTGTCTGTTTGTCTGTCTGTCTGTTTGTTTATTGGTTTATTTGACAGGGATAATGCATATTGATAGCTGTAAATATGTCATCTGTGATCCCTGGATTTGTCTCTTTATTAAGAGAAGAGCACATACAAAGATAAAACATTCTCAATACAATAAAATACAAAACCATACAAAACAATAAAAGCAAAGAAAAACTTGAATCATTTTCATGGTATCTTTCACCTCATATGGATCTATTCCGGTGACTACCCCACATTTGCAGCTTGTTTAGAACCTCCGTCCAGGTCTATCTATTGCCAGCTATTGATCACAAGCTGTATATCACTTAACTGGTGTGCTGCTCATCAATAAATCCAAGAGATGCTGGGGGTGAGGGGGGCGCATCATTTGGCGACGATTGCCCAGAGTTTGTGTTCGGGTTATTGTGTGCTAATTGCTTGAATCCAGATGGCCTTTATGGATAAATGACCAATGAAAGGCAGACCTTATTTCCCGAGAGGACAGTCCCAAATTATCAAACCATCTCGTTAATGAAGCAATCAGTCGGCATGAAGGAGAGGAATTGCCCCAAAATTCACTGGCGGGGCTTAATCTACTGTAAAATGTTAAAGGTCTGTTTTTGCTAGGCAAATGTCCGGAGTGGATATCTCTGAAGCCAAATGTTTGCTGTGTGTTATTGCAAGCTTTGTGATAAAATTCTTTCCATAGTGTAAGTGCTTTTTTCATACTTAACATTATAAAATGTCTCTGGTATGTTGATAAAAGACAAAAATAGTGTCTTGCAATTTTTTTTAAATCTAATGTGTACATTTTTGTTTTTATGTACATGAATCATAGGAACATTCCACCCACATGACAATGGAGATGGGCAATGAGGCATCAGCTTTGGCAAAAACACAGAAAGACAGGTGTGAGGTGTGTCCTCTGTGTGTATGTGTCCACTCAAACACATACACACACATACACACTGGCGTGTGTGTCCTGGTTGAGCAAGGAGACCTTGGAAAAGGCTGATCCGTCACCTTAAGATGGTGGGCGTGGCTAAGTCAGGAAGCAGGAGGGGGAGGAAAAACACTACAGAAAGAGGAAATGGAGAGAACAAGCGGGCTAACAGCAGTGCGAGGGATCAAGTGGCCATTTTTCACGGCCGTCTGTGTTGGGACACGTTCTGTCGAAGTGAGAGGCGTCAGTCGCTTGGACCAGCATGCCGGCTAGTCAGCGTGTGCTTTGGAGCCCGTTAGTATAATTATCACATAACGAGGCAGGATGGGAAGGCGTACATCAAGGCATGTAACATGCATGACGTGTTACAGGGGCGGGGGCCGGGCTTTCGCCTCATGGCCAGCTGGGTAAAGCTACAGTAGGTGTTCACATTGCCTGGCGGTCTGTAAACACTGCTCTGCCATCCCAATTTCTTAATTCGTTTTTTTTTCCAGGAAACCATCCCTTGTATGTCCTACAGGTGTCACCCTTGAGGCATCTGAGGGACCCTTTCAATGTGCTACATCAGAGGGCTCAAGAGAATAGGATCAACTCAGGTAGTTCAGGTTAGCAGCTCTAGCTGTACCACCAAGTGATCTTCAGGCGAATACGTGGATTTGAGCATTTTTTTCTTTCAGATTGATTACTGTTATTATCCATCTGTTTAACAAAAATATTCTATTTCAAGTGGCCTAAAGAGCGGAACTGGCTACAACATGAGATGCAGGAATGGGTTATAAATATACTATATATATTTCACCTTGTAGAAGTGCAGCAGAATGCATTATTATCAGATTTAAAGAAATGTGGAAGTTCTACATGCAATAGCCCAGAGCTAGCAAGAAAAACAAAAACAGCTTTTTTTAAAAAACATGCTTCCTTGCTGGAGGATGTAAACAGTTTCTCACATTTCCAGTTTATGAAGCTGGGAGCTTACCGAAGCAGTAAACTTTACCAGCAGCTCCCCCACTATGAACACTTTTTGTTCTGTTTCTCAACCATGAAATCTTTTTATCTAATAGTAAACCATTACTGAATAATAATAATAATAATAATTGTTGATTATATGCAGTTTTTACATGCATTTGGTTCTTCAGCTCACAATATCAGCATGTAATAAACAAGTGTCTTAAACTGTCATCCAACAATGTGACTGACAGTGTAGTCGCTGAAGCTTTGCAGGAACCCCCTCGTCATATTGCTGCTTCATACTGCTTCACTGCTGAGAGTTATTAGGCAGGAGATGCATGCAGCCGTGCGTTTGTGAGCCATGAGCTCTCAGCCAGTGTACTCCGCAGAGCCATGGCCACCCATCGCCGTCCTTTATTGATTTCTCATAGGCTCCGCCCCCAAGAGCTCTGGGAAAACACCTGCTGATTCTTTATGGAGTGATCGGTGCGTACACACAAATACTGAGCCACTGGGGGGCTGAGCTCCCTACTCGCACCCGAGTCAAATCAACCCCTGTGTCGTTTCCGCAGGATGGGCTGCCAGTGAGATACACAGAAGGGTTAAAGGAATGTCAGAGATTATGGGGGGGGGGGGTCATGCAGCTCTGTCCCGAAGAGTCTGCTCCCAGAAATCTCCCCAAAATTGCATTCTGTGCTTCCCTCTAAGCTGCAATGATACTTATTCTATCAAAGACCTCATACTGAATTTGAGTCTAAACAAGCCACTGTGTACTGCAGCTGTACAGCCTCTACTCTGAGATCTTGATTGGCCCGTGGATATGAGAAGGGGGGAGACCATGAGGGGAGGTGGATTTTGATATGATTGATTGCTCAGCTGTATGCTGCTTTTAGTTTTTAATTACGTTCCCCTTCTCCCCTAACCTCCCTCATCTCCAGGCTCCCTCTGTACCACGTGAACATCGCGAACAGATGGTTACAATCCCACTCCGTTAAAAATAGCATGATATCACCCCACCCCTATCGACTCTCCCCCCCAAAACAATTCACTTAATGCATCCCTTTTAATCAGAGAGAGTCTTGGTTAAAAAAAAGACAAAAAAATGGCATTTTACTTCTGGTTAGAACATTTCTGCAATTACCTTCGCTTTAAAAAGCCAATGCAAGATACCAGATATACCTTAGCTACATATAGCACTGCTGCCTTTGTGGTCATAGTATGCACAATACATATATGAGAGCGCCAACATTGCTAAATGTTTTGCAACATCTTTTGAGAGGGTTATTCTGATTCAGTTAAGTCTCAAACCATTGATGAAATGAGATAATATTATTTTGGCATCTGGGTAGATTGGAGATGTCAGTAAAGAGGTGGAAGAAGAAAACCTAACCGCCTAGTGATGTTGGCATGGCAACAGCAATTTCGGGTACCCATCTTCCGGCTCCTGGCTTTGTCTCTGTGAGTTGGATCAATCTGTCACTGGCCTCTGGGCCCCTCATTGCTCTCTGGTCACCTCTCTCCTCCTGTCAGTCTGCCTCACTCTCATTTTCTATTTTCCTCCATCCACCAACAAATTATTCTCCGCTTTTACCTGCTTCCGACCTGAGAACCAGAAGTTTGTGCTTCCCGGGCCAGAAAGTTTGCCATCGTTCCATTGGAATTACCTTCCGTCATTTTCAAAAAATGTAGGTGTTACATTTGCTCCTCCAAATTAGCCTAGAAGTGGTGGCTCCAAGCCGGTAGCTTAGCCCGCCCTCCCCAATCCCTCGGCGCTGGAAAAAGATCAATCTCCTGGTCATTGCTATGCTGCGGCCCCTCCTCCTAGCTCATCCATCCGCAGGGGGACCTTGGCGTCGAGGCCCAGACAAGTAGCCGCCGTGTTTATGGGTATCGGTTAAAGACAAACGGTCCCTGGCCCGACGCCCTGCCAGAAAGCGCAGCGTTCGTCATCCTTCTTCCCCGGGGAGGCGTCTCCACCTCCGTCGGCTCAGTCATGAAACAAGACGGAGGGGTTTGTTTTTGAGATTTTGGTTAGTGTGCGTCGGTCCATCGGGTAGCTGCTCGGCTGATAGTGTCAAAGGGGCGATAGGAACCATTTAAAATGTCTGCACAGCGTTTCAGCTGAAATGCAGACTGTTCCGGTGGAGTCTGACTGCTGTAGATGTCCAAAGAGACGAGATGTAACAAGGCTCTCCTGAAAATACTCGGAATGGTACATTTGTGCAGAAGAAAAAAGAAAAAAAATACATTTGACCTATTCAGATAAAATGCTGATCAAATTGAACAACAAAGCAGCCTCTGCAAGAACCCAGATACATTCACAGCATGGTGCCACAGGATAAAGAACTGGACATTTGCCCAGAAGATGGCATATGTCTGTCCTTGAGGTGGCACCAAGACCTCGCCACTTAAGAGAAGCTCTGCTGTGGCTGAGTGCTGTCATGCATAGTGATTGCTAGCCAGCAGTCATTTTTAAAAAACTACTAAACACATCTAATTTTCCAAGCTATTCTTCAGCCTGAGCTTACAAAAAGAAGAGGCACAGTCTTTCAATCCATCCATCCATCTTCCAACCAATTATCTAGTCCAGGGTCATGGTTCTTTCAATTCATCAAGCTGGAATATCTGTCATCCCTCACAGCAGCCACAGCATATGTACATGTAATTAATGGGCAGGTAACTTTCGGCAGAAGGGACAGGAATGGAATATTCCCCATATGGTATGCAAACACCCGATTACAAAATTCGGGTCAAGAATGTTCAATCTGTCTTCTGTTAATTGAACGTACACATGGCGTGTAGCATCCTGGGACTGTACAAACGTTCTGTTTACATTCCTGTACCAAGATGTCCAGTTATCCTGCTTCCCTTGTAGGCCTTCAGCAATGGATCTGTCTCACATTAGCTTTGTTTCCCTCCAGTCGGCGTAGCGCAGGGAGACAAAAGGAAGCCCTCGTCTCGTTAGTGCCTGGCAGGTCCGCCAAGCTTCTGGGTGGCTTTCCCAGCTTGGGGGTACAAGTGCCCGCCTTCCAAAACGCTGTCATCCGTGGCCGGGGGGGACGTGGCGCGACAGAAAAGCTGGAGTCCCTCCCGCCTCCACTTTGAGCTGGGGCTGTAACGATGCGGGGTGCCTGCAGATGGGTGCAGTTTGGACACCTCTCAGGACAGACCTGGGATTCCCTGTTTGAGTGCGATTCCAAATGTTAAAAAGCATTGTTTTACCTGTGAAAAAAACAACCGACTATAATATCACATATCTGTGTTCATGCATATGTGCAATATCAGTGTTTATAGTATTGATCATTTCAATTAAAAGAATGAACCAGTAACTGTTAACCTTAGAATTGTTTACCCATAATCCTTTGGGAGGTTAAACTACATATTATTTTAATTTTTATTGTCCTCCAGCTGTTCTGATGCTCTTGGTCTTTTTTGAACCATGTTTATTAAAGGAAGATGAAGAGATGGGGTTATTCGATTTAGCCTGGTCACAGCCCCCCATGCCAGCCAGTTAAGTGTTTGTTGTTGTTGGTGATAGCCTCTTGAAAATCAAGACTAGGCTCTTTAATTAAAACACTAAAACATTATTACAAAGGGCAGTTTTAGCAAGAGCAAATGTTCAGATATTGTGCTGTTATAGTGAAGAACCTTCTAGAAAGGTTGTTAGTGGGAGCACAAATGGTGAGTCAGGGCTTCTGGTGAGGGGGAGGCAGCGCTAAGACAGAGTCAGAGGCCGCACAGGGGGAGCAGAGCTGGGTGAGAGGACAGGGGGAGGGGATGCAGTGCTGAGAAGTAGCTGCAGACACTGACCTTTTGACGGGCGAAGGACAGAAAGCAGAGACCAGGAGCTCACTCAGATCTGCCGAGCATCAAAATCTCCCCCAACATGCCAAAACATCCACCCAGTTTACATTATAAGGGAGCCTAGACCAACAGTCAGTCATAGCTGACATTTTTTTCATTTTAATTATTTACCAGATGCTTTTATCTGAAGTGATGAACAATTAAGATAGCAGGGTTAGCTAGTACCTGGACTTAAAGGCCTTCTTCAAGGGCCCAGTGATGAAATCCCTCTGTCAACTCTGGCATTTGAACTGGTGACCTTCTGATCACAGACACCGTGTCCTACATACACTAACATTTTGTTTGATTGTTTTTTGATTGTAGTTATGGTCCTTTCTTAAATAATTACATTTTAAAGTATCTTTCTTCCCCATTTCACTGTGCTACTGTTGCACAACCCACATTTGTGTTTACAATTAATTTATTCTTTAGTTAGAAATGATTAATACCAAGGGCACCACTTACACTGTGTCCCTGATGGGGTAACACTGACCATGACCAAGGCTTCAAAGACATGCAAGTCAATGTAAAAATAGCAAATGGCTTCATGGGTGGAGACGCTTGATGCTGTGATTGGTGGATGTTCTCCTGAGGAGCTCCTCTGCGTGCCGGATGCGGCCGGCATGAATGTGCAATGATCTCATTCCTGCGCGACCTCGTTTCCCGAGTCTCTCAGCGCCGATCCCTGCTGGACGCTGGAGTGGCTCGCCAACGTCACGCGGTCCAGCCCCATCATGCCTTTCTCAGACACCCCTGTGACCACATGCCCGAGTTTGGCGCTGGCGAGAGGTTCGGCTCTCCTCACGTGACGTCTCGCTTTCGTTCCCAGGAGGACCTAGGGAGAGCGACAAAAATTTTGAATGAAGAGCAATAAAGAAGGAGGTTATATGTCAGCCATGGCAGAAATCTGTCAGAGCATTTAAATGTTAATTATTCATTTTGCCTCCTTCATAAACCTTTATTGCCAGCCTTTGTGATTAATATAAAATATCTTCAGAAGAGTATCCTTTGGGAGCTGACATCGTCTAAGCTTCATAAAGAATGTAAAATAATGGCCAGACTTGTATAAAAGTCCCCAGAGGACCTGACTATTGTTCCATTTTTCACTCCTTACATCCACCAAAAATGCCGTTATTGTTCCTTCAAAGGCTCTCTAGCATTCGTGGGATCATTTAAAAGCTGTTGCAATTCAATAAAGCATAATTCAAGTATCACTGCCCAATGTTGAAAATGTGCACTGCATGTAATAAACAATCTCCGTCAGGTTTTGTTTATTAATTGCCAGGGTTTTTCTTACGAACGGTAACTTGGCAATTCCTGATGACCTCCGTTTTGAGAGTGTTAGAGGGATAATATGGAAAATAATACGGAGAATACCGAAACCTTGTGAATATGTTGTAAATACTGGGTGATGATGCAAAATAGTATAGGGGCACATGACCGGACTGAGGAGGAGCTGGATTGGCTGTTTTCAGTGTGACGCAAGAAGGATTACAGCTTGGTTAAAAATCATACAGATAGTTGCATCCTGTGACCCTTCTGCTTCTGGCAGTGTGTCCATCATCCTATGCCACAAGGTGTCATAACCTCAGCAGTCGTCCCCAGGATAAAATTAACCACATCGACTGAGTCACTGCTCACAAAGGGATTCTTTCTGTCCCTTTACAGCTGCCTTTTTGTCCAAAAGAATTTCAGTTCACTACCAAAGACATACAATATAAATATAAAGGAGCAACACAGGTTAAACAACACAGATACTGGACAGAAAACAATTGTAAAAAAACGCAAAGTGATTATGATTCAGCCAGCTTATCCAGTACAGTGTCATGGTGATATCAGGTATGTGTCATTAATATTCAGCTATCCTGGGCATCTGCATGTTTATTCATGTGTATATGTATCTACTAAATATGATAAATACATTCTGCTGCTACCTTTCTCCTCATTTCTAAACATATTTAACTGTCATTTGGGCATTCCCCTCTCCACAGAGGAGTAGCAGTATTTCACTGTTTCCAGAATGTTCCACGAGAGGTATGCAGGCTGCAATTTGAGCAGATTGGCACAGAAACTGTTTTGGAGTGGCAGTATACATGTCAGTTAGGCGATGCACTAGTGGCCAGGATTTCTCCTGTCCTCTTTCTGGTCACTGAGCCCCTGTGTGGACAGGATCTGTCTCTGGCTCTATGCAGAAAAGACCGGTGTTATATTGACATTCACTCTCTGTTACAGCAAGCATTTGCCAACCCTTTGGCTGCGTGGACTTTTTGGAATGATTTCTCTTGCTGTGCTTTTATTGTTGTGAAACAACAGTTGGACGCTTGGCATGGAGAGGTGCATTTTGGCCCAACTGGTAGCCGGTGATACAGTCACCATGACGTGATAATGTGGGAAAGGCGACCTGTAGCAAGAAGAATATCAAAGAGTAACTTGTGTTTGTTCTTTCAGACAGAATAACATTTTAATCAACCGAACTCACTTTTCAGGGCTTAACACTTGCTAATCTTGTGAAACTCCTTGCCTTCGATGGCCAGCCTTGGGCTCAAGTCTGATTAGTATTATCTGAGAAAAAGAACAGATTTGCCACACAAACACAAAGCCTAGCATAAAAATCCCTCTTTTTCAACATATTCAGTTTAGTCATGTCCATGGTGTTTTCTTTAAGATGAATGTATTTAAGGTCTTTTGAATTATACATTCTCCCGGTTGGACTGTGACTGTTCTGTGTGTGGTAATGCGTGGAAAACCACATACTCAAGGATTCCTCAATGCCACCAAATTCTATACGGACATC
The DNA here is from genome assembly GCA_026777985.1 of Mormyrops attenuatus. Lineage (NCBI taxonomy): Eukaryota > Metazoa > Chordata > Actinopteri > Osteoglossiformes > Mormyridae > Mormyrops > Mormyrops attenuatus. Next base: position 20,203,541 of record JAODKC010000064.1, read on the forward strand.
GCTGGCCATTTCAGTAGTTCTGTACATTTTCATATCTTTATTTTATTAAAATACTCTTACTTGTGCCTGGCCTATTCCTGAACCCTGCGTCCTCTAGGATCTTTGATTATGCTGCAGACAGTTCACAAGGACTTGAATGCCGATGGAGGTTCCTTTGATGCGCAAAGTACTGCAGAAGACACAATGTGGAGTTTCAAGGTTTTTAGGTTTTTTTTGAAAACTTCATTGGGGGGTACGTGGGGGGGCGGGGGGGGCTTTACTTCTTTGACTTTAAGTTGAGGTCCTTTCAAAAGAAGGGATTATATGATGACTTAATGAATGGGTTTATCAAGCAAATCCTTGATAGTGAAACCTTTCTGCAAGTCCAACATAGCAAACCAAGTTAAAACTGTTTTATATTTACATACCAAGGTTTCAGGTTCCAGGTTTAATTCCATCAGGTTCCATTGTTTCAGCAAATGCGATAAGCATTTTTGCTGGACTCACAACACAACACTTGGCAATGTTTCATTCATTTTTAATTTCTTGCTTCATTTTTTTTATTATTATTATTAGTATTTGTACAACTTCACACTGTTATTCCTGTTAGTATTAATGTAAGGCTCAACTCTAATCCGCCACCTGCACCACAGTCATGCTCCGTTTGCCTTTCTCACTATTCAGAATACTAATAGCTGTAATTCATTCCTGCGGTTACCCAGTGCTATTAAACCAATCTAACCAGACTACCCAGTGCAAAGAACTGACTTACTTGTGATTTCTGAGCATTGTATTATCTGTATTTTCCGAGTGCCTAATTATTTCTGTGTATTTGCAGTCCCCAATCCCCTGCCTGGCGAGTTTGTTTCCCGACTGCTCTCTCAGTATGAACGTGTGTTATGCCTGCACCCCAAATACGTACCTTTGGGCTTACCAATCCCAGCTCGTATCACCAACTTCCTGTCTCTCATTTGCTTCGCATCTGGATGCATGGTCCCCATTGTTTCTGTATCACTGAATTCATCTCCATCAATGGATCCAGCTATTTCCAGTTTTTTGATCATAGCATGTAGGTGTGCCTGGAGCTACACCTTGAAAATGTGTCCTCACCACAAGCAACAACATTAGCGCCGGCTCTACTGTCCACTGCTGCCTCTGTCGGTCTCAACTCTGGGACCATGGACCCTCTTCCTCACCCTCCAAGGGGGCAGCATGTGGCTCAGTGGGCTAAGCCTGTGTGCTTGTAATCACAAGGGCGACGGTTCAAACCCAGCCTCAGCATGTCAGTGGGTCCTTGAGCAAGGCCTTGAGCAAGGCCTTAACCCCCAGCTCCCTGCGCACCGCTACCCTGCCCTTCGCGGACAACTTACTCTGCGAAGAGCAAGTTGAGGGAGGCGTAAAAAAAAAACAATAAAAAAATGGTATGACAGCTCACTGTAACACTGCTCGGGCCTCCTCATACAGTGTGACCTGTTTAGCCACCACAGCCCTGCCCAGTTACCCTTGGAAATTGACTAAGTTGTCTTTGTGATTTCCCTCCTCATTGGAAGAGCCTGAAAGTAGGTTACTACCCACAGCGCAGCCCAGTACCTCCATTCTGTCAATGCTTCCCTTCAATATTTCAAAGAGGTCTTCAATCACCTCTTCCAGGTAACCAGCTGTTGTAACTCAGCCAGCAATCCTGTTCTGCTTCCGTGTTCCAGACCCTTGTAGCTACCAGTGACTAGAGTGAACCAGCACTCCTCACCGTGTACCTTCAAGGCGTCCACCCTGATCTCCAAATCAAGATGATGTACTGTGACGATGATCTAGGATTCTACCAATACATCCAGTTGTCTAGTTACCTACATAATCTGCTTTGCGACTGTCACCGGCTCCATCCACCCAGGTCCATCTTACCTTGCTTACCTGTAACTTTGCTTCTGGCACATCACAGCCACATCAAACATATACAACCCGGATGAGGCCCCCTCACGCAGCCACCGTCAGCAGCTTATCACCAATCAGCTTTGCTTGTACTGCGGGGAACCCGGTCACACTTTCTGTCCTGTCCACCTGTTCCTTGGGAGCACACTGAAACTGCTGAGGTCAGATCACTGATAATACTCAATATTACCCATAAGCAGCTTGCCATGCCAGTTTTCATCTATGATGACTCTAGTCCATGTGTCTCCTGCCCAGATTGATTCTGGGGCTGCAAGGAGCTTCACAGATAGCATCTGGGCTTGCCACCTGAATCTGTCCCTACAACAGGTGGAACGCCTACTGCTCATTCTCACTTTGGATGTGTTACCAATGGGAATCAGCCTCATTGCTCACTGCACCAGTACCATTCCTTTTCTCCTTGTGATATTTCACTAAAAAGAGATTCAGCTTTTTGTTGCCCCGCAATCCTGTTGTATGGCTGCGCAGGCATGACTCCCAAATTTACTGGCATGAAGGAAAGCTCAAGTCTTGGAATCCACCCTGCTTTTCCACCTGCCTCCAGCTACCAATTTTTTACATCCTCAAGGAATACAGTGACTTTTGGGATATGTTCTGTAAAGTCAACGCAACAAAACTGAAGTTGTGTGTTGAAGAAGCCCTACAATCAGAATTCATCTGGCAATACATCACCCCGGTTGTCTCTGGATTTTTCTTTGTTAAGAAGAAGGATGGGGGACTACATCCCTTTATCAACTGCAGATCCCTCAACAAAGTGACATCTGAGTTTAGCTTCCCTCTGCTGCTGATCCTTGCCAAACTGGTTCAGTCAACCCCGTATTTCACCAAATTAGACCTACTATGCACACATAATCTGATCCGAATACAGGAAGGTCATGAGTGGAAGATCGCGTTTATCACAACCCATGCTAACTACGAGTACCAAATTATGCCTTTTTGACCTCCCCTTCCCGTGTTCTTCTGGACCTTTAGAAATACCTTATGCCACAATCCTGATTGATCACTCGCTAAACATCTATATTGATGACCTGTTCATTTATTCAAAGACACATGTCTCTCATGTTCGCCAGGTGCTGAAGTAACTCTGTGACAACTCATTATTTACTAAAGCTGCGAAATATGAATTTCATGTCCAGTGCTTTGCCTTCCTTAGTTACATCCTTCCCCAGTCCAATTCAGATAGACCTGGAGAAGACAATAGTGATGACTGGCTGGTCGTAACCTAAAACAAAGAATAAGTTGCAATAGATTCTGGGGTTTGCCAGTTTCTACTGGAGGTTCATTTGGAATTTCAGTACCATTGTGGCTCCCCTGACAGTCCTAACCTGCACGAAGCACAGGCTGATCAAGCCAAAGCAGCCTTCCTTAAATTAAAGCAGCTGTTTGTCCAAGTTCTCAGCCTACAACAGATCAACCCGACCAACCCTTCATAGTAAAGATAGACACTTCGGATATTAACATCAAGGCAGTCCTGTTTCAGCAAAGTGGCACACTTTCCAAGCTGCATCCCTTAGCCCTTTATTCCCAAAATTATGGTGTTAGCAACCCCAAACTCCAGGCAATCAAATTGGTTCTCAAGGAATGCAGACACTGGCTCGAGGGAGCCAAACACCCCTTCCAGGTGCTCACTAATCACAAAAATCTAGAGTACATTTATAACACTAAATGCTTAAACCCTTGGCAAGCCCAACAGGCTTAGTTTTTTTGCCTGATTTAGGTTTATGGCCAATATCATAATATCATATATATATTTACCTGCTGCAATTAGACCATATCTAGTCCAATGGGTACATACCTCTCTCAGCTCTGGATATACAGACATGAAGAGGACCATGAAACTGGTGGGATGAAAATATTTGTGGTCGTCAATGGAGGATGACATTCATGATTACCTCATCTCCTGCCCCGTCTGTGTCCAGTCAAAAATCTGCCATACCTTCCCCTCCAGCTTGCTGCAACCTCTGGCTTAGTTTTCATCACAGACTTACCTCCATCTCAAGGTTTTATGGTTATTCTTGTCATCATTGTCTAGTTCTCCCAAAGCTACAATTTGCAGCTGAATTTGCTGATGCAATCTTCATTCGCATACACATTACGTAACTTCAAAATGCCCAAAGACATAGTTAGTGATTGAGCAGCTCAATCAGGAGATTTCTCCACTCCTATTGTGCTAATAACCAGTCCGACTGGAGGCAGTATCTTCCCTGTATCATTTAACCTTTTGTTAAACCCCATTTCAGTGTACTTTAGGTTTCTAGCCCACTTTATATCCCTGGGAGATGGAGCCCAGTGATGTCGACAGAAGGCAGACATGGATCGTCGACACCACCCCCTGCTGCATCTCCAACCCATACAAGAGGTACGGCTTTGTACCAGAGACAACTGACTCCAACTCCCCTCAAAGAAACTGCCTCCCCAGTTCATTGACTGGTCTGCAGTCTCTTGTAGTTTGGGAGGGCTACGGCTCTGAAGAACAGTCCAGGATGCTGGCATCCAACATTCTGGATTCTTCCCTGATCAAGGACTTTCAAGGATGTACAGAACCCTCCAGGGGGGTACTGTAAAGCTCAACTCTGATCTGCCACCAGCACCACAGCTTTGCCCTCTTTGCCATTCTCACTCCCCAGAAAACTAACAGCAGCAACTCATTCATGTGATTACCCAATGCCATAACACCAGTCTAACTAGACTACCCAATGTAAAAAATTGACTTATGTGTGATTACTGAGCATTCTACCTACTATCTGCCTGTTTTCTCCAGAGTGCCTGAGTTTCCTACTGCGTACTTCTATGTGCATATGATCGCCAATCCCCTGCCTGGAGAGTGTATTTTCCGGTGCCACTCTCAGTACGAGTGTGTATGTCCACTTTCCCATCTCTGCACGATTGCCTGCCTTTCCCTGCACCCCCAGGAGAGTCATTTTGGTTTACTGACCCCAGCTCTCTTCTATGGCTTATGTTTGCATTGTGTGTGGATCCTCTATCTCCGAGGTTTCTGTATATATTTACTGCCCGGCCAAAAAAAAAGTCGCCATTTGAATTTATATCAGCAAATATTTAAGAGCCAATGGCTGGACCATTATTACAGCTCAGCAAAGTTATGCAGCAATAAAGTCAAGTCAGCTGAGGACCTGAATCTACTGAATGGCCAGGTTACACATCCATCCATCATCAATGGATTTTTTTTCTTCCCTGTTGGCATGGGCATATTCCAGGACAAGAATGCCAAGATTCATTGGGTTTGAATTGTCAAAGAGTGGTTCAGGGAGCATGAGGAATCATTTTCACGCATGACTTGGTCACCACAGAGTTGTGACCTTAACCTCATTGAAGGTCTTTGGGATGTGCTGAAGGAGGCTTTATGGAGTGGTTCAACTCACTTGTCAATACAGGATCTCAGTGAGAAATGAATGCAAATCTGGATGAAAATAAAGGGTGACATGTTGCATAAGCCTGTGGAACACAATGGCATGACAAATGTGCGCCATAATTAAAGCTAAAGGTGGTCCAACGACAAATTCAAATGGCGACTTTTTTTTGGCCGGGCAGTGTATAATGGTTTTAAATTTGCATGTGTCTGACTAAATCATAACACTGTTTCTCTTTGATTTTTGTGGTTTCAGAAACTGGACTGACAAGAGAGGTGCTTTCAACTTTGACCTTTGATAGACTTTTGATGTTCTAATGTTCTTTGTAGATTACTGCTCTTCAATATTATTGGAGTTAATGACAGAGCATCAGCAGAGAAGTATTCAGACCATCTGCAAGTATGACCCTTACAAGCTTTCAAGGTAATTAAAGACCTACAACACTTCAGGCTTCGCGAAGCTCCTCACTGTTTCCCCAACCATACCCTGAAGCCTCCTAAACACCAAACACACTCTTTTGTAGTAAACATATTTAACAACAGCCACACAGACCTTGATCATTCTTGAGCTTATAATTTATATAATATATAATACACTAGTTTAGAGCAATGTCAAGGAGTTGGATTAAATTGATCTTTTTTTATCTCCATGGCATTGATTACTGGTCTCATGCCAACAAAAGTGTCGCAGCAATGAAAGGAACCTGACCCTTATTAGGCTTCTGGCAGGCTGGTGTTTAAAATGGGCTAGGTGAGTGTTTCTGTAAGAGATTGTGTGGTGTTTGCTGTGGATTGCTCTGAGGAAAGGTGGGACTGAACTAGCCAGACATGGATTTAGTTGCTTAAATGTTTTGGTTAATAGCAGGAGTAGGCCACCATTATACTGGAGTGCCAGTATCCAGCAGGTTTTCTATTCTACCTGGGAGGTATTCCAGAAAAGCAGGGGGGTATTCCATGAAGGTAGCTAAAGAAAGCCAGACTATCCCGATAATGTCAGACTCAAACTAACGCCATCTCTTAACTTAGCCTCAAGTCGCTCCACTAACGCAGTTCAGCTTTAATTAATCAAGGCTCATACAGGACAGACTTGCATAGTCTCACTTAGTGCGCACACCCGAGATATTTAAGAAGCTCAGATGAATGGATGAAAGAAAGATCAACCAAATGAGTCGGAAAGCGTGTAAAATGAGAGTGGTGTTTCTTTTTCTGTCGCAGAACAAACGCTGCTGATGAAGCTGTATAAAGAATACAAAGATGTAATCGCTAAAAATGCAATACTGTGGCTATAAATAAAGCCAGGGAGTTGGCTTGGCAAAGAATTACGAAAGTTACTGGTTCGATCCCCATAGCCAACGATGAATTTTCTGGGTTAAGTTCACGTGTCATTCCTATTGTATAATGTTATTCTGTATTATTTTATCTCCGTAAAATACAGTAGAATCCAGTTGTAACAGACTTCAAGGGACCTGGCAAAACAGTCCGTTATATCCAGAGTTGCTGTATACCCAGAACACAACTACAGGACACCACTTACTCATGCCACAGCCCAGCAGACACATGTGGTATAGATTATTATATTGTACATGTACTAATCCAACTTCACCTGACCAGATGCGTGACTATTAATAATCCCGACTACGTATCTGCACTGGATATCACCGGCACACCACGTGCCTTGTAGGCACGGAGCCTGCATGTTCGTTATAGCCGAACAAAACTACTGGTAAAAGCGGCTCTGGGGACCAAATTGTTTGTCCGTTATAAGCGAAATTCCCTAATATGTGAGTCCACTATATCCAATGCTTTTTCTGCATGTTCTTAAAGGTGCACGGCCGGGACCAGCGGACCTCGTCCGTTATAGACGATATTCCGTTATAAGCGAGTCCACTATAACAGGATTTTACTGTACTTTCAATCGCATCCGTGTGAAATGTTCTGCACAAATAAGTGTATCTCGTCTTTGCTTTTTCACTAAATTTAAGTGTAATCATTTAAGTGGGAGTTCCGTTCCATCAGCGTGTCTTAAATGAATCCCTGCTGGGTCACCATGGTAACTTAGGCGAGTGAACAAGTCTGCTCCGGACCAGGTTAACTGTCTCGCTTAGTTAAGCGTTGTCTCAAAGAACATCTGACGTGTGGGAACAGATTCCCAAAAGATCGTTCCATCGGATGAAATTTCGCACTCTCACCACTCATGTCATGTAATAATTAATAATAAACCCACGCACACCAGGATCAGGGTTGCCTACTCCTGGTTTATGGTTTTATAACCTTAATTAAAATTAAAAAATTGTTTTTGCTGTGTTATTTAAGTAGTGTCACATTTAGGTCAGATGTTAGATTTTTTATCAAGTGACTTATAGGAAAGAAATAATCTGATCATTCCCTACTGTTAGACAAATGGGCCATTTAATAGTTTTACACTTTACCTGTTTATACAACCAGGTTTTTTTTTAAAATAAATTATTGGGTTAAGTGCCATACTCAAGACTCAAAGCTGCAACGGCATGGAGCTCTTTTAATTACAAGTGTTTGTCCTTAACCTGTCGTATGTTTAATTAGCTCAGCGACGAACACTGCCTCATATAGTCGGTCACTTCCCGTTTAACGTGAAGCCAAGCAGGCAGTTGTGGGACTCTGGGGGAATGCGTGCACACACATGTAATTTTTAAGAAAGTTTAGTGGAAACAGATGGAAGCGGAATGTTGTCACACGGCTGCGTCTGAAGAGCCAGGCGTCGCGTGAGCCAGCTGTCTGCTCTGCGTGCTACATGTAAGCAGCGACAGCAGGTAGCAAAGGGACCCACATCATATACATATGTCTGATTGATTTCATACATCATCTCACTTGGATTTCACAAAGGCTTCTTTATCATAGGTCATATACAGGCAGGCCGTGTTCAGCCGGTTCTCTTGGGCCCAACCCAACATGAGTTTGTAATCGGCTATATTAGTTACCAAGTACCAAGTTGAAAATTGATTATACTGATTAAATATCAAGTTACCCCATTTTACTCTTGTAATTCATTATGCATCACTGATTCCTTTGTTAATTAGATATGCTGTTTTACATTTCCCATTAACTTCCCACGTTTAAGATATTTTTAGCAATAAGACTTCAAATATACGTGATATTACTTGATATATATTTTATCCTTTCACATTTGGGCAGTGCAATCTGTCTGACATTACTTACTGCTGAAAGATTATGTAAAGGTTACATGTTGGTATAATGAGCTGAAGCTGGGGAATGGTGTCAGATTTTCTGAGCGCTGGGAGCACGTGAGAGAGAATATTCTGGAGCTTTATCACTGATCATTCAAAGCGGGGGGTTTCCAGAGGTAGATTCGGCACTAAACATGATGCATGAACGAGCAGCTAAGGGCAGCTTATGAGATGTTCTGAGATTTTCACTCAACTTGCAAAGTTTTTGAAGTCTCTTGTTATACCGGCAGGGGTTATAATATCCTTGTGCCGCTGACAGTAATCCAGTGTGTTTTTTTCCCCTACTGCTCCGTTTGACAATACCGTAATTGGCTAATTCTCCTGTGATTGGTGTCACATCACAAGGGACATCCATTAGATGGGTTATTCATCTGAAGACGGGACAGAGACAAAGGAAGGAGGCACGTGTGCGGCCTCCTCTCTCTGTGACTAGTACACAGACCTTCTCCGTCTTTTAGCTCATGCATGCACATACGGGGCACTCACAAACTGTGCTTAAACCCTGGAGACATTCATCCAGGAACATTACGGACAGCTTTTGGTGCAAAAGTGTGTGTCTGCTCTACCTAGAATGAACTGCACACTTTATTTTTAGCAATAGCTGCTTAGGATCCCTCAGCAGTGTCCCTAGTGGGCCTGAACCAGCACCCTACCCTCCGACTTACACACACTCATTCACGCATCTGGAGATGTGAAACAGATGGAACTTAATAAAGTGGTGCAACTCTATACTTTTTGGAGTTCTAATTAATTGCTTGATAAGGTACGTTAATGAAGTGGCATCTGAAAGGTGACCAACAGTAGGATGTGTTGTTCACAGAAGAGCCATATGTTACATCTGATATTAACTTTTGATCGTAACTTTTGACTTTTTGATATTAACTTAATTGAGATGTAAGATTCTGGGTACAAACAACTTCAAATAATACTTGCCCTGCTGGCATCAGTTTTGTAAGGATTGACATCCTGTGCGATATTGGTTGTTTAAATTTGCTCACAGCACTACTGAGTATAATCAAGAGTTTATGGTAACAGAAAACAGCTTTAAATATGAGCTCCATGGTGCAGGATCTAAACTCACAGAAGAAGCATAACGTCTGACAGGACCAAACTACAGCACTTAAGTACAGGATCGATGACAGCCCTGCCTTTTTGGTCGTTTCTCTTTCTGTTTTGGTTTTCCGTGATGGTCTGACATTTGGCACACAGCAAGTTAGTACCAGTGATTTTTGGAAGGGACACTGCCATGCTGGTCTGGGTCTTAGGTACCTGGATGGGTTTATAAATAGTGTCCAGGTAACCTTCCACCATCTTGGCCCAGGTGAGCAGGTTGTAGCTATGAGGGATTCATGGTTCCCACAATTACTTGCTCCGGTTACTGTAGGTGCAAAGGCTGAGATCTTAACTTTGGTACCTCCGTCTATGTAAATGACAAGAAGATTACATTTTACCCAAAAGCCTCTGGATATAAATACAGCAGTCACTTGAGTAAAAACTCTCTCATTGCAGGTTCAGTTAATTCTTGGTCAAAAGGATTTTTCATTATGATATGTTAAGTTGCCTGAGATGAGTTAAAAAAAAAACTGAACAGATTAAATCCATTGTTTTTTTTTTTTTTACCTCATTCAACCTCAAGAATACTTTTGAAAGTGATGAAATGAGGATGATAATGAACATCTTGGACAGAATTCAGGCCGTTCTCAGAGACGGAAAACACATCCGAGCTGGTGCATTGTGATTAAGAGAAATGTGACAAGATGCGTGAGAGACAGACAGTGAGTGCATTTTACTAACAATTTGGATTTAAACATTACAGAAACTACATTTTTGGGGCAGATAATTCCCCCCCGATATCAGCCTAATTAACATTCAATAATATACATAATATATTTTCTAAATTCACCAAAACACCGTGGCAGAATTATGAAAGGTGATCAATGAGACCATCTATGACTGGATTTTAAGTTTATTCATTATGTGGCCATTAGGATGAGTCAGTGTAATTCATAGTTCTCTTTGAGAATCTTTGATGTTTCCAATAAGGCATCTTAGCATTTCAGTATCTTCGTCACATCGCTTAGGTCACTGTTTCCGTCATATCCAAAATGACAGCCCCCCTATCTGGCCAGACTTATCAGCCTAGTTTTTTTTTTTCCTCAAGACTCCCATCTGTTAGAACACTATTTATTTGGAATCATCTGTATCTGAAACGCACATTCTCTGGCAGCCATGGTGACCGTAGATGCTTCATACCGTGATGCATGGCTGCCTTTGTCCAGTATTGAGTGTGTGCAGTGATGGGACTGTTCTGGTCAGAGTAATACATGGCAATAGGGGATCCCGCTGTGTCCCTTTCTTTATGGAAAAGTCTATCTATCTATCTATCTATCTATCTATCTATCTATCTATCTATCTATCTATCTGTCTGTCTAAATCATCAGATGTTTGTTGGATTACAACCAGATGTTCCTCTCGAATGGCTCCTTCACCACCCGGTGTTCGTTAAGCCAGTATAATTAGCCTGCTGTGTAATCCCCATCACCCAGGGGAAATCATCTTCCTAAAAATAAATAAATAAACCTCAGTTCAGGTATAAAACACAGAGACCGATATTACTGGACAGCATACCAGGATCTCTCTGCATATTCAATCTCTGACGGATAACTCGTGTGAAGGCCTGGTTTGATTACCGTGTATACAGCTGTGTAAATCCTTTGCTAAGCAGTGCTAACAGTTCAAACCCGCTAGCCAGCTTTGGAAGTGAGAGGTGCAGAATCACAGTGCATAATTCTGGCAAAAAACATGGAAACATTTTTTAAAAGGAGCAGATGTATGACAATTTGTATGCCTGCAAATAGGCACACAGCAAAATACGCCAGGAAATCACCGAGCCTTTATCAGAGACCAACCAGCTAAAAACCCATGTTATGCTTGATCCTAATCACCGTGTGGAATAATCCTAGCATGCCTGGATATTTTAGCTAAGAGTAGAAGTTAGCACGCTAGCTCATAAACCTGCATGACCTGTTTCGCTAAAATACGAGTAAATGGTCAACTGTGGCTTCATTCACAGTAACTTTTTTTTATGGATTGTTAAAAATTGGGAAAAGGCAGCTGAAGATGTGTTGATTTGCATGTCTGTTCAATGCTTTTGCTACTGCTAGTTATTTGTGCCATTTAATTATAGCGGACATGAAGAAAAAATGAAGCGTTACAGCTTTTCATAGGAAATGAAAACACCTATTTTAAAAAATGTTGTTCCGCAGAATGATATGTGCATATGCATTTGTAACAAAATCATGTATCAAAGTGAAAATTAATGGTAATTGATGGAGCTGAGCACAGTAAAGATAAATACAGGAGCCAGTGCTGGGCAGTGATGTTGCTTTTCGTTTTGTGAGACCTGTGTTTTCGTTTGATTTGTGCTTCCGTGCTCTGTGTGGCACAGAGGTCGTCCCTCCCTACAGTCCTCTCTCTCTTTCTTTTTCAGGGGGGTGGGGGCTGTTGATAATCCTCTTCCATCTCAGTTCCTGTACCCGCAATATTTTGGTCATCTAGCACCTTGTAAGAGAAGGAGGGGGAAGAGGCACACTCTGCTTACGTATTCAGCAACACATAACTTTCCAAGGCTCTCTCCGTGTAGCTGTTAGAACAGCAGTCAGCCATAAATTAATTATGGATTCCTGCTCTGATAGGGACTGCAGCTGAACAGATGACAGGAGTACGTGCTTTTCTTACAAGTAGCCGCTCTCCTGCAGGAAGTCTCCCACTCCGGTGCGGATTCCTTGGGAATGATAATTAGAAGGAAGCTTCAAGCATTTGGATAAGCGTCACCCGCCGGCCAAGGGAGCTGGAAAGCGGCTAGCAGGACGCACAATGGGGAAACCCAACTCCTTCTTACAAAGACGCAAAATCCAGCATATACAAAGGGGACTTGTCTGTGAGAAAGGCAAATGTGTGATCCTCCCCACACACAGCTCATCCCCAAATCATCTGTCATTTGGTGTCTTATGTTATGGTCGATTTCCTGAGTGTACCACATAAGGGGCTACAGGATGCCTAGATGGATGAATGGATGTATGGATGGATGTGTGTTTTCCCTGGCAAGCCACGCCTCCTTTTGGGTCACATGTCAATTAGATGTTTGAGTACGGGGTTCCTACTATTTTCATGTTTCCTCCAAAGCCGCTTTAGGCAGAATGCACTTATGCACTCTGTAAAATCGACATGGACCCTTATACTGTTTTTCTACTGTTTTCTTAAGCCGCAGCAAGGCCAAGTCAGAGTGGATTTATAAAATATATACAATCAGGACTGTCAAACAAATAGTGTTGACTATGATGACATAGTGATTCGCAGGTTTACTTTGGGTAAAATCCATCCATATTTCTTACTTATTATCCAGTACAAGGTCATGGTGAGTTTGGCATCTTTTATCAGAATTGTAGGACAGAAGGTAGGGATCAAATGTAGGCACACTGTGGGCAATTCAGAGACAAGAGTTCACCTTACCACATGCTCTTGCAATGGCAGGGGATATGCAACTGTACACACACACACACACACACGCACACACACACACACACACACACACATCTCAGCCCACAACCCTACATTCCATCCCCTTAGTCACAATGCCAAGATTGTATGAAACTATTCTATGTGTAAATAAATGCAGCAATAGTCTCAATACAAGAAATGCGCGAATGGGCACTGAATTGTCACATGATAGTAAAACTGCATCCACAGCTAAATGGACCCTTATGCTAGACCCTTATGTTTGCAGGCCCAGTGTTCAGGACCCCATGATACACTTTCACTTTTTATGGTCACTTACTTGCAAAGCTGAGAGAAAATGAAAACTCTAGGCAAGTAGGAAAATGGATGGATAGATGGAAATATAGATTTGTAGCACTGATTGGGAAACGCTTGGATTTTTAAACACAAAAATAGACAGACATCGTTGCCCAGAAAATTGAAATGTGGGTTCAATCATGAGTCCCGCATGACCAGGTTCCCTGAATTTTAGGCTACAACATGCTCCCCTACCCCAATGTCTAACAGTGTTTTTGACACTGAACTCATAAGCATCCCACTCTAATAACACTTGTCTGGTGATGGAAACTGGAATAGCCCACTCAAAAATCTCCCTTTTTATCAACACTAGACAACTACACCGACTCCACAAACATGTCTTTCACACTAAATGAAGCACCAACCTTCTCCTAAATCACATTCTGCATAATGGGAACACAAACAGGCAGGAATCACATTTCCATAAACGTCCTGTCACCTGCCAGGGGAAAGCAGTACTTCTGCATGTCTTTACGATATGTTTTATTTAACCCAATTAACTGACATCGCAAAGGCAGCCGCCGGCACTCCTGACACATTGCAGTTAAAGGATTACTAATTTAAGAAATTAGAGTCTTCGGTCTGAGCTGAGACTGAGGCACGCAAGAGCTCATTGGAGAAAGGTGAAGGGCCACCGCCACGCTGTCAGGAATTTGAAAGCAGACTGGAAATCCCAGCATGCACCCTCAATGAAACGTGCCCCATTAGTGGCATCCAACTCTTTGGATATGGAACAGCAGCGTAACACACCTTGGCTCTCTGCTCACGTCCACCGCCTGTGCTCTCCCCATATGTGGCTGCCTTGCAGTGCACCAGTAAACCTGAGTAATCCTGGGCAGGTTTGTTACGGCGCTGGCACATGACTAGCGACGTGCTTTGAGCTTCACGCCTGCTGCTTTCCAGCCCCTAAACCTTCAGGCTTCTGTAAGAAATTCATACTGAATTTATTGGGACATTTTATGCATGAGGTCTTGTGAAAAATAGATAATGCGTGGATGGAGGTTTACATAGTCCTCTGTAGCCATCGACACTGAGTGTTCAGAATGGTTTATGGTGTTGTTAAATCATGCAGGCTTTTTTGTCGGCCTACACCCTACAATGAATGAAAATAGGTAATTCTCCAAAGTGGCCAAATTCCCGGCATAAAAATCACAAACGATTGACACAATGTGATTAATAATGACATTGCTATACCCATGTGATCCATAGGCTGTATTACTTATGCATTTCTATATTGCTGTGACTGTGAGCTAAATTAACAAACACCTACATATTATCCAGAAATGGTGCATTGTGAATGAATGAATGACATACTTATCTACTATAGATACACTCCAGAGCGACGTGCCTGTCGTCATGTGAAATCTTCCTTGAGGTTATACTGCTTATAAATCCCATTATATCTAAATGTCTCTATGCCTGGATAACAGGACACCAGTGCAGACAAGTGGGGCTCTGTGGGCTGTAGGTTTGAATGCCTCCTCCAGGTTATATGTCTGCAGTTTGCATGTTGTCATTGTGTTGTGCAGGTTTTCTTAAAAGACTCTATTTTCCTCTTGCAATCCAGGAACATGCAACCATTGGCATCTCTAAATTTCCCTTAGTGTGTGGTTGTGTCTGTGTGCCCTGTGGGAGACTGGAACCCCATCCATGGTGTACCCCTGCCCCGTGGGGGACTGGAACCCCACCCAGGGTCCACTCCTGCCCCATGGGGAACTGGAACCCCATCCAGGGCATACCACCGCCCTGTGGGAGACTGGAACCCCATCCATGGTGTACCTCTGCCCTGTGCTTTGAGGGTTAGGCTCCAGGGTCCCTCGTGATCCTGACCAGCAGAAAAGGTTGGAAGATGGATGAATGATACTGATAATGAAAAGCTGACTTGACGATGGAGTCCTCAGAGGCCCAATTCAGGTCATGCAAACAGTGTGGTTTTTCCTGCATTAGGCAGCAATTTTTACAAACTGAAAGCAATACAAGCAAATGGCAGAACAGGTTCATTCTCCACAGGCTACTATAACATGCATATTTTCCCACTTAGAAGAATGCATCCCCCCCTTTTCTCTGGAATGCTCTGGCTTAGAAACAGGGTTTGTGTTCCTTCCCTGCAAAGAAAACATAATGACTGCAAGAAGAAAAGCAGACTTGAGTAATGGGAGGGAACCTTGATAGGTGATTTCATTTCATTGTTACTGTTTTATCATTCTATATTATTTTATATTGAGGCATCAGGGTTAGTGTATTTCTCAAGTTTGAATTCAGCTTCATAAAACAAAATGCCTCATTCTTTTATGATTTCAGATTTAAGAAATATTCCTTACACTAATGGAAATGTGTATAATTTACTTTCTTGGCAAGCACCGGTGCGATGAAAAACACATTATTTATATAGTTTGTGGCCAAAGGCATGAAGTTGATTGATTGATTGATTATATATTGTTTTGCTTACTTGGCATGAGGATACTGTTTTTGAAGAAAAATATGGCTGCTTGGGAGATATGCCTGAAATATTTGTAGTGGAAGGTTTCTTCACATATATGCCTACTGCATTGTTTCTATGAATTCAAATAATATAGCTACCATATTTCTGGGAATGTCGGCCGACCTACCTTCGGGGATATGGAGCTCTTCCTTAAAAGCCCGTTAACCACAACTCAGAATACCATGGATTAACTCCTCTCTGATAACGAATTGCCAAATACAGCATGCAGCAGAACAGGCAGCAAAACTGGCTGCATTAATGCTATTGAAAGTCAATTATATAACAGAAATATGTCATGGATAAGGACCCATATACAGTGGGCAAAGTGACAGCTGCATCTGTATATAAAATGTTGCAACTCAATTATATCATGGTGGCTGTAAGTGTTAATAAACCGCTGGCCTCTGTAAGACCTGTGGGAGCTACGTAGTAAAAGTGATTTATTATTTTTAATAGCAATAATATCACACATATAAATGCTGGAATTTATCCTAATATGCTAATAAGTTATGTTTTGTTATGTTTTAGAATATAATATTGAGTAGTAGGGTCTAGCTTTGCTCTAAGGTGACTGAATTTCTTACAGTTTTGACCACATAATATCTTGCAGATTTTTAATTTTAAGTGCTGCTGCGCAGCTGACTGATATTATTGAACTCATTATTGAAGGCATGGTTAAGTCTTCCGACCTACATTGTCTAATAGAGGTGGTATATTGACTTACACACTCCAAAGAGAGCTTTCTGTTTGACTCGTACTCAGCGCATCCAACAGATTCCCTTTCTGGATGGTTGAGAATCCAAAAATGAATCTCCAAGCAGGTTTGATGTAATCGGTACTGACAAAACATTGCTTTTTGGATTTGAAAGCTCATCACTTAATCAAGAGTTGTGTCTTTTACTTTTTAACAGGCTATCACCATGTTCCACTGACACAACAGATGTCCCGAGGTTCTTGAAGCAACTACAGGTAAACACAGTACTCCGGTTTCAATACAAAATTGTCATGCGAGTACCATTGTTTAAAAATTGACATTACTTTTGTTTAACCAAAATCAGCAGACATTTTGGTAACATTTGGGCACAAATAATGTAGTACATTAGTTTACTCTTACTTAATGCATTAATTAACCAGCAACTAAGTCTTAGGTGCGCACTAATCCCATGTTCATTCATCATTAATAAATCATGACAGTTCATGTATTTCATGCAGGAACTATACCAGTTACACGATTATTTGTTCTTCAGTAGTAACCGTGAGTGATTTGTGCCCTCAAGTAGTGTCGCCAACATTTTGTTTTTAACCTTCCAATGCTGTTGGGGTCGGCACCGACCCGTTTGTAAGTTTTAAATGCATAAAAGCACCACATAAATTTGTGTACTGCATCAAGGCTTTTTGACTTTGTCAAGAACCTCTATTTACACAAACAAACAAAAAACATTCACTAAATTATAAATGCTCTGGTCAACATTATAACAGCTCTGGTGTTATAACCGACCTATTTTTACAGTATGTTTAAAATGCATAAAAGCACCACATAAATTTGTGTAATGCATCAGGAACCTCTATTTAAACAAAATAAATAAATAAATAAATAAATAATTAATTCACTAGATGAGGCGTGCTCAGACATGTAAGGCAAGATAAGACCAATTCAGTTTATTTATTTAATTCACTTGAGGCTTACTTTACCATTATTTTTTATTGAAAATGAGAGGTATGCTGTCAACAGAAAGGTCCAGAAAGCCACACCAAAAATATAAAAAATTAGAAAAAGATTAGAAAGCCTAACAAGGTAACCAAGAGGTAAGAAACAAATTGGATGATAAATAATTGTTTTGAGGGTATTTTATGGCTGATTTAAGACACAGGTCAGCACCGACCCGTCTAAAAAAAGAGATACAGAAAGCTAACACAATCTGAAGGTTAATTAAGAAAGCAGAGTCAGAAAGACACGCAGTTAGCATGATTTGATTTTGAGGAACCAACAAACATAATTGGCACACTTGGCCCTTGATCTGGGTGACAGAAGAGAAGTAGTCAGCGACTGGGGAAGTCAGTCCTACAAACACACAAAGGACCGGGGAGGTCTGAAGGGGACTTGGGAGCAAAGGTAAGTAAAGGCAGGATGCAAGACAGAGAAAAAGTGCTAGCATGCTTTATCACACAAGACAATACCTCACACTGAGTGCTTGGGCTGGCAAGGCTAAATAGGCAGGAGCAGGTGATATAATTAATTAGGGCCTCGTGTGCAGGCAGGACGTGACAGATTTTTAAAATAGCGGAAACACAGTGTCAACAGTGGCAGTATAACCAAAAGAAGCTTATGTTAGATGGTCAGCTACTTATATATTAATTCATAATCCAAACTGGTATATTTTATTATTCCGAATAACCTGTGGTGGAAATTGTTTGTAGTTACTGACTGCGTAGTACACAGATACACAATGGATAAAAGCAGAATTGCTCTTCTTTTTGTAAGAAATGATCTATTACCTTGCCCCATACCATTATGGCTCCTCAAGCAATTTGACCGTTTTGAACACACACACAGCTTACTGTAGTTAGCAAGCAACTACCAAACCAATCTACTAAAAATTACTGAGCTCTCATAGAAAATTAAACAAATGACCAAGCTCAAAACCCAATGATAATGACTTTATCATACAATATTTACAAATGCCGATGATAAAAGATGTCATGCAAAACAATAATCTGTCATTCTGGGTTTCAACGAAAAGCTTATGTACCCCTGCGTCCGACGGGCATTGAATGCTGCAAGCCAACACTACGGACATCATGTGAAACTTGTCATTCATGAGCATTAATGTTACTGGCAGTTTATACTGTCTTGCTGAGATGTCTCCCAGTTGTGATGCTGAGAAGCCTGACTTCCAGGTGGGACTGAAATACCTGACTACAAGTCTGGGCCCTATTTTTCACTGGCGCAAAGAGAGACACAAAGTGCTTTTGCTTCATGTTTCATAACAGCACATTCTTCATGTTCAGGCCAAGCATGCATGTTTTCAAAATAGCAAATGATTTTGCACTCATTTCCCCCTCGTAGTAGTGGCTCAAAATGACATTAAAGTTTGGACCAGTAAAAAGCATGTCTACAGTCAGTGACAAAGTGGCTCGTTAAGAAACGTGAGGGTACACGACGCTCGTTACGGACACGGGTACGCGCTGGAGGTGCACTAATGGTTTTTTGTTATTTTATTTCATTCAACTGGTCGTTTCTCGTAATAATACTGTTTAATGAAACACCAAATAATATTGCAATACCGGGCAGACCGAGGCACTGCGAGTGCCGCAAATGATGAGGAGATTTAGTTATGGGGGAGAACCAGGTTCTTTTATTCAGTCCTTCAGAAGACTGACACAAGCAGCCAACAAACACCAAACCAAACGTTCTAAGGAAATGCAGGGAGGTCAGATGCCAACCGGTAAAGCTCACACATGGTGGGTAATTTATGCAATGCCAATGACATGCGAGGATCGTACAGGGTTCACATAGGACACGGGCCACGCCACATTTGCACGCCACATTTTGGCAATTCAACTTAACAACAACAACAGTACAACAAGGGGCTATTTACAATTGCCCACAAGCATGCCGGGATATGCTAATCCCCGCCAGTGCTACAATATTTAAAGTAAAGAATAAACTGTCATGAAAAATAATTTGAGTTCATTATCAGAATTATGTATTGATTATAGACTATTTAACCAATCAAGACACATGGGTATCTAAAAATACCAGGTAGGTATTTCTTGCTTAATTAACTGGATAATTAGTCTGATTTAAGGTAGTCTGGGCTAAATGGACTATATCTTCATCCACTTAAATATAGCTCAGACTACCTTAAATCTGACAAGCTATCCAGCTAAGCAAGAAATCCTGTATCGTGAAATACCCCCCAGGTTGAGCAGCAAGCTTCTGTTTTCCCTGTCTCCTGACATCATTATTCTCTTTTCCGAGTGGATGATCTGGTGATACCTGAAAACGAGGACACACTGGTTGCTACCTCATCCCACGCCTGCTTCACCTCGAAAGGCTTAGGGGGAACAGTGGTGCTCCCGTAAAATGATGTACTCACACCTTTTCACCTCACGCACCAGCTCATCCGTTTCCTCAGCCGAAAACCGATCTGGGTTCGCTAGATAAACGCGCCATAATAATAGCGATTCACCGTAGCTCATGCACCCCTGCCTTTTAAAGGCGAGGTGACGTGCCATTCTGGTTGGTTTATTGCATATTTCACTCAAAACAGACCTCTGAATAATTAAGAGAGTTAGGGTAAGCATTTTGCAGCTTTCGCTGGCATTTAGTCTGTTTCTTCCTCTATAAAAATATAGCAAAATAGATTTGGACAGGCCCAGAAATGTTCGCTGCACCTTGCACTTTACACTTTGCATTAGATCGTCAAATTAGAGACCTCAATCTGTCAAATCAACGTCGCCTATGCAAAAACAAAGTATGAAGCTCTCATAGACTCCAAGTGAAATACAGCGTCTGGGGGAGCTCTGAATACACACAATCAGAAAATATTCACCAATAAGCTTTCATTTATTCTCCAATTAGACAAAGCGTACATGAATCTTGAATAGATTTCCATTGAAGTTCAGCATCAATGGGAGTCTATGAGGTATGGGTAACCTGGTTTCAAAGAGAACATTAATGTATGTTGTCAAAAGCAACTTCTGTGAAGTGATCAGCCCTGTGATTCAAACAGTAAGATAGATAACACAGATTTATCACAGATAAAATTAATTTACACTGATACATTGACTAATTCATTTGCCAGCTTTATTGGGGGAAGCCGTGGTTTCCGTGTCGACTTAGGAGACTCGGTTGCCGTCTGCCGTCCTTACGATCACAAGCACAGCATCCCAACCTGCTTACACACTGCGCCACAAATCAGGTAGAAATCAGAATATCTCTGTCAACAATTTCCAGTTGATTAATTTGCCAAGATTGTTGTCATCACTTACTGAAGCGATATCTACACCACCGAACAAACCCCCTCTATGGCATTTTGTGTGTGAACAAAAACATGTGACATCTTAAAAATATTAAACACAACCTGAAACTTCTCTGAAATGTTTTCAGACATGCCACAGAGCTGAGAACTGCTGCCATGGGCATAAAACCATTCGCATTTATAAAAGAGGAGGTCATTTATTTTTGAATTTTAATGAATAGAGTTATGTCATTTGAAATGGACATTTGCACTCCGACTGAATACTGATTGATTAATGCTGGTGTACTTTGGTTGTCATAGCTGGAATTGGACTCCAAGACACTGGGCCACTTGTAAACGAATCTCTACCTGCACCGGTTACCGATTTTTATATTTTCCGCCAACAGAAATCGACAGATTGTCCTACATGTAACTGTTAATGAGCTCTTTAAATTTCTTAAGCAGCCTCCCTGTACTTCTGCAGTTTGTTGGTCCTCCCCCTGCCTCCGAATGCCTCCTTAGGTTCCATAACAATGCTTGCTATTCAGTGTTTTTGGTAACACTTTGCTTAAAGCTGTCATCTATAATGCATTATAGCTACCTTCATAATGCATTACTGTGGTTGGTGTAAGAATTAATAAAGCATTACAGCATCTTCTATTCACAGTCATAAGGGATTATAGTGTACTTCATAAGTTCCAGTGGAGGGAATATGAACGTATATGTTGTCAAAACAACATCTGTGACATGATTGTCAGTGTGCTTCAAATAGTAAGACAGATAACACTTTTACTCACAGACAAAATGAATTTACACTGATATACACTGAATAATTCAATACTTTTGCCAATTTTTTGGGGGGGAAGCTGTGCTTCCAGAGTGTTTGCAGGTAAAATTGCTCTGCCGTCCTTACAATCACAAGCACAGCATCCCAATCTGCTGAGTTACACTCTCCATGTTTTTGGTAACCCTTTACTTAAAGCTGTCATTTGCAATGCATTGTAGATACCTTCATAATGCATAATAAACACGGATTTAATGTGTTACGCCTTTTTGTAAATATGTATAGCCATGTTTATAATGTTTTTTGAATGCATTGTAATGTGCTATGAATGTGTTCATATGTTCTTATAGACTTGACTTTAATAAAAAGTGTTACTGTGTTTCCTATGTGTTAATTCTCAGAGTATTCAAAAAAATGGCCTGTAACACGGAGTGTACTGAATCGAGATAAAGTGATATTAATTTGTTCATTTCAGGCTTCAGCCAGGAATAGATGTCCCTATCAGAAATACCACCTAGGACACGTTAAGCTAAAGTCATATCTGGGAACCTTCTGCAGGAGGCCTTCAGCAAGTCAAGATCAGTTTGTTCCTAATTGATTTGGCTGCTACCATTTAATGAGTAAAACACTGGAGCGACTGCAGCCATTGTGCTTCTTTATCATCAAATTCGGCAGGGCTTGACATCCAGGCTCTCTGCGCTCAACACAGTTCCCGTGTCGGGCGCCGGCTTGTGGTGCCGAGTCTGACTCCAGCTCTCGGCTCTGTTAGCACTCGTGTTCCTGGACCCGAATTGAAAGTGTCAGCTTGACAGTGGCTACAGGGACACTCAGCAGCGTTGCTGAGCTGTCAAGATTCTCCTCCTCCTTCAGGCAGAAGATTCAGCAAAAAAATATGTAACGCAGAGAGGAAAAAGCACTCACACATAGGCACACACACACAGACACACACGACTCACTTCAACAAGTTTGTCTCAGAGCTACCGATCCAGATTTTCTTTGTTCAAGTCAGAAAGACCAAAGCAGGAGATGCATGGGACCACCTCAAGGATGTCTAAAAATAACGAAGTATTCATTAAACAACAAGCGAGTCCTGAATACTTCGTTGTTAAAAGTGGTTCAGCCTGCCGACATTTTTCATCCGGCTTCAAATAAATTATTAAGAGGATAAATATTATGTTTCAATTTTGACATTTATCTTGATATTTTATTCATGTGTCATTTAATAACTACACTGGAAATATGCAAATGTGGAATTTTGCTGCATTACCAATTAAATGTGTGTCAAAGCTAATTTTTTAAATGTATATTATAAATAATATTTTATATGTCATATGCACTCAGTAGTGAGTTTATTAGGTACACTGTCCTTTTAATCCAAACAACAAATGACACGACTACAAGTGAATGCACACAGTGCACAGACAGGGTCAAGAGGCTCACTTACTGTGCAGCTAAGCTTTAGAGAGGCGAAGTCGCACCATGATCGTTGCTGCCAGACATGGTGGTTCCTGCATCTGAGAAAGTCGCCCTCCTGGGATTTTCACACTACAGAGTTTACAGAGAATGGTGTGATAAACAAAATGCATCCAGTCGTTTCTGTGGCTGAAAACCCCTTCCTAATGAAAGCGGAGCAGAGATAAATGCCCAGCCTCGTTTAAGCCAACGGGAAGGCAAAAATAACAGCTCAGAACACAGTGATGTGCAGAACGGCTTCTCCGAAGGCACAGCGTGTCTGCCTTTGAAGTGGTCCCGGAGGGAAAAGTGGGTCCTACACAGTGCTACATAGGGGAACTGAACAAAACGGCTACTTAGTGTGTGTGTGTGTGTGTGTGTATGTCTATATATGCACTTTGTATAAAATATGCAGTACTGTGCAATAGTCTTAGGCAGTTAAAGAAAATGATGTTTAAATGATATTCATGCTTGTGAAAAACTATGGTATTATGTCAGCTTAACCATTTCAAAACCTCTCCTAAAGTCACCCCAGTATTTGTAGCAACCGTCCAATACACCCATGTATTTACTGACTTGACCAGTATGTCATTTTATTTGGCTCATCGAGTTATTTAACTAATTAAGTTTATTATATAATTCAGCCGTTGGTGAAATTTAACAAATTTCCTGAGGTGTCTCTAAGGAGAGGTTTGGGAAATGACGCGGTGATCTTCTAGTCAACCACCAAGATATCAGTAATTTTTTGGAAAACACAAGAAATTCTTGTTTATTATTTATTGTATTACTTTTAATTTGCATATATTTTATTGTTAAATTGTGTTTTCTGGGAAAATATATACTTGCTAGCCATATTAATAGCCTTAAACATTTTCTTTAACTGCATAAGACTTTTGCACAGTACTGTATATGTAGGGATGTGGATGTTCTGACAGTAAGCCGTTTTAGAGACATGTCAGTTCTTTGGTAGCGCAGACTGCTCTGTTACATTGTCAGTCCATTGGCTTACTTAACATTATTTATTCATTGCCTCTTCTTCATGCAGCGATTCTGCTGTAAATATAGAGTAGTGAGAAGAACAGAGACGCAGCTAGCCAAAGCAATATCCATCCTCATATTGTAGCTCTCTGTGGTTGACGACAGCCCCCCAACGGATGGGATAGGAAGCATTTTGTAATGAAAGCTTCCATGAACTTTGACCTCTCCAGCACCAGGATTGTTGCCTCTTTATAATTTTCATGTCTCTCTTTACATTTACCATGTTTTCTTGTCTTTAGGTTTTAATAAAACAGTTTTACTGACCTCTTTTATTTCTATTCCTGGCATTGCAACTAGTTTCATGTCGGAAAATTGATCACTGGCTGTATGTCATACCCAGCCATCCAAGACTAATTATTAAATCCTGCTTCCTTATTATTGCTGCACAGAAAGACAAGGTCAGCTAGGTCATTTAATTAGAGAACTAGGCCGGCTACCAAGTCTAGCTCTGTACGATGACTGGATGCCAGGAAAAGAAAAGTCAGTGTTTTTATTTCAGAAATTATTACTGTGTTGTCATGGTGTAAGAGCAAAATGACATCATTTCCTTTTCAGTGTATTGACTTCCTTTTGGCACTGTAACCTTGTGTTCAGTAGGTCTCCTGCACCTTCAGCTTATCCCCATCTCTACTGGTAGTTTGCGCCATAGAGCCCTCCCCCTCTCCTCTCAGACACCTGCCCATTGGTCGGTTGCCGTGTCAGTCTGCACTAGAGCTCTGCCTTCAGCATGTCACCCTCTCTGCAGGTATTCATATCCCACTCCTCAATCATTCACAGAACTGATCTCGGACACCCGGCCATCTATAATGGCGTTATGCTCTGGCCCCCTGCATTGATTCGCCTTCCCCCACACCTATAGTAGGATCCACACCCTTGTAAAATACAGCCACCTATCTTGACATATCTGTCTTTTTTAATACCTCTTGAACTATCTCTGCGAAGTGAAGGACATTATATCTTACAGGTGCTGGTGGGTTGGATGGCTCAATGCCATATTTTACTGCAGGTTCAGCCTGCTGCAGCCAGCCAGCTAATGCTTAGCGTCACGGGGGTGTTCCTGTCTCTAAAGGCTCCCCATTTGTTGTGCTTTCGACCTGGGCAGTTACATTCACGCTACGTCTTCACATTAATCCTTCGGGGATGGTGTGTGGTCGGGTCCCCGCCCCCGCCTCGTTTTAGCGATGCTGATTGTTAAAGGTGAAGGGAGTACAGGAGTATGAGTGCGTGATTTGCATTGAAAGGGGAAAAATGATAAAGAGGCCTCAATGAAATTAGTTTAATCTGTATTAATGTTTACATACATGGAGCATGAATATTTTTGGTTGAATGCTGAATATGAATATTCGGTAACTCCTTAATTTAAAGGTGAACTGTTCTACAAACAAATCAAATGCATATTTAAAGATAAATTGCTTTCTCAAGTCTTTGTGAAAATGCAGAATGTTGTCTTCAAACTGCAGTTATCGTCTTAGTGGCTGAGTAAACATCTTTAAATGTCTCACAATGCAAAACATTAATATAATAAAGTTTGTGGCTGTTACTAACAAAATGTTACACATGTTTTGTCACCCGTACCTAAATCAAGAAAAAAAACATCTTTTTGGCAGAATGACATGCAACAGCCAACAGGAGCCTTTTGCTATAGACACGAGTAAAGGTAACGCATTTCTGCAGGTTTCAGCCCTGTTTTTCCCATAGTGCAATTAGTCTACTCTCCTGACATATTGCTTAGTAAATGGTTGATAGTCTCTTTCACTGTGATGAATACCAAGAGGTCACTAGCTGTCATGACCAAATCGAAACAAGCTCTCTTTAATTTTTCATAGGTGCCAGTGAAAAAAGCCTTTTGCCCATTTCTGGCACATGCAAGATGTATAGAGTTGCTGATGGCGGAGTGAGAGGATTCTGGGAGCGGCTGGCTGGCCCCTCCTCTCGGACAGAACCACAAGGGTGATGGCATAAGCCAGATTTTCGGCTGCTTCTGGTGCACGCCAAAGGAGGACGCTGTTGCTGCGGTAACAGGGATGCGGGGGGAGAGAATGGATGAAAGGGAGACTTGGTGCTACTATCACGGCACAACATTTTTGATAACATGTCCAGCAGATGTGATCCTAGCGATGCCTTGCAGTCCAGCTCGGAGGCCAAGGGAGTCCGGTAGAAGGCTAGAGAAGGAAAAAGAAAATATAACTAAACATCCTTTGTTCCAGTACCGGCTCTTGCGGAAAGAGGCTTTTGCATTTCCATGCAGCTGCTCGCTCGTCACTGTCGCTTTTCAAAATGCCAGATGCCGACCGTGCTGTTCCTGTACTCACCGGCACACAATAATCGCCTCTTCCAAGGGGCTATGTTACGAAGAGCATTTTTGTTTGCTTGTAATTGCTTGAAAAATAGGTGTGTTGCTTTAAACCATCAGCAGGGATACTGATGCATGCGTTCCTTTTCCGCATAAATGTTTATAATCTTGCGTCTCTGTGGTGTGGATCTGTCTGTGCTCCCCCTGTTTTACATGCTTATGTGACTCTGGTCTGAGGAAGTGTGCAAGTATGAACTCAAACGTAGACTGTGCGCGTTACAGCAGCATCAGGCTATTTTGTTGACCATTCTGCCTCTGTCTCCCATTGTCCAGCTGAGACATGAGTTTCTCCAGCTCTCACCCCTCTTTCCAGGAGCCAGGCAGGAGGACTCAGGAATGATTGGAGTCGTCACCCAATTCTCCCGGTAAGAAAAACTGGAAACTGACATCCACCTGATTGGTCAGTGAAGCCACAGCAGTAGCTGGTGGAGACGCCTTGTCTCGTCTTGTTATTAGCGCTTTGTTCCCTCAACAACAGGAACTTGTTCCAGAACATTCTTTGGGTCGAAATGATGCAGCCCAAGTCCAAACTGACACGTGTCCTAAGTTATCCGGAGGTTTGAGGGCTGATGCATGGACAATGGACCTGAGCTTGGTTATTAACTTGATGTGCCCGGCAGTGAGGGCTGCATGCCTCACCAAGCTGAGAGGAGCACTTAAGCAAACCAGGCTGCAAAGAGGCTGAAGACCACGGGAATGTGACATCATCCAGCCTGACCGTGTGACCACAGCTTAACGTCAATGTCCCCTTTGCCCTTCAGATCGGCTGTCTGTGGGAACATCACCATGGACATCCCTCTTGAGAGCTTCGTCTTTGGGCTTCAAAATGGAAAAAAAAGCTGGGTGGGGAGGGGGTGATCAAGGGATGTAGTTCCCCCAGCACTTCGGTTGTTCCTCAGATTTTTTGTTCTGGGCCTCAGAGGAAGTCTTTTGAAGACTCATCCCAATTAGTGACCACCGAAGCAGCAAAGATGGGATGTGGCGGTGGACAAGGTCCTCGCTGATCACCAGCCTGTTCCGCCCGCAGTTGTAGCCCAACGAAGGCCTTCCTCTTTTTTAAGCCTCTGAGCATGAGCACCACCTCTTTGAATCGCCACACTGCTGCAATACCCCATTTCTCTCAAAATCCCCCGGCTTTGTGAGTCAGTCTTCAGCTGGAATGGTCTGAATGTGGACGGGTGTCTCTCAGGCTGTCATTAGAGATTCGCTTGTTGGGAAATGCGGCTCCGTCTCTCAGCATAGCCTGGCTATTGTTCTGTGGTAACTGTCAGCAATTTTTAATTTCTTTCCATATATGTACTTAATTATTGATGAATTCACTGGCTGAGGATGCCTCATAGATATGGAAAGTGAGGAACGTCTATTGAGAAAACAAGCCTTCGGAGATGGAAGCGATGTCCTTGACTTGCAAACACACTTGTAGGATGCGTCTCAAATGCCGATCAGATAAATTTACTGCCATTTACTATCTGCATCACTGTGTGCATGCGAGATGGATATATTCTAACTGTATAAGATCAATTTCCAGAGCACACACCCGGACAGGGAGGCCACCCTTCTATAACCTTTTCTATGACCTTCCATCTGCATTTTCCCCTGTGCTGACAACACAGAAGTCTTTTTGTTTCGTTTGTTTTTAATCTCCACAGGTTTTATTCAGCCCCCTCTACTCCCATCCCAAAATAATGTCCCCTTTCATTCTTGCCTATTTCATGTTTCCTCTTGTCTTTTTATATATTTATTATCATTACTGGATGGATGGATGGATGGATGGATGAGTTATAGTTGTTAGGTTTTAGGTTTCCTGTATAAGTCACACTCTACATTAGTTTATTAATTATCAAATGTACTTACGATCACAATCTTAAAGACCCAGTATGCTCATTTGTGGGCAAGCAAAAAGAACTAAAAAAATCTGACTGTAAAGTTATGGTTAAATAGTATTTGAATTTTTGGTAGCACAACTTGTCGTATCCCTCTGAAAATGCTTTAAAAGATCAAGTTATTCATGAATTTCTTACATTTCTAGAAGTTCTTACACGGGTCTTAATGTACCTCCAGCACAGTGTTTCCCAACAAAGCCCTTGAGGACCCACAGTCGGTCATTGTTTTTGCTCCTTCCCAGCTCCACGTGGCCTGCCTGCGGGTTCCGGAGGATCCGATTGGGAAACACTGCTCTAGTGTGTAGTGCTTCAATTGTGCTGGAGCTCAGCTCTGGGCCAACCTCAAATGCCACACCCAATATAATTACACTTAAGATAATTTTAAGTTAAACTTTGGCATAAATACAAATTGAACTAAAGAAATGTATATTTAAATTGCTTTTGTTGTATGAAAAATAAAAACAAACATAATTGTTGTTAAAGATTAATTTGTGTATATGATGTCATTGTGATCATTGTAATCTTGGACACCTCAGAGTTTACAAATTAAGGACTGCTTACAGAGAGAGTCTGGCTAGTAAGTGAAACTTTGGCGGCAGTGTGCTAAAAAATACAGGGAGTACGCAGGCTAAGAACACCCAACTTGTAGAAAACCTGTAGTTTCAAATGGACTGTCGTATTAAGCCTATTAAAAATTCGGGTTAAATACAACGGTTCGTTATTTGTACGCGCTACTTTGTGACGCTTGTGAAATCTTTGTGGGGCTTTAGAAGTTTGTCAGCTCAAGGTACAGTACAGTACCGTATATAGGTACTTTTATTGTTACTGCATAATAATAATTACTATTTTGTACTGTATTATTATTTTTTCTGACTTACTGTACCTAAAGTACAAGTTCAACTTAAAGACAGACTTAGGGAGTGGATCTTATTTGTAACATGGGGATTGCCAGTAATTCAAAATACAAAAACATGAGACCAAAATAAAGGTGCCATATATCAATGAGGCTGATGAAAAAACATTAATTTTAGCGCAAAACCATTTACTTTGGCTCTGGCAAGGTGTGATTTGGACATGATGATGCCAAGCTGGGCTTCAACAAGGTGGGATTTGGACATAAGGAGACAGAGCTGCAGTCCGGCAAGGTGAGATTTGGACATAAGGAGGCTGAGCTGGGCTCCAGCAAGGTGAGATTTGGACATAAGGAGGCCGAGCTGGGCTCCAGTAAGGTGTGATTTGGACATAAGGAGGCTGAGCTGGGCTCCAACAAGGTGTGATTTGGACATAAGGAGGCTGAGCTGGGCTCCAACAAGGTGTGATTTGGACAGAAGGAGATTAAGCTGCGCATTCGCAAGGTGCAATTTGGACATGAGGAGGCTAAGCTGGGCTCCAGCAAGGTATGATTTGGACATAAGGAGGCTGAGCCGGGCTTCAACAAGGTGGGATTTGGACATAAGGAGGCTGAGCTGGGCTCCAGCAAGGTGCGATTTAGATATAAGGAGGTGGAGCTGGGCTCCATCTATATTTAAACCCTGATGGCGACCATATAGACAACCTTCATTATTTCATTTTGTGAATGAAATGACAATAAAGTGACTTGACTTGATTCCTCCTGAATTTTCTGGTGTCTCTTCAGGTCTTCAGGCTTCCCAAAGGCAGCTTTATTGTTGTAATGACTCTCCATCTGTCTTGCTGGTCCATCCATCTTGCCGTTTCTTGTAGTCCATAGTATTCACCAGTGCCAATTTTTAAAGGCATCAATAGTCTTCCTGTCCAGCTCCTTTATTGTCTCGCTTTCACATCCATAAAGATTCACAGGAAAGCTGCATATTTTGAACAATACTGATCTTTGTTCTTAGAGATATGTCAGTACATTTGAAGGTGTGTTTTTTTCTAGGTCATTTGATGCAGCTCCACATCTCTTTGCCTTCCTGGGTCCTTTGTTGGACATCATTTTTCCAAGGAGGAAGGAGCAGTCTAAAATTTCTATGTCTTAGACTCCATGTCACAACACTTAATTTTCTTCACACATTTTAGCCTCAGTCATGTTTTCCCTCTATTCTTAAACTCTTCTTGTGAATGTCTCAAAACTGTTTTCTCTTTAATCCATAAGTGCACAGTCGTCCACATACTGAAGGCTGTTGACGGTATGTCAGGTGAAGCAGAATGCAGCAGTGGAAGAGCTGGAGTTTACCAGGAGTTTGCTGGTGCAGCTACATCTATTTCAATTAAGTGTTCAAGGCTATCTTGACGAAATTGAGAGCAAAAGGCTAAGGACCACAGGCGGTGTCTTGAATGAGTTGCCAAACTCTAAGTACGTTACATATTCCAAGGATTCTCTATTGCAATGCTGCTCTGCAGCTGCCATTTCTGCACCTCCAATGTGTAGTGAGAAGTGTTGCCATTTTATTCTTGTAGTGAGTTTGTCAGGAAAAAAAGAAATCCTGGATGTACCATTAGTCAGCTTTGACAGTGTGAACATAGGCTCCATGTTATCCCATTCGAAGTGCTTGTCCTCGACAGGGTACTAGGGGGCGCTGGAGACTCAGGCAGCATAGTGGACAAGGTCCATCACAAGGCAATTTTAATTATTAATGAATTAATTATTATTAATGATCAGATGCCAGAATTAGTTTGCATAGAATGCTTAAGGTTCATTTGAGTTATATACCCTTTATGTAATAAATGTGCATATAAAACCAACACTGATAGCAGGTTCATATTATTAATGTTGGAGCTGGTCATTTTACCTCAGTGGCCCTGGGACCCTGAACAAACAAGGCTTCACACTATGGTTACTTTTCACTCAAACGTTATTCATCCACAAAGCAACAAACCGTTGCTTACTCAATAAAACAAAAATAAACAGGAGATTAAATTCTGATTACAATATGGGACACAAACCAGCAAGCTCTGATAACTCCCTGCCAATACCTGAGCAGTCAGCTTCTGCTCCAGTTCAAGGTCCTGCATAGAACTTTGTCACAGATTCCTGCACTTATTGCCATTATCACATTTAAGTTGTTTGGGATGGTAATATAATCTTTAATGTTACATGTGTGGGAAACAAGTGAAAAAATAGCAAGTGCAGCATTGCTAAATAGCAGTTTAATACTGTGGGGGAAATAATAACAATTTACCTTAATTAGCTATTACAGTACTATGACTGTTCTGGGATCAGTGCTGAGTGGCACTGTTGACCCTGGGATCAGGGAGGCTTATTTGCATTTCACAGCATAACCTTTTCCAGGGCCGAACCAGGTGTTCTAGCAGAAGCAAACACCTATTACGGAGGTGTTGTGTGTGCCTGTGCTTACACAGTGTTATGAGGGCGTCACAGCAGAATAATTAAGGGTGAAAGGCACTTATTTCCTCATTAAAATGATGGAAAGCCTCCCTAGTACAATCCAGGGTGATAGCAGTGATATTTCCAACCACCAAGGCTCACGGGGCTAAAAAAGACAGCTATCACGTAGGGCGCTTTAAGAACGATGTTGTTATGGTAACAAATGGCTTCTTGAAATTTTAAATAAATTACACGGAACACAAGGTTAGAAGTCACGCTCGGCTCAAAATACAGATGCTAAAATAGTACATCCACACATTATGACATTTTACATTTACACAAAAGCGACCTAATTGTCTCCCTTCCACCTCACGACAGGCCATGGCCCGCGGTAAATGAATCCGGGAGATGGATCCTTAATTGGTGCCTGAGCTCCCTGTTCCCTTTATAAGAAATGACTTTGGGAGGATTTATTTTATTTATTTTATTTACAGAGAAGGATCAAAAACGGCCCTAAATCTGGTGAGGAGGCATCCACAGATGGAAACAGGCTAACACGTCAGCCTCATTGGCGTCTGTCACCTGCGCTGTGATGTCGCCTCGCACATTTCTTTAAGATGGCTGTCCTGAAAACTGTCTGGTGGCCTTCTGATGTTCCTCTGCGGATCTGTGGTTGTATAAGTGTCCATTGTTCCAATAGAGGTGCGTCACTGTTTAGGGAAAAGAAGCTGAGCTGAGTGGAACAGATGGGGATGTGTGCATTTTCATTGTTTCCTGCGCGTTTTGCTGAAGGACTCTTTTATGTCTGAAGGGAGACTGTACGAAGGGGTGCGTTTGTTTCTTAAAAAACGGACAAGGATGCGCCGTTGTTAATAACTGACCTTAATGACGACGC
>JAODKC010000064.1:20246018-20260531 GCA_026777985.1 Mormyrops attenuatus
GGATTTAAGGTAGTCTGGGCAAAATGTAAGTGAACGAATATGAAGTCCATTTAAACTGTGGTACCTTAAATCCGACAGGTTACCCCGATAAGCCAGTCACCCTGCTTCGTAATGCAGACCATAGGAGGTACTGCCCATTTAACCCCTGTGCCACCCTGCAATTTAAACATTAAAAATGTAATTTCTTTAATGCAATTGTAGTACTATCACTGTAAAGTGTAAAATATTGTTTATTAGTTTAGTTTAACTGTTAATTTTCTAATTAACATAAAATAACATAACATGTGGAACTTTAAATATCCAGTCGGGGATGATAATGGCTACCACATGGTAGAGATCTCCCTCTCCAGAATGCCTCTGGCCTTACACTCAGCAACGATCATGCTGCTCCTTAACAGAACTCCTTAATTATTCAATTTATCTGTTTAAATGTAATAACATTGAAAACTCTCACTGACCAATAGAGCAGTGCACAGAATAAATGACAGAATAAAGTATGACATTTCTTAAGGAAACTGAAAAATCTTGGGTTTTCTACTTCAGACGACCGGTTGTACTAAGTGGCCAGTGGAAGGAAGTCATCAAATAAACGTATTTTCCAGTTATGACCTCACTTCCTCCTTTTCTGATAATACATATAGAAGATCTTCTGATGGAAACCCTGAACAGCAAACCATGCTGAGTGCATTGGGCTCCTGGGTTTCAGGGCCTGCTCTGATCCCATATGACTCTCATGGCTGATTGCAGGTGATCACACTAACGGTTACGCGGCCATGCTGCAGAGGAACCACACACACACATACACACATGTGTACGGTGGGCTGGAGTGATGTCCTATGGCAAGGGAGGGGGGTATTTGGATTAATATCAGTTGTGGGCTGGCTCACCACACAGGAACAAGATTCATGAATCTACAGCTGCCCTCCCTCCCCCCAGGGTAAAGCTGTTGTATTAACCCCATAAATCCATTTTAAAACATAAACAAGTGTGCATTTCAAAGTCCCAAGGCCTTTGTGTGTGTGTGTGTGTGTGTGTGTGTCAATGTCTTTGTGTGTTTGCGCATGTGTCTGATCATATATGCATTTTAGGATGCCTCTCAAACATCAACAGAACATCTGATGTGGCGTTTAAGCCTGGGAATTCTGATACATCAAGCATGCTTTGAGCCCATTACCTCAGCAAAGGCTTTCTAGAACTCCTCACTCTCAGAAATTTTTCCAAACCACCCCCACCTCCCTCAGAGTGCCACTGGTTCTGTCAATCATAGCCTCGCGTCTTTCGTCTCCTGCAAAGCGACAAACTGCGTCACATGCTTAAAATGGACATCAAACCGGCACTGACCGCTGCTTGAACAAAAGCTGCTTTACCTGGCCCCTGTACCATGAAGTGAAATTTGTTTCTTAGCTAGATAACATGTCAGATTTAAGGTATCCCAGTTTAAACTGGACCTTATCTTTGTTCACTTACATTTAGCCTTGACTACCTTAAATCCATCAAGTTGTCTAGGTAAGCAAGAAATCCTGCTTCATGAAATAGGAGCCTGGTGAGTAACAGAGTTGTTTGGGATCTTAGTGGGGTGAGGATACATGGGCACTGGCTCCAGCTGAAAGCTGATTGGCACCCTGGAGTGCCACCTCCCCTGTCATTCCCCAATTCAAAACACATCATTGGCTAATGATAAGGTTGTCCCCTCCGTATGAAGGGGAGGCTGGTCCCTCTGTATGACCCCTCCTATATCCCCCACCAATAAGGATCCTAGAATTGCCCGAGGGATTTCATGTAAACCTTTAGCTTAATCCCGAAAGCCAACAGCCTAGTTGACCTGAGGCCAATCAGAGGGCAGCACAGAACATTGGGCTGGGGATGATTGATATTCTCTGTTAGCGAATGGCTGTAAGGAAGTCACTTTCTGTGCTCTCTTACGGTAAAAGCTGAGAAAGAAAAAAAAATGTGAATTATAAAATGTGTAGCCGGTTTCTTATTAAAGTTTAAAACTTTCCAAGTCATCGACAAAATTGTAGACAAAATAAATGTCAGCCTTCTTGAAAATCTTTTCCATTTTAATATGTCCAGAATACAAATGGTGTCCATTTCAGGATCCGGATGTTCCAAGGCTTGTTATAGTTTTTAATGTTACAAAAAAGAGATTTCTATTACTTATTTTGACTTTTTCCTGACTTACATCCAATTTGTTTTGAAGTGCATTGAACAGTGGAGCAGTAGTAATGTGACAGAGAAGTAATTGTCCTCTCATGTTTAAAATAAGGTGATAAAAGTGAGCTGGGAAAGAAAA
This sequence comes from Mormyrops attenuatus, assembly GCA_026777985.1. Lineage (NCBI taxonomy): Eukaryota > Metazoa > Chordata > Actinopteri > Osteoglossiformes > Mormyridae > Mormyrops > Mormyrops attenuatus. Next base: position 20,248,312 of record JAODKC010000064.1, read on the forward strand.
GGAGATAGAAGATGGCCAGCGGGTCTGTGTCCGAGTCGGAATGTGACCGTCGGGTTGGGGGGGGGGCAGACTTTCACATTCTCTGTCTCCCATTACATCCTGTAAAATGGAGCTTGTCTCCCTCAAACGTCGCCCTTGGCTTCCTCCTAAAGGCACGCATCATTTCCCATGCTCCGTAAGCTTGGAGTCGGCCAGGGGGCGGACGTACCCACTTGGAGGCGAAGATGAGCCAGTTAATCAGCCACAGAATAAAGAAAGGTGCTCGTTTTCTCTGGGTCTTTTGAGCCAGTGAATGTCTGGTGCATGTGTGTGTTACGCTGAGGTCAAAATAAATCAGGGTTAAATTAGATAACTGAAAAACGAAAAATGCCCATCCATCAATCTTCCACTGAAACCGTAACCCTGGAATTACAGGGTTTGCCCTGCGGTCCATTGTAGGGCACACAGACACAATATGTGCTTTTTACAGTTGCCAGTTTGCCTAATTGCAGGCCCTAAACATGAAGAGAAAGAAAGAAAGAGCCAGACATCCAAACCCAGAGGCATGAAGCAGCACTGCTGAGCCGCTGCACTATCCACCAACGTGAAGCATAAAACCAAAATTTGCGACTTATGAATAAAAATCACTCAACGCTACTATAGCAGCAGGCAGTAACTGTAGAACTTTGCTAACTTTATTAATAGTACGTTTGGCAGGCACATCGTCTTCGTCGTAAAACTTGCAGCACACCACAGACTCCCAACAGAGTCCACAGCAGTCAGAAGACAAACGCCAGCTTTGGGATAATTGCCTGTTTAAAGAGAAGACGCTTCTACACAGATCCCCTTCATGGGTTCCCTGCTAGACAAGAACAAAGAAAACTAATAAAGACAAAACAATAAAGTAAAAGCTCCACAGAGAGCAACATGCGTGCATCTTGGCTTCATCCCGAAGCGATTGCTTTCTTTTGTCAGTAACTTCCCTGCACCTGTTGTTGTTCTGATTGTTTGCGCTCAGTCTGAGGCATTTAGTACAGCTACAGCTCCGTTTGGGTCACTTAACAACCAAGTGGCGTGTCCCTTAAGAAACCAGCCATTGTGAACATGATGAATCAGTCGGAACGCATTTTAATTAACATAGCTTGTGATTATTGACTTATTTTTATATAGCCCTCTTCCCAATTTGGCCACAGTATTATTTAAAACAAATTAAGGAAAAAAACTGCTTAATGTTACACATTAAGGGGGCAGGAAACAAATGAAAGAGGGGAGTAAAGAAGAGGCAGGAATAGTAGTACAAATTATATTTAGCTAATCAGCCTCAGTGTAGGTAGCAGAGTTGTTGAGGTAATCAGCAGTAGGAAAGGATGCAAAATCCTCCGATTCGGAGGAGCATCGATAGCAGGGAGATTGCTAACTTTGTTTAGCGCTTTTTCATTATAATGAAGTGAATGTGCCTAATCCATTTATGTGGTGTAAAATGACAGGCCAGTAAGTTGCGATGTTTGGGCAGTCAGGGGGAGGGCGGAGGTTGCTGGCCTGGCCAAGACATAAATATTATAAAATGCTGAGCGCATGCTGCACTGCACCCCCGATTTGCATATTTGGGGAGGGGGGGGGGGGCTGGGTTCATTCTTACACACACAAACCTTCAAAAATTTTCCAGATGGCAAGTCATACACCCTCCCTCTCCTCGTAGGGAGGCTAAGGTATTAAATGTGTGCATGTAAAAATGGAATTCCCCACGAAAGCTAACTGCGACAAGACTTCGATGTCCCCGCCGACAGGGTCGTGACATCTTCTGAAATTCTCTGTGCGTGTAGCCAAGCCCGCTGACACGGGGGGCACATGGCGACGCAGGGGCTCCATGGTAACAGCGGGCCTTGGTTACACACACTTTCTGCAGACACCACAGCAGCTCATAATCTTGATCAAAGCACAGCTAATACTCAGGAATTAAGGAATGCCATGCTAGATGCAGAATGAGTACTTAGCCCAGTGTGCTACATCTATTCACCCATCCATATTTCATATTGTTCGTTTAGTGCAATGCCATGGTCATCTACACCACCATTACACTTATTCACATCTGTACATCCATCTGTCCATCTTCCAAAAACATTCATTTAGTATAGGGTCACCTGAGTCTGCAGCCTGTCCAAGGAATTTTTTTGGCTGTTCCAGAACTATATTTAACTATATTTAAGTATCTGAAAATGTTCCAGTGGTGCAGCAGCACAATAAGCAGAGAACAATTCTTAAGTTCTGGATCAATCCTTTATTAAAGGCTAAAAGCAGAATATTTATTTTTGCCATGTTTCTAAATAGAAATTCACTTTTTTGTTAATTCTGTTAATTTGTATATTAATACACTATTGCTTTTCCATTATAAAATATGATTTAAAAACCCGGGTCATGACCAAATTCAAGCTTAATCAAACTTGACCTCCATCAGGCCAGCTGTTTGCACGGGCCATCATTTTGCATGTACCTGACAACAGGCAAATCTGCTCATAATCATGATAAAAGTAAAGGTGTACAGTTTTCCAACACTTCTGTCCAGCTCAAGGATTTTTAGAAGCAAACCTTCTAAAGTTTAAAAAACACAGAAAAAGACTGTAACCTCTTTTTTTAGTTGGTGAACTTCATCCCATCACATTTCACCTTTTGAACATGCAACAGAACATGACAAGAGCTGTCAGGTTTTTCAGTAAAAGATGGATCAATATTCATATTGCTGGCAGAATAATCAGCTATTGGTGGTGATATTTTTACAGAATGCCTACTTGTGTGCACTTTTTAAAATGAAACATTTATATTTATTTTATTTAACAGACCCCTGGCTCCAAAACAATGTATAAGTGAGGCTAATAGCACATTACAAACATATGGTTGTCAAGGAGCTGACTAGCTTCCAGTGAATACCCAGGTATGAATGCCCAGGTGGGTGTGAATACCCACAACTGTAAGCAGCTCTGGAACAAGTGCTACACAACCAGGGGCAAATTGATGTTTCTGGGGCCCCATTCAAAAAGTCACTTCAGGGCCTCCTCCCCCCTCCCTCCCCCCTAATGTAGCAACTATTTGTGGCCAACAGCGATTCCCATGCAAATATGTGGTTTGAGTGGTGGTAAACACCATGGCTGTATGCACTGCCTTTCAAACACAGGCTGAACCTAAACAGACAAGGAAAAACCATTCAAGATCTAACTGTTCTCATCAAAAGGCAATTTAAAGACATTTAAAGTAATGAATAGCTTGCAGAAATTTTTATATTTTGTCAAACAAGATTGAAAAGACACAGTAATAAACATATATTTCTCACATAATAACTTGTGTATCAGTTTATGTACAGTTGTAATATGTATCATAATATGTAAAATCATTGAAATATAATTTTGTTTCAGCTATGACTGGTCATTATTAAATAAGCCACCAGCATTGCTGAATATGGCTCATCATTGTGCTTTGTTGCTCAATATATCATTTTCTGTACAGCATCCCTGAGATATTAATTTCTCACCCAGCAGTTGGTATATTGAGCTGGTTGGATTGTGACCACTCAGAATCCAGTATTATGGCATTGTGTGTAGGTATGAGAGAAGCTGACTCGGCAAACGCTCAACAAGGCACACATTCCCTGCTGTAAAATTGCCCAGGTTTGCTTTCAAGCCATATTCTTCTAAAACCCACCCTTTCATCCATTCTCTTACTTTACTTTAAGTTGTTTTTCTATTTAAAGGTCTTTCCATTTGTCCCCAGGGTGCATGAGACTGCAGGACTCACCGCGAATCGGGACTGCGAAAGGGATCCATTATAGATGAACCCAAATTAGCATTCTTGGGAAGTCAGGATCCCTTCACTCCGATTGGCGGATCTTTAGGCCGGGCCATGTGACCGGGCTCAGCACTGAGGCGGGCCTGCCCACTGATTGCCTGTCTGGACCGGAGAAGTGTTGTTCAGTCATTCTTTGTGAAAACACAGTCTTGCTCCGTTTTAAATTAAACATTTGACATTGCATCAAGGAGTTATTTCATCTTGATATCTTTTACTTTCGTCATGAATGGTATTAATGATAAAGTAATATTTTGTGCTACATATAAATGGAGCCCAGAAATCATAACACAGCTTTAGCAGTTTTCCTAAATGAAGCTAGCGAGCTTCCTAGACGTACCACCCGTCCATCGTCTATCGCCTGGAACTCATTCCAAGCCACGCAAGGCACACGGATGGACTCCACCATTCATGCCACATCAGTACCTGCTTAGATCCAAATGTATACAAAGATCAGATAAGCGAAGCCACATTATCAAAACAGCGACAAATAATGTAAAAGGGGTGTATTCATTTCTACTTGGTGTTTTATAGGTGAAACATTTTTTGGGTGGGGGATTTCACCATGGTACAAGTATAGCTGAATTGGAACAGCAGAATAGGCATGGGTCATAAGACGTACACCTACGGAGCGCTTTCTTAGTTCTGGGATGTGATAACCTCTTTATATTAAACCTTTTATTTATTTTCACCTGTTACACTCATTTACATAATAAGGTCTGCTCAGCACAGACAAGGGTCAGCTTGTACCATCTCCATAATTATGCACTTATGATGTCTTATTTATTTAATTTAGTTATTTTATTTTTTAAAAGGATGAAGTTATCTGTGAGTCTCAGGAAGGCAAAAGTGAAATTTACCAGCCTGGAAAACAATATTTTGATAGCTGAAATCGGCTGAACGGGTTTGATATTTGTGTTCTTGAACAATGAATAGCACGACCAGTGAAGCCGGTGTATGACTGGAGGGGATTGGTGGAGGTGTATATGGTTGGCGGTTGGCTAAAATCAGGTGATATAAAATAAGTTACTGATTCATCTCTCAGGTAGGCCACATTCCTAGACCTTGTTGCCCCCTTAGTATTTTGTTTTCATTTCACCTCATCAGATGCCACTCTGGCTTGATTGAGTCATGCGGCCTGTTTTGGCTCATTGTCCCATCCAGGCAGGCCCTGCCTTACACCCTGATCCTGATTGGATAATCAAGGATAGAAGTAAGAACAGGAAATCAATCCTGAGGCAGCTGGAGCCTGTAGGGCCCATAATTTTGCATATTTTTCCATTTCTTTTTGTCAGTTTTGCCGGCAGATTCTTTTCCCCCAGATCAATGGGGGTAAATGCTGCTTTCTCTGCTACTGAAGCTGCTGGATTTCTTGGGCGGGGGGGGGGTGAGGGAGCAAGCTCACCTTTTGTAGGAGAATGAGGCATGAAGGGCAGAGGGCATGACGACTGTGTGAGGGGTCACATCTTAGCCCCCTGCGTTTCTGTGGCACCTCAAGAGGGGGTGGCCTTTGTCTTTAACCCTCACGCCACCCGTATGGGGGGAGCGTCAGAGAAGTGAAGGTGAGAAGGAGACGAGTGGATTGTTGTTTTATTTATTTTTTTATAAAAGTTATGAATTCCAGATAAGCGGAAGTTATGGATGGATGGATGAATTACAAAAGAAGGTACTACTTAAGGGTAAGCCTCCTTTTTGCTACTTATAAAAAGCAGCAACTCATTAACAGGAAAAAATGTTATGACCGGTTTAAAATCGTCTATTAATAATTTACAAAGTATTGCAACCTAACCACGTTGTAAACGATTCATAAAGCCTTTACAAGGAATGTCTTATTCTACAATGGTAACCAAACAAATGACACATGTCATCATGTACTTCATCATTTCAGTTTAAAGGCACAGGTTTTGGGGAAAATGTTAACTCAATCTATAACCTTTTCTTTAAAAAACAAAATTTAAAAAGCCAAAGGTAGAGGAATGTTTCTGGTGCAACATTTAGAGAAATGAGTGCATTTCTATGAATGACAACAGCAGGCAAATTATATGTAAATTACAGCAAACTTTGGATTTCATTTAGAGGCTTGCTTGAAGGCATGAACCATGATACATCGTCAACTAAGGCCTCCTGAAATTTCAGAGGTAGTGCCCCCCTCAGACCTGGCTTTGGAGATCTGCAAGATGCATCACAGTCCAAATTTAAGCCTACCTCAGGACCATAATCAGTTATCCAAAATGCCGATGCTGATGTGACATGGTCGGGCTTAATGACCGCTAACGTGTCGCACTCCTCTGATATTGATCTCTCAGACTACGTGAGGATCGTTCAGCCCCCAGTGAGGTTGCTCTGTGAATATCCCAGAGAAATCGCTTTATTCAGAGAGAGGGCATCTGAAAAGGGAAGTAAGCATTGTTTGACAAACCAGATCTTTTTCAGGCTCAAAAGCATGTTACTCATCTGAATATCATGCCAGACAAAGTGCTAAACACAGGGTAAATTCAACTGTGCACATCCTACACACCTTGTTCAAGGACTGATGTACAGCCTGCAGTGATGTAGTCCTTTACAATCCACTTTTAAGTTTATGACCCAGTGAAGTCAGATTTACCGTTTTCCATTACACATATGTGTCAGTGCCACTTTCCCTCCCAGCTGTCAAAATCACTCCTTCAGTGATTTGCTAGAAGGCCATGACTTAACCTCTGCGTACTCAAAACCTGGTAATCGGATTAATATTTGAAAACGATTGCCTCACTGTGTATGCAGGCTTGCTCTGAGTTCTTACACATTTAAATAGCAAGTAGCAGGGGTAGGCAACCCTGATCCTGGAGTGCTGGTATCCAGCAGGTTTTCCATCCTACCTGGTCTGTGATGAACCACACCTGGTCTCAGGCAGACAGTAACTCATCAGGTAGGATAGAAAACCTGTCAGATAGCCGAACTCTAGGATCTGGTTGTCTACCCCTGCTATATATCAACAAGTCCAATTCCATTAACTCTCCCAGGACAACATAATCTACAGTTCATCTTTATTACTTTTAATGTATGCAGGTTAAAACAATATTTCCAAGGTACCGTTACAGTAATTTAGACCAGACGTCTCAGTGTTAAATGCTGCTGTTACTGATTATTTGTGCCGACTGCAAATGTATTCTGTTTTTATGTTGAATTCGAGTTAAATTAAATGTGTCTTGGGGGGGGGGGGAGATGGCTGGCTGGAAGCACAAACAGGCATATTGGTTTATAACTTAATAAGCTATCGCCTAGCAACCGCAGTCAGCTTTATCCTTGATTGAGGAGTGCTTGAAAGGATTGGTTCTACCAGAGATCCCCAGCCCGAGGGAATCTTTCGTGCCTGTATACAAGACTAAGCTAGTAACACGAAATCTAATAAAGGAAGCACAAGCCACTTAATAATGCATATTATTTTGTCACAAGAAATACATACACTTCAACATAGCCTGATGAAAGTGCATCGATTTATTTGTTACAATTATTTGATCCATTTCACCCATCCCTGGTTTTTTTGGCACCGGAGGTATGAACCAAGAGTAATAGATGAGAACATATTCTGATCTGCACCAGAATGGTTTGAAAAATAGCCCAGCGGATATTGTATTATATATTTTCAGGGAAGTTCCCCAGAACATTTAACCAACAGCTCAGAGACAGTTTATAGGTCAGTAATGTGTGGGAGTTATATATATTTTTTGCAGAACATTGTAGAGATGCAGTTTCTCTGCTGCCACTGATGTTGTCTTAGTCTTTGAAGGTAAATGACCAAACAGAATACATAAACAAAACATCAGTCTGGATATAAAGTACACTATCACAAATAAAATGGAAGTTGGCAGGCCTTTCTAGAAGATTCTCAAAACAGTCTGAGAAGAACTCAAGCGGTGACAAAACAAATCATGAGACATGGGCATGGGGGGGGGGGGGGTTCATCCGGCTGTGATCACAATAAAGGAGCACCGATTAATATGTAAAACCCCTGGTCACCTGACTTTTCTCCCCCATGGCCTTGCTGTGCCATGACATGATGCCCCGCCCACACCGCCTGAAAAATCTAATTGGTCGAGGAACATGATGGTGAGATTCAATCGTTTAAAGAAAGAATAGTAATACAGGAAACCAAGAAGGTGCATTGGCTTATTCGGAGGTGATAAAACCATGGAGTACAAAAAAACACAAGCAGAGCTGCAGAAAGGGAGCATGACGCCGATGTTTCCTCCCACTCCACGGGAACAGGAGAAGGGATTGATTTGACATGCAATAAACAAGGACACAAAAAGAAAAGGACGTGGCGAGAAAATGGTGAGAATTAAAGACAAAAATTATCCATACATTACAAACTGGTTGACTTTTAGTCTCCACTTTCAGGAGCATGCATCTTGTACATAAAGTATTGTCACAAACTGCTGTGTATCAGGAAATAACTATGATGAAATGAATCCCCAGGAATTGGCTCATTCTTTCATAAAAGCCACAGAACTACGGGCAGAGGGATACACTGTACAGCTGAGCAAGAGCAAATGTTATCTGTCACATTGGGGTTCACCTTACCACATATTTACTGTCCATTACATAGCAGATTGTGGACGGCCAGGTCCCTATGGTCTGGCCTGGTTTACAAGCCAGATTCACACAATAGCATTCAAGGACTTGAAAATGAACACATTTCTCACTTAAGGAAAGACGAGCAGAAGACATGGGTTTTGTTTTAGTCTGGGGTGTAACCTTTGTCACTGCACATTTAAATTAGCAGTGTGGGCAGATAAACTCAGTTATCGCACCGTTAAAATTAATTAAATTTAATGTTCCCCTTTAATCTCACTGGCTGCACTTAAATGTACGCGCCGTGTCCCTCAGAGTGGAATGCATAATTAAACTGAAGGGGAGTTAATGGCAAAAAGTATTTATTTAAAAATAACTAGGGGGGAAATGAACTGATCTTTTGAGGGGAAAATAACGAGAATGAGCCATTGCTAATATGCGTAATATTTGAAAAGCATGTCTTCTGTCACGACATATGCGTTGAAGGACTCAAGGGCGGGCGTTGTGGCGAAACAGAAGGGGGTTTATCGAACTCAATGAACAGAAACTGGAAACAAACAGGATCACCAGGATCAAAACAGGAGGACTGGAAAAAGGGAGGGCACAGGGAGCAAGAAGGTTCGTTCTCAATTGACCAGACTGGGGATGATGAGACAGATACTTAATTACAAAGACTAATAAGGGGCTAACAAGAGGCAGCCGGGAGAAGATCAGGTGTCGGTGATCTAGTGGTTAGGATGCTTACCTCTGGACCAAGTGATTGTGGGTTTGAATCCCACCTCTGAAGTTACTGTCATTGGGTCCCTACGCAAGACCCTTAACCTCACCTTGTTATTTAGAAAAAATGTAAGTTGCTCTGGATAAGAGCGTCCGCTACATACTATCAATGTAAATCTCCACGCGAGGGTTAGGAACAAGAGGGATGCATGATTAACAGGTGTGGCTTGTTAGGGTTGTGACAGGGGGGAGATGGGTGGCAATCTGATGTCTTCTATATGTTTTCCTTTTTTAACCCACAGTAGGGGGAGTTTTTGAATGGGATGGTCAGGTTTTGGGATTTAGGGGTCAGGCCTTTTCCGCAGCCAGACTTGTGCATGGACTCATAGGCAGATGCAGGCCCTTATAAAAGTGTTCAGTTGTATATGGATTTCTCTCAGCCCAATCCAGGGCCTCTCCGGCAGTCTGCCTGCTCATTATGCGACACGAACTTAACCCCTGCACACCTGACAATGTGCTAATGACAGCTGCAGGTGCAAGTGATTAGGAGCCTTTCTCCTGCACTGCAGCGAGTGGAAGAGAGCAGGCGTAGCTCATGTGCCACATACTGTATGCTTACTGTGCTGCCAGTGCTGTGCATGGATCAAATAGAGCTGCTTTTCTGACAAAGAGGGGATTTCATTTTTTTTGGTTTGTTTAAAACGGTAATTAACAGATTAAAATCGCTCACTCTTAGAAGGAAGCCCTGCGTGTCTGAGCTCTTCGGAATTACAGAACCTGGAAGGTGGTGCGTGAGGAAGAGAAAGCTTGCTGTACTGCTTGGCCCCACTTGTATTCCAGCCATTTAGGCCCTCGTCGTTATTCTGCCGGTGTCGCCGCCTTTAATGGCGCCCCTCACGGGCCCCTGAGTTCTAGGATGGCTCGTTTCATGCTGGCTTCTACACACACGCAGAAATGTGACTTCGTCAGGTACACAGCTTAGCCTGGATTATTAAATAGACTTGCTGCTATTTTCCAGGGGCTTTGTTGTTTATAAAGATCGCCTTTAAATGAATTATTTATTTAACATGACAGCTTAAGCTTAAGCTACCTAAACTGATAGGAATTTCACTTGTTTTATATGGCTGGGTGTTTTACTGGACAAGAATGGTGACTCCTCCTGGAGCTCGAACCAATCACCCTGCGACAATTGATCGGTGCCATTAGCCTCGATGCTACCATCTTTAGTGAGTGTGCGATTTCACTTCTGTTCTGTTTCACGTGGCCCCCCATGATGAGGTGAGGGGAGTTGCCCCACAAATGGAGACCAGAGAGGGGAGGTGCCTAATCTCACTCAGTAGCAGGAGTGGCGGTGAAAGCTAATTGGCTCATGGAGTGCCCTGCCCATGTCACTCAATGGTTCAAACCATATCATTGGCCAATGATAAGGTTGGCCCTCTTGTCTATGAATTATCATCCCTCTTATGCCCCCATCTTAAAATATTCTAGAATCACTCCTGCTTGGCAGCCCGACTGTAGTCCACAAGCATACTTACTGTCCTTTTGTTTACTAATCTTACCCAGGGGCTGGAGGAGAAGAAACTAGTGAAAGTATGAGGTTTAAACCCTCTTGCCTATAGTGAGACAGTTTTGCTCGAGAGTTCCGGGATGCTTAATCCAGACGCTTAAACATCCTCAGGAAAAGCACATGGCTGCTGGGGAAATAGCCATCAAAGACCTTATAGACTTTTTTTTAAGTTCAGTGGGGCATTAGTAAAGATGGCGATAAAGACCCCGTGAAAGCAATAACATATACACAGGGTGTAAAATAGCATTATTCTCTTTGGTGCCAGACACACATCATGTTGGCTCGGATGAAATCGTCATCTTAAATTTCTGTGATTCTTTCCTGTGCCTCACACCTTAAACTGCTCCCTGTGGAAATAGTTATATAGTTTTCACAGTTACTGTTATCTATGGTAGACCTGGACAATTTAAGGTTCCACCATGGAAAGTCGCACAGTCTTTGGCGCAATTTCTTGTTTGTGCTTTCTGGCTTAGTCGGTGCCGAGTGGGGTCACTGAAGTGAAATCTGCGCTTCCATTAATACCTTCAGTCTGAGGGGTGCCAATACAATGTGTTAACTTTACATAACGCAGTCTTGTCATGTGACTTCCTCAGCCTACTGTTCCTTTTAACATTTACTGACTCACTCCTAATGGTCTCTGCAGAGTAAAAAAAAAATTAAAATCAGTTGTCGGACACTTCTTACCAGGAGTGCCCCCAATATTCCTGTGAGCAGGTTGACAAGGCCATTCCTCAGCTTTGGTTGTATTTGGTCATCATTATCTAGCACATTGAAAATAGCACAATAGGGTTTCAGGGTCCTTCATCGTGCCTCAGAAATGAGTCTGAACATTTGAGTAATCAACGGCCCTCCACCCACTGATGGCCTTCCTCTCTTACATAACCCCCCCACCCCCCCACCCCCTGCTGGCCCTGTATCATTCTTTTAATGTGCTCCCACTTCAGGCTTTGTCTAAGTAATGTAAAGTTATAGAAAAAGTGCAGGAACAGCAGCCTGAGGGTTCAAACATAAACACACACACATGCACAAACCTTCTCCTCCTTCTCTCTCCCAATATACGAGTCGCTAGCACAGCCGTGGAAAGATAAACTACCAAAACGAGACACCAGGGGGCAGAGGTGAGCAGCTCTGTTGTCATAGAAACCAGGCATGCGTCGACCCAAATCCTTAATGAAGGCAGGGTGGAGAAATGCCTTCTCCATAGGTAGAGGAAAAGGCACAATAACTTCTTTTGTATATTACAAAGATTAATTGAAAAACTAATTTCCAAAACTCACTCAGTCATGGAAGCTACAGGCACAAGGCATGGAATGACCCAGGATGGGCCACCAACACATTGCAGTCATGTAATCCAACCAAATACTCACAGAGTCATTTTCAAGTCATTTGAAAAATTATCTTATGGACTGTGTGAGTTTTGGAACTTTGGTAGCACTTTATTTGAAGCTGTCATCTAGAATGCGTTGTAGATACCTTCATAATGCATTATAATTGTCACACCCAGCCCCGATTGCCCTCCTGTGGACCACGCCTCCTCGTTAACCCCGTGTGGAATCCTCCCGTTTACCT
>JAODKC010000064.1:20260631-20272303 GCA_026777985.1 Mormyrops attenuatus
TCATTGATGTATCGTCCTTGGTGTCACGCCTGTCCCGTCTGCTGCCCTTATCTACCCGAAATAAACCCCGTTTTCCCATAACCTGGGCTCACTCGCCTCCTTCCCCGCTCGCCGCTGCCCGGACGCTGACAATAATGGCCTGTAAAAGAATTAATATTTATTAATATTTAAGCATTACAGCATCTTCTATTGACAGTCATAAGGCATTATCTTGTTGATTATAATACTTGATAAGCACCAGTAAAACTCTCATCTATTTTGCATTATAGATATCTTCATCATGCATTATAATGGTTGTTATAAGAATTAAAGATGTTTTGCACTCCATGAAGGTATATGTAGTGCAATATAGATGAGAGGTTCATTAAGCATTCAAAATGCAAAATAAACATTACTTAAATGTGTTATGCCTTTTTATATTTATAGCCATGTTTATAATGCTTTATAAATGCATTTTAACGTGCTATGAATATGTTCATAGATTCTTATAGACATGACATTCATACAAAGTGTTACCAAAGTTTTCTCTTCACTTGTGACGAAGCACCTTAGAGAATTATGTCTGACAAACTGCATTTTCAAAAAACAGCAAAAGTTCAAAGGCAAAGGAACTAAACTGTAAAACATGCTTCAGGTTGTCTATGCAGATTGTCTTGCTTCAGATTGTCTAAGCAGAAATGTAGCATTGAAAGTGATCATTATAAAGGCGATGTTCAGGCCATAGGGAGCTGTATCATTTGTGCTGTAACTGCAGAGAGATACAGAGTCTGATACGGCTTCTAATTCACCATTTGAACTTCCCATCTTCTCCGCTGCCGTGACAGATTACCGCCTGTGTGTGAGCTGACTCTGTGACATTATCAGGCCGCAGAGTGCGACGGCCCCGACACGGCGGCGAACGTGGATGTTTGCTGTCGCATTTCCAGCAGCGACTCTGGGCACAGATAACGCGCTTAATAAAGCCGTACTCTCGAGCAGAACTTGCTTGGTCACCTCCACAGGGCCGCCACTGCATTTAAATTACTGATAACGCTAATTTAAACAGACCGCCGCTGCTACTGCAGTTGAAAATAACCAATTAACCCATTCCAGAGTGTCCGGGCGATATGCTTAGAATTCAAACACATTGCAATAAACATTTCCCCCCGAACTGACTGCGCGGTAATATATAGCTGTGTTTGCCTGTTGCACTCTTCTGTATGGGTCTGAGTGTTTTCCTCATTGGCTGTGACAGTCTCAGCCATGGTGGGATAAAACCGTAGCTGGTCGCCTAATCTTGGGCTCCCTCCTTTTTCAGCTATTCCAGGCTCCTGTGCCCTCTTTCTTCCTTTTCTAGCTCTGCTGTTATTTTTAAGCTTTCTTTGTGTTGCGATTCAATTTAATTCCATTTTGTTTCGCTCTCTTTCTCATCGCCAGCAACACATTTCAAAAATTTTCCCCCGGGAGGAATGAATGAAGTTCTGTCTCAACTCAAAACCTCTGTGCATAATCCATATTTACTTACAGTAAAAAAAGAGGATGTTAATGGCGTTTTTCTACAAGGGAGTTGGACTCCAGGTAGATGCTTCCACTGCTACCCACGCAACAGCTCCATGTCCCTGTCCACACCAGGCTGACAGAGGTGCCGTCGAATGCGAGACAGGGAGTCAGAGAGTCGGCAGGGAGTCAGAGAGTCGGCAGGGAGTCCAAACTCTCATGTCCCAGGAGGCCTCAGGCATGGACACTAGCCTTGATTTTCTTATTTGTTAACAGGGGTCGGGCACAAAGTTCAGTAGGAAATTCAATAGAAAGCCCCGTTTGGGGCCTGCCGCTGGCAAGCCAAATGACTCAAAGCAGGTGTTAAGGATTTGGCGCGTTAAAACCATTTGGACCATAAACAAAAGCGAGGTCGCATTTACTACGGGAAAACGAATGCCGTGGGCCACCCCAGAACATTGCGGAGCATGCGTTACAAGCTGAGTGCACACCTATCTGATCTGAGGGAAAGCAAAGGGCTCAGAATCATTGCAGCGTTTCTCCACGTTCTGCGGACATCATAGACATTCAGAAGGAAGAAAACAAACGCCTTTGGGGTAAGAGAGGCAATTTGGCATTAAGAGTAGGAAGGATATGCAGTCTTGTTATGCACAAGCTGAAGTCAACAGCCATCCTAGGAGTGGAAAAATCTCGTGGCACAGTCACGTCAGGCATCCTGTAGCGCTTTCCTTTCCCTTCACTTTAGGTGCAGAGATTCTCCTGATGGAAGCAGTTGCTTTATTTTTGTCTGACCTGTAACATGGTTCTTTCTAGAAACTTCTTGTTTTGGCGCCTTTCTGTTGACAATCCGCAGCAGCTCACGGGCACTCCGGCGCTCTCTGGAGTCATCCGTCTCCTCCCGCCGCGCGACACCACATTCCCATCTGAACAGATTTCAACATCATCTCGTTCCAGGAACAGTTTGACGCTTCCCCCCCCCCCCAACAGGAGAGGAACTGACCCCTCTGAGAGGAAGACAAGAACTGGGGTATCAATTACCCCCCAGTGGAATGGCTGCCGATTCTGCACTTCATCTCCGTCCCCAATGACTGTATTTAAACAAACAAAAAAAACAAAACAAAACGAAACGAATACCACACAGAGGCCTGATTACAGCTCTCCTCTTCCTGCTTCTTTGGGAATCTGAAATCCTAATTTATCATCATTGGCACACAAAGCGAGCGGCTGGGAGGACACAGGCCCCACGCAAGGCGCAGATGGAGGGGGGGCACAGCTGTGTCCAATGCCCACCCCCCACTCTTTCACTAGAATTAATTTGTCTTGAGGTTCACCCAGCATTCTACAGGACAGTCTAGCCGGTGGGCTTAGCAACACGCTGATTCCTGTTGTGTAGGTTCCGCCATAAAATGGGGGCACTTCCCGGGAGCGATTATGTGCGGGTGATCATTAGGCAGCGGTGAGAGGCCGCCAGTCAAACTACAAGGTCTTGCCCAATCTCATGCCTTTCAGGATTACCTCCGGTCCCCGGGCAGGGGGGGAGGGGGTGGGCTTCAGCTGGAAAGCGCAAAAATCGGATGTCATTGGCCAGACAGGGAGAAGATTTAGTTGCAATGGCCAGCAGAGTAATTAGTTCCTTATTGAATTACGCATCAGCTGAGGTGCGTAGAACGCTTTGTCCATCGAGCCGGGCTGCAATTCTGGAGCTGGAACACAAATGTGACGATGGTTTTGGGAAGGGGGGGGTTCAATCGAGGGAAACAATGTAGTAGATCTCTGAGACCATGGGCCGAAAGGAGGGTGGAAGGGGAACTCAGCTCCCTCCACAGTAACATATAGAGAAAATACTCCAACCTGCCGTGTGACTGCATGATCCCCCAGCCCACCCCCACGTACCACTTATGCAAATACTAACGTCCCACATTTTCATTTAAATAAATGCATCATTTTAATAACTGCTGGCATTTCCATGAAACTTTTCATGCAGACCTCCTTTTTTTCCGCAGCTGACTGCATATCTTTAGCATCCAGCTTAGCAAACAGAAACAATTGAACAAAGAACAGATATTTGGGCTTTGGGGTGAAGGATTGTTCATCCAATTGAGGGAGGAGTCTATGGCATTGAGACGGCAACCAGGTATCCAAATCAGCCAACCAACCCAAGTCATCCAGCACCCCCATCTCCAAATGCAACGCAACACATTCTACATGGTTTAATTTGTGAGCGATTAATTCCCCTTCCCCCGCTCCCCCCCTACCCATTGTTGGAGATGGACCCCAGAGGTTTCCGTGACATTTCCTCAGGAAATTGCAGTGCAGATCACTGTGCTACAGGTTAAAGCAGGCTCGTAACGGAGGAGCGGAAGGTGCCTGGCCATTTTTGGGGGGCTGAAGGGCGGCGTGCTTCACCACATGCTAACTGATTCATTAACGTTTGCTTCATGGTTGGCAGGTGACAGACGTGGGCTTTGCCAGGACATGGAGCCGGGCCTCCAGTGCCAATTAAAGGGCAGAATGTAACTCCGCTCGAAAGGTCAACCAATAAAAATGGGAGGTGAAAGCATGCAAGAGGCTCGACGCTAAAAGCCCCATGCTTCACGCCTTAAAAACCCTGAAAAGGTCAAGGAATCGGCAAGTTCAGCCCCCCCCCCCACCCCACATTGTGTCATGCTCCCTGCGGGCGTCCTGGAGGGAGTCCCATAGAGGCAGAGCGGTATGAGAACATCACCTTCTGCTGTGCTCCTGTTGCAGCCTCAGACACACTCTCGCTGGCCTCATGCTACGATCAGCTAAGAGGAGACCTACAGGAGTGGATTTCATCCCCAAACATGGACTTGGTGTGACAGTCATGATCTCACTGGGCCTGCAATGGTGCTGGTTTCTGAACAAGAATTAGCTAATGCCACTGCTCCAATAACAACAACAATAATAGCAACAATGATAACAACAAGAATAATAACAACAAGAACAATAATAATAGCAACGATAATAACAATAATAACTGTAGTGGTAACTAACAGTAGTATTATTAGTGGTAGGGAACACAAGTGACATGAGTGATGATGGATTTTTTTTGAGTCAGACTGACACAAATCAGTTTTATCTCCTCATCCAGTTCACAATAAATTCAGCATGAATATTGATGGGAAACTATCAGATTAGGGTCACATGGTGGCTCCTGCTGTGTGCCTCTGTGGGCTCACATCTCTATGCTTGGGGGTTAACTTCCATTCCCTGTGTGGGTGTGTGTGGAGTTTGCATGTTCTCTCCGTGTTCGTGTGGGTTTCCTCTGGCTACTCCGGTTTCCTCCCACTGTCCAAATACGCACAGTTAGGTGAACCGGTGCTTCTAATATGCCCCTAGCGTGTCAGAACATTAGTGCGAGCATTGCCTGTGTTTTCCAGAATAGGCTCCAGGCTTTCCGCCACTCTGTACTGGTGAAGCGATTATAAAAGATGGATGGATGAATGAATGATATGAATATTGATGTCAAAGGTTGCAATGTAGGCTCTCTGGCTCGCTTCCCAACATTTAATGACATACTTAAAGTGTTATATGGCCTTTTCTTTAGGGTAATAAAACATTTGTATGAGCTTTTGAGTTGTTGCCTTCATGGGGGGAGCTGGTGTTGGGTTTGGGGAGGGGGCAGTGACGGAGCCTGCCACAGCTCTGCTGTTGGTGCTCCGTGAACAGCGACCAGATGCCAACGTGCAAACCAGGCAGCTGAATTCCACGCACGTCCTGGAACAAGGTAGCTGGCCCGTACACTCCAGGGCTGTGCCAAGTGGATCTGAGGTGATAAAAATCTCATCATCTATATGCAAATGATTCAAAAGAATCCAAATAATGATGGGAGTTTAAAAGAAAGGCGGTTTAGGGGGTGGGGGGGGCTTTGAACCAAAGCGATATTAGTTCACTGCAATGGCTGATACATTGTAAATTAAACAAAGATTAGAATACGTCCTCTTGTCAGGTGAAATGGAAATGCATTACAGGTAACATCTGAGGGGGGCTGACCTTTTCATTCTCACCTCCCCCTGTGATCTGTGCGCTTGCTGTTCTCTCAGAGACTCCCGGGTTCGAGGCTAATGATATTCATGATTCCATTTCCATGCTTTTTTCTAATTTGATTTTATCAATGATTTAAAGGAAGCTGAGGCTCCGGTTCAGCCCGAGCCCCCCTGTTGTGCCGGTGAATCTTATTCCTTGGGAGACATGTTACTTTCGGGAGACGCTGCACCGCGGGTGGGAACACAGCGCGACCCGGCGGCGGTGGCAGAGCTCACATGCGGCGTAGCGAATTTCATTTGCTATCAAAACCACAATGCTTGTCACATACCCACATATAAAAGCCTTCAGGTTGATACCTAGGTGGGGGGCAGGGGTTGTGTACCCTGGCAACGAAGCAACTGCCTTTTCTCAGATCTGTTAATGCGTAGTAGGACACAATAAACAGAGCTCATTATGGTGGTGGCCTGGGATGCTTCTCGCCAAGCTTCTGGTTTCAATCCCCAGGCATGTCTCAAGAGATAAGGTCAGACTGGCCTTTGTCTGAGACACAAAATACTCAAAGCGCAGTTAGCGCAGTTAGCGCAGTTAGCTTAATGGACATATGTGCTCTGCTGTTCTCATGCTCAGTTATTTATATTTTTCAAATGGGATCACGCTATACTGAGATGCATTAGCTGTCAGGAATATCAGAGCAGCAGCTTCAGGAAGAGGAGCTTCATTTACCCACTTGCCTAGCTTCAGCTTCAGAAATATCACCCTTCTTTCCTTCCACCAAAGGAAAAGGGGGGGGTGATGTACAGGCTCTTAAACCTGTGGATCTGACATGGTTTAATGTAGTCTGGGCACAAAGCCCCAGGAGCGTAAGCGTCTGCTGGGCATGAATACAGCGACTCATCACTTAGCAACCGTGCCTGGCCACTCGCTCTCCTCGCTGAATTCCACCGGCGCTTCACGGAGGTCTGACAAGTGCCTCAGACTCATTATTTTAACTAAAACACCGCCCGCCATCCTTCTGTGTGTGTGTGCCCATTGTGCAGCTCTGGCTCTTAAGGTCTCTTCTGCAGCTGCCTCTTGCCAGCTTTGTTCAGACACAAAGCCCTGACACTTTTCCGTTTCACGGCCCCGTTTAATTAGAGTTCTTTATTTATTTCCACTCTTTGCAGGCACCTATTGGCATATTGACTTTATTTTAGCGGAGACCTTTACTCAAGACCTTCACATTGTCCGGTGCCCTTTTCCCCGCTAGATGTTTTTGAGCGAGCTCGACCACTCAGAGAGGAGCATGGGATACTGCGTCTGCAGTAGGAGTAAACACAAAAAGCCCCACCACCACCATTTTTCAAAGCTAGGACCCCAAACCCTAGCCAAATATCTTGCCTGCTGGATTACTCTCTGCATTTGCCAGCCGTGTGCCGTCCAGTCTGCTGCTCAAACCCCGTCCTCATCACTCCCTGACTGATGGTCCTTTCATGGATTTCAGCTCTTAATGCCAAGTCGTTTGATCCAAATTCTAACAAAAAGGTGTCAGTCAGCCATGCAGTAACCCACAGACATATAATATGTTTATGTAATACGTGTGAGAGCTTGTAAAGCCCTCCCTTTCAAAGGGTCTAAGATTGCAAGCTCATCTTTCGACTGTAGGAGATATTACTGGCCAGGCAGATATCCAGCCTGACCCAGAGGCCGGTGCTGTCCCTGGGATGGGAAGGCAGCCCAGCTCCATGCCTGTAATCCACCAGTAAGGGGTTATTTCAGGAGAGGGACACTCATTCAGGCATCTCTCTGGCCGGCAAGCTTCTGAACAGCCCCCTCCCCCCCCCCCACACACACACACACACACGCACGCACACAGACTCATTTTCCTCCTTAGATGCGTTTCCCAGACTTTATGCTAAGAGAGAATATGAAAATGAATCAAAGAAACGGCAGAATGTAACTGTTCATTAGCGGGTGTTTGTCAGGGATGTCTGTGGACCTGGACAGCCCAGGACCTGATGCTCGCTGCAGGTGCGGATGGCCTGATCTCAGAGTTGGGGCCTCTTTTCAGCCTTGGCTCCTCTCCCCGGTTCTGCCTTCTCTTCCCCACTCCTTCCTTCTCTAGCACCACGCTTTTGACATTCAGCTGACCTGTATAGTCAGGCCTCTCCTCCATCCAATTTTCCTGCACAATTTACTTAATCTACTTCCAGGCCTGAACACTCTGTCGGGAGAAACGTTAGGATATTTGTCTTCTGAGACAATGTTCTGACCCCCTCCCCCCCACCACCACAGCCACTGCTGCCTCTCTCTCCTCATGCACACAGACATCACTAGCTGACTCATGTACCCCCTTATTCGAAGGCCCTCATCTCTCCACAGCACAGGTCTGTGGGTCTCCAATCGGAATTCTCTCTCTCTCTCTCTCTTACATACTCCCTTCTCCTTTGCTGGTTTGGGGTCAATTTCCTCGAAACAGTCTTTATTAAAAGCAGAAAGAGCAAACCCAGTGGTTTGACTTTTGGAGCTGAAAATTGAAATTCGAAAATGCCATAAAGAAGCCTGCCATGCAACTGGTTGGCGCCCAATCCATGGTTGTTCCCTGCCCTGCGATGGGTTGGTGCCCCATCCTTGGTTGTTCCCTGCCCTGTGATGGGTTGGTGCCCCATCCTTGGTTTTTCCCTGCCGTGCGATTGGTTGGCGCCCCATCTATGGTTTTTGCCAGACCTGCGATGGGTTGGCGCCCCATCCTTGGTTGTTCCCGGCCCTGTGATGGGTTGGTGCCCCATCCTTGGTTGCTCCCTGCCGTGCGATTGGTTGGCGCCCCATCCTTGGCTGTTTCTTGCCCTGCGATGTGTTGGTGCCCCATCCTTGGTTGTTCCCTGCCGTGCAATTGGTTGGCACCCCATGCTTGGTTGTTCCCTGCCCTGCGATGGGTTGGCGCCCCATCCTCGGTTGTTCCCTGCCCTGCGATGGATTGGTGCCCCATCCTTGGTTGTTCCCTGCCCTGTGATGGGTTGGTGCCCCATCCTTGGTTTTTCCCTGCCATGCAATGGGTTGGTGCCCCATCCTTGGTTTCTCCCTGCCGTGCAATTGGTTGGCGCCCCATCCTGGGTTGTTCCCTACCTTGCGCCTGTAGTCTCCGGCATAGTCTCCAGACCCCTCGCAACCCTGAATAGGACAAGCCGTTACAGAAAATGGATGGATGTATGGACAGACAGATGGATGGATGGATGAAGAAATTTACACGTGAATATGGTAATATTCGTTTCCGTTGTGGACATAATTTGGATATAGATAGTTGTACTGCTTGTAGAGTATATGCACATAAACACAGTCACACACCCATATTCATAAGCCCATGTACCTCAATTTGACATATATGATGTCAAATTGTGACTTACAGGCTAATTTACGTTCTATATGATTTTAAATATACATGCATTCCAAGTTTACGGAACAAAGACTGATGTACTCAAAAAAATATATATAATCGTCCATATCAATACAATGGTACAATTCAGACTGGAGTCATTTCGTATAGTTGTGAAAATGCGTTGCATATCATTGCGTGATGCTACTCAGAATGGATGACAGGATGGATCGGGGGGGCTGTTAAAAATCAAGCAAAGCCAAGAGGAAATACCATGCCTCTGTTTAGCATGGGACTGACAGATACATTACCCTGGGGGGTGGCATCAAACCACAAGATGTTTATGAGAAATTCACCAAAATTCATCTGAGGGAGTGAACTGTACCTCCTAATATTCTCCCACTAACAGTTACCAGGCAACAGCCCTCATTAAACCGGGACAATTTCACAAACAAAGATAAGGTGTCGATTTGTGGGCCACACTCGTTTTTTACCATTAGCGCGCCTTCATTTGTGTATCTTCATTTCTCACGTTTAGGGAGCGTCACTCTATTACCTCCCATTTCCTCACTCTGCATATTTTTTCTTTCAGTCAGTAGTTTTGAGAATAGATATTCTCCTCTGTAGGCTGGTTAGACTATTTCCCCAAGTAATATCTCTTTTTTTTTTCCAAGAAACATTTTTATTCATAGAACTGTGCATATAGTTTTCATATCTCCATTTCAAACAAATGCTTAGATTTTAACCCAAGTTATTCGGGATCGGTAGCAAATTCACATGGGAGGTACCAAGGGCCCTTGCAGAATTGAAGCGGCAAGCTCTCCATCACACATGCAAATTTTTAGCCACTGTGCCACCTAGTGTTCAAAATTATGAAGTGCTGAAAAACTATAAATTATACACAGCCTTGTGGGACATAGATACCTGATCACATACTAGACAGCCACAAGCTAAACACCACGAGAGTGAATATTCTGTCCTTTTTCGGAAACAGTCAAATGCAATTTGTATTTATCCCTTTTTTCACATTTCACATTTTTTTCACATGAGAATGAATTTATTGAATTTAAGCAAGTGTGACTTTTTGTCACTTCTTAAGCAAATTTATACCACAGGGCACATACATCTCTTACAGCTGTTTGCATGCTGCACGGTAATGACAGAAGGAGGTTTAGAACACTTACTGTACTGGGTGACCAGGCCAGCTGTACACAGGGGAATGCGCTGAGACAGAGATAACATAAGGAGGAGTGGGGGGAATGGGGGGGCTGGGAGTCAAGGGTGCAAGGACACGAAGAGTATTAGACTGGAGGTTTTTCTTCTTTTTTTTCCTTTCGTTCCATCAGCCTCCAGATTCTCCATCATCAGCTCGGTGCCATTAAAGTGTCTCCTGCTTAATGGAATTGTCGAGCGACTGCAGACGGACACAAGATAAATGGTAAATACAGAAGAATAAGGACGGGAAAGTCTAAATGAAGCGGGGGTTTCTTCCTCATTGTACATTGATCCTCCTGTCAGAGGAGGAGACGCCCATCCACACTCAAGGTGACGGACTATTCCAAACTTGCAGCAGCGTACGGCCACAAAATTGGGAAACTTGGAGAGGGAAACTGGGCTGGGTAGAGAGAAGGTACTCAAGTGGGCCACCTGCCAGGGTAGCAAGGAGGAAAATTGTGAATAAAAGAAATTAAATACATTCAAAATTCCCATGGGTCTCATTGCTACAATCCTGATGTGTCATACTGTAACTGGTCTTGTCTCCCATCGTGCTGGAATGAGTGGAGCAGCTATTGCGCATGCCTACTTAAAACTGCAACTCATAAAATATTGACACAGCAAGTCGAGCAACGGTAACTCTGTGTTGCGGGTCACATATTAAATTACATTCCCTACACATGGAACCACTCGGGGTGTTTTCAAACACTGTAGTCTTTGGAAATAAATGGGCCTTTGCCTAAATATAGAGCTAACATTAAAAAAATGTTATTCTCAAAATGTCAGCAAACAGATTGTATAATCTTTTATGCATGTTATTTCTGAGAAGTTCTCACTGGGTGTAGCATCAGATAATCTCTATGTCACAGCTCGAATGCCATAAAGTGTTAGTGGACCAAGCAGTAGTTTAGCCTGTTTACAGACACAGTTTTAGCTGCTAGGAGGTTCTCGTAGTATTTCACAAAAGGCCATAATCGCCGCATTCCTGTCAAGGCTGGTTAGTTAAATGCATTTCTCATTAATATTTCCATTTAGAGGGGATTTGTAAGCTAATAATGGGTGTTTCATAAGAATGGGACAAATCCATTATCTTATAATCCAAGTGAAAATGGTAGATTACCTGGATTCAAATAACATTTTGAGGGATAGCCAACATGAATTTAGGAGAGGTAGATCCTGTTTAACTAATTTACTTGAGTTCTTTGAGGAAGCTACAAGAAAAAATGATCACAAAAAGGCCTACGATGTGATCTACTTAGATTTCCAGAAGGTCATTGATGTTGTCCCTCACAAACGGCTCTCACTTAAGCTCAAAGCTGCAGTGATTTTAGGAACAACAGTGGGCCTGTGTTCATAGTGGGGTACCGCAGGGTTCAATTTTAGGACCACTATTGTTCCTAATTTATATTAATGATATTGACACCAATACATACAGTAAACTGGTTAAATTTGCAGATGAAACCAAGGTGGGTGGTGTAGCAGATACTGATCTAGCAGCAGAGAGGCTACAACGGGATCTGGATTTAATTAGTGACTGGGCTGATACTGTACCTGGCAGATGAAATTTAACATAGATAAATGTAAGGTAATCCATGCAGGGAGCAGAAATATAAAGTACAGATAT
>JAODKC010000064.1:20294420-20312190 GCA_026777985.1 Mormyrops attenuatus
ACCACCCCCTTCCAAGGGAGTACTGTCTGAGTGGAATAACAAGAAAGGACCTTTCTCCTGGTACAGCAGCCATCCATCATATGCCCCCCCCATCCTCCCACACACACACACACACACACAC
Source organism: Mormyrops attenuatus (assembly GCA_026777985.1). Lineage (NCBI taxonomy): Eukaryota > Metazoa > Chordata > Actinopteri > Osteoglossiformes > Mormyridae > Mormyrops > Mormyrops attenuatus. Next base: position 20,294,542 of record JAODKC010000064.1, read on the forward strand.
ACATACACATATACATCTTTAGCAGGGCCCTCCATATAAAACCACAGAACAACACTTTATATGCTGTTCTTATGAATAAAAACCGCATCAGACATTTTGTACCCCCTCCTTCTGTTGCACTGCAGCTTGGGGGGTGGGGAGGAGGTTCTCTCCTCACAAATAACCCCAATCACACATTGTCATTTACACGCTCTTTACTTTCCAGCATGTAACTCCCAACGTGCTGATACCCAGGGCCTCATGGGATACCGCAGTGATCTAACGCGATTGGCTCAACTTGGCCCGTGGTGTCAATCCTAACCGTATCACAGAGCTTCGCTCATTTATTCACGTAGCCAGCATGTCACTTCCTGTTCCAGGGTCAAATAAGAGATTAATCCTTTCCTTTTTTTCTGGCTGGTATGTTAAATGTGATTCCCTATCACGGTCGATTTTTCCCACATTAACACAAATCGTGAAAGCGGCACACTGATATAATTTACAGTAATGTAAGTATGTGTTCAGATTGATCGATATCCACAAAGGGGTGTGAGAATTTGACCAGGCAAAGTGACTGCAGATTGGGTTTTCACTCTTTCTGTACCTTTTGCTTAGTAATATATTGTATTACACATTTTGGCCATAATGGGCAATTTACTGCAAAGGAAAAAAAAATCTTTTTGCTTTAAAGCATTATTTTAGATTTAATAAGTATCTGGTTTCTTCTAGAAATATAAAACTATGATACATCATTTGTCACTGAAATGACCATATCATCTCTAATGAGGGCTTTACATTTATATTACATTGGATTGAATGTGGGATTGAAATCGAAAACACTATTAATTTACTCTTCATTTTATGCACTTCTAATAATCTTGTTAACAAATAACTGAAAGGTAAACAATGGCATAAATCATAATTTTGTTGAGAATTAGAGCAACATAAAATAAACTCACACCAAAAACCTCAGCACTGTGGACTGTTTTTGCACGTGGTCAGGTTCAGAATGTGAATCGTATAACTGACACGGCAAGGTCATCTTTTCCTGCTTTAAACCGGGACACAAGCTCAGACTTTCATCTTCTGCATTGGCTCATGGGACCCTGTGACCTTTTTAACTTCCTGCAGCATATGCAAAGAGACTGGTGACACTCTGGAGTCTGTAAATGAAGACAGGTCTGAAACAGAGTAACGAAGTTCACAATGTGATACAGAATAGCACAGCTTCCAATCACATGACCTCACAACATGTGAAAACGACGCTACACAACATTAATGACACACCTGAGATTCACAGAACAGGGAAGCACTTATGTACAGGGATAACAAGGGGTCATAACGAGAGGCATCTATAATGGATTACATGTAGGCTGGACTAAGAGGTAAGGAAAATGAGCAATAGGCAGCGCTTGTTAGAGCCACGCCAGGAGGAGACTTGAGGATCTGCCGGGCAGGACATGACATCCATACCTATAGAACACCAGACCTGCTTTCATATGCATCCGGTGAGGATTCAGATCAAAACAGGTTTAGTCCAGTACTAATACATAAACAGAACTAATAAATAAAACTTTAAAATATCTCAGTAAAAGGTACATTATAATGGAAAAAGTCTACTAATTTCTTCCTTTAACTTTGGTTCAATTTATTTTCCAGGAACAGACATACAGTACATACGTTTTAATTTCAACTTACTGATGAGATATGAAAGCAAACTGCGCTGTGAAACACTTTGTTTTAATCTTTGAATAATCACCAGCATGTTGGCAAATTGCCTTCATCAGGGGGACTTTCATGTCTGCTTACCAGTGTTCAAACCTCCCTCTCTGCAGTGCTATATCCACTGCATATTCGGCAGGAATCAAACAGTGAAATAGCTGTGATTATGCAGAGGAGGACAAGAATAATATTTGCTTCTGAAAAGGACAACCAAAAGCACCATTTCAGTTTACGCTGTTGAAAAAAAAGTGGCATAAAGTCTGCGATCTGTGTTTGGAAGTCCTGGGTGTTTGGTGATTATGTTTATTATGTAAGTGATTTCTCTCATCTGTGATTTTCTTTTCCCCAAGTTGTTGCAGCTGGTATTTTCTTTAAAGAAAAATTATTATTTATGTGAATGTTTATCACTGGGGACTCCACCTCAGCTCCATGTGTAGCTTCTGGGTTGGGCTCTGGACCCCCGTGACCCTACATAGGATGTGTGGTTATAGGAAATGGATGGTTGTTTACAATTATTTCAAAAGTGATTCTGGAAAATAAAATAATGAGAGCATTTGATTTCAACTTATGAATTATATCATAGATATTTGGGATGCTGTGCTGCGCTGTGCTCTCTGTCGTATCTTGTCCTTCTTTTAAAGTCATAGACTTTGGTAAATTGAGAATATGCAGAATAAATCTCTGTATCTATAATCTCTTTAACCTTTTAAAGGGTTCAGCTGTATTGATATCTATTGCAAAGTATATCTTTTATAATTATATTCACAAATTCTCTTTTTATATGGAAATAAAACATTGAAATATCATAGCAGCAGAAAAATGTCGGTTTGCATAAATACAGAAGCGGGATGTGCACTGACCAAATTACTTATCTTTATTAGCTATAAATGCATAATGTTCTGGGCTGTGCATTTCGCATCAACTTCACGAACAAGAATGAACACAAGACCACGTACAAAAAATGACTGTGATTAAGCACCGATTCTAGCAAATTAAAGTGCAGAACTGCAGAAATTCCTAGCTAGCAGCACGAACAGCAGCTCACCAATACAATCTAAGCCAGTGAAAAAGTTCAGCACGACGGACAGCTCAGACCAGACAGCCAACACGCGTTGGCACCATGGACAGAACTATATGCAGAGAAACCAAACCACTGAGCAAGTTCAGCACCATGGACAGAACTTCACAAACACACTCCACCTCTCTCTTTCATACTGTGATTCCTGAAATAGAACAGCTCAGCTGCCTTGAGTCTCGTAATGGACTGCAAGGATATGGAAGACAGACATTTTAAGTTCAAATAAAGACTTTTGCTCTGAAGAATACAGCTGGTATAATATTCTGCTAAAGTTATTCCCTCTACCACGTTTAATTAATAGATGTGGCATAATATAAGACAATTTAGTTTTTTTGTAAATTTTTAACTGTAACCTGTATTCTGAATGACTTGTAAGAGCCTCTGTTGTGTAATGTTAACTTCGCTATTTGGAATATTTGATTGCACTGTTAGGGGTTTCTTGTGTTTTTATTGCATGTGTCAGAGGAGAATGGCTGATAGCATAGTGATGTCCTTAGGGGACACACACCCATGAGGAAACACATCCAGCATCATAACAGGTCTGACCACAAGGCCAATCACGCCACAAGAAAATTTAACCTGAAGATGATTCGAGACCCACAGATCAATAATGTTCAGAACAATACCTTTGCCAGAGTGAATGGGCAATATTCTCTTTGGACAGAATATATTGATTTGCAAGGAGTGCCTTTTCTATAAAGTATAGGCTTGGCACAGTGGGGTCATAATAATAGGGAAAAGGGATGAACTCAAAGATGAATGCACTGTAACATGGGTGAGGTTCTGGGGTTTTGGCCACTTAGCCTCTGAGGCTTTAGACTGTGATCTCCCCTCACCAGCACCGGAGCTGAGGCGTGGAGCTCGTCAGTGGTACTGCGCTCCCAGCGTTCCGAGTCGAGGATCCTCCTGATGGCGATGGACTGGGGGCAGTGGGGCATTACTGACCCCACACGCTTCCAGCACTCATTCCCCGAGTCTTTCCCCTGCTTCACTGAGGGTCAGACACAAAGGGAGAGCAGTCCTTCCAGCAACTGTCAGCGGTGTCAGTTTGAGGGAAATTCTAACGGAAGTGACTGTATGAGGACATTTATCGCTGCCATTATGTAAGATGGGTAGCGTTTCCCCGGAACTCAGTGGGACGAAAATCCAGCAAGAGCAGATTAATTCAGGTTCTTTGTGTTTAGGCAAGTTCAGACTTTACGTCCTGTCAGCTTGATTTGCTTTGCATGGCCAGAGGCAGCGTTTGTCTTAAATTCATTCCCTCTGTGATAATCCGCACCACGGCTACTGAAAACCTGGCACCTGTGCATATATACTGACATAAGTACGTTTTTTTTCTATTAAATATTACTATTGTCGGATTGAAATTCACTCAGGGTATATTTAAACAGCTACCAGTTACCTTTTTCTTAATTATTTTATCACATCCTGGTAGTTATGCACACCTAATCACTAAGCACAAAGTTTGATTAAAGATAATAAACTTAATTATCTACAAGTGAATAAATATTTTTGGCTAGACTGCTGCCCCCCCCCCCCCCGCCACCTCATCCATAAATCATTTACTTTGAAGGTGTTGTGCTGCAAACTTTGTTCCCCTCTGCAACTCTGCTAATTTAGATAAGACCATGTACGTGATTTTAGCGATGGGCTGTGTGATCCAGGCTAGAGCTACCGCCCACCGCACTTTGCTTAGCAACATCACATTCCACCAATTCAATTTATGGCGCCCTGGCATCCGCTGCTCTTATTGTGGTACCGGCGCCCCTCAAACCACACAGCACCTGCCACATGGGTGTGCGAGGAGTAATGTGAAAACCCACAGTTATGTAAAAAAAAGTGTTATCTTCTTACTAAAAGGTCACCTCAGTTATGTGTTAGTACTGTAGCTCATTTGAGGTTAATTACTGCTCAGTGAAGTTCTGGCACTGGCAAACATTGTCTCCCAGCAATGTCTCCCAAGCCGGTCCTTGGGAACCCACACACGGTCCGTGTTTTTCTTCCCTCCCAGCTCCCTGCCAGACAGTCCACATAAAAACATGGACTGTCTGCAGGTCCCCAAGGACCATCTTGGGAAATACTGAGCTACAGTGATGACTTACAGGTAAACACTGAGTTGCAGGTTCGAGCTCTGGCAAGAAGCCTGAAGTCGTGCCACTTACGTGGAATTTACAACTGCTTCCAGCAACTGAAAGCAGAAACCAGTTCCTCTAAATGAGGGCATCTGTTAACCAAGTGACTAACCATGGTAATAACCCTGTCCCACTGAAGCAGAAGCCTGGGGTGTTTAACCGTACAATAGCAATTGCACAGGGAAGTGTATCAAAATTATGGTGATTGGAGGGAAGACACAATGAGGATCTGTTTTTTCAAAACACCCTTATTCGAATACCTTAGGGTTAAATGGTGACATTAACGACTACTGCATTGTTTTTTTTCTCTTTTTACAAGTAGACTCAGATGAGTGTCTGATAGTTATTTGAAAGGCAGACAAGGAGGGGGGCAATCAGTTCCCATGTCGCCCCCTGAAATACGTTGCACCGGACCAGTAATAAAAAATTCATTCCGGCATCCTGGATCTGCCTGATTGTTGTGATTCCTTGCCCCTTCTCTTGTGTTTTCCCTCCCCATCCTAAACATGTGCTACTGAATGCTATTCATGCTTTTGCTCATTACCATTCCAAATTTAACAAATTGTGTGATTCTTTTCCACTCCTCTCATTAATTAGCAATGGTAATACTTATATTCGATGGATTAGCATAATTCTAATTACCAATAATGTTTCTGTAAACTTTGTTTTAAAAATTACTTTATAAGTGCATAAATTATCTTTTGCTTAATTGTGGGCAGCGATTCTGTTACCCAGCATCCCTTGCTTTCTGCCCTGCAGAGGATGCTTGGCACTCCTGTTTGCTTCCCCTGTTGATTGATCAGTGTGTCATTATATACTGATGAAATTAAATTAAAATGGATGTGATCAACCCACCCCCAGGACCCAGGCATTTGTTGGGGCAGTATGGTCAGTATGTGGCCCTCTCCCTGGAGAGTAAACGCGCCCTAGGCCAGTTCAGGACACTCCAGTAAGCTCAGGACATTCTCCCGTTAAGCTTCATTCCATCGAAGTAGCAGACAAATCTCAGGATTCAGGAAAGGTGCAATGGGAGGATGATGTAATGAATTCAACCCCGCAGGGTGGGAGCCTGGATTTTTAATCACAGCCGCAGTCTAGGAACCCCCCACCCCCACCCCAAGAGGATGGATAGGGTGAAATGTGAAACCAGGCGAAAACCGGGAAGGGGGCGTGCACACACACACATGCCAAGCAAATCAGTTCAGCATGAAAGCACAAACTGAAATTGTATGTACAGAAACATGTACACACAAGCTTAGTTTATCCTGTTAGGGAGTAATATGTTCTGTAAAACAATGTTTCCCAACCTGGTCCTCAGGGACCCTCAGACCGTCCACATTTTTGCTCCTGGGAGGGAGCAAAAATGTGGACTGTCTGGGGGTCCCTGAGCACCGGGTTGGAAATCACTGGTCTAATGTGCCATCGATGCTGTCTTGACACGAAGCAGGGGGGAGCCGGGGAAATAGGGTGAACATGGGGTTTATTCTGAAGATATACACTTAGGAGCATGAAACGACGTCAATGACCGGACTGGGGAAACACACACTGACATACACTTAAATACACTGGACTAATTAAACACAACTAGAAACAGCTGATAATATGGGGATTGCACAAGGGGTAGATGAGGGGGTGTGGCACACAAGAGGATCAGCACAATCAGGGCATGACAGATGCACTGATATAAATGTGCAAAGTGCAGTCTTTAACGTCATCTTCTTTTTTGGGTGGCTTTATTTTTTAAGGATTACTGTGTTATTCTTGACATCAAGGTCTTAGGGACTTTGAACCTTTTATTAAATCACCATAGAGCAATTTGTCTTAATGCATCTTCTAAGAAAAACATTCACCATATTTAGGAGTTTATAGAAACCTCACAGACTAATACTAAAGTCAAGGCTTATCAGCTTTATGGATGCTAAGAATATGGCTGGGTGAATATTATGGGCCTTTGGATTTAATTGAATGAGAAAATTGAGTGCTATTGTTAAAAAAATGATCTTTATGAGAAGGAATATGTGGATGATAGTTTCACAGCTCAGCACCCCCTATTGACCGTGTTCAGCATTGCAGGCAACTGGCTGAAACACCACAACCTTGGATTCCTGTGGTTGGGCATGAATATTGTCTATCATCTGGCAATAGTTCTAGGCACCGTGTCTGACTAAGGAGCATGTAACGATGATGGAAATGTGAATTGGTAACTTTGTTTTGTTTAATTGCTAACATCTAGGTGGTGGTTCCCCTAGTGCAGCAATTCTCAAGTTCTGAAAGGCTCGTGAGGCAGAGCTGGAACGGCAATCATTTTTTAAAAAGCAAGCTCCGATGCTGATCCTCAATCAGATTTCCTAGCCCCAATCCTAGAATTAACCTATGTAAGTGGGGATTGAGTCTGCAACTGCTTAGCACAAAACTAATGAACACTGAACCAATCCAAGCAGCCAAACCACAGATGCTTAATTTAAAATTCACTGGCACATCCAATCAGATTTGTGTGATGGGTATTGATTGGCGTAAACTGCAGAGTGCACGGTGTGCTTGACCATAGCGTTAATTTAACCCTATACTTGATATAGCGTCCGGAATGAGCTGGCATGGTAAAAACTAGATCACGGTGCAAAAAAGATTGGGAACCACGCACTAGTGGACAAGAAATCCCAGGCTAGGTCCACTGGGTTTGGACGTCATTTGTCCGTCCTTGGTCTCCTTTCTTCACAGAGCAGTTTTATTCTGTAAGTTAACTTGTCAGTCACATTCATGCCAGTTCTTCTTTCGCTGATATTTCTAGATAGAAATATCTAGATTCTAATAGCAGCCAAGCCTTCCCCCTGCTGCCTTCCTTCAGTCTGTCCAGTGTTACCACCTCTGACATCATTCTACCTGATAAAGGATGTAGTCACGCAATACCTGCAATGCACCAGTAGTGAGAGTGCAGCTAATCCAGCATGCATGCAACCATCTGACCAAGAAAAGCTGTAATATACATGCCAGGTCAATGCTGGGCCTGGGCTCATAATCCGGAGTGAGGAGGTCAGGGGGTCTGCAGAATCTCCTTGTATTCTATTACATATGGGCCCCCCCTAACATTTCTCTCTGACTCATGGTAAATGTCAATGTTGCGAACGAAGCACAGATAAAATAAGTAGATATCGTAAAACAAAGGCTTTATAAATACTGCAAATAAGTCCTTTTGAATATGCAGCTCTTGCCAGCATCACTGATGCATTTTAATCCAATTTTTAAGTCATATGTAAGGGTAAAAAGTATGGGACATACCGGGTATTAATCAAGCTGATTTTCCTCCAGCAATGTAGGGGCCATTAGTCTCGCAGGGGTGGCTGCAGGTGAGCTACACATCACTGAAGCTGTATGTTAATGGATTTTAAAAAGGCAGCACACAATTGATGCAAGAGCATTGCCAGGATGAGAGCAAAGCCAGGCCGTTTGTCTTCTCATGCTTACAAACTTCTTAACCCGTATGAATAAACTGTGGTTCATATAAGGCTATAAGCAAGATGTTTTTTGTACGTTCAGTACAAGTCAATGTTTTATCTTGTATGATTATGGCCAGACTCATACCAAACACATTCTTCACATATAAGGCACTCAAAAAGAAAAACATACAGGAAACTTTTACATGAACCTTACATTTTACCATACATGATTCCATATGGCTGTAGTAGGAAGTGCATGTTTATCACTTGTTATTTCTTAAAAAAGTTTTATGTTGCTTTTATATTATTCTAATGGAAGGCATGTATGACCTCTCTACATTCACTTGGTTTAATTAAACTATGTTGTATTTTCAGAACACAAAGTGAATTCATCAACTGAATAAGAATGTTTCCTTTAATAAAATACTCATTCTAGTTGTGTGGAGCTACTGTCCATGGTTCAACTGAGTTTATTAAAAGAATAGTACATAAAAACTAATACTGATAAAACATTAATTTAATATCTATCGTACATTAATGTAGAACATGTATATTAACATTAATATAATATGCATTTTACATAAATAAAGGACATATATGAGTAATGGCGCATTCATTTAATATGGATTGTACCTAATGTAGGACTTGTATGTTTAACAGTACATTCCATGTTTTTTTTACATGAATAAAGGACATATATGTCTAATGACGCATAAAGTTAATATACAGTGTATATTTATTTTGAGTGTCATATAAAAAGTTTATCTGATTTGGGTAAAACACATAAGGATCATGTGTTATTTTTAAAAAACTTTTCCATATGGGAACTCAATGCAGACTTAGTAGGGCTTAAGATGCTGTTGTGGGCCTCTTTGGAAGCAGGGTTGGGGCCATTCCGGAATGCATTCGTCATTTCCAATCCAAATCAGGAAATGGAACTCGAGTTGGAATTGGAAGAAAAAACTATGAGGAACAGAACCGGAATTTAATTCGAATTTCATGGAGATTTAAATTCCAACTCCAGGTCCATTTCCTGATTTGGATTGGAATTGATGAATGTATTCCGGAGCATCATTAGGTTGCTATACTTTTTGGCATTGATGGTGGCAAGATATCCTACTCATGCAGGCTGTTGTCGTTCCATGATAATCCCATTCTTTCTTTGGCCCCATGGCTGTTAGGGGAATACCTCCATTATTTTTTCTGATCCTTCGTTATACTTGATCCTCCTGAGAAGGCTTAAGCTTTTCAATCAAAATAACCTGTACATCATCGGAATCAAACCTTACTACAGTGCGTCATGGTCAAGGGGATCACAGAGACAGATAGTTTCCTTGTTCATTTAAGGGTCTCTTTAGTTAGGGGCATAAAGCATGTCTATACAGAGCCCCTTTGGAGGTTAATGGAGGTAGACGGAAAGCTGGGAGCGATATCTGTCAGGCTGATTGTAAAGAGGCACCATAAGGCCCAGACAATGTAGCCATATGCTGATATAACTTATGCTGGGGGGGGTCACATGGTGCCAGGTCATGTGACTGGAGCTTCTGCAGACACATGACCCTCGTTTCACAGTCACGCTGTCATTAGAGGAACATGCTAATGAGGGGCACCTCTCGGCGTCCCACTGGGTGTGCCGTTGCCATTTCGACTCCGACAGGGAAGGCACTGTTTTTAAATAACAAGGAACACTAGCAGGCCGTTCGGCACAATCCTGGTGACCTTATCTTTTAAATAACTCTAAAATAAATTATTTATTTATCGCTCCAGAAAATGATTACCAATAATTCCCAGAAGCACTGACAAGTTCTGAGCTGGACATTTTGGGACCAGAGGTTCCCTCCCTCGATGTTATAGAGCCGTTTTTCTTTGTCATTCACTTTGTAACAAAGAGGACCTTCAAAATGTAAAGTCAGCGATTCATTATGGTATCCTTTCCCTTTTGGACCTTCTCCAGTTAGAGCAACTAATACAACACAGGATCCTAGACCATCTGTCTGAATGAAATAATACAGAATTTCATTTTCTTGTATTTTCATTAGACTATTCATCCAACATTTTTCTTTTGAAAGATTTTGCACGGTTGACACAACTGTCTTCGTCTACCATTCATTTTTTGTTTTTACTGCATCTTCATGACTGAAATCTGCGCTTCCTCAAAGAAAGCCAGCCTGTGGGATTCTGGGGATTATAGCGATTTTGTTGTTTAATGTTTGTTTGGGTGAGTCGTCCACAGTAGTGCCTGATCAGAATGGGAAATTATGCTTCTCTTCTTCAGCCTAATGAAGATTTTTTTTTGTTTTAGGAGACACGCCGGTCTTTTATGATGGCTTTTATTTCTTACTTAAAATCCATCATAGACTGTAACTCAGAGTTTGATGAACGAGGACTACAATATCCTGGAATATTCTTTAGCTGCGAGTCAGACAATGAGCAGCAGGTGTTTAAGCTAAATTTCAAAGGCAGGAACAATACTGTTGCAATGCATAAATACTTCCAAGATGAAAAGGTTTAAGCATCACTGTTTATATAGCAGGAATTTGTGTGGTGAGGAATGAGGGACATTTCGTTTAAAATGTGCATAGTTAGAAGCTGATGATCCAAGAAGTGTTCCTTTTTTGATGGATCCCTTCCTCCGGGACTAATTATTTAGCTTTTCTCGTTATCCCCAGCTCGATGAGTGCTCCTCTACCTAATCTTCGGGCATGTGACATTTGGTGTAATTAATTCCAGTTTAGCTTTCTATTCCTGGGAAAGCAAGCGCCTTGTTTTAATGAAGGCAGGCAGACTGGTCTTTCTCACCTGCTTTTACCAGCTACTCACTGCAGCAGACTTAAAAAACATAAAGTTGAAACAGCTACCAAAACAAGGAAGTCTTTGAAATTAGCATGTTTGTGTCTTAATTTATGGCTTTACATAGAATCTGGCTCAATTCCAAACATGTTAGCTCCAGATTGTGTTCGTTAAAACCATAATAATGTCTCTGCTGATAACTGGCTGCCTGACACAACTGACTAGTTGGTGACCTCATCTATGCTTGGCAGGGCATTGTAATTGTAATTGTAGTTGTAGGTCTTCCATGCCAGCTGTCTGGTACTGGTGGCACCAATAGGGGGCGATCATCTGTCTTTACAAATGTGTTGTGCGAAAACACTTTCAATGCACTTATAGCAACTGTGAGTAGGGGGGGCTGGGGGTTTTTCTCTAGAAGTTTCATATGCCTTGATTGCCGGGCTGCTTTCTCAGAACAGGGGAAAATGATGTTGTCTTGTATCTATACAGAATTGTTTCCAGGGGAACAGAAATTTGATGCATTTCAAAAATGAGAGGAGTGAAGCATTGCTTGTTGATCTTCTAGGTTACAAGCGGCAGAGGGGCGACGTCTTATTCGTGACATGGCAGCCTCTGTTCCCGCTTTCGCCACGTGACTAATCTGCTCACCTCACCTCTGCATCCCACAAAGCTGCCCTTTCCCTCACGTTCTTGGACAATGACGCAGACTCACCTTCCCACTAAGTGTACATAAACACGCATATGAAATCACACATGGCTCATCACATGCTTGCTGGTTCAAAAATAAAAGCACGATGCCTCGCTTGCGGGCCAAGGCGGGCTTGTGGCACTCTGATTACATGCGTGCACACTCGTTGAATGACGCACTGTCTGTGGTACTGATTTAACACATCAAACCGGCCAAGCTGGCTAAGGATCACTGCTTTCTGCATGCTGCTTGCAGACTCATTGATCCCTTATGTCACAATTAACGTTAAACTAAAATGCTTGTGATCACGTTCCTAAGGGATACATGCAAGGCGCTGCTCTGTGGTCTTCAGAATCATCACAGACACGGGACTCTTTTGATGAGGACCAACTGTCACTGGTTAATGCAACCTGCCGCAGATTACCAGATTACTAACTCAGGTTACTTAGTACTCCGTGCTTCTTACCTGTCCACGGGAGACAAACTCTTTCCTTTCTTACCTTGCATAGTGTTACGGTGACTATCCGTGCCTTCATACTTTAATCTCAGTGTGGCTGTGAGGGATTTAAGTTAAACCCCACGGGAAGAAAAAAAAAAATCATGTTTTATTTTTTTATTTTTTTTAAATCACTGATCCCCATTTCTAGAAGTTGCATAATCTGAGAGAGGGATTACAGACCAATCCTGTACATTTCAATTGGCATCTCAGGAATCTCTATGAAAGACGAAACCGCAGAGCCCGAAACCAGTGGGAGGTGTGACCACGGAACTTGAATCACACAACACTTAAGGTGTGTGTTTGTTTTTAACAAAGACATTCAAAGACACGTGCTTCATTAATGCACAAGTCTTAGGCAGTCAAAAAAAATGTTTAAATGCTGCCCTGTTTCTTCTGCTTTTTGGTGTAAAACTTTGATTTTATGTCTGTAAACTTAGCCATTTCAAAACCACTCCTAAGTCACCCCGTTATTTGCATGAAGTATTCCTATGTATTTGTTGTCTTGACCACTAGCAAACGTCATATGGCTAATCGACACCTCATTGGTTTTTTAAATTGGTCTAATTCTGTAACTGACTAACTAACCGATTCTCTAACGACTAACAGACCAACTGACTGAATTACTGGCAGACTAGTTGGTCAATTAGCAAAATTCAGCGAGCAGGTGTGAAATTTAACAAATACATGGAACGGCTATGGTGCTCCTGAGGAGAGTTTTGGGCACCGACGTGGCATTCATCTAGCCGTCTCAAAAGACATCACTTACTTTTTGGAAAACGGTCCAATTCCTTTACGTTTTTATTGTGTCACTCTTAATTTGCATATGTTCTAATGTTAAATTGTGTTTCTTGTTCTGAGCACGTATACACTTCCTACACAGATAAAAAGCCTTAAATATATCCTTTGACTGCCTAAAAATTTTGCACAATACTATATAAGATAAGAATGTGACCGTGTAGGTACTTGAGGATATTTGCTTATTAGAACATGCCACACGTGGGCCCGTGTGAAGATAAACTCCGAAGCCACCGACCACTATTGATCCAAGGTGGGTAGCTTAACATGGAGGAGGTTGCAAATCCAGTGCTCCAGAGAAGCAGGATGTGAAGGTGCACCCGCGTCATCCCTACATTCATCAGCCGATTCATTCGACAGCTTTGTTTCAGGAAATCCATCTCTGTAGGCCTTCTGAAGCCTGACCTGAACCTTCTGTGGGTTTCCATGTTTGGGTCCGCCATGTAGCACCGATATGCAATTAAATGTGAAAGGCCTTCCGGTCCTGGCTCCATCACGGCCGTGCTGAAGGTCGTCTGAGGGTGAGGGGCCAGCAGATGTCGGGGTCACGACTTCTGAGTGTCACTGCCGCTGGGAGGAATCCATCCGTTGCATGGCAGCAGTAATCCAGCTCATAGGGGAAGGACCCTGCCAGGTGTCAGGTCACCCTTGGAAGTGGAAGCATTCACTGCTGTCCTCTCAGATTCCCTAATTTATCAGCTAGCTTATTTAATTATCTATTCATTTATTTATTTTTTTCCCTTCCATTCTGTCCATCTGTGATTTCATGGCATAAGATAATGGATTCCTTCTCATCAAAACTTTGAGCAGTAAATAAAAAAACATAAATACTGAAAAGTAATTCCTGAGATAACACAAGACTGAGGGGAGGCATCACTGTCTTACGCCTCCAGCATCGTAGATTCACTTACGGCTTTGGGCTCTGTGTGTGTGTGTGTGCATGTGGGTCATATAAATACTACATTGTGGGGACCAAAAAAAAACTGAAAATGCCCAAAGTTGTGTATTTTGTTTGGTTACTTATGGTTAAGGTTAGGGCTGGGTTGGGGGCTAAGGTTGTCATAGTTTAGATTAGGGTTTGCCAATAGAAATGGAGAGTCCCCATAATGATATAGGTAGCTAATCTGTGTGTGTGTGTGTGTGTGTTGGTGTGTATGTGACTGTGAGTGTATCCTGTGATAGACTGCCATCCCGTCCCGGGAGTCCTCTGCCTCATGCTCTTTGGAATAATCTCCAGAATCTCCACTGACCTTGCACTGGATAAATGGTTATTGGAAATAGATGTTTGATTTGAATTTATTAAATTGTTGTGGATGTTAAGGACACTGATTTCATTCGATTTCATCTCATTGATTTCATCCACCCACCTAAGAAAATAAGTCCTCCCACCTCTCACCCATCAATTTGGTCATCCTTACAAGATCCATTTTCTGCAAAGAGGCCCATTCCAAACACAATCTGAGCCAAGCCATGCAAAATAAACATTAATGAAGCAATCAACAAAATACTGCATGAGTTTAAATAAACTAATAATAAAATAATAGGTTTTAGTGTCCATTTTACCTTTCAGGTGAATAATGTGAGACAAGCTGTTCCCAATGAAGTTATCTGGCTAGAAGTTTCCTACAAAGCTACATAGTTACAGCCCCTAAGTGGAAATTGCAGATAAACCAGTTAACCTTATCAGGCTGTCGCTGCTGGTATGAAGTGCTCTACAGTATCAGCAGATGCTCTTGTACAGCTACCAGTGGAATACAGATTCTGTGTCACGCCTTGCACGGAGAATCAGGAGCAGAGAGCCGGGGGATCGGGGAAATGCAGGGTTTATTCATAGAGTGACCACGAAGACAGGGAGCAATCAACGACGTAGCAATACAATGACCGGACTGGGGAAACGAACGTAACGTGGACTTAAATACAAGGCACTAATGACAGTAACAAGAAACAGCTGGTAAACACGGGGAATCCACACGAGGGTAATGAGTAGGTGGGGTCGACGAGGGGGCGGGACGAGCAGGGCAGGACATTCTGTTTGTAAACCCAAGTTGTTACCTAGAAACCCTTTTAAAAGCTCAAACTCCACTGGAAATTTCCCCCGCGGTGTTTCTGTGATTTTTACGTGATTGATATTACCAACTAAACAATCATGTATTTAATTTGCTTAAGTGTGACATTATTGAGGGAAAACTGTAAATGTACGAAAAGCTGATTTTTTTTTATGTTATTAAATGTGGTAAGAGGGCTAAATGCAGCTCTGCGTGGCATCTCTGGGCAGATTATCCCTGGTAGCATCCTCATACATCAACGCCCTTTCCTGGTTTACTTCTTCTAATGCTTATCACTTAATTTAGTAAACAATGCGAGTGCTTATGGGGTGCGGGACTGCCTTGAGGCAGGATGGCAGCACAGGACACTGGAGCTTTAACCGGATTGAAAAAGGCTTTATTAAACAACAGGTCGTCGGAGGGAAGGCCCTTTTTAGATCAGGGATAAATGAAGACGATTAAAAAGGGTAACTTTAAACTAGCAATAGCCAGCTGGGTGACATAATCTGGGTAATTTGTGCCCCTGCTTCTGCTGGGCTCTGGCACTGGCCAATCAGCTGTCTGTCATCCCACAGTTAAGTACCCCGTACGACTACTGCGTTAATTGTGTTTTTATAATTCAGCCGGTGTTATGACATCTGAAATAGAATCCAGTCACAGAACGACTCACGGTCACAAATCACTTCCACTGTTAAGTATGTTCTCTTTGACGTTAAGTGTGACTGTTTGCACTTGTCAGAGAAAACTCCAGAATTTAATCATACGGTGGCTTCATTGGTCCAAATGTTGTGTAACGCAATCTGCTGTGATTTAATCACTCCTTCATAGATTCTGAGGTGCCTTCTCAGCTGCCACACTCCAGCATATGTTCAAGCTGTTTATCGTGAACTTCCTTTTATTTTAATCTCCCTGATACACTTCCATTTTCGAAGGGAGTAGGTCCACGCTTATCTGGGCGGATGTTGCTGACTCAGGCACAAGGACATGGGAAAGTGTAGGAAGAGGAACTCCCGTCCCCAGAGGTGGCACCTACCCAAACTTTAAAAACATGGCTGCTGTATATTGCCGGTTCTTCTTGGATTCCTAGGACGGGCCAGTACATGCGGACCTCCTCTTTGTCCCCTGTGGATTTCAAAGTTTTCCCTCATTGAAGGGGGAAACTGAAGCAAAAGAAGCCAATGAGAACCAGGAAGAACATCCCACAGGACCAAGCCGTCTTCCTCTCCCCTTCATAGTAATGGCTTTTGGTGTCATTCTCTGTCAAAGGTGCATCATACAATAAGTATTTCCATGTAATAGTCCAAAGGGAGCTGTGATCTCACTGGTCGACAGAGTAGATATACTGTACTGTTGTCTCAAAAAGCTTTTATGCTCTAATTGTCATACGACAATTATCGTGAGCGATTGGGCAATGCTGAATGCAGGTGGTGATATCAAGGTAAAGTACCCCAAAAGCCGTCAGGCTTTGTGACTCTCCTAAATGTGTTATGCATTATTACAGATTATTTGTAAGTCAATAATTCACCTGTCCCCATCTTACTACCCAAATATCTCTGTACAGAATAAAGGTCTGGTTGCATACTGCTTCACATTTGCGCTTCTCTCCTTGTGCCTGAAACCTTCAGGAGCAGATGAAGCAGGAATGTTGCTGTGCAACATTACATCATTCCTGATGTATGACGTGATGGTAAATGTTTGTGTGCGCACACACACAGACACATATTCATATCTTTGTGGGGACTTTCCATTCATTTCTTTGGGTAAATCCATAATCCCAACTATGACAACCGTAACCCCTACCCAGTCCTAGCCTTAACCATAACTAAACACAATACAAGACTTTTTGTTCTTTGATTGCATTCACAGATTTTTATAAGATTGAGTTTCCCCTTGTGGGGTCCAAAAAAAATATATAGTAATATATACATTAGCATACACCTACTGAGCAATTCAGAGAGACCAGTTGACCCAACCACATGTTTCTGGACTCTGGAAGGAAAACGGAGAACTTGTAGGTAATCCATTTGGACAGCAAGAACATGCGAATTCCACACCCACAGAGTCGGAGGCAGGAGCAGAAGCCACAATCCCAGCCGTTTGAGGCTACAGCGCTACCCAGTGGTCTGCACTAGACAGTATACAGTGCCAATAAAAAGTATTCACCCCCTTGGATGTTTTACCCTTTTATATATCGATCATGATCAACATAATTTGGCTTTTTTGACAAAAAAAAATGACAAAAAACCCCTTTTAATGTCAAAAAAACTGATTTCTACAAAATAATGAAAATTAAATAAAAATATGTAACATAAAATAAGTGATTGCATAAATATTCACCCCCTTCAAATCAGTATTTAGTAGATGCACCTTTGGCTGCAATCACAGCTTCTGTCTGTGTGGATAGGTCTCCGTCAGTGGATAGGTCTCAGTCAGGCTTGCACATCTGGACACTGCAATTTTACTCCATTCTTCCTTGCAAAACTGTTC
>JAODKC010000064.1:20314383-20328720 GCA_026777985.1 Mormyrops attenuatus
CCAACCCATATTATTTCCGCACCCATACTCTCCCCCCAGGGAGTCCTGGGATGTAGGTATTAGAGGGAACAGCATCAACTAACCTCTCCCCCCCCCGCACAGACACACAGATAGATACACACACACACACCAAACCAAACCATCTCCATGTTGTGCTGAGGAAATACATTACTCCATTCTCCCGTGGTCAGGTCTGCATGGCTGGCCCATGGCGCCAGTGACTCTGAATGGGCCTGAGAGAGTGACAGAGAGGAAGAGATTGAGAGAGGCAGGGAGAGATCCACACATCTACAACTCACTCACTCTTGACTTCGAATGAAGAGTACTGGCCCCTGAATACTCATGCGTCTAGACCTAGCTTAGGGCCACTGGGTTAGCGTTAGCATGCCGGCCCCTGAACGCCTGTGTTCCCAGGCCTCGGATAAACTCCCCTCTGGGTTATCGCCCGCTGGGTTAGCGTTAGCATGCTGGCCCCTGAACGCCTCTGTTTCCAGGCCTCGGATAAACTCCCCTCTGGGTTATCGCCCGCTGGGTTAGCGTTAGCATGCTGGCCCCTGAATGCCCGTGGTCCCAGACCTCGGAAAAACTCCCCTCTGGGTTATCACCCCCTGGGTTAGCATTAGCATGCTGGCCCCTGAATGCCTGTGGTCCCAGGCCTCGGATAAACTCCCCTCTAGGTTATCGGCCACTGGGTTAGCATTAGCATGCAGAGCAAAATTCCAGTGACCTGTTACTTCCTCTTACATGCCTCATCCTCAGGCTAAAAGAAGCCTTAAACTCCTTCTTGCATAAGAGCACTTTGGTCTCTTCAGCATTTACCAAAGAAAAGCTCATTTCTGGTCCAGGAGCAGCTGTACAGCAGGACTCTCCCAGGAAGGATGTAGCGGCTTTAGCCATTAAATGTGAATAAAGCAGTTTTAGCTGGAATAAACCAATTTCTGCTGGAAAAAAACTTTTCACTGGCAAGGCCGTGAGCTTCTGTGTGACGGGTGCCCAGGTTCCTCCAGGTTCCTCCAGAACATCCACAGGTGAAACTCTAGGAATATCACACCTATACCTTTCCTGACTCATGTGCGTTCTGCTAGAATTAGAGCCTTGGCTGCTTTGCTACAAACCACCTGAAAAATCCTGGATTTGTCCTTAATGATTTTTGCAGAAGTTGAATTTGATGCCTTCCTACCATATAATAAATATAATTGAATGTATTTACTGCACCTTAAATACATCATTATTCTACTGTGTTAATACTTCAGTCTTCTTCCTGTCCAGGGGTAGTCTTCTCCCGCAGGACTGCAATCCCATAGTGTGAGAAATGACACGTTGTGTTGCAGGGGATGGGAAGGCGTGCATTTGAACGTGCTGCCTCTGCATGAGTCCATGTGCATTCAGCATTTGAGATGAGGAAAGTGAGTGAATGGATTTAAAAATACAATCCACAAAGTCTATTTAAACGCTTCCACATAATGCATCGACTGCTTTATTCAGCGACGCTAATTAGGGCTACATTCTGCCAGCGTGATTTGCACATTGCCATAGTTATGGGAATTATTAACTCTCAGGCTTATTAACTTGAAGTTTTTTAACCTCCCATCTATCATGGCCACCCATCAAAAGTTAAGGAATAATCGGGACAAATAAGCTTAATGGGACCGGTGCTTGCCAGGATGCTGAGTTATGTGTTCGGCGTAGAGGAGCCGCTGTGGGGTACGTGAGCTCGGCCCGGACACCATCGTGCCAGGAACCAAGCTATTCGGACCACTGGACATGTTTCTGACACAGATCCTTTACGAGGGAGACAGGGGGAATTCGATTGCGCTTCATGCCACAGTTTGGCTGAGTGGGAGGATTAGGGCAGGGAGTGGGGAAAACAAGGGAATTAGCATTCAGGACAGCCCAGCCTGGCAAAGATGTGCTTGCGGAACGTGAGTCTGCCTTGCCTGCTCCCCTTAGTCCCTCCACCCTGGGGTGGAGGGGGGGGATCTGGATATATGGTGTTGGCCTGTAGAGGGCGTGATCTCTAGAGGGCACACCTCTCGAGATGCACATGCTGTCTGCATAGTCCCCTGCCGATCACTAACAGGATCAGGAAGTCTGTTCTGATTCAGTTCTCCAGCTTTTTGAAATCGGCTGGTTCCACAGAACATCTCTCATCTCTGTGAGAAAGGTCCAGCATTTAAAGTGGGATTGTTTCAATTCTACAATGGATAGTAGTTGTATTCTGGTCTACAGTAGACTGGGAAACAATGGTGGATGAAGTATAGAAGACACTACTGGTATGGCAGTGAAAATATGAACCATAAAGAGATTAGAGAGTTATTTTTTTCCTCTTTATTTTATTCTGAATCAGTTGCATGTGTTTTTCAAAGAAATTCACTCACCCATCGATGTCAGTTCACAGGTGAAAACTTCACAATAAGTTAATAAAATCGTTAGTTAATAAGCCCCAATTCTGATACATGGTTTTGACTGTGACTCCCACACATCATCCCTGGAGAAATGAGGTGGGGCATTGATCACCGTCATCATTTACCAACTGTCACTGTGACCATCGACGCTAATCGCCTTCATTGCTCTCATCAATGTTGCTACCATTAATAAACAACAATAGATATGATGATGCCATCATCTCCTCCATCATGATGAAGATCATCAGCATGCTCTTGGTCCTCCTATGTGTTGGCATCTTCGTTTCCATTCACTCAGGCACTGAGGCCTTTTTGATCCATTGCCACCTCCTGCGTCGACCTCACCCTTTTTCAGATCTGGGCCGGCCAGGTCCTCCAGGCTCACTCCCCCTCCCCCGCCATAAGGGGTAGACAAGAGGAGTGGGCTAATTAGACTGTGCAAACCTCGTCAGGGGTCTCTCATTTTCTCTGACCTTTATCAGGGATCTGATGCCCGTGTTAGACGTGCTACCCCCCCAGTCACTGCTCTGGAGCAGCGATAAACATGAGGGTGAGCTCGCTGTATCGCCATGGCGACACTGCGCTAATAAACAGCACCTCGAGGCCACCTGAGATGGACCTGGATCACAGGGACGTGACTGAGCGTGAGTCCTGTTGGGGGGGGGGGGGGGGGGCTGCCTATTATCAGTGGGCGTGCCCTGCACATGCAAAAACACGAGCCCCGAACACACATGCGGGCACAGACATGGTCAGCAAATCCCTGTGGGGTCCAATGGATTGATGTGCTCACAACAATCAAAGCAAACATGCCCGTTGATCCCATTTGAAAACAACAGGAGAGCAGATCGCCCCCTGACTATAAGTGCACGATTCGCACATGTTTGTTCCACTTGCTCTCCCGCTTAAGGTCCCTTTATTAAGCTCCTGTCTAATTATGATGGGATCCAGGCCCCGTAAACAGATGTAATAATGGCAGTTTGGGGAACAGGGACCAGGTAAAAACCTTTATTAGCAGACAAGAAAGACAGCTTGCACCAGGAGGGGGCTTCTGGCCTCCTACTTGTGTATCTCCGTGCCCCGATTCGCCAGGCTCAAAGTCATGTTCCCAGGTACCCACCTGTACCATTAGCATTGCCACAGCAACTTCAGCCTAGCCTCTGTGTCTAAACCTCCCACTGACCAAGTACATGATGTAAGAACAGCCTGGTCTTCTTATTCAAAAATTAACGCCTAGTCTTGGTAACAGAGTCTTTATAGCTTAGAAAAAAAATGCCCCCAGAGCAATTGATTTGAGCTCTGCCTTTCATTTATGCAAGTCATTATTAATGTTTGTTTAATTTTTTGCCGTATTTTTCACATGCAGTCCAGAACAGTCTGTCCCTCGGCGATAAAGCACATCATTTCAGTGATTTCGGCCACGCTCATTTGAATAAAAAAAAGGATGAGTGCTTATCTGCCACATGTTTTTTTTGGTTTTGAATGCTCAGACTCTCCCACTGAATTGCGGCGGATGATCGGGGAAGCAGAGACGCGTAACCTGGAAACAGCTCTGCCGTGCTGGTTTATTTAAGCACTGGCTCTTTGTACTGAGGTATTAAAACAAATCAATATTTCACGAGGACCCCTTTCAGTGTGTGAAGTATTTTCCTTGGGCAGTTTAATGTATTTTTGCCCACTGTGCTCCATCCGCCGTCGGTATGACCGGGGATGGGTTGGGGCAAGCATAAGCAGGCAGCCTGTGTATGTGGACGGTTTGTGTCTTTTATATAGATCCTCAAATCATTCTCATCTCCTCTGTGGTCCTACAGCTGGGGGCATGGGGGAATTGATATGCTGAAGTGAATATCTCAATGGCCTATTTATTAATTACTTTGGGTGTCTATAAAATGTTATCCAGTGCTAAAACGTGTCAGCACGTGCTCTCCCACCCTGGGTTAAGAGCGGTTAACCACAATCGCAGTGAGTCTGTTAACAACAGACACGCAATCCAAGGAAATTCCGGAGTCCCGCCGTGTGCTGGTTTTACAACGGCGCTAGGGGCAGCCCCATAGTCTATAAAAGTCTGGGGAAAAAAACAACATTTTTGACCCATAATAGAGCATGTGAAGGGATGAATTTGCTCCCCCCCCCCACACACACACACATACACCCCGATACCCATTTTCTGAACTACAGTATCAAGCTGAAAAATTAATACATTAATAAAAAAAGACAAATCTTAAGGCTTCCACTGATAGGATTGCAAGCCTTTTGTGGCAACTAATTAAAATGCTCTGCCAAAAATTGGCCCGCATTTCCGGCTGTTTTTTTCTCTCTCATTGTTTATATTGTTCTCCAGCATGAAAACAGGGCAAATTGTGCTCCTTCTCAGATGGGAGCTATGTATAAACCTGCCAATCAAAGGCTCCAGTGACATGCCAGAGACACGCGTGGGCGGGCATGACCGAATAGGGTTCGACTCGCTCTCCCGGCTGTCGCGCCTCTCCTCGGAAGGCTGCTCTTTTTGGCGCGACGTTCCAGGGCGACATCCCTGTTCTGATGCCACCCCAGGCGGACGAGGCCGCCCCCTCCCCCCATCGCCTCGCTGATCCACGATTCCACCCCCCGTGTGGGCACCGGCTTCTGTCGTACAGGCTTATCGGCCACATTAGTGTACCTGCATGCCCACACGGGGCTTCTGAGCACAAGCTCTAGGGTGTTACCGTTTACAGTACCCCCTGCAGGCGACACCCAGGATGCAGGATGGTAAAAAGAGGTGGCGAGGCGATGGCGTCTCAAATCCTCCCATCTGCCTCTTTGCTGAAGACCTCATCGACCGTACTGGATGCCCTGCAGTGCACGAGTGCCTACGTGTGTCTGCGGCTGTGTCTTTGCAGCAGCCTCAAATCACTGCCACAAAGTGCTAGAAAATAATACACCCTTCCTTTTAATTCAGGGTATAAAAATCAATGTTAACACCATGGCCTGCTCACATTCATTTATAACTGTTAATTTGGCGTTCATATACCACAATACATGGCAAAGAGACACACAATCTGATATGTCATTTAGCTGTGGAACAGAGCAGAAAACAGTGAAGCCTGAAGACACAGAAGTCTTTCCTCGCCTCCAGTGCAGATCCTGCTCCTCTCTGCTCAGAGGAGTCCTTTCTGCCTCAAGGTTTGTTGCCTTCAAGCGATATCTAGTCAAAGCTCACGGCAGAAAATCATTACAAGCCAGCCAAGGAATCTAAGCCCCAATGCCCCCCCCCCACACACTCACAATACATGCTGTAATCCAGGTCGACTCACGGCTTTGCGGCGTTGATTGAATTACTTCTTTTCATTGCGCATCCTGGAGGAAAGCCTTTCACAAGATACTCGAGTGGGGGTACGGTAGATTTTTTTTTTAAAGTCCTCGCAGAGGGACGAGTCTTACTCTGTCTCCTAGTGCATTTGCAGGAAAACAATGACCTTTCGATATCGTTTAGGGCAGCTGGGCCGCTCAGGGACAGCCGGCTCTTCAGAGTGACGTCGAGCTGTCCGTCTCCTCCTACGCTCATAAGAAGTAAAGCTTTTGCAGGAGAAGTCATGGTTTGTGAGAGGCATCAGCAATCACACCAAGCTCCGGGCCTGACAGAGCCTGTTCCTTGATGGTTCGTTGAGAGGTAATTCCATCCGTCAGGGGAGGTGGGAAGGACGTCCGACACTGGGCTGTGACGTCTATAGCCCACTCCCCCCTGCACTTGGGGACCTGGGGACCACAGAGGGCATCAAAGCATGTCATTAGAGCCATGGATTTCCATTTTCATTTTCAAGTAAAACAATGAATTAATTGGGTACATTATTACCGTTCAAACAACGCAAAAAAAAAATGCCCCGCCCCCCCAAACTATTTATGCCTCCTCTACTCAGTTCCTGCAGCACTGACAGAAATATATTCGCAGAACTGTGGAGAATCCAAAACTAAACACAAAATTTGCATACAGTAATTTTTAACAGCAAATACCGTGGATAGATTGAATAGCACCATGAGACTGCATTTCTAAATAAAATCTGCGGTAGTGCTCCATCCCTTATTAAAAACACATATACGGAGGTGCGTACTGCGGTATTTTTCAATCTTTGTGGCTTGCCGCTTTTAACGGTTTGCTCGAAGTTTCAGTGAATTGCCACAGGCGACTGTTTCAAACTGTCGAACCCTGGAGCATCGGAACAAGCCATTATTTACCTGGAATCGTTTACCGTCTTCTCAGGTCGTTAGTGGTTCTTCTACCTCCACAGGATTTTACAAAAAAAAGTACCAATTTGGCACCAACAAGCGACAGAGGTACCTGATACACTGAATCAGCTAAATCATTCATCTAGCGCATCAGGAAATGGCAGCTTTGAGGAGACGAGGGGTTTAAGTCAACACCCTGTTAAGTCAAGTGCAAAATTCCTGTTAAAGTGACTTAAATATTATGATCAAATGTTTCGCAAACCTGGCTATATTTTCGTTATGTCTCCTGCAGTTCTACTGGGGGATACAAGTTTGAAGGGTTGTGTCATTATAGATGTGATCCGCGACCTCACCTGGAGGTTCAGCCAGTTAATGAGCTCTGCCAGCAACATAAACAGTCTGGGTGGGGCATTGGGTTTTCAGTCTGCGTAATATTTCTCTTCTTACTCAGTTAGAGATCTGAGTCTGCTGTTTTGCTGTTTCTCTGGGTCTTCTTTTGGCTCGGTCCTTAGCCGCGTCTTCGGTCACTGCCCTTTGCTTCTGACGAATGTGTTGTGCTTCCCGAGCCCTGATTCTGCCACATTAACCATGTTCTGGTTACCGTTTCCTGGCTCATCCCTCCCGAATAATCTCTTCTTACTTAAAAAACCTAAAGTTTTGGCTACTTGTCTCACAGGTTATCTGAGATGAAGGCTCCTCGGGGGGGGGGGGGCTTGCATATATATCGCCAAGGAAACCGGAATCCGTGTGTCTCCCAAAAGGTTGACCAACGACCACCCACTCAGTCATGTGGACAGTCGCCAAGAACATCCACACCTCATAAATGTTAATGACCATTAGGCGGGTAAATGCTGTCCCTCAGCCCACAGGGTTCCCTAGATAATAAACCACGGCCGTTCTCTTTGAGAATGCGTAGCTGTAGCTTAGCATAATGTTCCATGGAAGATCAAGGGAGCCGCAGGCTGCTGTCATAACTACCACCTCTTTGTAGTACCATATCCAACGCCTTTTATTTTCTTGTTTTAGGCAGTTTTTTTCCAGAATTTCTTGGATCAAATAGTATGTGGTTTCCCACTAATGCTAACAATCAGTGTGAAAGTAATACACTGATTTTTTCTTTAAAAAGTACGCAGTATGTAGTCTCTAAATCTATACTCTATACTGTATTTTCCTCTATATTTACTGATTTTATCATATATCTAGTAAGTAGTCTGATGTTTACAATATGTAGCATATTTTGGTATCACATGAAAAATCTATATTCTAAATTCTGCATACACAAAGGCAATTTCTTTTATATCTTTAAAATAGCTTTTTCAGTCACATGTATTAGAACGCTATATAACTATAAAATTCAAACCTATTAACCTGTCAGGTAACCTGAGAGGTAGCGGCCTTTCAAAACGCAGTCGCACAGGAATTAGCCTTAGAAATCGCTCATCCGCTGTTTAAGCGTGTTTCTTCATCACCCCAAATCTGTAACCTTCGAGTGCTTATGAGAGACTCCCCTGCCCTTATGTCACATGGGTATCTATGAAACTGTAAATATAGTAACACTTTAGGCTGTAAGCTGCAAAATTGAAATACACTGATATGATGAAGGAGCTGTAACTGTGCTTCCATAAGGAGGAAGTGAAGCTGTAGGTACAGGAAAGGTGTCTTTCCATATGCTATATGCCGGGTTCCTCACTTCACTAAAAAATGTTCATAAATTGAACTGTGCAGGTTTTCTCTGAATATTCGGGGAAAGTTGCGAGGCCACGGAATCTGGTCACCAGATGGAAATCCATCTGCACTGCCAAGTGCCTCACCTGGCTTACACATACCTACACACCATCAGGATGGATATAACAGGAGCGCAGTGTCCGTGTGAAAGCCTCACTGTGCAGCTGAGCAGCCCAGTTTGTTTATCTACCCATCTGCAGATCCATAGGATCCATTCATCCATTTCATATCTGTTTACCAAAATAACATCCCAATCAATGGCCTGGAGTCTATATGGGAGTATAAATAATGTAGTCAAAAGTCCTACGGTTGGACCCAAAGGGAAATTTATTCTAATGTAACCTGAACAGCATGTCCTCAATCTGTGGGATGAACCCAGTGGATTAGCTATGAAATAATTCCTTTCATATAAGGGAGAAGGTTCGGTATCAACTTTGGTAGGTACCAAATCAGCCCTGACCCCCCCCCACCCCGCCAACACAAATGGTACTCCTACAAAATTCTATACCTAAATCTACGCTCTTGTCTGTCACCAGAGTTATTCCATTACCATCAGAAATCAATACAGACAGAGCGGGTCCATCACCATCAGATTTCTATAGGGACAGACAGGATTCATCACCATCAGATTTCAACAGACAGGCAAGGTTCATCACCATCAGATATCAACAGAGACAGAAAGAGTTCATCACCATCAGATTTCAATCCACAGACAGAATTCATCACCGTCAGATTTCAATGCACAGACAGAATTCATCACCGTCAGATTTCAACAGGGACAGACAGGGTCCATCACCATCAGATTTCAACAGAGACAGAAAGAGTTCATCACCGTTAGATTTTATCTGAGGGTGAGAGACAGGTAGATAGATTCTACCTCCGCCGCATTAAAAAAATCCCAGAAAGAGTTGAAAAACATCATAGTCTCTTTGACTCATGGCCTGCAGACAGATCTTCTGTTGGTTATTCCATCTTGCTCACATAATGAGACATTCGACAGGACTGCTATAAATATGAAGCTCTATATATACGTCCAGTTCCTCCCCAGGTATCACATCGGCCGCTCTGTTGTTTTTTCTGATAGGTATGAAAATAAGAGTCGCTGTGTCTCGTGTGGCTGTTGTTGTAGAGGGCCTGGCCTTGTGTTCTATCTTTAGGCTTTCAGACAGCTCACAATGATCCCCCCCTTCCATATGGCCCTACCTGGGTGTGTCCATGTCCCAATCTGGCTCAGGTGTGACCAGTCATGTGTAAAAGAGGCTAGAGGAAGCGGCTGCCAAATATGGCTTCGGTGTACCCTGCTCGGTGATTTCGGCTGGTTTGGCTTTATTTTCCGAGATTCCTTGTTTTTGTTCCTGTCTTCCAACAAACATGTTCATGAAAACCCGGGAATGCGACCTCTGAAATACCGTGCCTGACCTTTCCCCCAGTGTGTCCTCCCTGGCATAACTCCTCTGCACTGAAGCAGTGATTCAAACAGTGAACTGCAGTGTCATTTCTGACCAGTATAATGTAATTATAATCAGGGCAGAAAAGATATTAAAAGAGAATTTTTGGAGTGGGGGGGGGTACCGTTAGAAAGACTGAGCACTGAAATTGGACACAATCTTGAGCACCATATTCTAAATTCTATACTGTTTTTCCTCTAGGCTGTAAGTGATACAGATTTTTATCCTTTTCTATCAGTGTTTTTAAGATTGGTATCAATGTAATTCCATGTGTTCAAAACAGGTACAAAAAAATAATAATGGTTGGATGGATAATTCGGCCTCTGTGCGTGGAAAAAAAGGCAGACAACAGAAGTCTGATGCCATGTAATGAACATTAAGCAGTATATCGTTGGACATTTGTCTCTACGGCTGTATTCTGATCATTTGGGTAGGGAGTGAGCAGGCCCCCTCCCCACCCAAATGATCAGAATACAGCCGTAGAGGCAAAGGCCTTAAACACCGCCTGAGGCTAGGAGGGGGGCACGCAGCATCCATCAGAGAAAGAGAAGAGTTTCAGTGGACCGGGGTGGAACAAAGTCTCATGCTTCCATGACTCACGGCTGCCTGTGAGACCACGTTTAATGATGAAATCTGCCAAGCTAAAACCTCACCTGCTGCTCCACAGAAAAAAAAAGAAAAATAGCAGTTACCACGGAGATGGTCCGCGCTCGTGCTGATAGGAAAATCTGCTTTTGGAATCTTCTCCAAGGCTTGGACGAGCTGTCTGTCTTGGGGCCTGCGTGGAAACGCTGTCTTACGGGCCAGAAACTGCTGCTAATTGACATTCTCACATTCTGGCATGAATCCATAGGCTGCTGCAAAATATTCCCAAAGTCAGAAGGTTAGATGGTGCTCTGCTCTGTATGCCCTCTGCATCACAACTTCAGAGCAGGTTTAGATGGTCACTGCCTACCTATAATAAACAGGAGATTACATCGCTGCTCCGCTCCCAGTCATGGCCTGAAATCTTGGAGTATGTTGCGGTGCCCTATTGGCCGGATTACTGTAATCTCCCAGCGAGAACCATTGATCCAGGTCCAACTGTTTGGAAAAAAAAACATGGCACCTCCATGGATCGCTCCCCCCTGGTCCGGGACGCTGTACTCGCACCATGTGTTTGTGTTGTTTTAGTTGGGAGGCCATTTATGTCCCAGGGGTTTATTGCATTAGAACAAAGGAGGGCTTAACGTGGCACAAGGAGGGCCAGTAATCCGGGAATGCCCTGCCTCAGCATCTTCTCATGGGGGTCGCCAGGCCGCAACCGTGCTGCCGGCTGGGAAAGAAACCATGGAGCAATGCAGAGGAGAAGCATTCACTGCCGCTTCCTTGTCAGCACAGTAATTAATCAATTTAACAGGAGGGATGTTAGCTGGCGCTCTTGCTTAATTTGTTAATTAGCTCATCAGCGTTTTTAGCAAAAGTGCTCGAGGCCACTGGGTGGGGGTGGTGCTGGAAAGCTTCAGAACACGAGCACTTCCCAAAAAGTCAGGCAAGCCCTTGACGTCTTTGTGGCTCCGAGGCGGGACATCCAGTGCAACAGAGGGATGTCCGAAGGGCCTGGAACAGCTGCCCTGGTACCTCTGGACCTGTGGAACTGAACGTACTCAGAAAGATCCTAGCCTTCATTACTGCATGGACAGCAAATATCAAGGAATAAACAATCCTGATTCAGTCCAAAAGATTGTTTTCCCAGAACCCAGTAGACTTTGAATGGAGCTTCCAAGCAGCTTCAGGAAGTGCATTTCCCAGCTCTGTGTGATGTGTGCTGGCAGTGGTGGCTGATCTGCTGGTTAATGGCGTCTGTCCATTTTACACGTACAGCCCTCGCATCGTTAAAAAAGCGATCCGGATGAACCGGGTGGCCTGTGTCTCTCTGCGCGGCCCACTTGAGGCCGAACGCATCCCTGTGTAATTAGATACCTTGTACCTGGAGCACAAAGGGCCGCGCTGTAACTGACCGACACCACTGCTTATTTATTCCCCCCCAATCCCCCTTCAGCATCCAGCTTTTATTCAAGGAATGGAAAAATCAATGTTCACGGCTGCCTTATAGACTCCCAGCTGCAGGATTTCAATTTCACATTCGGCTGCATTGTCCATGGAGAGTTTTGGGGTGGGAGGGGGAGGGATGGTGGTTGTGGGAGGAGCACCCATTCAGCACCCCCCCCCCAAGACATGCCGCTTGTTGAATCACCAGGATACATTATCGAGAACCAGAGAACGCATCACGTCACAGGCCTTTGGAAACAATATATCATCCCACTCCAAGGATAACTGCTACCCTCTCCCCCATGCACGTGCCCCCCCCATCTCCCCAGAGTAGCTAATGCACCATTGTTTACCAGAAGATCACCTCTAATATAGATGAATTTACTGCTCATCTTACCGCAACATGAAGTCTATTCATTCTTTTTTTCTTGTTTCAGTTGTCCGCTGCGAGCCGTCTGATAGCGATGAAAGCATGGAGGCCTGAGTATCCTGATGATGCTTGTGTTTTTGATGTTTATGCATACCAAATTAATGTTCTCGGTAAGCGTCGTAAACACAAGTGTGCACTTCATAAGTTCAAGTGTGCACTTCATAAGCTCAAGTGTGCACTTCATAAGCTCAAGTGTCGTTTCAATTTCATACATCCAAGTGTGCACTATCACAGCTAGGGGTGACTGACAGACCTTGTTAGCATTGTTTACGGGTGATGACCTTCTGATAGTTAGCTCATCTGAAGAGGCGCAGTAATTTAAAGGCCAAGTCTTATCAGTTAAAGTGTACACACAGAGTTGTTAGGCTGACAAATCCATAAACACAAAAAGTGTCTTTTCGCTCTTGGTTAACAGCAAGCTTGCATGGATATTCATACTGTTAGAAACACTCTTCTCTTATGTAACCCTGAACAACTGATACAACAAGAACTTTAATTGCATATTAATAAGTTAAAAGCTCTCTTTCCACTACAGAAACTCAATCCGAGACTTCAGCATTTGGGTCAGTAAATTAACGTGTGGTCTTAATCATACGGAATGCACCACATGATATTAGACAGACCGTTTTTGGACCATTTTTCCCCTGCGATAATACCTATTCCCTTAACGATGTAAACAAGAGACATGAGGGATCAGGTATTAATTATGACAGCAAATCACATGACGGTCAGCTCAAAGGCTGCCTGGAAGGTTACGGTCCGATGCCCTGACCTCCATTAAGCAGCTGCTCGTCTCCATGAGTTGTGGCGTCTTCTTTCGGGGAATTAGCACCCGGTTCCCGCTTCATCTTTATCCATATCATTCTACTGTGACACTCAGCCCTGCTCTGACCTTTGTCTCCATTTCAGCAGAGATCGCAGATGTATAACTCCCCCTGAATATGAAAGTAGAAGAAAAGCCATGTATATTTTAAAGGGTCGTGTTCATGGGCAGTCAAAATAAATGTATATTTCTTTTAAACTTTTGTTTTAGTGTTTTTATTGCATTGAGTTGAATTGCATAAAGTAATGTCCTTTATAGACAGGAATGAAAACAGGTTTATACTGTATGTATATAAACGTATACACAGTGACTGAACTTCTCGACCCTGTATGTCTACTGTATGCATTTTGTTGCATCTTTCTGCATTAACAAGTAGGTGTATCTAATAAACTGGTCACTGAGTGTATAGTATATAATATAACATGTAATGTATATATGTCCATTCATCTATTCTTCTTCCATACTGCTTATTCAGCACAGGATGGAGGTGAGCCTGGGGGTATCCCAAGAAGCACTGGGCACGGAGGGGTTGGACAGCCTGAGATATCACAGAACACACAAATAAGTTACACTCACAGACTGTCAAGACAAATAAATCTTCTTTTAAAAAATAAGCCTCTTTCCTGATATGGGTTGTTGTCAACGCACTGCTCCAAATGACCTTTTTACGCAGCAAACGTAGCTAATGCGACTCAGCCTAAGGTGCGAGGCCCCAGAACGCAGAGCACCTCGTGGCCCGATAACCCGAGTGAAGCACAAACGGCCGGATCTCAGTGGTGCCATACCTGGTTATCTTGAGAATGACTGGACCGTGACTCATAAGTGGAAGTGAGTCGAAAGCGCAGCCCAAATCGCATGTCTCAGATCGAGGTGCCACTGCGCATCTCCACCCCCCCGAATTGCTGAGAATGACGTCAGCCCACCCCCCCGTGACTCACCCATCCGTTAATGTGTCCCCCGGGCCTGGCGAGGGCAGGCCCTATGTATTTCACCAGATGGATGTATTAGTGGTTTAAAGTAGGTTTTAAATACTTTCCTCCCATAAACAGATGCACTCGCAGGCATACTGAAGCGTGTACCTTAGACACTGCCTCGTTTCACGCCAAAGACTGTTAACCCAAAACTAGGAGGAGGCAGTAGGGGGGGGAGGGGGCGGTTAGTCTGACACCGCGGGGGTCTGAACCTAGATGTTGTACAGTCATTTTAAATTTACATTTAGGGAATTTTGCAGACGCTCTTTTCAAGAGCGACTTACAACACGTGCTTAGTAGTCAC
>JAODKC010000064.1:20346457-20364081 GCA_026777985.1 Mormyrops attenuatus
CTGAATCATTTGTGGTGGAACAGGGAAAAAACTAAGCTACACAGGGCTCCGGCCCCCCAGGACTGGAGTTTGAGACCACTGGTCTAAAGTGTGAGGTTTTCCAGAATGGCAAGCAGTACACTAATCAGAGCAGCATTTGGGAGAGGGTCCTAGCTGCGTCAATTAATATGAAATGTGATCAAATCAAAAATTTGACAGGTTTAATGGATAATAGGCTCATGATGGTCATTGAGAAGAAACATTAAATTTGGAAAAGTGGACTGTACAGAACGAATAACTAAACCTGTTTATCAAATAATTATTTCTGCGGATGATGAAGTGAGAAAAATCCAATTTCTTTCTGATTGCCTCATAATTCTCCACACTGATAATTGATTGTTTTTCTTTTATTTTTGTTTGTGACGGACTAATGTAACATACTCACACAAATTCACTTTTATCACTTTTTCCTGAAAATTATCATCAGAAATAGCACTTACTTAATAATTCTGCTTGTGGTATATAATGCTATAACCACAGTGGTGAATAATGGACATCAAGACACTTGATGAGTCTGCTGCCTCACCGGTGGGGGGGTCATGGGTGAGTCTGAAAAAGCAAGGGATGGGAGAACAGAAAGAAGGCGACTGGGAGGTGGATCAGTAGGAAAAGGAGATAGCTAGAGCTGGTTATTTAAATGTGTTTGTGTGTCTGTGTGATGCTTCTGAAAGCCTTCTAAATGCAGGCACATTAATGTTTACAGCGATTCAAAGTATGTCGGGGCCGTTGGTGCAGAACAACAGCACACGTACTCTTGTGAAACCAGCTGATCATTCAAGACCAACATGCGCAAACACAAACAAACACATAATCACTACAAAGGATCTTATCGTTGTGATTATTTCCTCAGTCATGATATTTAAAGAGGCACAATTGCTACATACCTTCTGAATAATAAGAATCGGCAGTGTAAATCTGGAGCAAAGCGAGACCGAATATAGCGCTTAGCTTGTGCTGTTAGCGCAACATGCTAAGATCCTGACTACTGGAATACACCCCCCCCCCCCAACACAAACACACTTTGTTTAGCATTGCTCCAGAGCTGAAAGCACCTTACTCTGAGGGAGACAGGTGCCCGTGGGTGATAAAGGCGGAAGTGTGACCTCCCGACGGCAAAATGAAACCCCAGCTTCTTCTCCACAGACACCTTGTTAGCTTCAGTAGCGCCGCTGCCATGGGTGTGAATTATGCAGGTAGCGGGCAGAGATGTCTGGAGATGCAGATAGACTCTGTAAGAAGTAAAATCCCAATAAACACAGCCATGGCAGGTCGACAAAGCAATCAGCCTGGACTCTGCATTCATGTTTTTGATGGGACCAGCTGAGCTACTCAATAATGGACACTAGCATGAGTCTAATGACCAGTCCAGTTGTGAGAAATAAGCCCATTCAGTGGAGGTATCTGTGCAGACAATTCGTTACTGAAGCTATATCAGCACATTCACCTCTCATCTGTATCCTCTGGAGATATTTTTGGTTAGTATCTCTGTACCTCATACAGAAGTTTGGTGGATAGCACTGTATTGTCACAGCAGGGTCATGTGTTTGAATCTCCCTTTCGTTTGGTGCGCATGTTTGACCTGTGTTTGTGTTGTGCCCTCTTACTCTCAGTATACATATGTGAGAATTTGTCTGCTCCACGATTGGCTGGCATTTCATCCAAGATGTTCCATTCCTTGTATCCCATGATGCATGGGCTTTGTGCTGGATATGCACTGAGAGATGGATTGATTTCTGATTTTATTTTTTTTTTAATCTTCTTACCCATTCTGGTGACCCAGGTCAAGCATTAACCGATGTCTGGATGGCACAGGGGTATATCTAGGCAGCCTTTGAGGAAATTTTTTCTTCCAGAATCTTCTGGAGCCAATTTTGCAGGTGGCCCCCAGGTGACATTTTCACTCATTCTCCACCTTGTCAGCTTTGGTATGGACCATCAGGAGGCTGCACTCATGGGTTCGAGCACGAAGGCAGCCAATTACTGAGCCGAGTGTCGATTTAGAGCAATGCCTGAGTCACTGGAACCGCGACAGATACGGTTGTAAGACAAGCTCAACCCATTAAAAAACTGTTTAATGGGGTCGTATATTCTGCAAAAAGGCCCTTTTCATTATTTCAAAGGCCCTGTGTGATTGACTCCGCTATCACCGGCCTCTGCTGATGAGAGACATGGATAAAAAAAGGAATGCAATATTTGTAAATCATTAAGAAACCCCTCGATGACGCCTATCACCCACAAAATTTGCCATCCCCCCACGGGGCTGAGCCAGGCTTTGCAGCGTAATGAGAAAAGCAGAGGTGCAGAGTTCTGTCTCCAAGAGGTGTTTCCTCCTTGCTAGAGGAGCTTTCTGGCCACCAAAACAGGACATGTATCAGCAACGACAGCACACAAATGACATGGTAAAATGCTGCAGAAGCAGGCATCGCAATACTGTGGGGTAAACCACCTTGCAAGTGTAGTGAAATGTATGAAGATCAAACAAAGACCACATATTGCTAACAGGCTTCATGGACACTATCTCAGGTGAAAACATTCAGACTGGTTAGTGAGTCTGTTTTTTTTTTTTTTTAGTTTCAAACGCAAAAGCAGCTACTGCATAGTGTGAAAAACAAGGTAAGAATTGTATAGAGATTAGCACTGGGAACAAAAATAACTAAAGTTTTAACAATTAAAACAGTAACTGAAAGGGCTTTCTTGTTCTTTGTATTGGGATCTGAGGTCTGTTAAAGGTCGCCTGCCTTATGAGCAAAAATAGTCAACTAAAACTAATCATTTGCTCATTTGCTGCTTGTATAGAGAATAATTTCCACATCTAACACTGTATTTGGACAGGTTCTCTGTATAAAACGTTGGCTTTTTTAAGAAGCTGTTCTTTCCATATTTTGTTTCAAGCTGATAAGGCATGTTAAATGACAGGACTTGGTCTGGCAAAATTACTGACAACAGGTGATCCGGCCTTCCTCAAATATGAAAGGCAGAATACGGCACATAAGGGAGAAGGTTTGGGAGTATGCTGCCCACAAATCGTACAGGAAAGCACAAGCGGAGCTACGCCCAAACTTTCAAAAGGGAGATTTGAAATACGAGAAAGTTGATAAACTTTCATATTGTAGCACCGGTGGGGCGCATGTCCCAGCATGCCCTGCGTGAAATTGTAAATAGCCCTTCTTGTATTGTTGTTGTTGTTAATGTTAATGTTAATGTTAATGGTTGCGTTTCCTTAAAGTTGCACGTGTGTTTGCCTGTGTCTTGTGTGTACCCGGTCCGATCCTCGCGTGTATTTAGCTTATGTAAATCTCCCACCGTGTGTGCATCTTGCAGTTCGGCGTCTGAAAACCTTTCCCATTGTGTGTTTGAGTTTGGTGCCTGTTGGGTGCCTGTTGTGGTCCTTTCAAGGACTGTTGATGAAGAGTGTAATTTCCCCCACAAGCAAGTCTTCATGTCTTTCTCTGTTCCCACGATTCCTTGGTTTGCCGAGTGCCGCAATATTTTAATAATGAAGGAGAAGCTATTATTCAGCAGAAGTGCATCTTATGAGGAATTTTTATCGCATGGGCAAATTCATTATGATCTTATACACTTACAGTGTGATTTTTCTTAAATACTGTACATGCAGTTGATGAACATGGACATACACTAGCTTCACACATTTTATACACCAGGGAAATGAGAGGAATGGGAAGTTTTTCATCATAAGATGCTGTTGTTCCCTTTATGACGGTGATTAAAATACACAGTAATTAAGCTTGATTCTAGTGTTGCCGAGAACCCATTTCATCTCAGCGTCTACTGACATATAAAACCACTAGCATTCAATTAGGAAGATTGAGTTTCAAAACTTTCATTATTTCAGCTCAGTATCCATTTACTGGCTAAATGGATGTAAGTTTATTTTCAGGAAAAAAAAATTATACATACAAATCGCTTTGAAACAATTTATGCGAAACAAAATGTGTGCATGCAAATGGGATCCATGGCCCTTCAATCCTGCAGCACCACCTGTCAGGTCCGAAAAACGGGAAAAGCAATTCCCTCTTTAGGTCGGCGATTGCCAGAGCTTTTCAGGGACAGTCAAGAGAATCGCAGGGTCTAAGCGAATCAAGCCTTTTCCCGGCTGCTTGCCGCCAGGTTCAGGAAGGATCATATCCGTGCTGTGAGCGGGAAAGTGGAGAATCAAGCGGATAGGAAACAGATTCGGGACTGCGGATGTGGAAGCAGAATTCCCTTTATCGGTCAGATTTGTCAAAAAGTGATGGATTAGCGATGCGGTCAATGGAGGACCGTGACCTCCATCTCAAGCTTGAGAACGTAGCCCCTTATCATCCGCCTGCCAAGCATAGCTTCTCTCACACCTGGTCAAAGCGATCCATGGCCCTCCTGCTCATTCGCAAATGACAAACCTTGGAACGGCTTCATCCCGCTTTCTCTGTGCAGGAGATTCTCTGGCACTAAATAATAGATAAGCCATAAACACTGTTGAGTTAGCAGTCTTTCATTATCAGGTAACTCAGAGATGCGATTGCATTCATAGACTGATTTCGGTGCCTGTGACTTCCCCTTTATCCCTGTCCTAAGACCTCTCAGAATACATGTCCCTAGCATTGGACAGCCAGCTGTCAGCTGATCACATGTGAAGAGTAAATGTAGGTCTCTGTGGGCCTCTTGCTGGTCCCACACTCATCCCATTCCAACACTTAGCATGGAACGACCCGCCCGCTTATTCTAACTGCCAACCCCACCCCCTCCCCCACCTCAAAGCCAGCTCCCGCATCTCCCCCCTACCAGAGAACCTCTGATCAAACTGTTTAATGAGGTGAAAGACAAGAAATCCATTATAGCGTGAGTGGAGAAGCCTGTTTGCCATTAATCAGGGCTGCGGGCGCCTTAGCGGCCCCGTCAGGTGACGGACGGGCACTGCTTTTGTTCCCCCGCGCAGCCGTCACTGGTGACAAGCTGCCACATGCAGACGGCAGCTCGCGGCTGCATTTCTCCTCCCTGTGCCTCCGCTCCACACTGGCCACTGACGCATCACCTTTTCTCCATCCAAATGCATTGCCAACCAACGACAAGCTATTGTTCCTCCCTCTAAACCCAGCACTACCCAATGAGATCAGTGTTTCCTCACCCCCAAGCAGTCCTAACCAAAAACACACTGCTTTTTCTCCCTTCAAACATAGGCATAACCAATGACATAAAATTTTCTCCCTCCAAACA
This sequence comes from Mormyrops attenuatus, assembly GCA_026777985.1. Lineage (NCBI taxonomy): Eukaryota > Metazoa > Chordata > Actinopteri > Osteoglossiformes > Mormyridae > Mormyrops > Mormyrops attenuatus. Next base: position 20,351,711 of record JAODKC010000064.1, read on the forward strand.
CAGGTACAACCAATGAAATGACACTGTATCTCCCGACAAATGCAGGAATAACCAATGACATGATACTGTGAGATCTAGCCAATGACACCACACCATCTCCTCCTCCATACGTGACCCTAACCAGTGACACATTGCTGTTTCCCCACTCCAAACAAGGACCTCTTAATGCAATGCAGCATCTCTTATAAGGCCAAGATAACTAGTGATATGATGTGGCATCTCCCTCCAGACACAAACCACACTGGTGACATGCCTTGGTGACACACTCAGACACAAGATGCTGCTTCTCCCACCACTGTGAGCCTTTGCTGGTGAGCTTTATCCAGCGATCAGCCTACTCGGGTGATGCATGGAGCAGTCATCTCAAAAATGACCTGCTCCCAGAAAGCAAGTCCAAAAAAGTGAGGCTATCCACATGCCGGCTTTGTGAGGCTCGGAACTGAACCCGCCGGCCACCAGTCACATTACACATCTCCGTTTCACGCAGTCTTCCCCGTCGAATCACTCACAGCCCTCGTTAACTCGCCTGCCAGGCCGGATTGGCCGCCTCAGCACCGTCCTGTATCTGCCACATCTGCAGCTGGGCGCTGGCTGAGGGAACTCAGAGAGATACAGAAACTTTCTCACTCACGAATGAAACCCACATCCCACCTATGCGGAGTCCAACTCAGCGGGGTCGATGAACAGAAGATGCAGATGGTTATGTAAGTTGTGATTCAGAAATGTATACGAATGGGAACTTATATCCTTCCATCTTACATACTGCTTATCTAGGACAAGTATGAAGACCATCCCAGGATAAATGGGGCAGTAGTCATTCACTATTGGAAACCTAGAGACTCCAGTTCACCTAACTACATGTTTTTGGACTTGGAGGGGGGGGGGACCTTAGTACCTAGAGAAAATCCAAACAAACATGACAGACCACGCAAACTCCACATACACAGAACCTATGCTTCTGTACATTAAGGGTGTGGATGTCCTCAGTGGGACAAGGTCAAGTGACGTACCAATGAAATAAATTTCAGTTCTGTCCCTTGTTCCAAATTAAATTCTCACCAAAGCAAAATCCCATTTCCGTCCTCCCAATACCATATCACATGACAGGCGCGTGTTACAGGTTCCATTGCAAGGTTTCTGAGAAATTGCATGAACTCTGCTGCTACCTGCTCTCCTTGCTACTCTAGAGGCTCTCTGTAGGTGGTGCCCTGCATATGCACGTGCAGGCACTTTGATGAGATTCAGCCTGTGAATCAGCACACGGAGACCTATCTCGGACATACTGTGTAGCAGGACAACAGCCAATGCATTTTTAGTCTGCCGTAATGAGGATTAATGCCCCTTCCCTTTGAGCGAGGAACACTTCCTGTTTGAGTGAATAATTAATCAGGAGACAGGATCAGTTGCATGCAAGTGTACACACAAAAGGAGCATGTATGCGGATAAATAATAAAAAAAAAAAAAACTGGATATTAGCATTCGCTCTGGTCAATATGGAGAGACATTAGGGGGGGTTTTCAAGGTCTCTCAGACCCGAGGTTTCATCACATGTGCAGCGCAGTGGGGAAGATGGGAAAAAAAATCAATCTTTAATGTATCAGGGAGTGTGTGCCTGACCCCGCGGCCTTCCCATTAAGGAGGAATTACTACCACTCCGATGGGTGTAGCTGGGGTTTGGAGGAAGTTACCCTGCTGCCCAGATCCCACCATGGATGAGTGGCGTTTGTGCAGGCCCACGGGGGGTCAGCACTGCCAAGGAATCCTGAAGACTAGGAGGAAACACCGGGGATGGGAAGGGCATGTGCCTAAAGGAGACATGAGAGCCACATGGAGGTGCCGCCACACAGCGACTGAAACGAATGCGACGACCCAACATGGGGGCCAAGCCTGTGTTGATTTTCAATAAGCCATGTAGCCCCTTGGCAGTAATTACAGCTTTAAGTGTCCATCAACATGAGTTTGTGTCACTTTTAACTTGGCAGAATTCAGGCTCCTGGGCCCTTTCAGGTTGCCCGGAGTTTTTCAGACACCAGCTTTTCAAGGTTTTAGATGGATCCTTCACAGTCTCGAGTCAGGACTTTGACTGGGTCATTTGAGGACTGCATTCCGAACCCTGTTAACTTTCAGCTGCCTCTCAGCAACATTTTCAATATCTTCCTTAACACAATGTTTTTTAAAAAAGTGAAATGCAATAACCAGTGGAAGATTAGCTTCCAGTTTTATGCATTTATTAAAAAGGTGCTTTTTACCTCAGAAATGGTAGTGTGGTATAGGTTTGCATTGATAAAATCATTTTTTCATTAGGAATTCGGAATTTGCATGTGCGGAATATCAATGGGATTTTATGTACACTGGTATTTAGGTATTAGTAACCTCTTGTGCTTCCCAATTAGACCAGTAAATACATATTGATATTATTATTGCTTATTATATATTTTTACATGGCTTAAATTTCACCCATTTCTATAGGTAGGAAAGCAGGGAATTTCCTTAACCTTGAAATGAAATCGTCCAGCTCATAATCAGCACCGATAAATGCATAATTGTCATTTCTTAACCATCTTGCATTGCATATCAGCTTATCAGATATTTAATAAACATAACCGTGTTTGTCTGTTTTGTCTGACCTGCAGTGAATCATATCCAGGGTGTTCCCAGCCATGTACCCTATGCTACCCTACGGGGTAGGCTCAAGGCGCATGGTAACCCTGCCCTGCATAGGTATCTGTGGATGGATGAATGGATCGATCGATATGTGATCCTTAGTAGTATATAAAGTAAATTAATATACATTAAACTAAATACGTACTTCAGCGTTTTAACTCTTCAGTTGTTTAATGCTTGTCACTGATTATACCCAAAATGTTATCTATGACTGTAACTATGGCTGTAATATTTGAAGATAATATGCATGTTTTAATCTACACAGCGTTGTGTGACCAGTACTCAATGCTGGTATTGAATGTGCTTCCCAATTACTGCAAAAAAAAATCATATTTATAATGTTTACGAAGCAGTGGCTTTATAAAAAAATATTTAAAAGAGTAAAAATAAATGCCATCTAAAATGTTTTTAATTTAGCAGCTTCCTGAGCATCTCAGAAATTGCACTGTGGAGCTGACGGCAAGAATTGACAAAACAGAATCCAATCTACCAGGGAGATTTCTTCAGTGTTTCCTGTGGGCGTCTGCAAGCATGCTATTAACTTTAAATGCATTTATAATCGCCTGAAACAATCGTGCCGGGAAAAACAGAGGCGGGATCCGTGGTAACTATAGTGACTGGTGGACACCTGATGAATTAAAGCTCGGAATATGTATCGTAAATTTATATATTTACATTATAAGAATATAATACATTTAAAGGAAAGCAGTTATTTTCCAAGCATGTTATTAGAGTGGGAAACTAAACATAAATACGAATGTGGCTATGCATCAATCACCCCCTTTTCTATCCCCTTAGTCCCACCTAGGGCGCCCTTTGATAAGGGGGCGCATAAGAGCATGTGAAAAAAATCAAAAGAAACACCTCTGGGGTTGGATTCTATAACAGTACAATAATTAACACTTGTTTTAATACTTCACTAGTTTTTCTTATGAAACAGACATGTGCTAGCTAGTTAGCAGCCAGATACCTGTGCAACTGAAATGTTTTTTATATAAATGAATTAAGAAAATTAGTTTTCTTCTGCTTTGGGGGGGTGGTGGGTTGGGCTCAACAGAATATCCCCTAGGGCACCCGAACACTGAGGATCAGACCTGCTGGTGGGGGGGATTAATAATCTTAGATCAGAATTAAGGGAGAGCTGTTGTTTTAGACTGTGCAGTCGTTTCTTGTCTTTTTTTGTAATGCAATAAATTCCTAAATTTGCATCAGGGTGGCAGTTATATATTTTCTGAGCCAAAGCATTTTTATATTACTTAGAATGAGAATTAAACAAAAAAAAATCCATAAAATTCAATGCTCCCAAAAAGATATTGAATTTAGCTCCCTCCTCAGCATAATGCGATGTCGCAGGACGCAGCCGGTTGCAGTGTGGCGGTGCAGATCACACTTGTGCAGATAAGAGCGATCCAAGCTGGCAAGGCTCTGGCCAGCACTAAAATAGCAAAGCCCATTGGCTGGTGGGCGGCGATCTCACAGGCTGACCAAACTGCACTGTGAATTTCATTTTAGTCCAATGAAAACCAGAACAAATCCGGCGCTCTCTTATCAACGCTATGCCGCTATGCACGGAGCCCAAATACGGGCGGGGCGAGCGTATGTCCGCCGCTGAGTCACCTGTTCCGTTCTCACAGCAGGAAGTGTATTCAGCACCTGTTCGTCCTCTCGGTGCCATCTGTCCATCGCAAAAGAGGGTAACTGATGAAGAGGTCAATTTTTTGCCCTTCTCGTCCCCCACCCAATTCCAGTCCTCCAAAACGCCCCCTCCCCATTTACAGTCTAAGGTGTTTGGGTTCCCATCTTTGGCTGGAGAGACTAGGGGTTGTACACAGGAATGGGCCAATCACTTAACCACACCCACATGCGTAACGGTCCCATGCCGGAGTGTGTGGTCTCTGCAGTACAATATGTAGCACACTTTGCAGTACACTATGTAGCACACTTTGCAGTACACTATGTTACATGTTACTCAGAATTCCATGCAGCACACTGGCCCGTGAAATACACAGGAGCTCCAGCATTCAGTTTCTCCTCATCACCGTTTCAATCCCATCCTGCACTCTTATCTGAAAGTCCCACATCCCACAGCAAACACCTCCCCAGCCCAGTCTTTCCCAATTCAATTAATTTACTACGCAGTCAGAGTACAGGTCTTGGAGTGCCTGGCCACCACCCTGACTGATGGTGTTAATTACAGTTGAGAAATGAAAACTCCCATCACCCGAATCGTCACACGTGCACAAAAAAAAAATCACCAACATTCTAATAATCAAGAAGCAAACAAACAAAAAAAAACACAAGATAGGGTGATTTTTATCCCTCAGTGACTTTGGCTGACTGTTGGATGTCAGATGTTATGTGAGATCCTACTGGCTGTCGGCTAATAGAAGCAATTGGTAGCACAGGGCTGACGCCCACGTGACAAAGGGAGGTCCGGCGAGGGATCTCAGTCCGCTCTGATTACCTCATCCCTCATCTTGTCACCTTTTATGGTGAGGGGGGAGCAGATAGGGGGCGACGTCCCTGACGCGCTCTGCTCATGAGTTTGCCTGCTGTGAAGAGAGGAGGATCGTAGCATGTTTCAGCGGCTTGCTGATAAAATCATAGTGTCCCTGTTTGTGTTTATTCTGCACCTTGCAGTCAATGAACTGCCATTGAGTCCTGTGTGTTTGGACCCAGCTTTAGAGGTGCTTGAACCTACGTCCACCTGATTACTGCTGAAACTCTCTACTCCCAATCTGCACGTTAACCATAAAAACAAACCTCCTCCAAATGTCTAAATGTGAAAGCAGCCATATTTAAAAGCTGAAGTTTTCGTCCGATACAAACCACGGATGTCACATTTGCAGGACATTTAAGTTTAAAACTTTGAGTTTATAAACTTAATAGTAAACTTAATACCCAGCAAGTTATGAGTTCAAGACCCAGGAATGGGGCTCTTAATACAAATAAATTAACCTGACCTGCTATAATATGTCCATGTACGAATTGAGAATGGGTAAAACTGCAAGTTTTTCAAAAAAAAAAAAAAAAAACCTAGATAACAGAATAGTAAGTGAGTAAAGCCAGGATTCATGGGCGGGTGGCGAGCAGTACAAAGATTCCGGGGTCACAGGGGCTCTGGATGACAACAACAAGATGTGTTATGGACAAAGGAATAAGGGCTGCCCTCTACATGCCAGCCTTTCCTGACTTCACATCCTCTTTGTTAGCAAAACAAGATGCCCAACTGAGGCTCTCCTTTAGCCTGCAGCAGAGGGCCAAGCTACGGGTCTCTCTCCTGTACCATCACTGCTTCCCATTTCACATTTCAGCAGTCAATCGTTCAGTCCCATGCCCTTACAGCTCAGGCATCATCTTCCAGGAGAAATGAAGTGTGTATCCTGAAACAGTACAGCTCACTTAATATGGGAAAATATCACAGTCAAATAAGGATAATTGTTCCTTATTATTAATTTATTCTGGTATTTATGAGGATGAATGGATGGATGGATGTAATATTCTTTCATGTCCTGTTACTTTTTCTCTTCCTCCTCTTCCTCCTTCATCTCTGCTGTTGAAGTGCAGTGTTCAGAGGCTGGACATGGTTGGTATTTACACAGAAGAGACCCAAAATGCCACATCATTTCAGGAAGGACTTCCGTTTTAACTCTGTGTGTCTGCACAGGTGCCATTCTAGTTAGGGAATGCAGGCAGGTAGGGGGCAGCCACACTGGGAAGAGCAGGGGCTGTGGGGGGAGACAGGCTCAAATGATGTTACTTTGTTAAGGAGAAAGGAACGCTGGTGCCGGTGGGACCTTAAACCATGAGTCTGACACGTTGGAGAAGCCTGACATTATGAAATAGGTGTGGGGGGGGGGGGGTGCTAATTTACGGCTGATTCTAGGATTTCACCCTTTGGGAAATACTGGAACCCGTATGCTGGGGTCTGGAATCATCAATGGTATCATGGTCCTTTGATACAGAACTACCTTGGGAATGAAAAAATGATTATATATATATATATATATGCTAGTATGAATGGCAGAATGACATCTTAACATTGACAATGAATTCAATAAATTGATATGAGAATTAGCGCTGGTCCAGTCCTGAATCAGCATGAGTTCTGCTGATAGCTTCTCCCCCTTCTTTCTTGCACTTCCAGCGCGCCGGGAAATCCCACGGAAAAAGCTCTCTCTCCCCCACCGTTTATTTGAACGCATGACGCGCGCTACTGACTTAGGGGAGCGTTGAGCCCCGGTCCGTCAAACCCCAGTGTCAGAACGTGCCTTTTAAGTTTAATATGAGCTACACAAGCATGACATTCAAACCAATTGAATGCTGCTACTGAGACGGAACAAGAGAAATTTTAAAATAGGGGCCATTTTATGTAACCTTTATTGAGCTAATACACCCCTCTAGTACTGTCTGTACATATATTACATTCATTATATGCACGTTTGGCGTTTTTAAGCGTAACACCGACGCCAAGGGTCAAATGAAATATGTTGTGAGCCTCAAAGCTTTAGGACGACTGAGATTCCATAAGTCACAGAATTTCTGAAAGCACATTTATGCCAGGTCACTTAATCTGCCATGAAGATGTATTGCTTCAGTGTCCTCGATGAGGTGCCGATGTGAGATTCCTGCAAAATTGCTTAATTTTAACAGAGGAGTATCTCAGGGCTTGCTGAGCCACACATGGTCAGCTATCTGGCAATGTTTAATAAATTGTCGGTAGAAATTTCTCCGAGACCAAGGAAGATCATTTCCCAGGTCTGCATGATGTAATATGATATACAAAACCCTTTTAATAAAAGTGAACTCTCATTTATCATTTTAGCCATGGACCCATAGGTTGACTTTAGAATGTTTAAACATGCATTTTTCATCTCTGTTGGCTGTTAAACTTTACCTTAAATGAGAGACTGAAATGGGAACATTTTGCAATGCTAATTTACCCAAGTTACCATCATATGATAATATTACAGGAAAAAGTGTGTCTTTTATTATAGTTTTTGATTAGTTAGCATCACAGCATTACATGCTTTTGATGGAAGGGCCTCAACACCTGAGAGTCCAGCATCCCTGTAATGGCCCTGGGTTTATTTCACCAGGAAAAGTGACTGCCCCCTACTGGGCCCTCAAACACGTTATTCACCCCAGCCTTGCACTTCTGCCCTCTGATTTGTGGACGATAGCCGGATAGCCAATGTTTTGTTTTGACGAAACCTAAATATTGTGATCTCTCCAGTGCTGTCGCATTACACATAGGAAACTCATATTTAATATCCCTACATAAACACAATTGGCTGACGGGATATAAAGGAGGTAAGTTAGTTACCCATGAGTGGCATCAGCTTTTCCATAGACATTATGCCTATTTTACATTGCTCGGCAAGTCTAACAAACCATGGAAAAGTAGATTATAATTTCCCAGTCAGGGCTCATCCAGCTGTATTTCAAATAACTGAATTCATGAGCACCCAGGTGTTTGAAATGAATGTCCTTCAGGAGCCCACTTTCCAATAATCGCTGTAATTCTGACTGAAGATTTGACGAGCGTCGCCATGAATGAAACTTGAAAAAAAAAATGTACTCGACTCTGAAAGCACTTAGGGGAATGTGCTAAGGATTATGGTATCACTGGGGAATATACAGAACAAGCAGGAGGACACACAGGAACACACAAGCACCCACACACACCTACATCTGAGTATCGTAAACTGGCAAAAAAAAAGAGGGACTTGACACGTAGAACCAGTCAGTGGTTCATTCTGATGTTCTTACTCACAAACCTCATGGGATATCTGTGGCATGGGTCCCAGTCAATGACGGACAAACAAGCCAGTGAGTCTTTAACTTATGCTGAAATTAAGTTCTGAACAATATCTGTGACTACAGACAAAACTGGTCTCTAAACCAAAAAAAAGAAAGAAAAAAAAAGGGGGGCTGTCGGGATTTTTCCTAATCCCCCCCCCCCCATTCATCTGAAACTGTGAGGATGAACAGCATCTTGGCGGAGCAGGACGTAAATCATTTAGCCGTGATGTAATGGTATTCTGTTCATGTCCCTGCAATTTTCTTATTCAGCTCGAGTCTTGGAGAAGTCACCAATTGGCCTCTGGCTGATACCAACCTGACCATTTAACTTGGTGTTTTTCTGTGATCTATGTAAGGGAGTACACAATGCACCCAGAATAAAAATACGAGTAAATTAACGTGGACTAATTTCCGTTAAGTTCATGCTATATTCATGAAAAATAACGTGTGTAAGTTATAATCCATCTTGGGACCGCAAACAAGAAACCTGTCGATCACTTTAACTTTAATGTCCCGTTTCAATTCGGTTTATATGACAGATGATTTTTCTGAACACTACTTTCGCTACCTGCCGCTTACCGCGCAGTATTAAATCTGCCGAAGACCGCCCCCACCCAAATAAATCTTACGGAACTTATGAATATAGAAGAACCAATTAATATTTAAAAAATGACACTCTGGAGAAAATCCATCTTTCTGCGACGCACGGAACCCTATTGGCTGCACTAAGCACTTCGCGAAATCTGCGTCCCCATTACTGGCCCCAACACCCCCACCACTTTCTCGTTAGCCACAGCCGGAATGTCAATGAGTTATTCGTCGCCCTTGTGCTAATGAATTCCTTTTAAAATGATCTGCGTTTGCAAACGGGCGTGATGCTGTGCGATGCAGAGGTCCCGGTGACATGCGTCCGGCGGCGCCGCTGTCCGAGGTGCTGCAGCGCGGGGCCCCGCCCCTCGCAGGCAGACGGCACGCGGACCACGTGACCCGCTGTCCCTGCCTCCTGACAGTCGCTGGCAGTGCTCAGCGGGCAAAACAGGCTGCACCTCTCCTCTCCCAAAAGATACCGCTTTTTTTACCCCTCTCTCTCCCCCCAACAATTCCGTTTATCCTACTATTTGTACTTTTTGCTAGGACCAAGGGGGAGATTGCTTCAGGTAAAGGAGCATAAACCTCGATTTTTATGTTTCTTTAAAAATATTTTCACCAGTGCTTGAGTTTTTTTTGGGAGGGGGCAGTGTTGGAAACGCAGAAGATCTTTTTTTTTCTTTTCCCCTATCAGTGATGCAGTGATTCTAGTAAAAAACGAGGAGGGCTACGCGGAGCATCCTTAAAGAAGTAGACTGGACTAAGATCGCGAAATGGTTTTTTAGAGGTAATGGCAGTTTAAGCTTTGATAGCTTTCTTTGCGTTGATCTTATCCTGTTTTGCATGGTTTGTAGATGATTATAAATATCCGCTGTGCGATGCTGAAGAATGATTTGGAGATGCTGTGATGATCCAGTGCTGGACTGTAGTGCAGGTAATAGAGAAGCTGTTTTCCTGCATGGATTTATACGAGTTCTTCGATCAGAAATCGGTCTGAAGATATAATTTGTAGCATAATTTATGTAGTAATTTACAATACCTGCTTTGCGTTTATAGAAATGCCAAGAGTTGTTTTTGTTTATTTTGCAGATCTCTCTGATTGTAGCGGGGAATATTTTGCTCATTCTATGCTATCAATGAAAAGGTGATGAAGACAAAGATTTAAAGGATTGGAGCCTAACTGTGCTTACAGTTATCCTGGTTGATATTTTATTAGAAACGGTGCGTTAGAGTTGCGCGATACATTATTGTCGGTGTTTAAAAATAGCCTACCCTTTTATAAGAATGGATTATTTTGCGAAAGTAATTAGCCTACTTGAAAAGCTCCTATCGTCCAGTTGTTTGCCCTCTGGATCTCTATCGCTGGAAATCAGTAAGGGCAGATTTGGATGCTTTGATGGATTTCAGTGATCGTGTGCATTGAATGCATTGCTTGTTTCAAGGGGGAAAAAAACGGGATTGAGAAGAGTGCTTGTTCCCTGCATGCCGTTTCTGCTTGTAGGTTTCTTAGTGTCCGATTTCATTAAATCCTTTAAATGCGGGGGGTGTCACGGTATTGATTTGATACAGATGTACGTTAAGACCTATGTACCTGCTGGGTTTTTTTTGAGACTCGATCCACACACACACACATACACACGCACACACACACACACACACACATACAGATGAGCCTTACTTGAACATTAGGATACCGTACAGAAACAGATACATAGCCGGTAAATTAATCATTTTAACTAGCTTACTGTCCTGGAAAACGAATCAGGTGTTAAATATGTGTTGTATTTTTTCTCGATGAAGGGGGAAAAACTATATGCCATTACCGTTTTGCAATGATCACCATATGATTGCGACCCACCCCCGCTTTTACACACTCCTATCTAGCAGTTAGTTACTCTGACGCTGGCAGGCGGATTTACACGCACAGCGGCTTTAAACGGCGCATATTGTGACACGGAGGTGAGGTGCGTATGTGTTAAAACTTAACGCGTAATGAGGGGAGCTTGAGGGGCGCAGCATATACCCAGGCGCAGATCTGATTGCGGGATTTTCCGTGAATAATGCTGACAACCGGCGTGAGCTTGGGAAGGCGACTTTCTTCTGTCTCTTGTAAGAGGGCGAAGTGGCGGTGTATCGCAGCACAATAAATAATTTTACATTAGTATTTGCAGCGATTTTAATTAGGAAGCCCTCGGTGCAGCGAATAGTTGCATGTTAATTGATAAGATCTTTGATGTGCTTTTGGAGGCAGAATCACGTTTGATCTCGGATTTATTTATTAATTAATTGATTATTAAAACATTGGAGTCGCTATGCTGAAAATCTGTAGTCATTTAAACGCCGGCACGAAATAGGCCCCTATGTGTTTTCTGTGAAAGGAAAGGTTACACGTGACGAAGCAAATGTTTCGGAGTCTGTTTATCGGCCATATCCAAGGCACTCATATTTTCTAATTTTAAACCGAGTCGTTAGTCATTTGATGTAGTGTTAATTTTTTTTTAGAAACGAGCTAAAAATGTCACAATAATATTTAATTATTATATATAGCTTCGCCCGGGGCAATTTAAATAGGCATTTAAAATTATTTATTAGGGAAATTAAAGTGGATTCCAGTATTATAAGAATAAGCAGCATTTTCTCCAAGCTTTTTCTTGTTAATTGGTTTGTTATTTAATCCTTGTGTTTCATGTTCCAGTGTCGATTAAAAAACGTAAAGTTATATGCAAAGATCTTTTTAATAACTATAACCTGGGCAAAGTCACTACCACTATTTTCTATTCCTTACAGATTGTCCGGCATTATGTTCATTATGTTGAAACGGTTGTAAGTTTTGCGATCCGAGGTCGGCCTTGATCAGCTGGAAGGGCCTGCCGGGCTCCGTGTGTTTGACAGTTTGTGTTTTTCAGCATTGCTGGTGAAGGAGGCAACGCCAGAAGCCATAAGCAATGACTCCGTTCTCCTGCTTCAGCACGATACAGTGGATCTGACGGCTGCCTGCCTCCTACGTCCCCTTAGATGGTCCAAAAAAGAAACAAAATAAATAAATAGATAGATAGATAGACAGATAGATAGATAGATATAAGGAACTCTATGATGTTCCAGAAACGAGGAAGAGAACTGATGGATATCTCCAACATATGTCGCTTCTAAGGAACCCGGATTATAAACTGGAAGAGAAACAGAAAGAGGGAGGAGAGAAAACTCGTACTTTTTTTTTTTTTTTTTTTTTTTTTTGCTTTTTTACGAATGCTGCCAAACTTTTTAAGATGTGAGAGGATGCTGCACGGTCATGTATTTTAATACCGGAGACTTGC
>JAODKC010000064.1:20364181-20383695 GCA_026777985.1 Mormyrops attenuatus
ATATTGCGCTTCTACTGAACCCGGATTATAAACTGTAAACCAAACCTAACCCTGGTTGAGCTAAAAATCTTAATTTTTTTTTTTTTTTTTTTTTTTTTTCCTTTTTTACGAATGCTGCCAAACTTTTTAAGATCTGAGAGGATGCTGCACGGTCATGTCTTTTACTACCGGAGACTTGCGGACGAGTAGACTGCAGTTATGCAAACGGAGTCCTTAATCCATATCAACGATGCGTTGAAGCAAATGATTTGCTTTCCATAGTGAGCCAGGAGTACAGCTGTGCATCGTTTTAGTTGAGCACGTCTCCCTTTAGAACCCCTCATTTTTTCATCTGTCCATAAAAAACAACAAATCTCCATCAGACCTACGACCATGGTGCTTGTGATGAGGCAAGGGGCTCATTTAATCTGGTTGGGCCTGCTGGTCTGTTGCACGGTGGACCTAGGGGCCAGCTTGGAGTTCACGGGTGCCGAGGGACAGTGGGCGCGCTTCCCCATGTGGAACGCCTGCTGTGAGAGTGAGATGAGCTTCAACATGAAGACCAAGAGCTCGGACGGGCTGCTGGTCTATTTCGACGACGAAGGCTTCTGTGATTTCTTGGAGCTGCTTTTGCACAAGGGCAAGCTGAGCCTGCGCTTCTCCATCTTCTGCGCCGAGCCGGCCACCGTGCTCTCCGACACGGCCGTCAACGACAAAGAGTGGCACGCCGTGACGATAAGGAGGAACTTCAAAAACACGACCCTCATGGTGGACAAGGAGGTCAAGTGGGTGGAGGTTAAATCGCGGCGGCGGGATATGACTGTCTTCAGCCACCTGTTTTTGGGCGGAATACCGCCTGAACTGCGCTCTCTAGCCTTAAAACTCACCTCTTCTACAGTGAAGGATCAGGTTCCCTTTAAGGGATGGATAAGAGACTTGAGAGTGAACAACTCGGAGCCGGTCCTCTTGAGCAGCGAAGGGGTCAAAGATGATATCTGCGGTGCTGAGAATGTGTGCTTGAACGGAGGAGTCTGCAGCGTCGTCAATGACGAGCCTACCTGTGATTGTTCGCAGACGGGATACCAGGGAAAGGACTGCAGTGAAGGTAAGACGTCTGGCTATATCTCTACACGTACCCGTGTGTGTGTGTGTGTGTGTGTGTGTGTGTGTGTATGTGTTTGACTGGTTTCTCCTTTACATGTAATGCTTTCCAGGCATCTCTGTACTTCGAAGAACCTGTACTACAAAAAACATCAACATGTCTTGCATGCATTTATTATTATTATTATTATTTGTTTGTTTGCCTATCTATCTATCTATCTATCTATCTATCTATCTATCTGATCTTTATTTATTTATCTGAACAAGCACACAATTTCTTTTGTTGCAACTCCACCAGCAGACGGTCCGGTCCCATACGCGGTATTGTGCAAACATTACGCATGTCGTCAGAGTTGTTTGTATGGATAATTACAGACAGCAGGTTCCTGCAAGACCTCATTAGTAATGCATTCAGGTGTTCCTTGTTCTCCAAGGTGTCTATAAGTCACCTGTGCAGGTAACAAGGGATCGGTTGACCTATGAAGTCTTTCTCTCTGCTGGTTTGAACTGCACTCATTCACTCCCAAAGCTGCAGGGGTTCACCCCCGACAACCAGATTAAAGTGAGAAGCATGTGAACTGCAGAGAATGCTTTGTGGTGCATAATTGCTGTGTCACTTTTCGCATAAAAAAATTTTGGACAAAAATGTGCCTTTAAAAATGAAAACACTTGTTGACCATACAAGAGATACACAAAATTTATGGCCTAAGACAGATACAGTGTGGTGTACGGGAAAAATGCATATTTACATATATAGTCAAGGAATCTGAGGCAAATGATTTCATTAACATAGGGTTCATTTACAGTTGTGTGTACACATTGTTTCAGAATGCAAATAAGCTTAGAGCTTTCTAGAAACCGATTAACGTTCGCCAGGGTTCCATGCCAAGGGGGACTGATATATATTTTTTCGTAGCTTTCAGGCCCTTCGGCCTGTCTGCTTTGTTTTAACTCGAACGTGCATGGAAAGTGCAAGGCAGCTGTCTTTCATGTGCTTATCAGAATGATGACCTGACAGGGTCCGTGGAGAGGTGCACGTAGGAAAGAACTGCACTCCAGGGTTTGGGAGACCCTTTCTTGCAGTGTGCGTCCATCAGCAGCTTCCGCCTTGTGATATTTATGTGTGGTAATGTGACAGTTGTGTCCACGTGAGGGCAGATTTATAAATTTTGTTGGTGTGCTCTACTGAGGTTTTGTGCAGGTCTTCAGCCTCTGCCTGTTCCTCAGATGCTTTGATTCAGGGATTTTTGTAGCTCACAAGGATCAATAATTCATCTCTTATTTAATTTTAAAGTGAGAAATCTTGTTTGGATGTTAATGCTTAGTTTTTTTTTCTCTCCTTGTGGATGATTCACTTTTGAAGTGGAGTCTCATCAGTCAGTCCTTTTTATTTTTTCAGTTTACTCATGGGGAATGCTTTTTAACCAGGGGCTAGTTTAGTGTTTTTAGTCTTTAAATTAATTTATTATTACTTTTTAATGAATCAGCCCAACCAAAGGATTATAATATAAGAATGGAGCAATCCTGGTATGAAGTGCTCTCAGCTAAGAAACGATCATTATAGTCGCTCCTGTCCCTGGTTTGTCCTGCTCTTGTGTCTCTGTGGTTTAACAGTGGTGTTTGTTTCCCATAAGTTCTCAGGTTAATAAGAAATCGACTTTAGAAAATGGGGGCAAAAGCTGAAGGCAAATTGCTTTACGTAGTCATGAAGTCTCTTGGAGGCATCTTTCATGCATTGCTGTATTGAAAAGGGCCTCCCATTGATTTTAATTTCTCAGTAATGTCACAAAGCAGCCAGATAACAGGTCATCCTTAGAAGAAGGAGCGCACACAATTCATAGCCCTGTTATCATGGTCCTGCTCTTTGGCATCTCGCATCACATGCAAAACAACATCTGGTGGGGACTGGTGACTCTGAGGCTGTGCTCTCTGAAACGTCACAAAGCCTTTCTGTCAGTAAGACGGTCTCGGAGTTGATTCGAATGCTTGAGAGGTTAAATGTAGGATGTGTAGACTGCAGCATTATTTGTTTATAAACCCTGACCCCCCCCCCCCCCCCCAATTCCAAATTTGACCCTCATTCCTTGATGTTTCAAATGCTGTTAGCTGCCCTCAAAACGAGTGCTGTTTACCGTACGGCAAACACAAACATGGGAGCGGGAAGTCAGTCAGGCTGAGTGACCCTGAGACCGTTTTTAGTATATCCGCTGTGCTCCAACGTGATATTTTCGGCGTAGTTGGAATTGTCACCATAATAGGCCGTGTGACACTATTCCACTGCTTAGCGCATGACGTTTCCTCTCAGAATCGCACATCACAAAGAAAGGATGCTTTGAACGTGGCAAATAGGATTGAATATTTAGATTATACACCTTTTCATCGCGATGGCCTTTTCACGTAGGTCCTTCCTAAATTTGAGTCGTTCTTAATGCACTTTTAGTAACTAATTTATGAGCGTGTGCCAGTGAAAATGGAAATAATAGAGTAATGTCACACCACATTTTCCTGACATCTGTACAAAACGGGATTTGTTCTAATGAAAATGATGCTACTACCTGGGTAGGTAAGCAGCAGCATGTAAAGTTAAATGACTACCTGGCCAAGACAAGAGTTTGAAATGGAATATAAAATTGTCAAATTATCAGGTGCCCTTGAAGTGTCACCTCAGAGTTTCATTGTCCTCCTTTAATCTTTTATGGGTTGCGTGGGGTCGTTCTGTAACCCAGAGCCTACAAAGCCGTTAAATTTGAGCCAAAATCTACAGTTGAAATGGAGAGCTCCTTATTTGTGCTGAGGATTGTCCTGATAATGGACTGGGAGGTTGGCTAGGAGGCGTTGGGGTGGGGCGGGGCTGGGAGAGATGCTGAGGTCGAGAAATACCATCATTAGAGCCCCAGAACAGGTAAGTTGATTAGGGACCCCGAGGTGGCTTCACTGTGTGGCTTCTAAGCCGCTGAGATAATTGGATTTTGTATGGGATTTGTGAATCACTATGATTTAACACAGCCAAACCCCAGATGTTACATTTCAATGCCTGGAAGATGTTGTTTTCATTTGACGGCCGCACATGGTGTCAGGATCTTGGCTCCACACTCTTGTTTAACCTGTGTATGTGTTTACATTTGACCGTTCCCCCCCCCCAACCAGTATTTGGATTCAGATGCCCCTGTCTCTACTGCCCTCTGACGTTGCATTTCACCTTGGTTACCTCCATGTCCAGTGTTTGAACTCGATTGTGCTGGAAACCTAAACGCTAAACAGCAGGATGTTTGCTCTCAACCACGAGCTGTCATAATTCTCTCTTTAAAGCTCCCTTTAAGTTTTAATGATGACAGCTCTGCCCCAATCTCAGACATCCAGTGGTTCACCATTTGCAGGACCTGTGCAGATCTGAACTGTCAGTAACCGAGCCTATCTGATCTGTGGCGGTGACCTTCCTGCTCAATGAGAGGCATGGGGAATCCGGCTGAGAGGAGGATGGGGGGGTTGGCCTTAGGCATCCATCTGGGCCCTCCAGTATCGGGCACGTGCCCGGTTCTTGGCAGTTCAGGGCACAGTGTGTGATGCTCTTAAGCGTGAGGGCCATATTTCCATCGTGCACTCTATGTCCAGTGTGATCAGGATGTTTGCTACACTCTTGCTGATGAAAGAAGGGTGTAGAACAATGTCTGCATCTTAAGATCATGGGGTTGAAGATCTTATTATAAAATCTTCGATATATATCTTGTATATTATTGGAAATAGTAAATGCAAGTTTTTAGAGGTTCATGGCATGCTGACGGTCTAATGTAATGTTGATATCTGCTTATGTTTTATGTCATGGACACTGTTGATTTGAGCTTACCCACCATTCTGTACCACAAGCAAATTCCACCGTTCTCAGTCATCTGGTCATTAAAATGATTCTTAATCTGTTTTTGAATCTGGTTCCTGATTTTATTGTCTTGGATTATAATTGTTCTATTGAGGTAATTATGTGGGTATTAAGTCTTGCTGTGTCCTACAATGCATGGGATTGAAGAAGCAGATTATTGCCCCCGACAACACAGCACTCCATCATTTCATTGGCCTCGTTCTTGTTCTTTTGTTTCTGACACTCGCTAAGCCATGAATAGCATCAGCCATATTGCCTAGACAGACATGTGTCAAGATGTGTTTGCGAAGACCGATCTAACGAGGACCCAAGCTCTGGGAGACGGTTACTGCAGAAATGCTCACTGTGAATCGTGTTTTCAGGGTATACAAGGGTGTCGTGCTTAGATGGATTTCGGGGAATTGTTATTGTTTTCATTCAATACTTTGATTTGTGAGGGTTAAATCCTTCAGTTAACAGGAAGCCTGTCTTTTTCCAGGTCTTAGTTGGCAATCTCAGTTTAATTTATGCGATGGATAAAATTGTTACAGAGTGGGAATGAATATTACTGCAATTCCTGTCGGGGTGATGTTCTGTTTATCTGCTGGTGGAATCCTTCCAAAAGTGTGATTCAAAATGGTGTCTTCCGTAGTCATGGAGACATCACTCGACCTATCGGAAAGCAGTAAATGTGTCTTGTAGCTGGGTAGCGCCATTGTTTGGCTCATCCCCTCTCTGCACTTTTCCGTGTGTGGAGTACCTTCTTACATGGTGCTTATGCTGAATTCCTCAACCTGCATCACCTACATAATTTATAGCCACTTTAACCCCCGCAATGCCAGGCTGCTCCTAATTAGATTTCCCCCACAGAATATTAGCACGAAGCATTCTTCTCAGCAAAGCACGAATTTGAATTAATTAAAAAATATATATTTGAAGTGGGAAATCTATTATTGGGTGTCAGCATTTTTTTGTTACTAATTCAGGATAACTTAACATAGACCTAGTTTTAACTTATGGATGTGTAGGAATTCCTTATTAAGCATGCTGGGTCACAGTGGGCTGTGATGTTATAAGGAGGGATAGTATCTTAATGACAATGAGCGATAAACATGAAATAGCCCAGCACAGTAACTAGTATGGGTGTAATGGTACACAAATTTAGGGTTTGGCACAAATCTCAGTTTTGGGTTTGAAAATTACAATTCAGTGTAATTTTGGTACAGCAAGGAAAACAATTAGTTTTGATATTATTATTATTTTTTTTATTATTAAAACATGCCATTGCCCTAATCAAGACTATGAACAGTTGTAATTAAAAGGCAAAATGCATTTGCTTGTGTCTGAATACAAAACCTAAGAGACACTTATTTTTACATTGTAAAAACAAATATATAAAATATATTTAAAAATCTAAAATATAACATCAAAAACATTGTGATGAACTAGATCCCGTCTAAACCCCACATTCTGTACTACTGAGTGGCCACATATCTGTAGCGATAAACACCCCTCCATCTGTAATTTTTTATGTTTTACTTTCTTGGTGTGAATCTCCTGGCAGACGCACCTTAGATGCCATGGGAAGACTTTCAGAGGCTCTTTCTGCTCCGGCCGTACTCATGATGCTGTCTCCAATGATTTAGCTTGTTGGTGTACTTTATTGGGACACCAAAATGTTCTCAGACCACCAATTATGACTGCCTATAACCAGCATTAGCAACTCAAAGGCACAATGTTCTCCATGTTGAACATCTACTTGTGAATTTTGGGTCCTCCAGTATCAAGAAATGAATATGATGTACGGAACAGTACGTGATGAATACATGTACTGTTACAGCCCTAGTAACCAGTAATACTAGTTGGTAAGAATGGTGATTATGGTGGATGCAGTGGAGCAGCTACGTTGGTAGAAAGAATTGTACCCATAGTGGAGGTGGCGCCTACACAGTTGGTAACTGTAGCTCTGTATTAACTTATAGCTAATCAGTGGCTGTATTTTTTTAGACCTACCAAGATGGACACATGAGCTGAGTTAGGAGTTAGTAACAGAAATTTAGTAATATGGTGGCAAGAATAGATCAGAAATACTGGTATCAAGATGTTGTCGTAGCAATAGCAATAGTAATAATTTGATATAGATATCTTTTTTTAAGTTACTGTATCAGTAAAGAACATTTTAAAATTCCCTCATAATTAAGTAATTAAGCTGTCCGTAAATTGACATCCCCTGGCCTGGCTTAAGTACCAGCCAGAGGCTTTGAAAATGTCGCCGTAGGGCATGCTGCTGAGATGAAGCCAAGCTGATATTTATGGCGTTGCCCCACCACTCCATTGTGCTATTTGCCCTGTCGATCGGCTGACATTCAACCCCCCATCCGGCCCCCTGCGGTGTTCCTGCCCCGTCCCTAGAAGCCGCCGAATGTGGGCTGATGGCGGTCAAATTCGGCAGGTGACCTGAACATGTGGCCTATCCCCTCTTGGCCAGTTTTATTCAGAAAGAGCCGGGAGCGGCTGGCTGCTGCTTGGACGGCCAGACGCTGAATGATTCCTGTGACTTCATTAAACATCAAATCCCGGTTAAGCTCTGGTTTGGAGTGAATTTGTGCTATTTCCTTATGGTTAAACGGATCTCAGGAATTGTGTACGACACCACAACATGTCCACGGGCTTTGATTGAATTTAATTATGCTTAAATCAGGCCGGCTGGTTGTTAATTAGACAGATGCAGTGTCCACTAGTGCATCGTGAAGTTTACTCCGTTCATTAAAATTAGCATTTTACACTCACACAAGCACAGCCACCCACACACTCCTGGTCTGTATGGATCAATTAAGAAATTTAAAAGCTTTTTTTTTTATAATATTTTTTATTAGATGAAAGGATTATAGGATTTGTCTGCCCCCCCCCAAAGCAGACCCACACGCTGACATAAATCCCTTTGTATGGTTTGGACAATTATTTAAATGCACTGGCCTGTGTCTGTGAGGCTGAGCTTTTCGCTTCTCCTGTGCAGATAAGAGAAACTGTTACGGTTTGTAGATGGGCCTAAAAGAAGCGGAATCATAACATTACAAAAATTGCTATTCTGTACACTTTTCTTAGTTTAGTTACTTAATCTTAGTTCAGTGTGTGTCATGTAATATATGTATGATATTTACATAATGTCATGTTCAGTAGGGTGTGAGCTGAATGTTTAACCGTTGGCTTTTGTTCTAGGAAATCTGGGTCTCTCTGGGTTTTGGGGTGCATTTATATTTAAATTTACATTTACATATTTAGCAAACTGCACTTTGCAAACATTCATACCGTCAAGGAGAAAACTAGGCACAAGTGCAGCTAGGTTGAGCTTACAGTGACTGCTCGGGTACAAGCAGGAGCTATTAGCAAAGTAAGAACATAATAAGACTTTTCAAGGACCAGTAAATTCAACATAAGAGCATTCAAAGAACAATCAGGTTTTTAGAGGAATTTCTGGAACAGATGGATCTCTAGGCGTTTCTTGAAGGCAGAGATGGAGTCTGATGACTAGGCGTGGTTTGCCAGCTTGTTTAACCACCAGGGAACCATACAAGAGAACTATCGAGAGTAGTGCGTGTGGTGGAGGAAGCTCCAAGCTGACCGAAGGGGGCGAGATGGAACATAGATCTTGAGGAGCCTTTTGATGGAGATGGGTACCTTTCCATTAATTGCCCTGTAAGCCAGTACCACTGAGTACAACTTGATGCAACCACCAATACTGAGCCAGTAAAGAGAGACGACTGCAGAGGCAGGTGGGGTTCAGGGCCGATCGGAGTGTCTTGGGTTGACGCCGGGCTCTCTCATCATTCTCTGGACGTCAAGGGGAGTGGCGCTCCCTTTTCCCCCAGCTGAAGACGACCTCATTCTATTTTTAGCTCCATGTTTAGGGCAGAGCTGCTGCAAAATTTGGCAGATGGGGGAGTGGTGATACAGTAAGACTTTAAAAAAGAAAGATTTTATTGCTGGCTAAAGGGAAATAATGCGGTGATTGAATTAAAGTTCCCTTTAGAAGGGAATTAGAAGTGTGTGTGTGTTTATAATGGACAAGAGTAATGGTCTATTTTTGAATATGTAATTAGTTTTTTTGCAGTGTTTTAAAATATACACTAGGGCCGCCGCGATTAGTCGATGTAGTCAATGACTTCAACACTTTACATGCGTCAACATAAATATTTTGAATAGATGCATTGTTTTAAAAATTATTTTAATGAAATTACATTTTTGATTTCTAATTCATTATAAGAAATGTTTTCCTTCAATATCACTATGTAATTATGGGAGTAGTTACCAAATTACCGAAAAACAAAAAGTTTATTAAATTACCATTAGTATGGAGAGCTTTTTGATTTCTTTTGTACTTGTAGCAGCTAAATACACTCATTATTAAAGCAATGCTACTTTTCGAATTTTTAGAAAATGTTTAGGCATCTGGGCTTATTCTACAGTATGTTGTGTGTGTGTTTGTGTGTGTTGGGCTTACTGGGACCAGTGTTATCTGGGACAGTAAACTGCAAAACGTATCACACACCACCAACGTCTTTTTTACCTTGTTTAACCACAATATCCCCTCTTTTAAAAGACATCATGGCTGCTGAGTTGTCCCTTTCCTCACCGTTCTTATCAGTGCCCATCTCTTCCATGGAATAACAAAAGAGTCGCATATAGAACATACCGAATTTATACAGATTACTGACCTTTGGACATCACAATACGCCTCTCATTAATACTATTCTACTTATCCATTTGTGGGCGTAAGTAACATCAGTATGGTGTCAAAAAGTCGGCGTCCATTAACGCCGTCCAAAGACTTGCAACGACATGTAGTTCGTTTGTCAGAATAAAATTAACTTAAATGGAGGATAATTAATTGTTTACATTAGTTGACTAATCGGTAAAAGACTCAATAGATTTATTGAGAGAAAAATAGTCGTGAGTGGCAGCCGTAGTATAGACCAGTGGTCACCAGCTTCAATAATTCCAGGGAGATTTCTTGCCTTTTTGAATATGGCAGATTGTTTGCAGCTGGTGCCTGAGGCTCCATGACCCTCATCAAGGGCAGCGGCTGTATGTGGAAACTGATGGATACACAGGAAGTTTCCTACTCCTGGTTTGACAGCATCAATCTGTCTGAACCTGCCTGAGGAGCATGTTTTTGTAATTGTGGGCGTCAACGTGGGGTTTCTCGGTGGAAGCCACATCTCCTCCTTCAGCTGGGACACCACTTTGGATCTCACCATATCTTTAGCTTCAGGTTCAGGCAGCCTCACAGCTCTGAATTTGACAGACGTTGGAACATGGTGGATGGGATGAAACTCCTGGGAGATGGAGGTACAAGTATGTAAGTGGGCAATCCCACATGAATGTTAAAGAAGTGTGACGCTATGGGCCTCTGCTTCCTCTTGGGCACCTCTGGTGAATGAGCCGCTGGAATGAGGAATCCCCGGACATGGAGGAAACAGGAGCCACGGAAGGAGACAAGTCGCACTTAGGGCTCAATCGTTGATGTTTGCAGCAGTCAGAATGACCACCGCTGTGCAGTGAGAGGCTGCAAGCTGAACACAGTGCCTGTTTTGATCTCGTCGGAGTAAAATTTGCTTTCAGTTGACAAACAGTACTGTGCGTAGGCAGGCCATGGTCTGAGCCCCAAGTTTTACTGTAACTTACATTTTGATTTCCCACTGGCGATCTGGTGTTCCACAATTCCAGACGCCGGGGGGTAGTTGGGGGGAGGGATCCAGTCTCATTTTGTTTTGGCTCTTTAGTTTTCTAACTGCTTTCAGGGAGTGACAGGTTTTCTGAAAGTGTCGTTATCATGTGCACGTCTTGGGCTGTGACTTGCGGGCTCCACCCTGGGGGTGGCGGTATAATGAAGATGTGACAGGTAAAAATGAAGGAGGCCTTGTCGTCTTTTTAATGCACAACTTGTCTAAGACTTGGATAATTAAACTGTAATTAATATCTTAGCATTTTGTGTTTTGGGATAGTCTTCAGAGTAGCGTTCAATTAATTGCAATTCCCTATTATTATTACTCCATGTCATTGGGTTTTGTCTGTGTTCTTTCAGTGGTTTGAAATAAATCTTCACATATATTTGCTGTAATTATGTGAACAGTTATTGTTAATAAAAATATATAGATGAAAATAACTGTCAGTACTGATTTCTAGATATCTGGCTATGATTTACTATCTGTTAAAATAAACGCCTCGTTTTCATTTGTACTTTGACATGACTTTCTGTTAATGATTCGAAGATATCCTGAATTTATTCATACCACTTTAAACATTTCAAGATGTTTTAAAATATTTAAACATATTTAAAGTCATTTGACTTTCAAGTGCAATACAGTTTTGGATATCGCCAAATAACTTATAGATATCTTAAAATATATTTTATTTATGAGCACCTTTCGAGAGGAATTATTTTGAATTAGAACATCAAATATTTAAAGGTGTCTGCAAATCATTTAAATATGTGTGTAAATTAAAATTTGGTTAGCCGTGGCATGCCTGACAGTCCTTGGATGGGCCGCTTAACCTTAATGGGTTTGGTTAATATTCATTTGTGATGTGCTGAGGACCCTAGGAAGGTAATAGAAGTAAGTGGCACAGGGTCATGTTTCTTAACGTACATGGTCGAAAGCAAGTGTTACTCATGGGCAAGAATACCTTTTTTTCCCTCAAATCTCATTTGTTTGCTGATCAAAGGCTCACCAGCCCCATCAAAAGACTGGCGTTCACGAGAGATATTTCGTGGTAAAAGAAGATTTACTCCACATCTGTAATACCATCTTGGATATCGTCAATCCTAGGGATTAAGGTTATTAGAACTATAAGCTACTTGGCGATTATCCTGCGGGATCAGCGCAAATGCAAGATGCGAAAGAACGGAGAGGCCTAAGGCACGTCTGCCCCCACAATCCCATTTGTCAGCCCGGTCGGAGATAACGGCCATCTTCGGGTGACTGGTGAAGACTGAAATAAACTTGCAGAAGGATAAAAACGGATATCTTAGCTGGGATACACTATATGAATTCTGAGGATAATTATGGGCCTGCACTTCAGAAATCCACTTGCATAATGAATTTGGTTTTTGAGAATTGAGAAAAACGGTAAGTATTTTGGTCCAGGAGCTGCTTTGATCGCTCTCTGTTTGGTAGTTTTGTGTTTGCTGAACATCTGCTGATTCTTCCATACAAAAGTAAGGTGCCTGACTGAGAGAAGAACAGGAGAGACCACAAAGACTACAGGCTGAAACGATCAGAACTGAAATCCTACACTGGCCCTTTGCAGACGTTATCGATTCTCTCTTGTCGACAGCATCCGGTCAGTCAAATGCTGCCTTTCAGTAGGTTGGGGAGAGTGTGTTTGTGCAGCTAAATGGGTGGGTGTGGGAAATGGAAGTGGATAAAAGAAATTGTGTAGAGGATGGAGGAAGAGCTGAAGAAGGAGCTGCTGTTTCCCCTTAGTTGTGCACAATTCTGATGGAATGCTAATTCAAACAAGGGATCGATCTGCTCTTTGAATTTTAGCGTTGACCTTTTGGTGCTCTGCGCATTTTTGTCTGTTCCTCCTCTGGCTATCCGCTGCAGATTTCCTTATGGGGCCTTGAGGCCCTGCATGAGCAGTGAGAGGGGCTCAGGTAGCAGGGTGGTCAACCGTGAGGTATGAGTTCACATCCAGCCCCAAATGTCTTCTCGACTGCTGTGTGAATGGCTGGTGTTGCAAACTACTGTGAGTTGGATAAAAGCTTGTTGTGCATGCAGAGTGAAAGCACTAGCATTTTCGCAGAGTGGTTAAATTGAGTGTTTTTTTCCACCACTAGGAGGAGAACTTAACTGCTTAACTTAACCGAAAGATCATTAGTAGCATTAAAAACTGTGAGATGTGTAAGTGGCTAAAGGGGTCTGCCCTCGGCTAAAAGCAAATGGGTACAGATTGTGTGATGTCATCCTGCAGAAGTGATCAGATCGTCCTGGTCAACTAATCAGGTCTGTGTTTCATAGTGTAGTTGCCTCTGGTCAGATGCTCATGGCTTTTGACCTTGATCCTTAATTCATGGTGTCATTTTTGAGGTACAACTCTCCAGCAGGCAGGTTCGACCCCTTGAGTGGGCTTCGAGGATTCTTACGACTGCTGGAACCCAAGATTTCTTTTACCCTTCCCTACTGAATACATTAAGCAGTGCCTTCATTTTAAATTTATGAGATGATATGAGCATGGGCTCCGTTTCACCTACATGGTCAGTCTTCTGTAGTGACTGCCTGAGCAGGAAGTGAAAACCTATAACTGATAGTGTTTCTTAAATCCAGACCATCTGAGAACTTTTTTTATAGAGCTACTACTATAGAGACACTCCAGTCTCATTCAATATCTCTTTATGTCTAATCCGAGCATATTCTTCTTTATTAAACTGAAGTTTATGTGAGTTACATGAGTTACCTCTTCTAACTTAACCTGCAGGGTACTGCAGGGACCTCAGTTTGATTACTATTGTTTTTCAAGTGCAAGAGTTTGTGGGACAACTCATTCGCTTCTGTGTCGGGGAACTGGAAGCTGAAAAGACACCTTTTATGTCCTTTTTTGTATCTATGCACCTGTGAACTGCTGCATATTTTCCCAAACCTTTCCCGCTTCTTCATGCCTTGCCAGATCAGATTCAGTATCTGAAGTTCTAGATTATCTCCGCGCTCGCTGTCTAGATGCAAATAAAGCTCATTAATTACTGAAAATTATGTTACTGTAATGGGGTGATTACAAGTTTGAATAGCACTATCAGCTGAGCTGATTCGCTAAGCAATTAGCAGTGTGCCTCAAAATATAAGTGAAGACGGATGAAGTTCGTTTAACCTGTTACAGTGACATTAATCTCTTATTTTAATTTATTTGTAGCAGCAGCAGCAGGATGTAGCCTGTGGTGTTGTTCGAGCTGAGAACTTTAAATAGTCCAGCCCATGTGTCGCTGTCAAACGAATTATCTGGTGTCACCAAACGTGCCGGAAACAGCAAAACAATGCCGCTTTTGTTTGGAGATTCCAGTTTGACATGTCATGGACAACAGCCAGTGTTAATCCTGCTCTGTTTTAAATGTTTCCCTCTTCTGACGAGTGAGCATCCCACACAGATACACCTGACATGGAATCAGGTTGGCCATTGGATTTGGAGGGGGTCTCCGATGCCCTTCGGCTGCGGCAGGTGCTCACACAGCAAGGAGATAAAAATCTCTCTCTGCCAGTGTATCATTTGCCTGTTCTGGCGGGGTCCTGAGCCGTTAGATCATGTACAGTTTGAAAGTCAGTTCAGGCGGCAATTTAAAAAACGATCTTAAGAATGCCAGCTTCACTCAGCGGGTCATGTTGTGGCAGCAAACGCCATTTGCACAAATGACAGCGTCGTTTTAATGCCTTTAAATATCACAGGCACATTCAGCTGAATTAAACTTGAGGGACGTACAAATGGAAGAGGCTGTGGGTGAGTGTTGCTTTCCTAGCGGATGGAAATGTCTGGCCTTATTCCAGCGGTGGGCCGGCACGGAGCCGCCATCTGTGAGTGAGTTGCCTCTTCCTCCTTTACAAGCTTGTGTAAAGACCCACTGTCCATCCGTGATACCTGCATAGCATTGTGGCTAGCTCCCGACATTTTCCTTTCTGGACCCCCAAGCTGGCTGGCCTCGGCTTCCATGTGGACATGAGACACGCCCATTTCCTTTCTCCATGTGTTTGACACCCGGTGAATGCTACACACACATGAACACTAGTTAGATGCAATGAGCTCTCCCATTCTGTTTATTTGCTTGGTAAATGAAGCACAGGTACATCTCCGATACCCTCCGGCTGTCAGGTCGTGTGGTAAGCGGCAAGGCGCCGAATCCCGCTTGACAGAGTCCGAGAAGCTGACGAGCGCAGTACAGTAAAGCGCGGCTCTGAAAGCCCTTTTGAAATGGGGGCCGTGCCAGCTGGGGTGACACAAGCTGTTAGAAAATAACATGTCAGAAAGCAACTCCCCCTCCTGTAATATGGGTGTCATGTCAAGTCGCCGTAGTCGCTGCCCCAGAGCTGATGTGTCGTTGGGTGATTTCAACGCTCTGTCTAATGGAGCAATGGGCTGTCGGCCGCCTTGATGGCTGCTTGGTCCACTCGCGGAAACGGCATCACCCTCCACGCTCGCGCCCACCACTCTTCCCCACCGGTCATGTGACAGCCCAGCTCAGCTCGGCTTTGTCGCCTGAATTTAACTGACTTTCATTAAGGATTGTTGAACTACAATGTATGCGATATTTAGATTTAAGCCATGAGACACTCGTGTCTTTTTGGCACATGAAGTATTTTTGATGGAGGTAGGCAGCAGTATCAGTAGTTATGCAGATAATGCGTAGATGAACACTACAAGCAGTATGTATGCAGATGATGTAGTTTAACAGGTTAAAATATGGAAGTAATGCAGGCCATGTTCAGAAATTTAAGTGGTGTCACTCACCTGTAGTTATTCCTGATTTTTTTTTCCCTGTTTTATTTCACTGGGAAATTCTCCCAGGTTTCATGCCCCATCCAGCAGAAATGTTGAGCTATGGATGATCGGCCAGTCCCCACAGAGCCCAGTGATAGATCAGCTAATACATTAGATACGAACAGTAAATATCAATGAGATGTCCTAGCTGTCTAATGTATTGTGTTATAGTGAGAGATAATGCTCTTAATCTCATTTAATTTTATTTTTCAGTGAATGTTTCTTGAGCTATGATTTTAGAAGAGAAGCTCGTTATCGCATTATCATAGCCCAAGTTTCCATGTCCTGTGTCTATCAATGCAGTTCCTATATAGTTAATTTAGGCAGTGGGGCTACTAGCATTTCAAGAGGCTTGAAACTTCCCAGAACTTGGTGATATTTTGTAGTTTCATTACTGGTTCAAAATTCAGTGAAAAATAAGGTAAAAGTAGCCAGTTATAAAATGTGGGCAATGTTAAATCTCCTGATAATGACTGTCTATTACGTTGGGTGCACCAGCTCTGTTTCAGTGAAATTACATACTTTATCTCCGCATGTGCATCTCTTACAATGGAGCGCAGAGCCTGCAAGTGTTTGCGCTGTGAACTCATATCGTTCAGCACATTCATAGTTAGGAACATTACTGTATTGATTTGCTTTTTCGTTTTGATGTGTTTACTGAGTATGACAAGCACTGTTACATTCCGTGGAATGTGGAGTATCGCCCTCCGACCCCCCCGGATTGCAGCCATTTCCAAAACACGGCCGGCGGCTGTAAGTCAGCTGAGACGGTTCCTGCTCATGTTCGGGACACTGACCCCAGCTTGGGTCTGTCGCTTTGATCTCCATTTCCATCCTTTTGTGAACAAGCCCATTGATTTCCCACGTACGCATTGCACTTTGGCCTTTGCTTTGTGTAAATTGATCCGTAGCTACCCATCCTCAAAAATATTAACAGAGCAGTAAACCTGGGTATTTATCTTGTGATACATCAGTTTGACTCATTTTAACCATAAAAAATGCTCCTGTCACTGTTTGGTTTCGGCGTTCGGTATAGAGTTCGGGAGTGGAACAGGTGACACCGGTAAGTCCTGGGTCAGTAATCACCGATCGGTCCCGACGCAATACCTGTGAGAGGTAGGAAACCCGCTTTTTTATTTTTCAAACTGTCTGGCCGTCTTTGCAGCGCTGCCAGAGGGTGAGGGGGAGTGGCACTCGGGGAAGGTGGTATCTGTGTTTTCTTGGGTCACATCCCTATGAGGTCTTCAGTTCACTTTCTGATGTTTGGCCAAAAATTTTCATTCCATTCAGTTTTTTGAATGGAATTAATGGTGCCGAAATCATATGAAACTGCATACACTCATGAATAAGCAGTAAAATAAAATTTTAGTTTAACCCAATTTTACTTTAAAACCCTGCATTTACAATAAAGTAATGGAATGTTTTAATAAATCTTTTCCCCTTGATGTTGTTGCATTTATCATAAATACATTCAGTTCTGTCTGTGATTTTTCGATGTCTTTTCTCTGGAATAAAGGAGAATATAAGTATTTCCTGCTCTGTAGTTGCTTTCTAGACACGTGAATTGTTAAAAACCATTTACTGTTCATGCGTGTGTGTGTGTGTGTGTGTGTGTTTGTGTGTGTGTACATATGTTCGTCTGTGCGTGTCAGATCCCCTCTCTCTCTGACCCATACACATTTCATGACTTGCCGTGCCACTTAGTTTATGTCTAATGTTGATTTAAGGCCTGTCCCAAGTCCCGCCCCCACCACACCACGTGTACTCTCGAATTCTGATGATCGGTTGAGGTCTTGAGCCCCGCCCCCATCCTGAAATGCCCCCTTGGCTGGCGGTGGCTAGCTCCGTTTACATTAATAACTGGTGATTAGCGCCGCGGTTGTGGCTGGTGATGGTGATCTGTCTTGACAGAGGCAGGCATCGCTGCAGGCCTAGCAACCCCCTGTCCCCACACCCCTTGCCACTGCCGGCCGTGCTTCTCGCTTCACCGCAAATCCTGCTTGGAGCCTTGTTTTCACACAATCCACTTTCAATGTTACAAAGCATAAAATCAGCCTAAAATGGCTTTCCTGCCAATTCGCCCTGCTGTTAAGAACAGTAATCTGTAAGGACAAATATGTATTTAATTTCCAAAGTGTGCTGGCCAGCGGCACTGGGACTGTGTGTCACATTGACTAATAACATAATAACACGTGTGTCACTCAGCCTCGGCGTCGCGCATTCGCTCCGGTTCCTCAAAATGCGCCTGAAATCTGCCACCACCCCCCCGCAGCCACCAGCCTAGATTCTCGGCTCTGCGTGGTTTATTTTCAGACGGTCTTTATCTCCGGCGTCTCTGTGTACCGGTTTGCCGGGAGCTCAGCGCAGCCTGCTCCTCCTCCATCTCTCTACACGACCTGTATGGCGCCTGCGTCTCGCTCTCCTTACGAAATGGAAAAAGAAGCGCGGCTGACACGTCCCGGGGTGTAAAAGCACTCCCAGCGTGTAAAAATAATGCCCTAGATGCTGTTGTCTTTGATCCAGGCAGCATCCAGTCATCTTTTAGACTGAAGTCAAATCTAACAGACTTAAAATAACTAACTTGAGATGAGCTAACTTAGTCTTTGAAACAGTGAGTGCTTCTCATTGCCAGGTTTTTATTTATTTTATTATTTTTAACCCCTCCCATCTGTGTAGGGGGGGCAGTGGGACACTTGCATGTTATGTTTGATGCCTTGCATGCTACCGACATGCAACGGCCACACTCGGTCTGCATGCGGCTTAATGAATGTCTTCCTCTCTCTCTTCCTGCCGGGCCGTGCTCCCAGAGGACAGCTATGTGGGAGGTGGGTACTCTTCCCCGTCCTGCTCGCTTGTCCCACTTGTGGCTCGCTGTGCCCCCCCCCCCCCCATCCTGCCCTGCCCCGCCCCTTTTTCAATACTTGTACATTCTTCAGCAGACATAGATTAAGTGGAGCATTCCTGTTCCGTTACAACTATTAGTGTTTACCCGATTTGCCCCCCCCCCCCATAATGCAATGGTAAGTATACTTTCTGTTTTCATTGTGCCGTTCTTTCTGATTTACAGTGGCATAAAATCTAGATTATTTGAGAGCAGTGTCTTGCTTTCCACTTATTTTGGCATTGGAGGGGGAGGTAACTGATGACAAACATTTCTGCAATGGGTGGGCACCCAACATGCAGGCTATTGATGTCTGGGATATTAATGTATGTAAATGAAGCCTCGCGCCTTGTAACTTTCTAGACGGGATAATTATGTCACTTGCGACTGTCACATGTGTGACCTTGACGTGGGTAAGTACTGTTGACAAAGTGTCAGCACAGCACAGAAAATGTAGTATTTCCTCCGAGTTAAGTACCCAGTTCTTAAGGGGGGGATGAACGCTTACCATTCCTTTTCGTTTTATAGATTGTGGAGGTTTCGTTTGTCGCGAGCTGCTCACAGTGAAAGCTCTGCGGAGCGGAGTGGGAGGGTGATGCTGGCTGTAAAAGCATTAACATCAAGCTTTGAAGCGCTGTCTCCTAGCTGCTAGGCGGACCACTATTATGTCGTTTTTTTGGGACCAATGTGAATGCCATCTAAGCTTTTGTGGGGGGGGGTGGGTGTTATATGGCTGTATTGTGATATATAGAAGGTCATTTAACTTATTTCCTTAAAATGATGCACGCCCACATGTAAGATAGGTATGTTGAGAAGAATAACCAAACAAATGCATATTTTACTGTCCATCCTCTAAGAACATGAACATGGTGTTGAGCCTTGAGGGGGCAGGCATGTGGGTGGGACAGGCAGTGCCTTTGGGGGGTGGGGGTGCAGCCTTACGGGTCCACCTTCCTTTTTTGGATAATCCCAAATAAGTTTCCGTGGTAATTAACCTCTTAACGTAAGTCTTATAGATGAAGCATTGCAACCGGATGGTTGGCTGAATGCTTTTCTCTGTCCTCCCCCCTTTCTGTCTGTGCTCCTCCTTTCTCTCTGCTCCTTGGCCTGGGGGGGGGGGGGGGGGGGGGGGGGGGGGGGGGGGGGGGGGGGGGGGGGGGGGGGGGGGGGGGGGGG
>JAODKC010000064.1:20406485-20416553 GCA_026777985.1 Mormyrops attenuatus
TCTCTGTGCATTCTGCGCTTGTGCACTCTGCTCTCTGTGCATTCTGCGCTTGTGCACTCTGTTCTCTGTGCATTCTGTGCTTGTGCACTCTGCTCTCTGTGCATTCTGTGCTTGTGCACTCTGCTCTCTGTGCATTCTGTGGTCTACACTCTGTTGCAACTTCGATAGGCTCATTTCTTGAAACTCTTCACCACCAACAATGGACAATATTTCTCTGAGATCTCACAGTACTTTTCCATTACTAATAATAGCTGCATTGTGTCCTTTCAAAGTACAAAAGGTAGAATTAATAGACTAATAAGTATAAACTTAAATGACACAGACGTGTCCAGTGAAGTGTGCTTTATGCACTACAGGGACAATGCATAGAACATAACTTTTAGATTATGCATTTTAATACATTTTAATTAATAATTTCACTGTGTCCATTCACTGCCAGTGAGTGTAAGCGAGACAAGGGGTTCTACTTGCTTTTGTTGAAAAATATTACAGCTGAAAAACTGAATATAAAGCTAATGTTACCGCGCTGTCATACTTAAGATTTAAACCTGAACCCACTTATGGGAACACTACCCTGGAATTCTAGCTTGAAGATGTATTTAGGGATATACAGATTGATACTGAAATATTCCAGAAAGCGGGTTTGAGTTCACCGTGGTGAAGTTAGCTGTATAATCTGTTTTCCAGCTTTAATATGCAGATACGGGGGCCACTGTAATGGGTTTTTATTTGCTACTCTGTATGCTCAAAGCCATTCACAATACACTGATCAAGAAAACATTACAGCCCGTAACATGAAGTAGGCTAACACGGCATTTAGCATTAACATTTAGCTAGCGGGCTAGCTAACCATCTAACTAACTTACCGAGATGAGTCTTCTTCATCCAGAGAGCCGACGTGCTTCCTCTTCAGATGCTTCTGCATAGGTGATGTGCTCCCATGCCAGACAAGGTCAGCTAAAAAAATTAAGCACCTTTTTGGCCAAGTTTCAATTCTCCCACACTTGGGAGGTGTTTGTTTTTGAAAGTAGTGCCATTGCACTGCTGTTCATTTCACTCCAGTAAGTTAAGCAGTAATGCTTACATGTCAGAGCATTCAGAGTCAGCGTGAAAAAGACAGTGACGTCACCAACTACATGACTATATTCAATTAGTTTCCAACTAATTTGGTCGTCGATTTTAGTCGACCAAGTCGATTAATTGTTGCGTCCCTGTTTGGTAAAATCTTGGATAATAAATTACCTCTTTTAAATATTATTCAGAAATACAATTAGTTGTGATTTATTTTTCTGAATTTTACCCCTGCTGTTTTTGTGTGAGTTCTGCATTGCCCTCAGTCATTTTCATCCTTGCTGAATCATACTGTGGTGTGTTTGTGAGAAATTTTTTTTTTTTTAAAGAAGAAGAAGATCTGATCACCAGAAGTCATTCGTCTCTCTCTGTATGGTAATATTTTGGATTTGCAGAGCTCCTGGCAGCAAGCGTAAGACAATCCTGTTTACACTGTTACTGTTAATGGTTCTCATGGTTGTTAAAATGTTCTTGAAATTCTTAAGACAAATTTTAAATAACAGTGAATTCTCAGTGCAGTGTTTCTCAAACCAGTCCTCGGGGGCCCCCAGACAGTCCACGTTTTTGCTCCCTCCCAACTCCCAGGAAATTGGGATAAAGCAAAAACGTGGACCATCTGGTAGTCGCCGGGGACTGGTTTGAGAAACGCCATGTCAGTGTACCATTAGACTTTTTCGTGAGTTAACCAAAATGGCAAATACTGACTTGCCTTTTCCAGTTAAGGCACACTAAATTGATAGATGATAATAAGTTCTATCTGGCTGTATTTTGTTTTGGATAAATTTTCATTTCAAATTTTGCAATGCGATTTTTTTTCCAATATTATTGGAGTAGCCTGTAAGCCAGAGAAATATTTTTAGGATTGTTTTAAAATAAATATATCCCCATTCGCTGTAACTGCCCAAGGCTCAGCCTATTAAATGTTATTGTACACTGCTGCACTCAAGCATTTCTTTTAGATTCATTTAATTTCAGTTTCTATTTAATTTATCCAAGCTATTTATTAATTCAAGCTTTATTCAAGCTACTTTTAAAAGTTTTATGTTACTTTTTTGCAGCAGATAGTAATATCTCATTTTTTGCGGAAGGAAATAAATATTTTGATCTGTACTTCATGCATGTTTCTTTGTGTGTGCGGTGGGGTCAGGGTTAATCGTATGTCAATCGTATATTAATCGTATGTCAATCGTATATTGCGACTAGTAATTCTGCATGCATTATGCATCCCTAGTGGGGATAGAAATTTGGGGCGGGTTTCCCGTTACAGTGACTTATGAAGATTCGAAAGGTAGACCTCACGGAAGTATTTTTCTACGCATTTTTCCAGAACAATCCCTTAAGACAGTGCTCAGGTCATAGCTTTTTAAGTGCACCGTTACTAGACGATGTCCGTTGCGATTGTGTCGCAGTGGTGGACGGCAGTGGCACGAGAATTTATTATTATGACTGTGGCATGAGAGAGTTGTGTTGTTTGCAAGTAAAATACTGGAGGATAAACTGCTTCGAAGCATTGCGTTACTCAGAACTGGTGAGAAGCTAACAATAAAATTCTGAATTACCAAACTGAGTTATCTAACCATAAATATCATTTTGGTCAACTGGGTGCACGAACCCACCTCCCTAGATTCTTGTGTCACGCTGTTTTATTTTCATTTGTTTTATAAAACTCTTGCGTGCACTGCTTTGTATGTATGTCATTGATATTAGTATGAGAAATGGCACAATAGCCGAAACAAAATGTCGCCTTACTGTCTTAAAATAAGATAATGTGAATTGTGTTACATTGACTATACTACCAACTATTCCAGGGAGTTTTTTGTGGAGAAATATATCAGGCTTAAATGTAAATGAACTTTTATCAACCTTATCGACCAAAGTTTTGATATACTGTGAGTCTGGCACATTAGAGATGTTTGTGTATTCCAGGGGCGTCAGAAATGGCCCCAAATATCTGCAGAGTCCACACCGCCTTCCTTCCCAAAAAATGAAAGAATAATTAGACTGAGTTCATTACCTATTATTTTGAATCCACATGCTACTGAGGCCAGTTCGTTGTATATGCTGAGCTCGAGGATGAACCATATACCTAACGAGGACTGCAGTCCTAAATCAAACTCGTTTTGATACATGGGTCAATTGTTCTTTTTTGTTATTTTTAGTTGTGAAACCCTACCCTAAACAGTGTTAGTGTTATTTTAAAGATTAAACCTTTATGGTTTTAAAATGATTTAAAAATCTTTCTTACATTGCATCCTTTCACGATGCGACTCTTGCATGTGCGCCCATTGTGACGTCACGATATACATCGCAGCCCGTCCTCGCAATTGTTTTGGAAAATATCACTTCAAAGCATGGTCAGTAATGTGCAACATTCATCCATTGTAATGTAATTTATTTTCTTTTTACAAAACTTGCTCAATACACACAGTTGTCCACATGACTCATCAGAAAATTGACGTTCATTGGACCGAGTGACCTCCTTGCATTGCTCCAGGTCCAGTTCTGACACTTGCCTGCCTGTTGTAGGTGCTTTCGATGTTAGACAGGGGTCAACATGGGCACTCTGACTGTCAAAGTCACTCAGATCTTAATTCCTGTCCTTTTCTTCTGCATTTAACATGGCAACTACACAAACCAAATGTTAGCTTTCCGTCTGATATTTCCCAGCCATTGCCATGCACAGTTATACAATGCATATGATGCCAGATATAAATGTGACCACTAGTATCATATAACATTATATATCATGGCTGTATGAATCTTATATGAAAGGGGCCGTAATCATACAATCCACATAGTACTGCTATATGTGCCATGATATTGTTCTGTAAGGGTGGCCCCCGGTCAAAATATGGCATGGTGCAGTATAATTTATGAGTGGTATAGTGGTATGAAATATTAGACGCCATCCAAGGGTAGTGCAGAGGGTGTCTTATTTAAAATGGAATTCAACAATATATGACAGATTTGATCTTAACTAAATATATGACCGGTATGATGTGAACTAAATTTACTTTTTGGAATGTTACCTTGAAACTGAACTTAACTGAATTATTAATAGGTTGTAGTGGTCTCTGTATCTGTGTGTATGTGTGTGTAAGGGGTTATGTATATTTTACATTGTGAGGACTAAATATCCAGACAGTCCACATTTTTGCTCCCGCCCAGCTCCCTACCAGACAGTCCACATTTTTGCTCCCGCCCAGCTCCCTACCAGACAGTCCACATTTTTGCTCCCGCCCAGCTCCCTACCAGGCAGTCCACATTTTTTCTCCCAGTTGGAAGCTGTGTACAGCTGGGAGGGAGCAGAAATGTGGACTGCCTGGGGGTCCCCGAGGACTGACTTGAGAGACACTGGCTTACGTATATTTGGTGGACACCCTCCTTCTCATGGTCATGAGTAACTGGTGTCTGACGAGCAGAATATCCTGTAGTTGATGATTGTGTGAGAGGGACAGTATGAGCAGCAGCCAATGAGCACTATTGCTTTCTAGAATGAGGAAATGGAAAGAAACACTGAAGACAGACATGGATATTTGTAATGATTGGATGACAATTGGATTCGGAAAGAACACAATAGTCGTACTGGATTCTCGTTTGTACCAGATATTCGGCTCACCCCTGGTTAATATAATATGTGGATAGAATTGTAAAATTTGTGGGAGAAAGTACAACCCTATTATGTGGTTGGGCCCAGTTGCGGGAGTCTCTCAGTCAATACGGGAGAGTTGGCAGCCCTGATATATGCATTACAGGAACACACATGGTGTATGCGTGGTATATATGCGTGGGAGTGTGTGGTTATGCATATATATCTATATAGTATGAATTGATTACTATAGTAGCTTTTAATACACAGTAAGAGATTGATTCAGCCGATTCTGGGTTTGGTTTAAATCACCAGGTTTGACTTGCAGGGAAAAAAAAAGTCTGATTATTGTTTTTTTCTCCTTTCTTTTTTAAAGCTTTTATCCTCGCTCGCTATTATTGAGCTGAACTTTTTAAAAGTCCCCAAGTACAGATTGATGAAAATGGCGAATTAAGTGCAGGGTAGAGAAATACAAAAATGAATAGGCCGGCATATCAATTTAACATGAAGAAAGGATTAGATATTAGAGAATGGGGGAAAATATATTATTCTCGAAATGACACGGGGCCCCCTGCTCCTGCTGCATATTTATTCCTGAAGAGAGTGGCGCTTAAACAGGCAGGATTGACCTTCCTGTTGTCTGAAAAGAAGAAAATGGATTCTCTTTTTTTTGTTCTCTGTAAACATTGTCATATATGTATTTAATCTTTTTTCTATTATCCTATTCTCCCATATGTGAAACTCAAAAGAAAACAAATGAGCTTTCAGGAGAGTAATGTTTTCCCTGTTTGATATATGGAGTACGTTATGGGGGGGGGGGGCTGGAATCACAGCACTAACACATGTTTGTTTTTTTCATATAGCTATTAAAATGAAATGTACTACAAAACCCCCCTTCAAGTACATCACATCTATGCTCATGTTTTTAACATGGTATCCACCCCCACCCATGTTCACTGCTTTCTTTTGTCACCATAGCGGCTGAACGGGAACGCCGCAATTCCGGCGGCTCCCCAGGGGGTGACTAGCGAGGACACTAAGCGCTTTCCCTCGTTAACCAAGGCCTGCTTGCTGTGTCTGGGCAGGCTGGTGCTCGTGTTCAGTCCAAACGTTTCGCTGTTTGGGCCCCGCCCAATCTCCCAAAAAAGGAGGGAATTAAACGGGTATTAAAAAGCCCGAGAACAAAAAGCGCGGCTATCGGAATGATTGTTGTGTACTTGCTCTGTGTGAGGAACAAATGTTGCTGTCAGCAGGAGCGGGCATCCATAATTTCTGCCTCTTCTGTTCCATAAACTGTTATTCCAGCCGTGCCGGCCTTGGACCTGGACACACATGCATGGAATTAATTTGTTGCCAGGTTACGGCAAGGTAGGGCGGCAGCGTGACGTGGTGTCGACGGATATTAATGACCCCTCCGCTGAACCGCAAGGACTAAGGCCGCCTGCTGTGAGGTCAGGTGAGCGGGCGGGCAGAGGGGCAGAGGAAAATGGAGTGAGGATGGAGGTAGTGAAGAGGAGATGCAGAAGGAGGGTCGACCAAAATCCTGGCACTCTAAGTATGAGTGAGATGTGAATAGATGTCTTTAACATGCAGTATAAAAGATGGCCAGGTTTATTCAAGGTCATTCTAACACCCTCCAGAATGGTATAGAGTGGGTCTGGGTTCACATCGCCCCCTTGTGGCCACTTCGTGGGGGATGTTGTTGCGATATTGACCCCAGGGCATGGTCCCAAAGGGTGCGCTCTGATTTGTCGTGTGACCTTTCCCCTGAGTGAGCAGCTTTCAGGTAGCTCCACCGTAGAAGCGGAAGAGACATCCCCAGGGGGTGCATTGTCTGCAGTTTGGTCGATATGAGCCGCTCGTGTTCCCAGGCGGCCTGGCCTGACCCGTTCCCGGCGGTGCTGGTCAGTAGCCTAGATACCTATGTTAATGGCATTGATGGGCAGATGTGTCTGGTTTCACAGTCAGCTGGGCGTAGCAGGGCCCGCTGATGAGGAGGGACGATGGGTGACAAGACTGCTGGCTAGTGCAGAATCTGATGCGAAGGTTCCCTTTAAATCAATCGGCATACAGCTGTAGTTTCTGCTTTGGGGGGACAGTGTGGTAATTGTAGAAGGTTTTCAATGTGCATTGAGTAATCCTTAATCCCCCCAACTGGCCGGCACTGTTTGGGTAAGGCGTGTTCTAGCGCCATCACAAGCTTGTTCCCAAAGCGAGCAGGGAAGGGGGCTAATGCGCGGGTAGTGGCAGGGGCGTGGGGCGAGCCCCCAACCCCCTACGTACTCGTTCAGGGTCGGATCAGGGTCTTTCCTAGGCACTGTCTCCTTCATGTCCGTCTGATTGGAGTCCGAGCTTCATCGGAACATTCTGCCTCATTTTCAGGTAATGGAGGGGGTGAGACTTTGCCTGTTCATGCCTCCGCTCTTTTTAGCAGGGCTGTCCATGCATTCCACGCAGTGTACTGGCCATCAGCCCATTACCTTAGCTGCTATGGAAGCTCCCTGTGCCTGAATTTGGTTTCTTCGGGCTTTTCTGAACCTTTACTTTTCTTCTGCCACTATTCTCACCCGAGCATTTTAACTAATCCACTTACGGTGGGAATCGGTATAAACTGTAAATCGTTTGCATCTTTCCAACCTCCGCCCCCATCTGCTCGTTCTCCAAATCACGATTTCTTACAAAAGCACCTTCCTTCTCCGCCCCCTGCTCCCCCCCCTGCTCCCCAAACGTGTAGTATACTTCAAAGCCAGTAGCAAACAGAAGATTTACATATCCCCACATGCAGAGGCGAGTTTGCGTGGTCAGAGGCCCCTGGGCTGTTTGAGTTGTCAGAGGGCCCCTGACGATGATAATTTGCAAAGCGGGGGTTTGGTCTCTGATGATGATTGAAAAAAATCGGTCACGAGGTCCGAATTAAATGCTGTTTCGGTCCAGAAAATATGGGACAAATCATGTGCTGTATTGGTTCAAAATGTGAAATATGTACAGGTTTTCGTATGTACGCCACACCGCCCACACCCTGATGTCCCCATATGTACAAAGTTTTGGTAACATTTTACTTAAAGCAGTCATCATAATGCATGGTCAGTATAAGCCATTATAATGCATTATTAAGGTATTTATAGCGCATTATAGATGAGAGTTTCATAAAGCATTCATAATGCATAATAAACATGGCTATAATGTTTATTATAATGTTATAATGTTAATTTTCATTACAGAAATCTTTGAAACAGGATACATTTATATCTGTCATGGCCTTCAAAGGCTTACATATGGACATTTTTAATGACAGTTATAAATGTTCTAATTCTGTTGTCATTCTGTTATAGGTTTTATTTTATTTTATTTTATTGCTTATTATTATTATTATTATTATTACTAGTAGTAGCAGTAGTAGTTGTAGTAGTATTTTTATTTATGTTCATTATTTATTCTGTTTTCATTTAGTTTTACAAGCGCATTCTGGCACTTGCCAGGCTGTCATTGTAAATAAGAAACTGTTCTTAATGCTTTGCC
Source organism: Mormyrops attenuatus (assembly GCA_026777985.1). NCBI lineage: Eukaryota > Metazoa > Chordata > Actinopteri > Osteoglossiformes > Mormyridae > Mormyrops > Mormyrops attenuatus. The sequence continues at coordinate 20,414,665 of JAODKC010000064.1, forward strand.
TGGTTAAATAAAGGTTAAGGATGGAATGAATAAGCTTGTTATGTTATGTCACGGTTCTGTTTTCCCTAAAAATGGCCTCGATTATCGGGAGCAGGGCTGTGCTCACACGCTTGACTTTGCAGGATTCTGAGAAGTTCCCTTTCTGCCATTCACCACATGTATTTTCGCTTATCCAGTTTATTCTTCAAACGGCAGAGGTGGCAATTTCAGGTCCAGAAAGTAAAAATCCAGACCAGGATTTGGTTTCAACCAACCACTTGAGTACTATTTCACTGTGACTCTTTACACTCAGCTGGTTGGTTGAGACAAAATCCTGGTCTGGATTTTTACTTTCTGGACCTGGTATTGCCACCTCTGTCAAACGGCATAATTACTCCTGCATGGTGAAGCTATAGAAAGTTCCAGATCTCCTGATTCTTCATTTATTTGTGCCACGTGGTGTCAGAGCCGTGTCCCAAGCTGGAGTGTGAGTAAGAGTAGTGGGCAGGCGGAGGGGACCCCTGGTGCCAATCAAAAGGGAGAGGGGCACGGGGCACATCCAGATGACAGATGGCAGCTATTAACTGGCCAATTGCAAATGGTCGCCGTGACGACAGGCAGTCTGGTGCCCGCCCACCGCTGCTGTTTAACAAACCTCCATTCACTGCTGTCCCTGTGCCCAGACCTCTTAATTAGCACTAATTTGCCAATCTTAAAATATGGCTTTGGAGTTACATTTCTGTTGTATTTGCTGGAAGCGATGGGGATGCCCAGGAGGAATGGCGACTGTTAATGGGGGGCCTGCCACGGTCAGCTCTGAGGAAGTCTGCAGAGGGCTGGACTCTCTGACGGTGTCAGTTTTGCGATCTGTGTCCCTCCCCGATATGGATGTCCATCCACCTGCACAGCCCCCCTCCCCATCCAGCAGTATCTCTGGGTTGGGTTATGCATCCGGTCTCATTCAGCAGCTTCCAGTAGCTCAGCAGACTGGGAGGGGATGGGGACTGGGCTGGGCACTGGACTGCTTAGTTGATTAGCAGCTGGGGGACAGGGGTCACATGCATCAGGTTATAGGGGGTGGGCTGTATGAACATTTCTGAGCAATTGGCCAATCACATTGCCACACATGCGGTGGTTGGGCGGGGGGGGAAGGCCTGCTCAGACTGACACCTGTTATCATGTAAATGTCGCAGTTAACCTTCTCACAGAAAACGTGCTCTTTGACGGGGGGCTGTAATTAATGTCAGGGAACAATTATTATTGGGGGGGAGCAGGGTAAATGAGAAAATGTGGTATCGCAAATTAGATTCTGAAGATTGCCTGTTTGGGCTGCATAAGACGCGTGTGTCCGGTCCGGTTTTTTGTGTTAATATGACAGTGCGTGATGCATCATGATAAATAGTCTGTCATATTAAACAGGGAGTCACAGGTGAGCAGCACACCGCCTGCATGCTAAGTGGAGAGCGCTCCTCTCTTGGGGGGAGGGGGGTCAGCACTGCTTAGGCGATGGCCCGGGGGGGAGGGGTGACCACACCACACCCCAACGTCCCCAAGGGTCAGGAAGGCGAGAGGAAATGCAAGGCCTGCTTCCAGATGAGGGCATTTGTTTACCTGGTAAGTGTTTTAGGCAGCAGATATAAAATAAAATGAAAGTGGGGTGTAGTTTGGTGGACAGAGCATGAGGCAGGTCTCATGGGGCGTGACCTCAGCGGGAGGCCACTGCCGGCTCTGGTGGATCCTCACTCACTCCCTGACACTTGATGGGTCGGTCAGCCAGAACGGCAGCTCAGAGCACTGAAGTGAGGCTGGGGGGGGGGGGGGGGGGACAGGAGACCAGGCAGGAGCCCCGGGGGGGCCCACCCACCCACCCCCAGACACACACACAACCCCCGGCCCTGGCACTACTGATG
>JAODKC010000064.1:20438985-20452453 GCA_026777985.1 Mormyrops attenuatus
GCCGCCTGCCCCCCCCCCCCCCCGCCCCCCCCCCCGCGCCCGGGGGGGGGGGGGGGGGGGGGGGGCGCCCCCCCCCCTCGAGTGAACTGCAGGTGATGCACTTTCTGTTGGTGGCCTGCCCTCGAACCCCAAACCCCTCCACCCACCCATGTGCCCTCTGTACCATCCCCAGATTTTAATCACGTTACCCTTGTGTGCCGTCGGGTCCGCATACCCAGTCAGAGTCACCTGCAAACATGGCAGCTGCGGTCGTGTTGGATTCCTGCAGCTGGAGGCGTGACCTAAATATCCTATAGGAGCCTCCAATCAGATTCTCCCTCTTATTAGAGGCGTACTCCGCTTTGTGGAACATGGATGTTGCTTCTTGCCGATTGGTCAATTACTTTTATCCCTTTTTAATTGTTTATTACTTACAGGACAGTACTAATCATATCGGGCTTGCTGACTGCTGGCCCCTCAGCAGGATGGCGTTCCGAAATCTTGGCGGGGATTCTCACGACGCTTCCAAGCTGCCGTCCCGCCACAATCTTATCTCCCGTCATGAAGCAACTCGTGTATCTGCAGGGAAAGGATTGTCAACGGAACCTCAGCGCATAGATGGCGCCACAGGGAAGCTCAAGACGGCATTTGCATAATTGCTGAGCGTTAACTGCTGATGAATTATTCCGTCACCGAGTTTCATTATCGTCTGTGTCCGCCGGAATGCCCATGTGCTGGCGGGGCCAGGTACAAGTACCATATCTGCCTAATTTCAGAATCACAAGGCCGTTGGACTTGTCACCTGGCACAATTGAAGCAGCTGCCGGCTGTTATACCAACAAAAGCTTTGTGTATGTTTGACGGTCGGGTGGCAGATAGAGCAAAAACAGTACAGTACAGAGAAACGCTCCCTCTGCTCACGGTGACCAGGGGCTGAGCCACGTAGATAGGCTGCTAGAACCCAAATCTCTACGTGTATCTGTCCCTCGCTGGGTCTGCCTGTCAGTATGCACTGCGGTGGCCTGGAATTCCTAAACACAACGGCTTTGCTGACATTTTGACTGTGTAATGCCCCCTCTTCCAGGAGACGAGGGGCACTGTGAATTTTTATAAACATCGCTAGCCACAGTGCTGTAATCGGCCTGCCATGTTGGCTGTCCGACTCGTGGTGGCAATTAGCTCCACGCATCCTGTTTGATCGCATGCATGCCCACCATGGATGGATGGGCGACTTTTTCGTGTCACATGCTTGCTGACTCGAGCGACGCCAGGGAGCAACAGCGTGAAGAGGTTCTGCTGGCACACGAGGTGACATTGACAGCGCTGTCGCACGTCACGTGTTTGTGTGATTGGGCTGCGTCCTGTGGCGGCAGCCTCACGTCTCCTGACGCCTCCTTCCCGCTGTCACCAAGTGGCTCTGTGACACAGACTCTGTGACAGTGTGTGACACTGATTGCGCACCCTCTACACACGACCAGCTTTCAAGCCTGTGTTTAGTGGGCTGCTTAGCTAAGTGATGTCCCCTAGGGGGCGGTGCAGAGCTTAATAGGGAAAGGATCTGTGCTAGTGTCCGGAAATACGTGGAATCGAATTCCATGGTGGGGAGCCGCACCTGAGACCGTCAACCACAGAGAACCAAAGAGACTTGAGGGTGGGGCCGCCACATTAGCTCACGGGGGGCTGGGTCAAGATGAGCAGCGTGTGAATAATGCATGCTCCCCTTTCGGGGTCCGCATCAACGTCCCACTTTAATTCCATTAGGGCTTTGCTGACCTCATTAAGGGACCCATTTTATTGAACCCCCGACAAGGCCGCACGGCCGAGGCTGCTGCACTGCAGGGAGCTTTCCTGGGACCTGGGGTCTGTGTTGAATGTAACAGGCTGAGAGCTGATAGGTAGAGGTGTACAGGATCGCAGCGTGAAGTATGGGCCATTAAAGCCGCATGTGTGTCTGACATGTGACACTCATAAGGCACATTAATGTATCGCTGTCATATCATTTACTCAACCCCAAATCAGATATGAACAGATCCAGGTGTGATAAGGAGCCCACGGCGATGCAATGCGAGCAGTCTGAAGGATCTTATTCACAAAAATAACTAATAACCAGGGCCAATAAAATTGTCCTTACATCTATGCATTTTCTAATCACAGGGTTGTGGGGGTTGAAAATCAATAATAATAATAATAACAATGATAACAGTAATAATAATAGTTATAATTATCAATGCTTTAAATTCACAATGCATAGAGGAGAAGCAGTGGACTTGCTGGGGTTCTGCATCGCAGTGATGTCTGTTGCAGGAGGATCCGGAAGGCTGCGGTGTCGCCTCCCACTGGTTAATAATAAAAGATCCCTGTTACCCCCCCGATGGCTCCCGTGGGTCAGGGATCCAGCCTGATTCTTAACGTGAGGCTGTGAAGGAGAGGGCTGAGGGGCGGTGCGGTGGGAATGCTGAGCCACAGGTTCTCCGGTTGGGGACACGGAAGCGGCCTGCTCCTGGTGGCGTCTCTTTGACTTCCTGATAACAGCTTCACGTTCGCCTCCTTGTTTGGCTTCTGGGTGCATCATTCCGCGTCTGCACCCAGGAACGTCAAATCCCTGGGAAGCTGCTTTGTTTTGGCCTGTTATTAAATCTCTTTACAGATATTCCCTATTTGCGGCAAAGGATTACCCCAAGTCCCAGTTTAATAGCTTTAATGTCAGCTATAAATGTCAGAGTTTTATCTCTGGTATATATTTGATCTTAAGTGCCTCATGCAGAAACTCTTTCCATTTCCCTCTGCACTCTATAGTGTTTACGCTCGCCTCTTTCTCCTTCCTGTTTGTGTATTCCTTCACGTTCGGGTGCTCACGTCTCTTTAGGTCTCACAGATGTTAGACACCCCCCCCCCCCGAGCCCTGTTATCGTCACGGTGATGAAGTGTCACCCGAGCGACCTCATATGGGAGACAAGTGTCTGCCTTTTTGATTTGGTAAAGGGCCTCTGTTTTTGATTTCCTCACTGTAGATAATTAGTTCGACACTGATGATTCACAGTGTACTAGCGTTCGTATTGTGTGTATATAGGAATTAATACCCCCTAGTGAAACAATCAGTCCGCTTGACTAATTTGACCAGTGTAAATGGCACAATGATTCCGTCATCCTGAATGTGCAGCCAGTGGGAACCTGTCTTTCGTTTCACTCATGCCGCCATTCTCATCGGCCTCCATCCGGCGGTACCCTCACTTTTCCATTCTCACCTTGGCGGCCTTTTTACTCTCATCAGGACCCGTTTTCACTCACATGGTCCTTCAGTATGACGTTATCATCTTTGCCATGTCGCTTTTTTTACATCTCTGGGCTGGGGACAGCAAGCTGGGTGCAGCTGGATGGATTTCTTAATGTTCCTCTTGGCTGTGAAATTACTGCAGTTACTTAATTATGTGCAACCATATTCAACTTTTATGAGTCCCACAAATAGCTCAGTATAGAGAAGAGCTCATCAGTGGCCTGCACTGATAACCCATAATGCATCATCATGCGGTGCCTCCCCTCAGACTTGGGGGGTTGACCCTTTCGAGGTGCCAACAACCAGTGTTTGACATGTTCTGGTGTTTCTCCTTTTTTGTTGGGGGATTTTCTCACACATGGCACCCCCCCCCCCCCCCACACACACACATTTGTCTTCATATCTTTGCGGGGTCCATCCATTTATTTCTGCGGATTTCCTTAATCCCAACAATGACCTTAGCCATAAGTAACCAAACCGAATATAAGACGTTTGGCATTTTTAGCTTTTTGATTGCACTCATCATTTTTTGCAAAATTGAGTTTCCCCTTGTGGGGACCGAAAAAATGGTCCCCACGTCAAAATAAGTTTTTTTCACAATGTGGGAACACACACACACACACACACACACAAACTCATGCTCTGCAAAAGCATATCAGACACTGGGGGCCAAAAAGAATCCTCTAAAATGTATCTTTTTTTGTGAATGACCCATGACTCGGAAATCCACACCTTTATCTATGAATATGTATGAGTATACTCACATACTCATAAAGGCACATGGGTGCATTCAAACACATTCAAAGGTACACACTCACACGCACACAGGGAGATTTGGGGGCCCTAATACATGTATCCTTACACAGAAATAATATTTTTTGTATCAGTCGATAACGATGATTATCGCGATATAATTCAAAGCAGCATTCAGGCTCCATTCTTCATAAAAATTCCCCTTATGAATACCTAAAGAGATTCAAACTGAATGGACTGCAAACTTAAACCAAATTTTAATAAATCATACAAAAAACGTTGTCATAGCACTAACACTAGAAAATGCCGACAGTATGGTTTTTTCTGAGTTTTTTCTCTGACTGCCACGCTGCTTGTTACAGGGGGCCGGTTTGACATTGCTGATACAGTTGTCCCTCATCCCATACTGAAAAATGAAATGCTGGGTCCCATTTTTAAGCGGTACAGGGAGTGATTTTTTTCCGTATTTTTTCCGGATTGAAAGAGGAAGCACTCATTGCTGGTCTGTGTGTCCTACTGGATAGCAGTACTTCGAGCGGTAAAATAAATTAGTACTATTTCCAGGTTTACTTGGCACAAGGTTTCGACGGAGTTTACGATAGACACCAGCAGTCTGTTGTGTTTTCTCCTTTAAAATGCCAAACTACCTCCATGCCACCAACGTCTTTTTACCCTGTTTATCCACAGTATCTCCTCTATTAAAAGATGAGGCTTGTGAGCAGTTGCTTTCTTCACCGACACTTGACGTCTCCTCTGAGGGAACGCTTATCTCTTGCATGATACTACCTAAACAGCAAAATGTGGTGTGCTACACTAACCCAACCAACCTTGTTCTGTGTTTGTTGGGCAAACGTTGTCTGTTCTTCAAAGACTACCATATGATTTCCTGCAATCGTGTTCATTTCTGTGATGTGATAGGCTGATGTGTGCCAGCAAACAATGTTACGGCTGGGTAGAGGTTAAGGTTGTCATCGTTGGCATTAGAGTTTTGCCAAATTAAGTGAATGGATAGTCCTCGCAAAGATATAGATACCTAATCCGTGTGAGTGAGTGTGAGCCTGTGTGTGCAGCTTGTGAAAATTGCAGGTAATCACAGCTCTGTCTTGCCAGCTGGGTACCTTCTACCACCCTCCCTTCTGAGCTCCAAGCACAAAGAAGGAACAAATGAATAATTAAAAAAAAGAGGCAAGGCGTGAGAATGCATACCTGGCCCATGCGCTGCCTCCCCCAAACACACAGTGTTTTGGCAGAAAGCCTGGCGGTCCCTTCATGCTGGCCAGAGGTTTTATTAGCACCTGAGCCTCATGGTTGTGACAGCCTGGGAATTCAGAGCAGGGCCGACTCGGTCAAACCGTTGCATCGTAAACCCCTCTTCAGGACACCAGCTGCCTGGCCCCCAAACCGTGTACAGAATGACTCCTTAACGAGTCCTCATTTTGTCTTAGCCTGAGGTGATTTGCCATCAGCCGGGGACTGGTGAGGCAGTTTAATGGTAAGTTAAACCTGTGCTCCAGCTTCTCTCGACCACACACTAAGCCCGTTTCTGCTCTATGTTGGAGGCAGGAAGTGACATCACACCACCCACCTTGCACCGTTCCAGTCCAGAGGAAGTGTCAAGGAGAAAAGCATATCACAGCATATTTTTGCCCCGGAGATGTGCTGGTTTTGATTCCTAGGTGATAAAAGATGATTCACTAGGCACAGTACTATTCCAGAAGGACACTTCTTTGCATATTTTTTTCAATAGCGTGCCAGTCAAAAGATTAGAGGCAGTTCAATAGCATGGCATACATATTAATATCAGTGTCAATCTATGTTATTTCGGGGTGTTGAACTTCTCCAGTACTTCGTCTAAGGTTGGATTGCTCACTGAAGAGGTTCACCACCAGTTCACCTTTTTTGGCTCGTGATGGTTGTAAACGACTTCTGAGAGGATCAGAGGGAGACTCTGAGAATGGCGGGGGGTGGCACTTGCAACTCAGAAGGACATTCTTGAAAGGCACAGGAAAATGAAACCTGAACATCAGCCGGGGGCTGTGCGGAACGTGCAGGCTAACTCTAATTACCTCACCACAGATTGGCCTCTACCACCTCGAGGCCTAAGCTGCATCTCTCACCATCCCATAATAGAGCTGCCACCTGGATACCTACAGATGACCTCAGAAATCCCAGTTTCTCAGGCCTGAAGAGCTTGGCATGATGGGGGTGTGTGGCTAAAAATTATTACAGGTCCATTGTTGGATCTGTGCCAGGTACTAAAATGCTTATTCGCCAGGGAAGGAATTTCATCTGGAACGGCCCCCGTTCAACCCAAGGCCTGGCGGAAGGGAATTAATTTTTGTCCACTTCTCTTCTTGGAAGGTGGTTTAGTACAACGTTTGAACAGAAGGACCCGCTCTAAGGAGCAGCTTCTGCATTTTCCCTTGAAGCAATTGATTTGAGGAAGCATATCTATTGACAGTTTCTGTCGGTTCATTTCATGTTGCCTTTAGCAGGTAGTGTTACATAGACTGCAGACTCCTAAAGAGAATTTATATTGTTTTGTGTGTCATGTCTTGAGATCCTCATTCACTTGCCCATTAATCCCAGAATGCCAAGTGGTTCCCCTCAACAGGAGAGGGCTTAGCGAGCAACTAAACAACATTCTTTCACGTTACCTTGGCGTCGAAGGCATCTCAGGGGTTTTAATTACGCCTGTGTGCTACATGTAAGGTTGGATTAGTGTTCCCGTAGCTAAGCTACCGCGGTAGAAGTCGACGACAGGAGCTGAAACTCTGGTTCGGTATTTAGCCTCATGAGTTCCCTGGCAGTAAGTCAGGTGGCGACCGCGTTTGATAGCATGCTGTAAATTACACTGTATCCGGGTAAATAATTAATTATGGCTTTTGTGTGTTATTGTTACCTTCTCCCCTGTAGCGCCTTACGATATAATGTGACACTTAATTTGTAAGCCATTAGGAAGAGAGGGAGGGGGAAAAGAAAAATCTCTTGACGTTTTTTTCGTGAGCAGCTGGAACAGGAGAATAAGAAGAGGCAGGCAGAGTGTGGCTGGTTGTTTTCGTTCTCTGTAATGATCACAATCAGTGAGTGCGGCGTCTCTGCCGGCCATCCACTCCTGCCTTTGTGTGCCCACAATGTTCCGCCTGTCCCCCAGGTGTAATTCACATAGCTGTCACTGCCGGGTGAATGATGAGGAGCCTTTCCGGAACAGGGACACCTTCAGGGGGCCCGGCCCCGTAAGCGAGCGCTGCATCACCTGGGGGCGCTTCAACAGGTCGCAGTCTCTCACGGCACAGAATCACTAATTAGCTTAGCAGGCGGTCGACTCACATACCATAGCCTGGTTGGCGAATTTGCAGCATCATCCAGCCTGTTTTTTCACATTTAGGTCTGGGGTTTTTCGAGGATCTGAACCAACAACCATTGCTCAGGTTCATGTCCACTTCTCTTACTGTAACTGCTATGAGGTAGACAGAGCTTGTTATCATGCTGTTCGATAACAAGGTCACTTTAAATGTTCTCCTATAGTACAGACGCTCCTCTACTTACGAACGTTCAACTTACGAACTTTCAGACATGTGAACGAAGAGGACTGTAAGTCCAAATTGTGTTCACTGGGCTCCCATTTCCTATGAGCAACATAATTTTTTTTTCTGCGCTCCAGTTCCGCCCAGTACGACTTCTGGCCACTACTCCCGCCGCGCAGCAACGTAGTGTGCGTACTCCCGGCATCCTAGTTTTTAGTACTTGCGTATGCCCTTAAAATGATGTTGAATAACGACTTACAAACATTTCAAGTTGCGAACGGCCGTTCGGAACGTATCTTGTTTGTGAGTAGAGGAGCGTCTGTATTTGCATTTTGTCGTGCATGCCTCTTTAAGAAAACATATTTTCTGTGTTCTTCTGAATGATTTCACTCTGAATTACTTTACTCTCCTTTGGGGGTGGGGCAGAGGGGTGAGTAAGTTATTCAGGCCCAGAGGTACTACCCCCCTCCCCACCCTAATGTTTTATTTGCATTCATAATTGGATTTGAAAAGTGTGTAATTTTGCCATTTCTGCTCAATCAATATGTGTTCCTGCTGGAGTGGCTACTTCCTCTTTCTTGCAGGCATTAATAATGGGGACAGAATGTGCCACCTTTAATTATAGGTGTTATTAAATTGCAATCCGTATTAATCGATATGGCAAAGGGAGGCTTCAGTGTCATATAATCAACTGAAACGGAACTTGTGAAGCGGGTGAGGATGGCGTGGGGCGTCGCCTTCACTTCCAACCGCTATCCGCCAACCGCGAGTGGGAGGGAATGACTTGTGCTGGGGTCGTGGTTCTGGATCGTGGTGATGACTGCTCCGCATCAGGTTCTGGGGATGAAGGCTGTGCTTCGGCACCAGGGTCGCTTCCAGAATGGCACTGTATGGGAACTCTCAGTTGGGATTTAAAGGGGTCGGGAGTGGAGGTGCAAGTGCTTTTGTAGCCGCTTTACCTGCATGTGATTATTTGAGGCGGCCCCCGGGAGCCTGGCCCATGCTCTCTGTTTGTCTCATTCGCTTTGTTATATTTTTAAGATCTGCTAGATGGCTCCCTGCATGCTTTATATTGCTGCTATATTAAGTCAGGGGTAGAGGTGGGTACTGTAAACTGGCTTTTTTTTTTTTTGGGTTGTGTTTGTGTGGGAGGCCAGCAGCATGATGGGAAGTGGGGCTCACTGGGGCCGTGGCTTCTTGGCCGGGCTTTGCAACAGACTGCTCGCGGAGATGTTTTGCTGATTACTGAAAAACTGACTCCGTGGAATCTGGCAGTGCTGCAAAGGCTTATGGGAGGGCAGGATCTGGACTCCAACGAAGGTCAAGCCCTTCCTGCGCTATCAGGAGATAGCAAAGCCCCGGAGTAAAAAGAAAAACAGTCTCTTTTTTCATGCTAGGATCACTGAGTCACCGTCTTATAGGTGTGATAGTTCGGGCAGGATGGGGCGTTTCTTGCAGGGACAGGGTTTTCATTACCCACGCTGCCTCTGGCTCCTCTCCGGATCACTGATCAATCCCGAGCATTGCTTTCCGACCCTGGGACGATGAGCGGATATTGACATGGTCAGTGTATTCAGCCGCTTGGCAGCATTCCTGCTTTATCACGGGCCCTTTTCCCAGGAACCGAATGCTCTCGTTTTGGCTGATACAACCCGGTGGGAGATGGCTTTTTTCATGTGTATTCTCCAATTTGTGTCCTGTACTGGGGGTAACAGAGGTGTGGATCAGCCCCTGGATGCTGCCAACCAGCCTGTAGCTTTCTGTCTTGATAATGTCCCAAAGTCGGCTGGGCGGAGAACTTGTTGACCCTCTCAATGCGATGAATGGAGAGGCACCGGCCCCACCCATGGTGGGATTACATTGTGTGTTTGGCTCTGAATGATGATGTGATGTTTGTTCACATAGACTCAAGAGTCCTCCCAACATGCTTACTTCCTTGTTCCATTCGCCAACTTTGGACTGATGTGATTTCCTTTCCCTTGTTTCCCTTTCACCCTCTCTCCAGGAAAAGAAGAATATGTAGCTACCTTCAGGGGCTCTGAATACTTCTGCTACGACCTGTCCATGAACCCCATCCAGAGCAGCAGCGACGAGATCACGCTCTCCTTCAAGACCCTGCAGAGGAACGGACTGATGCTGCACACGGGCAAATCGGCCGACTACGTCAACCTCGCTCTGAAAAACGGGGCGGTCTCGCTTGTCATTAATCTGGGCTCGGGGGCCTTTGAAGCCCTCGTGGAGCCTGTCAATGGGAAGTTTAATGACAATGATTGGCATGATGTCAAAGTAACCAGGAATCTACGTCAGGTAACGGTGCAAGGATGATGGGAAGCGATGAATGTATTTCCAGATAGAAATGCTAAGCTTGATTGGTGGGAATCTAGTGAGTGAAACTCTAAAGTACCTCATTTGAGCAGGGGCATATCTAGACCAGTAATCTTGGGGGTTGGGGAGAATATTGTGCCAACAGGTGGCTTGGAAGAACCATTCAGCTGGGTTAATGATGATGGCTTTTTAAGGAATTCTGCTTGGAGGCTGGAGGAGCTTTGGTACTTCGATAGCATTTAATGGCAGAATGTTTCCAGTTGACCTGGATTTACCTGTATGTCTCCGCTAGACAAATATAAGGGACATAGAATCCCCTAGTTATAAACTGGTCATTCTTTTAAATGCATGGTGCCCCCCTCTGCCAGATTTTCCTCCTCTGGGTCTGTCTTCTGTCTGACATTTTTAATAATGTCTTTCCACTAACGAGCGGCAGAACTTTCGTCTCGACCTCTGTGCAATTAGCAGATGCTTGTCGGTGACCTCCGGGTCTTTGTCTCAGACATACTCTCATTGCTCTGACGATGTAGGGCTTTGCGGGTCCGAGACAAATGTGCCGATATTGAGGACCAGAAAGGCTCTGTCAGATAGGGAGCTTAAAAAAAGCTCAAAACATGAAGAACTTGACAACTGTCAAAGATCGACTTTTATCTGTCAACTTTGATGTTGTTTTTATCAGTTGCTGAGATGCTTAACATTTCTTAGCATTTTTCAAGTTTAGAGTTCTGAGTTGCTCTGTTAGCATAAACCTGTAGCTCCAGGAACGGAATGGGGAATACCCATCCTGAATCTCTCCCATTATATCATTCCAGAGATGTTATTAAGTTAATGTGTCGCCTTGCTGTTGTCTGGGTGACAGCAGAACAATAACAGGCCATCCACACCTGCCGTTGTGTGCCCACGTTAGTGGATTAGAGAGCTCCCTCTAGAGGTGTGGAGGTCTCTGAAAAATCCACCTCTAGATTTGTTCCTGCTCAGATGGTGGGAAAATAGCATTAATTAGGAACAAATCCAGAAACTGAGGGAATGGATTCTTAGAAGATGGGTTGACATTAAAAGCAGCTTAGCCAGCGAATGAGGGGATGGTGTGAGCCAGCGTGCAGAGTGCTTATCCAGGTGCATGCCCGGCAGAGACGCAACAGAGTTCCATTTACCCATTCTGTGTCAGGTTCTGCTTTGCTTTGTCCCATTGCTGTCAAGCGGTCCTAAAGTCCATCATTATGGCCCCCGGCCGGAAGGCGCTGGGGGGGTCGCCGGGGCTCCCATGCGCTCTAGCCAGCCTCTGGGTCGAGCGGCCACCTGCACAGAACCGATGGCAAATTAACTAGAAACGACAAAACAAAAATCAATCCAATGACGGACGAGAAAGCGTCCTTTCGCCGGAGAGGGTCTCCTGATGTGCTCTGGGCATTTCCTCCTAAGAGGCCCTGCCTTTGATGTCTGTCAGTCTCATTGCGCCAGAGGGTGGTTGTGTTGCTAGAGAAGTAAAGTCCAGTCAAAAAAAACATGATGATAGCTATACGAGATCCTGAGGGGGTCGGAGGTCTCGCTGCCAATCGTGAGGCCGCCAGGCGCTCCTTATCAGTCTGCTTCTTTCCCGTAAAACCTCCTTTTTGCCCATGTTACTAACATGCTTCGGAAACTAACCCTGTCATCCATGGAATGTGTCATTCTACTAACCGTTTTTTGCCCTCTAACGTCCGAGGAGATGATGTACTAACCTGGTAGATGACCATCATATCTTTTTTGAGTGACAGCCGTTATTCTGTTCACAGTTTTTTATTTTCCTTTCTCCCCCTTTTCCACAAAGCACTCAGGCATTGGACACGCTATGGTAAACAAACTACATTGTTCGGTAGATATCATTCTAATTGTTTCTTAGTTTGGGTTTGCCGTGTGTTCTTTTTCTTTTCTTTTTTTTTTTTTACCGTAGACATCATTAACCAAAAAAATAACATAAAGGAACTGCGGTTGGTACACTTCTGCTACTTTTTCAACTCTTTTTTTTTTCAATTTTGTCTTCTCATCTGTTGGTTTCACCTTCCTTATTTCCCTCCCCTTCCTGTTTCCTGTCCACTTCTGTTTGGTTGACCCCTTAGGAGCATCGTTTCAAGCCTTTTGCATCAAGGAGTGGTTCACGAGGAGGACGCTCCTGGCTGGCTGGCCCCTTTTCTCATTGGCTCAGCCAGTTCTGCCCCCCTCCCCCATTCACCCTGCATGGCATGAGTTCTGATTGGCTGCCGCGCTGATGGTCCAGCTGCTCATTTGTCTACATGAGACATGTGCTTGTTGTTCACTGGCTTTTTTCCCCATTGGTCCCTCCTCTTTGTTTTGACACCATCATCATGCTTGTGCATGCGCATGATGTGGTGTCCTGTCCCGTTATTCCTTTTAACACATTCTGTTTGTCAAGTTAACCGATTTTGTGAGGTTTTCCTTTTGCGTGTATACATGCAAAAAGAAAAACAGAACCCAAGGCATGATTTGGTTCACTAATTAGCCCGATTTGTGGTTTGTGCCTATAATTGCCTGCGCTTTAACCCTAACCCAGACGCACGCCAAAATTTTATTTTTCGTTATTTTTTTTAAGTAGAAAAAGCTAAACCTTACTAATATGTAAGTTAAAAACTAACCTAGAATACATTCTACTAACACCATTTTTGTGTCTGCTAAATTACTTTTGAGTTGCAGTAGGGACAATACTAACACTATAGTCTGGGCAATCGGTAACTAACCGGATTAGTGTCTCCACGGTGGACTGGCAGACTAGGAATTCAATATCAAACTGGGCAAAAAGAAAAAAATCAAAACCAGAAAATTAATTAAACAGACATGAAAATGGGTTTCAGACAAAACAAAAAAAACTAATCGAAAGATGAACGAAGCTCGTAGGTGTGAGTAGGAAAAAAACACAAAGAGGCAAATTTTTGTTATAGGTTCTGAGTAGCGTGTCCTATCCCTGTGCTTTGTCGCCTAGGTAACAATATCTGTGGATGGGATTCTGACCACCACGGGATATACGCAGGAGGACTACACCATGCTAGGGTCCGACGACTTTTTCTATGTTGGAGGCAGTCCCAGTACTGCAGATCTGCCCGGATCGCCTGTTAGCAACAACTTTATGGGTTGTTTAAAGGAGGTAAACACCAGAACATTGTGTGCTCTTTCCCTCCCCCCACACCCCTCCCCCAACCAAACAATGAAAATGCAAATAGACATACTCTTTCTTGTAGTTTTGCATGCTTTACACAATAGCTTGAGCAGCGGTCCTGTCGGACTTTTGTAGAAGCATTCCTGTTTGCAGAACACCTCCCTTTCAAGTGAGTCTCAAACTTGCAAAAATAATGTGAAATCTTTTCCAAGTAAAAAAGTGTTAGGGCGAAATTCCTCCCACTTATTGACCTTTTCTTTTCCTCTGATGTTGAAAGTTGGTGATTAAACCTCACATTTTACTTGAATGCTATTATGTGATCTGACACGTACCATTTCTTTGATGTCATTCATAAATCATTTTGCAGTCAATATAACACTGTGTCACAATAAGTGATTTTCTTATTATATCGGGGGGGGGGGGATCCTTGTCCATACTGGTTAGATGGTGAATCACATT
>JAODKC010000064.1:20477918-20493375 GCA_026777985.1 Mormyrops attenuatus
CTCAAGGGGCAATAGCTGACAGGTATGTTACAGATGGAGTTTGCCATTGGATACTGCTGGTCAATAATCCTCTCATTACTTATCATGATGCACTGCGGCTTACAAATATCAATGATGCACCGTGGCGGAGCAATCCAATTAAGAGGCGAAACTAGGGCTCTCATTATTGCCGAAATCACTGTGAATGCAAATGTCAGCCTGGCAGGATTCCTATTCGGATTGTAAGCACCCAGAAAAAGGCCACTCAAAGCCAGACAATACAGTAAAAATGGAGATAAAGCTGCCTGACTTTCAAAGCTGTAAATGTGGTTGCGACCGCGCTTCTGGGACTCACGCACACTGGACAGGTGGCCATGTGCTGCCAGCAGTGCCCTGGACTGTGGCCGCCTGCCAGCACTTCAAGACCAATGATCTGGACAGCCGGCCAAGATGCGGTCACGGAGCCACGCCCTCAATTACGCACGGCTTGAGTCTGCTGATCAAGCCAGCTGCCGCTGCTCACACAGCCTCACTCTCTTGTGCCAAGAGGTCACATCGATCGTTATCGTCTGAGACACCGGCCATAGTTTTTGATGACTGCCTATTTAAAATGCCTTCTGTTTCCCCACTTCGAGTCTCACTGGATCTTTTTCCTTCAGTCACCGACACTACACTACCAGTCACCCCTCTCTCTTTTTTTTAGACGAGCCTGGCATGAAGTGAAGGTGCCAGCGGCTGTCTCGGGATTCCCACATCGCGTCACCTAATGCCCATGCCGACCGGCCTTCTCCAGCTACCACCCAACTTCAGGTGTTTTTATTCAATAAAAAACTGCCTCTTCAGGCCATTGGCTCTTCTACCCATGTGCGTTTGGACTCACACCCTGCCACAAAGTGTAAATATCCCCCCCAAAGAGGGGATTGGTGGGTAGAGAGATTGCTGCAAGGGAATGAAGCCTAAGTAAGATGAAGAAGGACTGCTTTTTATTAGCTTTCTGACATGGACATGATAGCATCACATGACAGTAAACTGATCCTCTTGAAGCTAGTATGTCTGCCTACTCACTGTGCTCATTATCCAACAGACAGCTCTGATGAAACATACATCTGAGATGGCTGTCAACCAGCAGCTATTATATTGTTCTGTAGGCCTGTGATCACATTTAGGAATACTATGGCGTACATCCGCAAAGTGTGGGAAGCTATACACTGCCTTACTTGCCACTTTGTATGTCTATAGCAAATTTTTGTAATCAGTTTAACAAGGACACTTGATGAATCCCACCTCCAGGGCCAAGTCTTTGCCCAGATCTCTGTGTGGAGCAGGGGTAGAATTTGAGGGGGGTAAACAACCCAGGGCCCCGCACTCTAGGGGGAGCCCTGCTGATCTCACCATTGTTTTAGTCACCAAAAGATCAAATGTACACTAAAAAAATTATATACAGTGGTACCTTGGTATACGTCCATTATCCGTTCCAGATCCTTGGACTTATACCAAACAGGACGTATACCAAACACATTTTTCCCGTAAGAAATAAAGAGAAAATGATTAATCTGTTCCCATGAAAAAAAATCTTATCGTTATTGGCATGTTATACATTGATGGGATTGTATAAAATAATTTAAATACTGCTTAATACTAAAATACATAAATACAAAAGCAATTAGATGAAAATGAAAAGAGAGTTATAGCGCGAGTTGTTCACTGAATGGTAGTGACTGGCATACTGACGCTCGTGGGCATTCGTGGCTTTGTCTCGAGAGAGGTAAACAAGAGTAGCGTGCGCTGTTGTGTCTCATTTTGACCCATACAAGTTCTAGCACGCGAGTCGTGTTCCAAACAAAGGGCATATACTAAGCAAAAATTTTCGCGTCCAAACAGGACGTATACCAAGTTGGACTTATTCCAAAGAGGACGTATACCGAGGTACCACTGTAACAATTTTGGTTAACGTATTATAATGTGTAATGCATCTTGAATTTGGCCAATTGAAAGCCCCCGATTGTCCCCCATAGTTGTTTTTACCGACAGCACTCCTGCCTCCACCCTGACCAGTAAGTGTTACTGCTGACACCTCAAGATTTTATGAGTGTATTATTGATGTCCCATCATTTTTAATTCCGTCTTGTTTCTCATTTGACCCCCCAAAAAAGCTGAAATGTCCCATTTAGTGGATCCCCTACCCATGTCAGTGCAGGGCCCCCCCAGAGACGTTTGTCCACCCCTGGTGTGAAGATTATACTTTCTCTTTTGAGGATTATTGTGTTTTCATCCTCTTACAGTCTAAAAATGCAACCAAAAACATAGATAGATAGATAGATAGATTGATTGATTGATTGATTGATTGATTCTGATCAAGTGTAACACAGCACTGCCCAAACTGCAGCAAGATGGCTGACGGAGATTGTAATCTTCTGGCCAAATGTATCACTGTCAGCTCCCTCTCCGGCGGTACATGGAGCCCAAGGGTGTCCTGCTGGGCCTCATTTGTTCGATAAGTTTGCAGCAGCATGGACTGCTGGTGAAGATCGGAAGGTTACTGGCTTAAATCCCTGACAGCACTTTGCTAAATCCAGGTGTAAATCCATTCCTTGGCTGCTGAAATAAAAGGTCCACCTGAACACATACGGGAGGGCAAATGTGACAGACAACAAAGAAACAGCTGATCCCACAGTTAAGGAAGCATTTGACGTACAGCAAGGTACTCGAATAGCATGAAATGATCAATACTGAGTCGTCAAATTTCGTGTTTTTATTATGCTATTCCATCATTTCAAAAAAATGTTTGAAATGTTAGACTATGAACAGAATGCAGTTAAATACCACAAATCGGTACTTGCAAAAAGAGCTTAAAGAGTTCCTTGACTATTGTGGCCATTTTCACAAATAAAATTGAAATGCTGTAAATACCAACATTTGATTGTGCATGCAGGCTAAAAGGACGCTACTATGATTTCCGTAATAATAAATATTGTACAATGTATAATGCCAGTCTTTTAATATTGTTCTTTGCTTACCTGGTTGCATGCTTCTTTTTAGGTAGTCTTAGCAAGATGAGTCAGCATTGTTGAATATTTGAATATATAATCTTAAAATTGAATAAAAAATTAGCTACAGTTAAGTATTATTTAGCAGTAATATAATTAGTTCTCTAAGTTTGCTGTTTATTCGTTCAGAAGTTTACCCACCGATGTTTTTGTGTGAGCTCCACCTGTGCTCTCTGAACCAATCTGAATCATTTTCGTCCTTGTTGACTCATAGTCTGGCATATTTTGTGAGAAATTGTGCAGGAAAAAGTGAACAGGAACTGATCACCAAAAGACATTCGTCTTCCGTTGTATGGAAACATTTCGGATTCTATAGAGATGATTTTCAGCAAAAGCACTGCTTTGTGTCTGTGAATCTCACGGCAACAAGTATTAGAGAATCTGATAATGCTGCTGCTATTATGTAATTCATGTTCTGTGTAATCTCTTCTTAGTAAAATTTAAAATCAGAGTGTGTTTTCAGTGTATCTGTAGGAATGTGATGGTGAGTTAACCACTCTGAGGCTAAGAATCTGTGCCAGCAATCGGAAGGTTGCTCGTTCAAATCCTGTGAATGCCAGGAGTTATCCTACTCCGTTGGGCCCTTGAGCAAGGTCCTTAACCTGTAATTGCTTTGTCCTGGGTATGATGCTAATCTACATCCAGCCCTATAAGGAGGTCCTCCAATTTACAGGGAAAATTTGGGGGTTGGTGGCAGGATTGGCACTCCAGCTACCAGAAAAAAACTCAAACTGGTCCATTCGGACTAGTGTGGTGCTGAGGTATCACCCGCTGCACGGCTGCACTCAAGTTCTCACTCCTGCGGTGGTTCGTTGTGTGGTGGGTGCGGTATCAGCGTGTGCTCCTTACCTCTAACCAGAATGCTAAAAATTGACTTGCTTTTCCCACTTAAGACCAGGGCCAGATTAAGAATACTACATGTCCCTGAACAACATCACTCATGATGTCACGTCAGAAAGAAAAGCAGCTGATTGGTGGCTTGTGAAATTTGGAAATGCATCTAATCAATCAATCAATCTTAATTTATGTAAGATTTTTGTTTTACCCACAGGGTTTACAAAGTACATTACACTTACATTACATTTAAAAGAAAGGAATTAAAACAAGCATACAGGAAATGACTGTAAATACAGAAAAAAATAGAATCAATTTTTAAAAATAACTTTAGCCGAACCTCACCTGGAACTCTAGCCTCTACCTGACTGGGGACTCCAACATCAACCTCACAGTGGCCTCTAGCCCCTACCTCACCGTGGACTCCAACATCTACCTCACAGGGGCCTCTAGCCCCTACCTCACTGGGGACTCCAACCTCTACTTCACAGGGGCCTCTAGCCCCTACCTCACTAGGGACTCCAACATCTACCTCACGGCAGGCGCTAGCCCCTACCTCACTGGGGACTCCAACAGATACCTCACAGGGGCCTCTAGCCCCTACCTCACTGGGGACTCCAACATCTACCTCACGGCAGCCTCTAGCCCCTACCTCACTGGGGACTCCAACATATACCTCACAGGGGCCTCTAGCCCCTACCTCACTGGGGACTCCAACATCTACCTCACAGGGGACTCTAGCTCCTACCTCACCCGGGGACTACAACATCTACCTCACAGCAGCCTCTATTTCGATTTGTCCTGTGTATTTCAGTCCGCGTTCAAGTACGTTTCCCTAGGTCTGTCATTGAAGTCTTAACGTTTGGTTATGTAGTGCTGCCTGTTTCCATGTCCCTGCTCCCGTTTCCCAGTAAATCCCGTATATCACATTCATATGTGTCCTGCTTCCCTGCTTTGTGCACTGCAATCGAGCGTGACAAATACTAAAAGAACAATATACAATTATGAAGATATTAGATTTTAAATTGCATAAAATTCTTAGAAGACGGGGGGGGGGGGCATTATTCAGGGTAGCTCTGCTTAGTGCCCCCCTAGGACCTGTGCCCAAATGCCCACATGGCTAATCTGAGCCAGCTAAAGACAAACTCTACAGGAAGATATTAACAGTTTCCATTTGGCTGTAGTTTATTTTAGATACATTTTTAACTCCATTTTGTTTGATTATTATTTTTTTATATTGAAATATGCTTTATAACTATACTACACAAAAGATACTGATAGAAGCTTCAAATCCATGCATGACTTTTCAACATATAAGATTTCTGACTGGGCTGTTTCTATACTACATCTAGACCTATTTCAGACAACATGCTGGTGGCACGTCTGTGTTTGACCACTGAGTTATTGCTATAACTAAAGCCTGCAGCACTCAAGACTAGAACAAACAGTATTATATAGAAAAGTTGACTGAGGGAATAGTTTTGTTCTTAGAAAAACTTACTGAATAATATTTCTGTAACACTCTGGATACTGAAAAAGTTTATCAATAAATATTTTCCATAGGTGTTTTTTTTAGACAAAATTTTGACAGGAGTCATAAGTAAAGTCTAATAGCTAAGCGAGCCTGCATTGATTATACGTTAGCCCCATCAACAAAATCAATTCTAACAACAAAGTAGTGGTTGCACTGCTGGCATCAGAATTTAACATGGACAAATATATGACAAATGCTAGACAAACACATAACGAACTTCTGCCTCCACCTAATGTTGAATCCTTCTGCTGCCATAAGCATCAGTGACTAGAGCTTGTGTCAGCCATCTATCCTTTGAAGGACATCCATTATGGATGGGTTTTACATACAGGGATGTATGTTTCTTTACACTGGCAGGTAAAATAGTGATGTTATCTGAATTTAGTCTAAATTAATTGAATCACATCACTTCAGGGTAACTACAAACCTGTGTAGCCACAGGGACTGCGAAACCTCACTTGCGGGCATGTTCAGCCTACTCGATTGGGAGTGTGGAGGTCAACTGAATGCAACAACATGAGGAAGTATTTCACAAGACTCCATTTTTGTCAGTAAAAAATGAAGAAGTCCATAAAACAGTATATTTCATTTTGGAGGATCTGTTTAGGTCTGTAGTCATTTCTGAGTGATATTATCTTTGCTCTCTTTCATTTGGGTGGGTGAGACAGTTAATTAGAACTTATTGATGCTATATATAGAATAAACGCACATCTGTCCTAATAGTGCAGTATATCTCAATCCTGTACTTGGCGATGTGCCGTCAGCCATCTCGCAGCAGCAATGTGGGTAGGTATGAAAACATTCTGGTGGGGGTGGGGGTGGGCGCGCTAGGAACAGGATGGAGAACCACTGTAGCAGTGCGTGAAAAGCATGGATGGTGGCGTTAAATCATAAGAGTTTCCTAATAGCAAATTGCTATAATAGTTTACAAATAGTAAATAAACTGTAACAAACTGTGAATACTGTTAGGCTATGCTGGCAATTCTTGGGGGAGTCCTTCACTGCTTACTATGAAAGAATATTACAAAACCAGTGAAATCAAGGCTAAAGCAGAACAAGAATAGTTTCTCTTTTCCTTTTTTTCCTGAGCACTGATTGGAATTCCACCACATGCAACCCTGAGTAGTTATCATGTCTCCAAGGTTAACATTTTTAATGCAGAACTCAGAGATCCTGTGAAGTGTTCCTTTGAAGTTACTTGTTCGAGTCAGAGGGGAGGCTGCAAGGCCGTGAAAGACTGCGATATTGACATTAAAACTCTGCACACAGAATGGTGCCAATTGAAATTTCACCGATTCCTTGGGGAGAAGAGAGCCAGGCGTGCGGGAGTGATATGAATAATGAAAATCCCCTCAATCCATGCTCATTTTTATTGAGTGAGGAACCTTCCTTTGTTGTTCCTCGTTGCTCACCAGGAATGTGATCGGCGCTACACAACTCATAAGTTGAAAACACACTGAAGTTTTTTATGCCATGCAGAGAAAGGACCATGAAGGTTAAAGAAGTAATTTTCCTTGCAGTGCAGATCGATGTTAGCTTCCCTATCCCCCATTTGTAATTAAGTGATGAATTTGGCTCATTTGTCCTGTTGCAATGCAGACAGAGACTAAGTAAGCAGATCATTTACACCAACATCTTAATCAACATCTAATCTCACCATTGGCCCATGCCTGCCTATCCTTCATCCACTCTTTGTGACCCTGGATCACACATCAGATGTGGCTTAGCCTTGAGTCATTTCAAAAAGACTGGTTCCTAATAGCCTTTAACAGTACATTTTGAAGGCGAAACCCTTTGGGGGTCAAACTTCAATACAACAGGCTCATTTTGCTTGTCGCCATCGGTGATACCCATGAGTTCATGACAGATCAAACACTCGGGCATCTCCTACATCTCCCTGTCCACCTCTGAATCAGTCCTTACATGTCACAGAGGTTAATAACCTGCCGAAATGTCAAGGGCATCCGTTTGGCCATGCAGGAGCTGTCATGATGGGGAAGCAAATATTGGAGACAAACCAGGAAAAACGCCAGGAAAGAGTATTGGATTTTGATTTAAGTACACAAGAGGAGCCCACCTCTCCAGGTCTTTTCTTTCGGAAAAGTGCGGTGTAATTATTAGAGTCAAAGAGTCAAGGGACAATATGTGCTTGATGCTGAAATAAGTATTAAGTCTTATCTTAATTTAATAATGGAACTGTACTATGTTTAAATTCATACTGCTGTTTAATAGAAATGTATGAATTTAATGTAGATCCAGTAAAAGATCTTTTAGATGTAGCTTGAAATTTTGCGTTTTCGAAAGCTCACTTTTTAATACTCCCAGTTCTAGGAACTTGACAGAACATTACAAATGTAACATATCACATTTAATTGTGTGGCATATAGATAGTGTGTATGATGTCTTATTTTTTTTGTGATCAAGTTTTTTTGATTGACACTGAAAGAAAAAAATGGACAAGCATTAACAGATTTATATGGAACATAACACCCCCCCTCCCCTTTTAGGAAAGGCAAAGCATTCCCTGTAAGGGCAAGCACCTGTTGGTCTTTGGCTGTTTGCTACCACTTTTCTGCTGCGGTTGACGACACATGACCGGCAGTGGCCTCATGGGAAGGGAAGATGGGTTTCTGATTGGTCGGGTTCCTTCAGCACTTCTTTGTCTGTTAAGGAATAACCCTGTTACCTCTCACACCTACAATAAAATATATACATACATATACGTTAATGTTCATTGAAAATGCCATCCTGTGACATTTTCTAGTAAAATAATCAAATGTATCACTAGCTTTTTATATAGTAGAAATTTTAATAGTTGTAATATTATAATACTACCATTGTGGTTACCATTATACTGCTGCAATTTCCAAACGGCCGTGGTTACAATTAGTAGCTAATTACATATTCATTCTTTAGCAGGGCTGTTAGGGAAGTGCTGTTAGGGACCCATAGAGCACTGAAGGCGTCTGGTGCGACCTGAGCATGCTCCATAAGCCTCTGCGAGGGAGTACTCCAGTCAGTGAGACCGATTGGGAGAAAATAATTATAATAATTAGTGGGCAAAGCATCAGTGCTCCCTCGGGGCCAGGAATGGCAGCGGCCCAGTCGGACTTGTCGCCCTTTGAGTGGCTTGCTAGGAACCCCAGTGAAAATGACGCAAGAGCTCGTCTTGCCTTCCAAGAGGCCCAGCTCGAACGTGGCTGTGATCCGATGCTCTCCCCCCATGTGAGCCCCCCCCCCAAAGCATCAGACTATGGCCCTGTCGCCTGATAATCAGACGGGTCTCTCTTGAGTAACACTCCTAAGTCCTCCCTGATTTAAATGGCATGTAATGGTAAATGGTAATGGGGGGGAGGACATTGCTAACGTGAAAAAGAATTTTGACACAAACTCCCTTATACAAGTTCAGCTAGGAACAGTAAGGAGAGGCAAAGGGATGAATCTGTGTGCTGCCCCCACCATGAATGCAGTGACTGTCCCCCTCCAGCCGGGTACACTCATGCTACTTCACTTCCCGTGTTTGCCTATTGACCACGGAGTGACGGACAGCCGTTGTCCCATGCCTTGCTGTTCCAATCGCAAGCTGCCATACTGGGCATGGGGACGAGGGGGCCAGCGGGGGCTCAGAGCATCGATAACATCGGCCCGCATTGTCCATGTGTCTGTCCCCAGAGGGGTGGAGACTGTATTATTATGGATGTCTGCAGCTGTAACCTTGAAGGTTAAATTTACATCTCATCTATTCTTCCCCGTCTAGACTGTATCAGGATTAACTGTACCTCCAGTAAGTGGCAATTCACATTCCTTTTTTCTAATGCTCTCTTTCAACCTGCTGTATGTGTTGGTGTGTGTAGCCCATTCGCGCGAGTCGTATCGTTACCTGGGAAACATATCGGGACATCCCATATCTATGGTCAGTTTGGGCCGGTTTGAGATTACGATGCGACGCACGTGCGCAGGCGACAAAGATTTCTACGGTGAAACTTGGGTGTGAAAAATCCCGGTGCTGAATGGCAACAGGGTGCCATAATTCCTCATTTTGTGATGAATTCCGGAAATAAATGAAAGGAAGGTTTAAGGCCTCTGATTTCCCCATGCTAGTAACCTTTGTGGGTGTGAGTGTGTTTGGGATTAATGAAATATGAAAACATCACTGAAGATTCTTCCCACCCAGTTTTTTATCCTCCATTTTCTGACTGTCTTTCTGAAAGTGTCAAAATCAAAGTGCCCTCTGACAAGCGCATGCTTCAGGACGCGAGGGACTTTCAAAAATGCACGTCTCGCGGCTCCCATTTCCACCTCACTGCGCGACACTCGACAAGGCCTCTCCAAACAGAAAGGAAAGGCGGACTGTGATTGTTTTTTCCTCTTTTTCTCATTAACTTAAGAATGAGCGATTGGTGGGGGTGGAGGTGGGGCTGGGGCTGGGGCTCGGGTGGTGGGTGGTGGGGGGGCCGCTCACCTCGCCGTAGGGTTGCGTCGCTGTGTCACGGGGAGAAATTCTACCTGCATACATTATTTATGAGCAGAGATGAATTAAAGATGACCTCTCTAAAGCTGCAAAATAGCTTCTTCCATGTTTTTTATTTGTTTACCGCGCCTGTGAACGATTCTGTTAGGTTTGCCAACGACCCGAAGGGATCGTGATGTTCAGTATGCCGCGCTCTCCCTCACGGCCGTGTCACATCAAGGAGGGTTCTGATCTGCACACCCTCGCAAATGGGGGGGGGGGGTCACGTCACCCCATTCACAGCCCAGCATGGTAAACCGAAACAGCACCCCCCCACCCACCCAAGGCCACACGTGTGAGAACATTGAAAGACTTGAGCATAAGGTGCCCTGACAGAACTACAGACTTCTTAAGTCCTGAACAGAGGTCTAGAACTTTCCTTTACTGTGTGGTTTCGCGATAAAGTGTCTTTCAGTGTGAACTGCTGTGCATTTAGAGGACTGAGCTGGGGTTATCATGGTAAACAACATGCAGTGTACTCCAGTAGCAGAAGGATTTCACTGTCTAGCTGCAGCATCAGGGTCAGCGAGTCCAGGTCCCTCCTCATTTGAGCCTGAATCTTGCATCCATGTTAATAGCATCAGGGCTTGTCAGACGCACCACTTTTAAGACGTCTCCCAACACGCCATTGCCTCTTTCGACACTGGGTGAGTATTATAAAGACTGTCAGTCCCATGGAAGAAGAGAGGGAGTACGTGGAGACTGAGAGAAGACAGGTAAGCCCTTTTATTTTAATCTTTAGCTGGAATAAAGAAATTCAAATAGTTTTAAATTCCCTTAAAGCAGTGTTCAGTATTAAACATCAAAATAGCACTGCACATTTTTATCCCTGAATATTTAAGCATACTCGTATCATAGCTTGTTGCCGAAAAGTATGGCGTTACATGAAAATTGAATGAATATCTTGCCAAAACTCTGACAAACCCAAGGAGTGAAGAAGGGCTCACACAAGGAGAAGCCAGTGTCTAGATGGCTGATATGATGGAGGAACGGTGTGTCGACTTAATGCATGTTCTGGAGGCGGGGCTCATGTGCTGCATCCTGACATCTTTATGCAGCTTGCATTATAATTATGCAGTGGCACGCAGATATCCCACGGCCTGTCTGTAACAGGAAGACATGCCAGTGCCAGACTAATCGCATTTGTGATGCTGATTCTGTTGTGGATCAGAGGTGTGTGGGCCCTCCCCCTGTAAATGGGGTGTCCTCCACTCGTCCAAGATGACGGGTGCTCCCTGGCCCACTCCCTTGAGTAATCTAGGCACCATGGTCTCCGGGGAAGGGGGCAGGTGCTTATGACATTACGGGCTGCCAGGTGGCCATGATTCAATAAAAGGTTCAGAGTGTGCTTATGGCTTTTACTCCTTCCCACATTCAGAGCAAGAAATAATCTAATGTTAAGATAAGTGTGTATCTGAATGTACTCCCCAATCCCCAATGCCTGTAGCGTTAAGATAAGTGTGTAGCTGAATATACTCCCCAATCCCCTGTGCCTGTAACATTACGCTAAATGTGTAGCAGAGTGTAATCCCCAATCCCCTGTGCCTGTAGCATTAAGATAAGTGTGTAGCTGAATGTACTCCCCAGTCCACTGTGCCTGTAGCATTAAGCTAAGTGTGTTGCTGAATGTTCTCCCCATTCCCCTGTGCTTGTAGCGTTAAGCTAAATGCGTAGCTGAATGTACTCCCCAGTCCCCTGTACCTGTAGCGCTAAGCTAAGTGTGTAGCTGAATGTACTCCCCAGTCCCTTGTACCTGTAGCGCTAAGCTAAGTGTGTAGCTGAATGTACTCCCCAGTCCCCTGTGCCTGTAGCATTAAGAAGACGGTATAACTGAATGTATTCCCCAGACCTCTGTGCTTGTAGAGTTAACCTAAATGTGTTGTTGAATGTACTCCCTAGGTCCCTGTGTAGGGTTGCCACCTGTCCCTTATATGGGACGGTCCTGTATAATGTGGGACACCACAGTTTATTTTTCGATATGGGGCAATTCTGTATTACAAGGGACAGGTGGCAACCCTACCCCTGTGCCTGTAGCATTAAGCTAGGAGTGTAATTTGAACGTACTCCCCAGCTAAGACTGTGGTTAGGTCTTCTCTGTTAGCATCTGTTTTTTTCCATGGCTAGGTTTTGTTTATTCATTCCTCTGAATTATTATTCCTGTAAGTTCTGTCTGGATGATAGTTAAAGTTTTGACGTGTATCTCCCGACTGATGTCACACCCCTGAGATGGCACCATCCTGCTTCGGGGCACCATTATGGATGCTGGGGTCTGAACGGGGCCACCGATGCAGCAGGGAACCCCAGGCATAATTACACCGCCGTGCCTGGATCTCTGTGGGTGAGGAAAACGCGGCAGGTGCCAGACAGAGACGGAGAGGTGCCAGACTCAGACGGCAGGGAGCAAAATAAAGATGAACAGAGGAACCGTAAAAAGCAGCCGAAACGACCGGAGCCTGTAAATGAGCTCTCAGCTGCCAGTCGGCAAGAGCTCCGCCCCGTGTTGGGCCAGCCCGAGCACTGTTTGGGCTTCTGATTCATGGAGCTCACAGCCTCCCCAGTACTGACTTTACTGAGTTTGGGTGCCTACATTATAGAGCTCACATCTTCTTCAGTACTGGGTTTAATTTGCTAACATTGTGTTAGTGAAATAATACTGATAAGGCAGTGGTCAGACTGAATGGTTATGTATGTTGAGGTACAGTATGTTGCTTAAGCAGAGATAGCTGGAGAGTTTTTACCTTACTGGTACTCTAGCAGCCACCACAGGAGGGGGTCCAGGGGCTGATCCTCCTAAGAAAGATTTTGAGCAGAGAGACAGAAAGCCGATGATGTGTGTGCACACATAAGCAAGCCGTCAGTTGGTTTTTAATGGGGTTATCCTTCTGGTTTCTGTCTGAAACCGACATAAGCCGACATTCTCTGAGCCATGAAAGAACCAACTCGCTGAAACAGCTGTGAAATGGGACCCTGAGGTCATAGTTCAGACACGTACTGGGCCTTCACTTTCCTGTTTATTTTTGTGGATTTTATTAAAATGCCTGGTATTGTTAGAGACGACAATGATGTACGTAGCATGAAGTAACACGCCCTGTCAAACCACATGTGGATAAGGGGCCTTGGCCGAAGAGCCAGAGAATTACCCCTGTTGTTGTTCGCATAAATAAATCATACAAATGGGTTTATGTTCTAGATCCCAGTGGCTTTTCCTCTATCCCTTAATAAATGTGAATCAGAAAACAACAAATCCTCCAGCTCCGGACGGACTCCACGGTATCTGCCCCCAGTCCCAGATTATTTTGGTTTGTGATTGGCCCGTCCGTTGGAGTAGTGGATCATTTGCCTTCTGCTCTCATCTGAATTTTCCATGAGCTACAGCCCCAGAGGTCAGTCGAGCATCCTTGAAAGTTCGGATCAGTGTTAGTATTTTTTCCACCTCTAGGTCCATCCTTCAGTCCTTTGGCCCAGTCGGTTGATTTGGCCATTTGCATTCTTGTTCTACTGACAGTGGAGATATCAAGGGGGTACCAGGCTGAACCCAGAGCTCCCCAAGTCATCTTCTGTTTCGTTGTGGGAGAAGGGGGACCTCACTTAGCTATATGTTGAAGTCTAAAATAGGGTTCTCCATTTCTGGTCTTGTAGGCGCCAGTCTGCAACACAGTTTGTAGCTTTCCCTGCTCAAATACACCTACTAAACCTGGCAATTAACTGGAGAGCTGAATAAGGTTTGTTTGAGCAGGAAAATCTGCAAACTCTGCTGTAGACGTAAATTGGGGAACCCTGGTCTAAAACTTAATGACAGCTATTATATTGTCACTCTCTAACTCACTAATTTTATTATCGGTGTAAGACTGACCGTGTAATTTTAACATTGCTGCACTTGTACATCCTGTGAAATGAGCGTGGCCATGTGCCTGCACAGCACACGTCTGAAATATTTTGGCATGGCGTAGCTCACTGACAGGCATGGCAAGGCCAGTAGCCGCGGTCACCACAGGCACCGTCGTGACGTCTTTCAGAGCTGGAGCCCGCGGAGAGTCAGAGCTGTGGAAGCCAGGCTCTGACGCACTGGAAAGAGACAAGAAAAATATCACAGTCCGTGTTTCCTCTCTCTGCAAAGATGCCTTTACCTCTCAGTGGTAACTCTTAACACATCTGCATGCTCACGTCGCGTTCAGAAGGACCTCACAGAAGGCGTGACAGCAGGGAGCAGCCAGTTTGCGTTTAAACAAATAAAAATAAACCGTTTGGGCATAGTGTGTTAGAAACTGTGGGATGCTTGACACAAACGCATACACTGCTCCTCCTTTCTCGGCTCCAGAAGCGTTTATGGTCATCTGTCTCCCTCTTGTGGCAAAGTAAAATCATTACAATTCAATAAGTAAAAAGAATAGGAATAAAAACATTACAAGATAATTTATTGCCTTTGATACTTCAACATTTAAGCATCAGAAACATTAAGTAGCATGCAATCCTTTGGCAAAAGTTTATTAGGTAAAAGGGGAAGTAGCAGTGACATAAAGGAAATTGCATTGAAATTTAAGGTTTTGCCAAGTATTATCTTTACAATAAGTGCTTTAAATTCACCTTCGGGTGTCAGTGGATATGTACAAGCAAACGTTCTCAATGAACGCATGCCAATTTGATATATGTTGACTGACTGATTGATTAATGGACTCGGTTATTGGTTGGTCAGCCTTGTTTATCCCCATAGATGTGAGACCTGGGTATATGATTTTTCCCACCACAGTCTTACATCTGGGAGATTGCTAAAAGTGCCGAGGAAGTATTTGCTGTCCTCGGCGCTAAGGTAGTGCCGTCCTGGAAAATCTCCTGGAAAATGCTAACAGCAGCAGCCTGGGGAAAGGAGCTGAGCCGTGGCTCTGTGGGCTTGTGATGAGCATTTCCATTTCTCCACCACAGAGGAATGGGCTGGGCTGGGCTGGGCTGGGCTGGGCTGGGCTGGGCTGGGCTGGGTTGGGGGAAGGGAGGGATCTAACCACCTTATTATTCCTCAGACATGTCTTAATTCCACTGTGTGAAGGTGGTCACAAGATTAGGGGGAAGAGATTATGATATGTGTGGGATGTGTTTCTGTTTAGCTTATCAGCTGGAGTTGGACTTGTTAATTCTGAGCGACTCCATTATCGTGATGGAAAGCGTGACAGAGATTTGCACCCCGGCTTCGTTACTGCCAGTTTAAGCCTTCTCTTTTTGCTTCAGTTCATTTCCACTAAATGATACAGCAGGAATGTCGTAAAAACGTATTTTGCGGGGGGGTTGCTGCGGTCCTTTCTCTGTGCGCTCACGGCCCAGCCCCCCGCAGAGCTGTGCGTTAACCGCTCTCTGGACTGTCCTGCAGGCAAGGGTCCGGAGACCATTTTTGCTGGCTATAATCTGAATGATAACGAGTGGCACACGGTACGTGTGGTCAGAAGGGGGAAGAGCCTGAAGCTGACCGTGGACGAGCTGCAGCCTGTGGAAGGTACTGGGCGGGGGGGGGGCCGCCCCCCCCGGCGCGCGGGCGGGGGGGGGGGGGGGGGCGGGGGCGGCGGG
>JAODKC010000064.1:20493475-20504439 GCA_026777985.1 Mormyrops attenuatus
CCTCCGTCACTGCTAACTCTCCCTCGCCCATGCAGGTTTTTTCTTTCAGGTGTGGTAAGGTGGCAAGATGCTCATCCTCATGGCTTGCAGCCTCCTTTGTGATAAGACTGGCCATCACCAGGCCATCGATGTGTCAGATCAGTGTGTATTTCAAAACAAGGGGAGAATACACCTTCAGTCATCCACATGTGGAATAATATAAACGATGTATGATAGAGACAGGGGAGAGAAAGCAGTGTGAATCAGAGGGACAGAGATACTGTGAAACATTACAAAGGTGGAGGCCAATTCGAAGCTCTTGTCCTTCGTGATTAACCAATGAACAGGCATAGATTTCAGATTAGCATACCTCTCTGGCAAAGTGTGTGAGGGAATCCACAAAAAGCTGTTTCACATGTTGGAAGGAAAGCATGTTTGGTTTTAGATAAACTATTGCTGTTTAGCAATCCACCCGTGAACGCTGACCCTGAAAACTGATTGCTTTGTGTAAAATACATTTTGCTGCCATCTAGTAGTTGGGAATTGAGTTCACGTGCCTCAAATGCAGCTGATGTGTTTTTGTTGATCTTTTCCGAAGTGCTGCTCTAGTACCCTCCATAATTCTAAATTCCAGCAGGATCTTCCTGTGTCAGTGTAGAAATGTCTCAGGCACCGTGTTGGGCACCACATTCCTGAAATGGCCGCTCAGGGTTTGAGAAGGTCCCTTTGATATCCATGCTGGCTTTGGGAATGCTTGTTGTTGACTTCAGTCTTACATCTGTTCTGTGAGTGACTGTTACTTCCCCCCTCCCTTCCATCCACCCAAGCTCAAATGGCGGGTGACCACACACAGCTGGAGTTCCACAACATCGAGACGGGCATTGTGACAGAGAAGCGTCATATGTCCACGGTGCCGTCCAACTTCATCGGGCACCTGCAGAGCCTGACCTTCAACGGAATGGCCTACATCGACCTCTGCAAGAATGGCGACATCGACTACTGCGAGCTCAATGCCATGATTGGCTTCAAGAACATCATCGCTGACCCCGTGACCTTCAAGTCTCGCTCCAGCTACGTGTCGCTGACCACTCTACAGGCCTACTACACCATGCACCTCTTCTTCCAGTTCAAGACCACCTCCTCCGACGGCCTCATTCTGTATAACAGTGGGGATGGCAACGACTTCATCGTGGTGGAGCTGGTCAAGGGGTAGGTGGGACTTCCAGAGCACAACTTTGCTGGGGTTCCTTTTCAAGTGCAGTCCCAACAGCCATGAAGCTTACACCATCAAAGCAGTTATGCTGTTGGGTTCTCACTGGGAAGGTCCTTGCTTTCTGATGAATCAATTAAATGAGTTCTGACAAAGGCCTTGCACAGAATAGAATAGAGACAGTGTACCTGTGTACTTTGTTTCAGGTAGATTTGTAAGGGGATAAATGAGAAGGCGTGATGGCAGGTTCCAGGGAGAGGATTGTTATTTATGGTAGCCATTGGTCAATGAGACCCTTTAGCCAACATGTTTATGGGCATGCCTGGTGACAGGTACCTGCATTATGTATGGGACCTTGGAAACGGGCCAAGCCTCATCAAGGGGAATTCCAACAAGCCACTCAATGACAACCACTGGCACAACGTGATGATCTCCCGTGATGCCAACAACTTGCACACAGTCAAGATTGACACCAAGGTCACCACGCAGATCTCATCAGGGGCGAAGAACCTGGACCTGAAAGGTATGTGGGAGATCCTCTCACTTATGGGAGGAAAGGGGGCATTAACAGTTACCCAGAGGACAATAGATCTATGATTCTATACCGTACATACAAACCAATTTATGTTTGGCATCATCCCCAAATGGTTTAAGCCGCATACCTAGCAGGATCAGGCTGTATAAAGTGGAAAGCCATCAAAGGTTCAGTCAAACAATAACATGGCATAACAAATATGAAATACTGGAATTAATACTGGAAGTGTGGACAAAGTAATGACCAAGTGCTCTAACCGCAATAGTGAGGCCCCCATCTAAGGGGGGAACTGAACTCTATGGCAAAAACAGGTCTGAAGGAAAGTTGGGTGACAGGGAAAGTTGTTAGACCTGGCTTTCATATGAGCCGAGGCTGGCGGGGCCGATCTGACAGTCAGGCAGCCCCAGGGTGATGGTTTCAGCATACGTTTAGACTTAATGGATGCTGACTGCAGGCAGACAAAGGCGGGTAGCCCTCCAGTGCCAGGGCCTCGATGGGGAAGGTGAGGCTTTCATGTAAGAGGGAACTGCAATCATTAGGGGTGTTTCTGGGAGAGAGATACTGTCACATTTTAGCTTCTTAGTTCTCATTTTCACTGGAAAGCTGCGTTATGAAATCAGGTTGGGCTGCACCAAGTTACGGTTAAACAGTCATGGGTGCCATGGTCATCACAATGCAGTTTCCCATCAAGAAGAGCTGAAAATGATTTGAAGGATCCAGATGCTGTATCATTCCCTCATCTATTCTGACTAAAATCACATATTTATATCTCCACCACAAGGGGGCAGTAGTGCCACGTGTTGCAAAGAGGAAACAGCACTATTTTTCCTCACCCTCAGAGAGCTGAGATAAAATGTGTGTCTAGCATCCTTCTCCATATGTGTCTTCTGCCCCAGGCGACCTGTACATCGGAGGGCTGGCCAAGGAGATGTACAGGGACCTGCCTAAGCTGGTGCATGCCAAAGACGGCTTCCAGGGGTGCCTGGCGTCGGTGGACCTGAACGGGCGCCTGCCGGACCTGATGTCAGATGCCCTGGCTTGCGTAGGGCAAATCGAGAGGGGTTGTGAAGGTGAGGAAGAGCGGCCTCCAGCCTACGAGTCTGACCCTGCCTTGTACCGGGTGCCCCTGCCCCCACCCCGTCCTGGTCCTCATTGCCATGATGTGCCCTTGCTAAGCACCTCACCTGCCAGAGAGTGTGCCTTTAATCGTGTGTCAAATGTCGGACAGAGGTAATGTGTTTGTGTGCCTTTGTGTGACTGTCACGGGTTATTAGGTAATGTGTTATCACGCTGCTGTAGGCTGTAGTGGTAGGAGCACGATGCCAGCTAACTGCTGGTTTATTTGAAATGTGAACTGTCTGGATTTCCTGTGTATGTCTGTTTTTATATCGTCATTTTATACTTTTGCATTTATGTGTTTCTGCATAGACCAGAACATTCCTCATTTTCGTCATAGGGGCTTACCAATGTTTCTTAAATCAATTAATGGACGTTATTAAACTTCAGCTATACAGTCAGATCAGAGAGGACCGGACAGCATCCAGACAAGTCGCCAGCACTCCCATGGCCCCCCAGCTCCACTCACCCATGTGTTCAGTCACATGATGAGCGATCAGCCTTCCCATAGGTCCTGACGCGGCACAGTTATTTGAAGTACCGTTCGCCAAATGACATCTAGGAAATCGAGCGTCTAAAATCAATAAATAAAACATGAGTTGCAATTCCACCGTATTATCTGGGTTCCATTTCTTTACAATCGAATTACGTCCATTTGCGCATCTGTATTATTAGTGTTCTCCTCCGTTTCATCTGCGTTTGACTTTGTATTTATGAATGCCAGATGAATCGGGCTGTTTGCCAGCAACGGACCTTGTGAATTATGTATGATGTTTTTGTTGCTTGTGTTGAATTATTATTCTGTTTAAATTGTGCACGATAACCATTTGTTTTATTTTTTCTCGTGATCATTTTCGTTGTTTTAATTTCATGTGTTTCACTGCGTCAGGTCCAATTTCAGCTCCTTATTTGTTGTGAAAAGCTACAAATGCCCCCCCCCCCCAACATCTCCTTTTATAATGAAGCTCGTAACTCTTTGTTAGGCCGTTGGCTTTCGCTCCTTCCCTCGACGACGTCGTGTGCCGGTGTCTGGGCTCACTGTCATTGGCATCATTATCACCATCATCACCTCTGACTTCATACCCACAAAAAATAACTCATTGTCAATTCAGAGTTTTCTAGGTGTTGTATTTTTTTTAATTCTTTAAATGTATGAGTTTTTCATTGTTAAAGTTTTTCTTTTTGTTTCTTTTTTTGTCTACTTGCTCAACTCTGCCGTCCCCCAAAGCTACAGATCGTCCCATCCGCCTTCACTCCTCCTCCCACCTCTCATGCCAGCACATTTATCTTGTTTTCCTCTGTCTTCCTCCTCTTCCTCCTCTTTTCCCCATTTCATTACCTCCTCTCTGCTCAGCTCCTCCTGTCTCTCTCTCTCTCCCTCTTT
The DNA here is from genome assembly GCA_026777985.1 of Mormyrops attenuatus. Lineage (NCBI taxonomy): Eukaryota > Metazoa > Chordata > Actinopteri > Osteoglossiformes > Mormyridae > Mormyrops > Mormyrops attenuatus. The sequence continues at coordinate 20,497,700 of JAODKC010000064.1, forward strand.
CCGTATGATTTGATGCAAACCGCTGACATTTCAGTGCTTTACTAACATTTGATATATTTTGCCTTCTTTTCCTTCTTTTTCCTTTCATTTTGCTGACAAAAGTCTCTGTGATGAAAGCTGGCTTGCAAGGTAGATAGCCGCCCGGCCTGCTGGCCTCTGATCCCGCTTCCCGCTCACACACTCGTTTCTGCAATGAAGATTCGCAGTTAAATCTGTGCGGCAGTCACTTTTATCACCTGCTAAATGAATGTCTTGTTGAGGCGTGGTGAATGCCGGCGCGTGACGACTGTCTCGTGTTGGTGTCCGGGCTGGGGTAGGATGGGGTAGCCTCCTAGGCCCTCCTGCCCCTTGGTCTCCTTGGTGTCCCCCTGCTTATTTTTCCCTGTTTTCCATCCATGTCTGTTGTCCCTTTCTCGCATAACTCCAGTTCTGGTCTCTCTTTTCACGGCACGCTTTCTGTTTGGCTGTCAGCCGCATGCCGTGTCCGCTCCGACTTGACGCACCACCCCTACAGAGACCCCCCCTCCCTCGTTTGTTTATGTAGATACCCATTGCCGAGCCCATGTCGTCAGTCTAAAAGCATTCCTGTTAGATGAGTATGTTGAATACTTCAGTCCTAATAATATCAGATGCTATCGAGGCAATAAAAACATATGTGTGGGGTGACTTCAGCCGCTTTCTGCTTGGACAGAGCTTACCGTGGAATGTGACTCATTCCTGAGCAACACATATAACGAGTCAGCAGTTAAACTATTTCCGTTCACGTGTTCTGCTTTGTACCACCCGACGTGGAAGCTGTTCTATTAATGAATCCTTCATGCATGATCCCAGACGACAGACTCTTATCTTATCCATATTAATATTGATAATCCATCCATTTGTCGTTAAATTGCTTATGTATGGACTGACGGGGAGGCCCTGGGCTTATCTCAGGCGCCATAGGGCACAAGGCAGGGAGGGAAGGCAGCCCACACACCCAGGGCACGAAATAATAATAATAATAATAATAATAATAATGGTCAGTCTCCAGTGTGGCTGGAACCTCTATCAGTTTGGATGGTAGATGATCATAATCCTAAGGTGCTTATAATGGGATTGGATATGATTTTGTGTGTTTAGATCTCCCAACACATCAGATACTGCTAATGCCCTCAAGATGGCATCCACACTAGTACATGTTCATCCCACCACCATTCGGACATGAACTGTGGGCAGCTAATGCAGATTGCTCGAGAAGATCTTGGGTCCTGTGAACCCAATGACAGCACAGCACCGCTCCTGGTGCCCTTACGGAAAGATATCGGTCAACGTGGAGTTGACCGAAGCTCCTGGGAGAATTTGCTGTGTAGGACATTGACTATTGTCAGCATTACCGCAGTTGTTAGAAAACAGGATCGACCAAAAACTGTCTCTTTCTCCCAGTGCATACCAGTCGGATTGGGCACACAGGAGAGTGATGGTGTCCATCATTCTATCTTGGAGTGGTTCCTGGTCACTGGTCTTGCTCCTCTTCACAGTTTCCTCCAGATACTTCTTTTCCAAGATGGTGAGGGAGAGTTGAGTGGAAGTTAGTTGGGATGAACAGGCCTGTCCACAAATCTGCCACAAAAGAATAAAAATAACAAACTAACAGCATTAAACAGTTAACAGTATTGAAAATAATGAGAGAAAATATAAGTAGTATTTAAACCTGGTTAAACCGTTTATAAACAGGAGATTCCTGTTTTGTCTGTTCAAAGTATGTGTGTGTGTGGAGTGTGACTGTGTCCATGTTGTGGAGGAGGGGGTTAGAAATGGGGGTGCAGAAATAGACGTGATGTGACCGTCGTTGAGGCCACAGCCCAAGTCCTACAGAAATGACAACGAAAGCAAACTATCTTTCTCGTGTGGAGGCCGCGAAGCCTTGGGGGTCATCGCACTGAGCATGTGCGAACCCAGGGGCGGCCAGGCGCTCCTCAAGGTGCATGGAGCTTGCACGTGTGCGTGTGTGTGTGTTCACGTGCATGTGTTCGCCACGTCAATCAGAGCTCGCTCTGTGTGTCTGCTGCGCGTCTGCTCATGGCTGCCCTCAGGTGTGTGATTTTGAACATAGAAGCCTGTCCAAAACCCTTTGAGTGCGTGAAGCCTCACCCCGCCCCGAAACTCTACGTGCACTGTATCTCTTGGTGTGATGTCAAGCTACAGTGACAGGATCTGTGGCATTGTCAGGTCTGATATAGAGAGGATTTCAGCCGAAGCTGAGGTGTCACTGTGGGCTGGGCTTAAGGGGGGACTTTAGGGGGGCTCTTGAACCCCGGTGAATGATCCCGGTTCCTCCTCCTGTCCCCAACTAGGCCCTAGCACGACCTGCCAGGAGGACTCCTGTGCCAACCAGGGCGTCTGCCTGCAGCAGTGGGAGGGCTTCACCTGCGACTGCAGCATGACCTCCTTCGGAGGGCCCCTCTGCAACGACGGTGAGTCACACGTCACTTCCTGTTCACCACCCAAACATCACATGCAAAAACACTAAGCGCCCAGAATATGCTGATGTAGCTTAATATTCTTTTTCCTTATTGGACAAAACGCGTATTGAGTATAAAATTCTCTCAGTTGTTTTGCTGTTCACACTAAGCCCGTCCGGTTTTATGGAGATGCACGAAGATGCATTGGTGTGGCCCCTCCGCTGCCTTTGTTGCTGTTATTTATAACATTATATATTGCATATATACCGTTTGGCACATTGCATTCAGCCTCACTTTTCTTAGGAAATTTTCCTTCAGAGTCACGTGCAAAGGTAAGTAAAGGCATCCTGCGTCGGTACTATTGTGATACATTGTTTTTGCTGCCTAAGAGAGTCCGTACTTTCCTCCGCTCCTTCTCTTTCCATTTCCATGATGCCATCGCCTTATGGTTCTCGCAATGGTCCCACCCAGCCTTCGCGAGGGCCGCGGGAGACCTTCACTGGCTCCACCCCCTTTGCACCTTTTCCCCATGTGACTCCATGTGTCAGATGGTAACGAGCTGAAAGGTTTCTCTGCCCCTAAATCTCAGGCTGTGTGATTTTAAAGTGTGAACTGGAGAGGCTGATAACATGAGTGCTACTTAAGAAACAGTATATTGTTATTCCTCTCTGAGCATCAGGCCTTTCGTATGGAAAAGGTAAATATAATCCTGCAGGCACTGTGCTGCAGGTGCAGATAAGTCTCACAGATGTCCCTTCGTGTTCAGTGGTGCCGGAGTTGACAGGAAGGCACGCAGCCGCGCTGATCAAGGCATCATGGCAGGTGTTACCGCCAAAGCCCGCGACAGAGCTTTATTTAGCCTGGCCAGCTGTACCCCACAGTTAGCACCAGAGGGCACTATAGAGACATTTTTTTGATGTGGCTGCCTCTTAAACTCAGACTGCAGAGATCTGATTCATTCTTTTTTAAAATCACTTTGAATCCGATATTTGCACGGTTAAATATATGTGTGCCGGCAGGGTTAATTAGGTTATGATTAGTGGATTTTCACTTTTCAAAGCAACAGAAATGTGTCTGGGACTGACGATGGATGTACCCTTGCACCCTAAAAATGAGTTAGTATTATATTAGTAATATTTTTGTCTGTAATTGAGTACAGCTGAAATTTCAGTAAAAATTGTATTCCAGCCTGAGCAGATATGAACACATTTAGATGATTCCGTGTGGTACCGTTGGCGTGGTAAAAAGGCTGCAGAAAGGATTCGCCTTTCCTTGTCTACACATCGGTCTCTCGTTTGAGCTGCGCGATGCCCCGACAAACTGGCATGATGACCTTTCCTCCCACATCGCTGCTCTCTTTCTTGCCATGTCCACTGCGTATCTCTTACCAAAATGAGGGGTCCGTTGTAGACCCTGATGGGCTGCCCGGCTGCCTGCACCGGCCTTTAATGAGGGGATTCAGCGCACGGTTTGTGTGGGGGGTGTGATGTGGCTGTAATGGGAAAGAGGAGGTGCACGGCACCAGAGGTCCGGGAGACCTCAAGACCAGGCCTGAGCTGCACGGGGGAGGGCAGTGGATGGGACAGTGAGGGAAAAAAGGAACGAGTGAGGGAGGGGGAGAGAGAGCGAGCGAGAGAGAGAGAGAGAGAGAGAGAGAGAGACTTTTTGGCTGTTCTTTCTGTTCATTAAGCATTGTGAATGTGTGGTTCACAGCCATACATCTTAAAGGAAGCCTCCTCGTCGTAATTGGAGACCTTCATCCCACAGTGAGGAGGGGACCTGCGCTCTTGTGGCAGACTGGCATTACTCATGGCTAACAAGCCCAAGTGTCCCTTATTATCCTCCTTATTTATTTATTTATGGCCTCCCCTCACCTCCACCCCAGTGCGCCGGCTGAACCAGGCCCTCAAAATGGTGCCGCTGAGATGAATGTACTTTCTCATGCAAATGCGCGTCGGGGAAGTTTGATCGTTATCCTGCCCAATGAGGAAGAGCCATAATGCGCCGAATGGACAAATAAATAAATAACTGGCCCCAGAGTGGCCACTCTGTGCCCATGACGTGTGCCGCGATGAGGGAGTGCTGCAAATGCTAATGTATTCTGGATCCTCGTCTGCCGCGCTGATAAGCCGCCTGCCTTCCTTTGTTCCTGGGAAACACACTGACAGGTTCTAGCTCCATTGCTACCGCAAGCCACTATAACTGAGGGAGCTCTCCATTCTTGGAGAGCGGCAGTTTATCGTGAACACCCTCCTCGCCATATTGTGACCCCTCGTCCCCCCACAGCTTACACAGAGGGGTTATCGTGAACCATGACCGGCTGGTGAACCCGGATCCTGAAACTGGCCTTAGCCAAGCCGCACTCTTGCATTTCCTTTTGGAGAGACTCCGTTTGGGCTTGAAAATACTCTCAGGACGTGGGTGATTATTCCCAGAGTCATGTGATCCTACACAGCAGTGCGCTGTTGTCTTACTTTACAGTATATTTATAGAGTGTATTTGGCAATACATGAAACAAAAGTATCCAGGTGTGTTTTGAGGCGTTTTACTTTTTTGTTAGCCTTCATGTGCCTGTGGTTCAGACCTGGCCTGGTTAGCATAGTTAGTGGGGTGGATCCTTGTGGAGCGCCTGAGGCGGACCGGGCTCTTGGGCTGTCACTCTGGCGGTGTCGGGACACCTCTGCGCTCCCTGCGAAATCCTGGACTGTGACTCCCTGTTTCACGGGCCCCCGGTCCTTGTCACCCCAGGGTCTCAGTGTTCCTGCCTGGCAGCGTTAGCGGTGTCAGCTCGGGGGGGGGGGGGGAGTTCAGGGACATTTACCTTGGCGAGTGACATCGTTTGCGGCAGCTGAACCGTTATCCCACAACGGCAAGGTGCTTGGCTACAAGCCTTGTGCTCACCCCACTATTTCTATTTTTTTTTAAAAGCCCTTCCACCCCTCCTCCCCCAGACATTGTACCCTACTCTCTGCTTATACTGGCACTGCAGCGCCCCCTTGATTTGCATGGTGTAAATAGGCTTGTGGCATTTGTTCCCGTGCCTGGCAGGAACCTGGTTAGGGCAAGGGTCCTCCCTGCTTACCTCATAGCACCGACCCTCCTGGGTGGCGGGGAACCTGCTCACCTTAAATATAAAACCCTGCCTCATCCCTTAGCCCTTTCCTTGTAAAGTCCTTAGATATCCCCCCCCCCCACATTTGTCTCTGTCCTCAGGACTTGTGTTTCTGGCAGAGTGTGGGGGGGTGGCATTCTGTCTCTGTAGTGCTGCTGTCCACTGGGCAAATTCGTAGAAAAAGGTAAGGAAGAGTGAGAAGAGCCTTCAGCCATCATTAGCCCCCCCTCTGAAGGAGATGAAAGGGGCCCCAGCACGCCTCAGCCAGAGGGCCCTCCCTCGCTGGCTGCTGGTGGCAAATTGACTTTAATGACTCCTGGCCGCCAGGCTAAGACTCTGTGTGGAGTCATCAAGCAACAGACTCCTGCTTTCCTGGGACTCTGACTCGAGGCTCCAGCAGAGCTGTCCATGACAACATCCAGAATCCCTGCCCCCCCCACCGCCACCGTGTTTATCCAGCCCCCCATCTACCACTGAACCAAACTGTACTGTGCAGCTGGTTTTAAAGATGTTTACAGGGAGTTCAAAATATGTGCAGTTTTCTCCCCATCTGGCGTTTTCCATCTTGATTTTATCAAACCTGAGCATAAGAGGGAAACGGAGGAAAGGCGAGTCACCAGGTTGGTGCAGGGGTGAAGTCGGGCATTGCGGGGGTGTGGTGGGCGCAACAAGACTGAGTGTGGCAGAGAGTGTAAAGGACTGGGGGCCGCACGGTGGGAGAGGAAGATCCAGGCTGGAGTGGTGAGGAGGATGAATGACTGTACTGTGTGCTCACTGTGTTTTTAGCTGTGTGTCGTATGCTGCAACAGAGATCAGGGACATGCTGGCTTCTCTGTTCTCCTCGAAAGGCGCACTTCTATCTGCTTCTATCTTGACAGAGACGCTGTTGAATGGGAATAAAGCCTCAGGCAGGAATAGAGGAAGGGATTTAAATATGTGGGGGGGTGGGTGCGTGTGTGTGCTGGGGGGGGGTCAATGCAGGCGCATGCACTCATGTGAGATGTGGGCTGCTCGAGCGTTAATCTCTACGCCGAGGTTCAGAGAGTAATACACTGCGACAGGCTGCCTCGTCCTGCTCAGGCAGGTCTCAGAGGGTCTTTTTCTGCCCGGCCCCCCCCCCCCCCACCCGCCCGCCGGGGCCGTTGGGGGGGGGCAACCAAGCATCGGGGGGCACCCGGTTTGGGCGG
>JAODKC010000064.1:20504449-20522939 GCA_026777985.1 Mormyrops attenuatus
GGTCTTTTTCTGCCCTCCCCCCCCCCCCCCAACCTGCCGTCAGGGGCATTAGAGCTGTGACAACACTGCATCTGAGGACACAGTTGTGGGCAGGGCTCACTGTCTTCCTTTTCAGGCACTACCAGCTGAGATTCCTGACCCGTTTTCTCCTGCTTGTCTCCGCTGCTTTCCAGCTGACCCCGCTAATTATCCCTCGTCTTTTTGACGGGATATGCATGCAGGACCCTGATGCCCCTGATGTGCGCTGAGGCTGCACTCTCACCGAGTAGGTTGTGGGGGTTTGGGGTGGGGGCTCCTGGCCAGAACACTCAGGCTAGCATGCCACCTGCGTTTCTCCGCGTTCCATGGGGCCGCACTGATGATCCCTCCAACTCCGGTCACCTGACCTTTTTTATGTAACTGTAATCACGATTGTCATGGCAACCTAACGGACCACCCATTGCAAGTTCTAAAATAACACATCTTCACTAACATGTAATCGTTTTCCTCCCCTTTTTTAAGCCCCTCCTCCCTCCTAACAGATGTTTATTTTCACCCATGCAGGTCTCGAATTGAAAGTAAGTCACACTGTGTCTCCTTCAGGAGCCCAGTGTCCGTTAAACGCAGTTAGCGAAGGCGATGCAGCACATCTTAACGGTCGCTAGGCTCGTTAGTGTTTTCCCCTGTGTAATCATGCTGATCCCAAACTAAGCTGTGGCCCGCCGGGCCAGCCATGCGGCATTTAACCCACCGAGGACCGCCACCACTCCTGGAAAGCGCTCAGTCTGAATCATTTGCACGACAAGCTGGCATGGTCGCTTGTTGATGCTAATGTAATATAGCGCCTTAGCTTCTCACCTGAGTATGTGATCACAGCGAGCGCTTCTGCTGTGGATAGTTCCTTTGCTTATGCTGCTGCTGTTCATCGGGGGTAGGTGGGGGATGCGGGTGTCGCTTGATGTGTGATTTGACACATAAAGGAAAACTTGGAACGACCCCCCCCCCTCCCCGTGGCAAAATGACCAGTGTTGTGCAGTGAATTAAACGCGCTCCCTACATTGGAATCGAAGAGCGAGGTGGTGTCAGGCGGAAGTAACGGTCGGGCCCTAGCAAATGCGCTGCTTTTCTCTAAGTGCAGCGTGCCGAAAGAAATCTCTAGGCTGCAGAGAGGCTCAGCCCGCAGCACGTATCGAGCTCTGGTCCTGCCATTGTGCCCAGAGACGCGGGAAGGGCTCTCACCAGGACTCATGCTCCCGGCTGCTCTCTGCCTCGCCCCCATGCACACACACACACACACACACATATACACACACACGCATGCATACATACACACACACACACACACACATATACACACACACACATGCATACACAAATACGCAGGTTTGTAATTATGTCTTTGTGGGGACTCCCCATTCATTGCTATAGGGGAAACTCTAATCCCAACATTACAACATTAAGTGCTACCAGCCCTAACCTTAACTAACCAAACAAAATACATTATTTGATTGCATTCACAGATCCTTTTGGGGACCTCAAACAACGTAAAAAAAACTGTTTTTTATTATATTGTGGAGAACATAATCCACACAACCAGGCGCACACACACACACCCACACACAAGGTGCATTAGGCCTACACACACAGGCCACATGAGTTCTGACCTATTTTACAGATGCCCTCTAGGATGTGAATGAGGCCTGAGTACGTGAGACATGTTGTTTGTCAGGGGACAGACATCGGAGGCCCCTTTTACCCCACATTACACACCCACACATGCTGGGGCTAAGCTGGACCTCTATGCTGCCGATGCGCACACGCTGGCTAGGCCCTTTGCTAAGTGCTTCACTGAGAGTATGGCCTTATTCCCCCTCTTCTCCCGATTGGCCACTCCACCGGAGCACCCTCTGCTCTCTGAACCTCATCTCCCCACCCCCTCCCCGAAACACGTTGTCAAAGCAATTAACGAGCAGTCCCAGTCAGCACCAGATTCTCTGGCACTGATTGGATAATTAGACCTGGAGTGCATCCCTGAGCCACGCTATCGGGTGGTGAGATGGGAGTCCTTCATCGTCTCGTACTGGAGACCCAATGAATGTTTCACACCGGCGATCATGGGAGCAAGAGCCAACCACTGCCATCACTGTTGGGAGAGCGGGCAACTCTGTCTGGGTTTGAGGGAGTGCGGAGCCCTTGGCCACTGGAGGGGAGAGCAGAGCCCTCGCAAGGTTAAGGGTCTGAGCCGAAACCCCCAATGGTCTGAACCTCTACATGATGCCGAGTCTGTGGGGCGGGGGGGGTTCTTTTAGAATTATGTTGGTCTGTTCCAGATTAGGAAATCTGAACTCTGGTGACATTAACGAATAATAAAGGTGTTTCTATACTTCAGTGATGTTGGTAAGACAGCTTAACTGCGACTGTTAGATTTATTCTCATCATTGAGGAGTAGGGGGCTGTTCGGAGGCTCTCAGTGCAGTTTGAGTACGGTCTGGAGGGGTCCACCTTTCATCCTTGGGGCGCCCAGCCTCCTCCCTTTGGTGCCTTTGACCAAGGTACTTAAGCTACTATGCTTTTATATTCTGCTGCCTGGAAATAATTAGGTGGCACGGAAAAAAGGCAGGTGTTTCTCATACACAGCAAGGCAGGGCGCTTTGACGTCTCACAGGAAATGCGATACAGACTGCCGGGGTAATGCGTCCCCACAAAGAGAACTGATGCAATTCTCTGCTCTCGCGACGGTAAAAAGCATTTGCGGACAAATTTTTCTTGTAAACTCTTCTCCTTACTGCTAATGGGAAGGAGCCCCTCCCCATCGTTGCCGTTTGGGGTTGGGGGGTGGGGATCAGAGCGCTTGCCCTCAATGGTGGAAGAGTCCAATGACATATTCTGATAACCTAGCATGATGTGAGCTTGTTTGCAGTCGCTGAGCAAGAACCCAATCTGAACGCTGCATATAAATGCTTACAAACCCCCCTGTGACATTTTGGGCTCATAACTCTTAGTTCCGGAGAATTCCGCTGAAAGAGGTGTGAAGCTCCGTGCATAACATAACAAAGTGGTCGTAGGCCTCTGCGACCCTACCCTCCTTGTATTTCCCCAACGGGTCTCTAGTGCTTTTCTTTTGAATTCTCCCTGTTGCTATAAACCTGTCTCCACTTCTGTCCAAAAGTCCCTCTCGCTGCCACTCCGTGTCCGGGTGGGTGTGTACCATCAGCGCAAACAGGAAGATATGATACGGCATGTAAAATCAGGTGGTGTATGGGGCGAGAGGGGGGTTAAATGAGGTCAACTTCACTTTCCAAGAGTTCTGCGGATCAGCGGGGGCCCACAGTGACGCGTCTCTCTGGGGTGGGGGGATGATGACATGTTCTCCTGGGGAGGGTGTAGGACACAGGCTCGAAAGCCCTGCAACCGGAGTTTGGGATGTTAGCTCCAGTGGACGGGCACAATCAGTGTCCTCCTTGTAGGCAGTAAGTGCCCACTTAGCTACAGCACACAGCAGCAAGCCATTAGCTCTGCTCACTAATCCGCGAGCTTCACCCTGTCCAGCTGGCGATTTCCAGAAACCGGGGACCCAGCCCATCTCTTGGGTCAGGCATGATGAGAGACAAGTGTCACGTCCCTGGCTGGGGTTGGGGGCTTTCTTGTGTCACTGACTGTAGACGTAATTGTGTTTTGGGGAAAAGGGCTTCTTTTGTTTGTCAGCTGGGGGGGGGTGGGAGATGGCACAGAGGGTACAGCCTCTTTTCCTCTGAAAGGGCTCATTCTGAAGTGATTGTTTTGTTTTGTATGAGTTTTTTTTTCTACAGTAGTTTGGATAAAATGCTTTGCTCAAAGGAGCAAGGTGTCTCCTGGGATTCGAAGCAGCCTGCTGTACCGGACCACTGTGCTGTCTGTAATAGTCCCCAAAAACGAAAAAAAGCTGGTCATGTGCCAGGGGAAGAAGGGTAGGATTGCATCCAGGATGGGGGCATTAGTCCCAGGAAAGCTGTTAGGGTCCTTACAGGACTGCTTACGACATGTCAATGCCTAAGTGAGGCCGTATCTGCGTGTCAGACTGTATAGCTAGGGGGCTGGGGGAGGAGGCCACTACATTACCCCCCACCAGTCTGTGGGCCTCTCCCCTGGTTGATGCATCCGCACAGACGTGCTGGGGTGTTAATGAATCCCATAATGATCTCCCCTGCCAATCTCTCCCCAGGAAGCTTGAGCGACACATTCGGAGACGGCAGTTATGAGATGTGACCATTTGTTTGTTTTAATTTACAAACATCCCCCCCCCCCCCCCCCAGCCAGCGTGTGCAATCCTAAATGCCTGCATGCACCCTTGAGCATGGGAAGAACCCTGCATGCTCACCATTGATCAGCCACTGGAGGCAGACACCTGCTCTGACCCTCGCAATGACAAAGATGTCTCAGCATCTTGGTTGTTTGGGGGGGGGACAAGGCTTATGACAGCTCTGCCTGATAGCCCCCGCTTAAATGTGACGAGACAGGGCCATCATGTGACTCCATGCTGTGGTGTCCCCTTCACCACCCTTCCTCATGAAGTAAAGTTCTGGTCTCGCTCGGTCCGGCGACCCTCCATTTAAGTCACGCTGGCTCTGTGGTTTCGGCAAAACTCTGACCTGTACCCTGCCTCCCCACTCCCTCATTTAGTCCACGAAGAAGTGAACAATGAAACGAGATCTCATTAACGATGTCGCACGCTGCGGGGTATCAAACCAGCACCCCCAAGGGGCGTGCACGAGCACACCGATTAGTGTTGTCTCAGCTGATAGCAGGCTTATACACTAATGAATAAACTTATTGTTCCGGTTGATAACCTTGAGTCCGTGCCCATTTCAGGAATAAAGAGCATCCGTGTTCTGGTCTTTTGGGCCAGGCGATCTTATCACAAAAGACACCCCGTTAGAGAGGAGAAGTCTCATCACGTGTACTGGCGCTCCGGGGAGAGAAGGGAGGCCCGGATCTGCTCAGAAAACGGGTCGGACGCTGGCCTTTGGGGGTGCCACAGAAACCTCCCATCCTTTATTCCTTGGCGACAGGAGCTGATAAATTCCGGCGGTGTCCTGCACCGGCTGGAGCTCCTAGAGACCAGTCAATTTGTCAGAGTGTGTGGCCTCACTGCCCCCCCCCCTTCCTGGGGCATCCTTTCACTTTCCAGCTGTGAGGGGGGTGAGGTGAGCATTTCAGGGGTGGAAGTTAGACAGGATGCCCAAAGTAATTGCGTTGGGGGGGGGGGCCCCGCGGGCGGGCGGGGGGGGGGGCACGACACCAAAGCCCATGGTGGCTGGAGTTACTGGAGTCTATGACTGACAATAAAATATCGTATCGTCATATCGTATTGTATCGTATCGTATAAGGCACTTAAGTCGGCCTATCACACTCAGTCTTTCTTCAGTGTTTGCAGTAACACATGGTAACTTTGCTGCAGAGTATCCCTTAAAGCAGCAGCACACTGACCTTCTCCAGCTCCTTCCAGTCGTAGTTGGTGTTTCCGATTACCATGGCCTGCAGCTCGCTGGGCTGAAACAGCTCCAGCACTTTACTGCCACACACTTTGTGGAATCCAGAGGCAAAGGCATTAAACAGTGGAGCCACGGATGTGTTGAAAATGTAGTCCACATAGGCTGTCACAAATTCCTGCCTGCAGGTGGCACAATGAATAATTTTTAGAACACTGCTTTAAGACAAGGCACAAGGTCTAACAAGGCTGTCATCGGCAAGTCACAGACAAAGGGCTCGAACACTCAAGCATGACGGACAACGAAATACCTGTTTGATTTATTCACTGGGATATCCTCGCCATTTGGAACGAGTTCTAGGACTTCTGTGGCACCAAAGTTTTCCACTGTGATCTGAAAAAGTTATTTTCCTTGTCTTTAAAAATGTTTGGGGTACATATCACGAGAAAAAGAGGGTTAATTCGATTTGAAAGACCTACAGTGAAGTTTAGACAGAAGGTGTCTTCTATATCACTTTCGGTGTAATCCAGCAGGTGCTGCATACTCCTGACAGAGAGAATGTAAAGAGGCTGAAATGCAGAACCATGACATCTCACTACAATTCCAAAGCGAGGGTCTCCGGGGAGACATCTAACCTCCCGACGTCAGGCATCAGCTCCTTCAAGTCATCGAGCGTGGGCTTCTTCTCCAGAAGCTTCTTGTAGAGCGCCAGGGGGAAATTGAGCTCCACGATGGTTAGGTTGTAGATGGCCAGCCCACAGATGGCACCGATAAGGCGAAACAGGTCTATGTCCTCAAAGGTCTGAAGGGGACATTTCATTTGTACACTATGGACACTTTTATACATGTTACGGAGAAGTTTTCATCGGTCTGAAACGTGGAACCTAACCAAGCACATGCAAATGATCAAGTTCTTACCTTGTTTGAAAACCAGATCAGTCTGGATTCCTCATAGTATCTGAACATGCCGTACTTTGGATCTAGAAGTTCCTTCATAATGAGCAGAAAGAACTCCTTGCGAACGCCTCCTGCATCCACAGCTTCCTCGCCTACGAAGATGACCTGCAGCACAGGGATAGCGGAGAACAGAGTTGGCCGACCAGGAAATGACCACGACACAATTTAATATTTCACTTTTAACCACAAAAACGAGACCCAAGGCTGCTGACCTTCAGAGGCTTTTTGTAATCCACGTTCTTGGACTTCCTCAGAACTTCCATGGTGTCCCCGACAATGTTCTCTCGCCTGACAATGAGGATCAGGCAAGGATTGACAGATTCTACTACCGGCGTGAAGAACGAAGAGAAGTTCTGTCTTTGAGCCTGATCGACCGCCATCTTGTACCAAAAGAACCAAACAAGACAGACTTCAGCACAGGGTCAGTACCAAACCCAGAGCCCCCAATGCGACATGAAAAACCTTCAATAACTCTAGAATAAAATAAAACTTAAGCATAACAAGCCAACTACCTCTGTATTGTTCAGTATTATAAATCATGTTAACTTTGTCAGACAATTTGCTGTGCACTTATGTGTATTTATGTTACAAATCACTCACAGCCTATTACAAAATGTTTATTTTCACATTACAGCAGCAACAGACAATGTCCACAGACCCAGGTGGTTGTTAGGTTGCACACAGATCCTATATATATATATATATATATATATATATATGTTACAGACCACTCAAGACCTATTACAAGATGTTTATCATCACATTACAGGGGCCCAGGGCCACCGGGACCCAGGAGGTTGTTAGGTCACTTGCAGATCCTCACCTGCATCTGCAGAACCGCATCGGTTTGCAGTAGGGTGGTCTTTGCCTGCGCATCGAACACGAATGGAAACTGACACATTGTGACGGGAAAGTCCGGGACCTGTGTGGGAAGCAACAGAAAGCCGTCCTTCATCAGCACAACCTTCCCTTTTCGCATTTTGTGTATCTACTGGGTATTAACTTACCATTGAAAACACATGCTGTTGGATCCAGTTGATGTAGTCGTTCTTGATGTCAATCAGATCATCAAGCTCATGAATGTAGAATCTGTCATACTGTATGATCTGCCCAAACTTTTCATTGACCTGCAACATCCATGAATCAGGAATCAATCGGTCATAAGGCTGTCGCCTGGAAACATTCCTACTAAAGACAGATGAATTTGTGGATTCAGCTTAAAAAAAATGGAATTGGCATAGACACACCAGATTCTCCTGTCGGCAGCGGTTTGTGTCACTCACCGTGTGCAGGGTTTCGAGGAACTTGAGGGAGACATGGAGGAAGGTTGCAAAGATCCTCTGCTCCGAGTGTGGGATCCCCACCTTGTGCATCCTCAGCAAGTTCACCACCACCTCCTTGTACAGCTCCACCAACCTCTGGAAGACCGGAGGCTCCAGTCTGGACCACCAGTTTCCTGCACGACAAAGTCGGGCTTTGAGACCATTTCCTTATGACAACAAATGCTAATAAATATGATCATAAATTCAGACATATTTTTCCGTGTTCTCACCTGAAACATTATGCTATAGAAAGCAAGCAGCGATTTAATCTGAACGTTTAATTGCTCTGAACACATGAGCTTGTCCTCTGGAACAGAAAATTAGCACAAAAACCTGTTAAGGTCTTTGACAGCTTTTTCCCAAAAGTGGCTGAGCAGTTAGGAAGCGTTAATCACATGTCCTTTCAGAAGCCTAGCCAGCGTTTCAAAGCAGGCGTCCAACTCAGAAATGCTCAGAAATTAAGGTCATGGGATCATGGAGAGACGGAGATCATGGAGAGATGGAGGTTGCTGAGAGACGGAGGTCATGGAGAGATGGAGGTCACGCAGAGACAGCGATCATGGAGAAAGGGAGGTCGCCTAGAGGCGTAGGTCATACAGAGACGGCGGCTGCGTAGAGAGAAACAGAGGTCCCACAGAGCCGTGACTTACCAAGCACCTTCAGTGGGGTCTCCTTCAGGTTGATGACGGCCTTGCCGAAGGGGATGGCAAGGGTGACGAACGTGTTGGGATTGTTGAACAGTGGGCATTCGGGCAGTGTCAGATACAGCCGCAGTGCCTCCACGTCAGGCGGGGAGCATGGCAGCTTGGGGATCAGGTTCTTCTCCAGGCTGGCTGCGACCTAGAGGGA
The DNA here is from genome assembly GCA_026777985.1 of Mormyrops attenuatus. Lineage (NCBI taxonomy): Eukaryota > Metazoa > Chordata > Actinopteri > Osteoglossiformes > Mormyridae > Mormyrops > Mormyrops attenuatus. The sequence continues at coordinate 20,513,025 of JAODKC010000064.1, forward strand.
TGGCACCTCGGTTTTTAATTGCCCTCCCCGGTGCATGCAGGCGGGGCCAAGTCCCTCACACTACCTGCTGGGTGACCTGAGGGTACTCCGGCTGCAGGAGCTTATGGAAGAGGAGGCGTGCCGTGCTCATGTCCACACCCGACGTCCTGCTGCCCGTGTCATAATGGTCCGGGTGGCTGGGGGAGGAGCAATGCAGGTCACATGACCAGACCTCATGTTGCGCTTAAACTGGAGAACTCATATTTTTCATTCCTTTGTTTTTCAAACCATTGTAATTGTACCACTAAGTGTACCCAATAATTATGAACAACATGAAGATAAAACTCATATTGCATACTGCAAATGTAACAGCTCCGTAAATAACGATAATATCAGATCATCACCTTCCTGACAGAAAACTTCCGTTGAGGCAACTGGAAGATGAGAAGAAGACATCGATCTCACTGCAGAGACCAGAAGGAGTGACATGTTAATTACACAGACGGGACAAGGGACATGGGGGGTTACGGGTGGGCATTTAATCAGCGTCGGGGCAAATTTAGGCCCTTCTTGTGTCACGCCATGTCCTCAGAGATATGGCCATGTGTTTAACGTGCACACGCTCACACACACCCATTTTATTGCCATGTCTTTAGCATGCACACGCTCATATGTGCCCACATACATTTTAGATCACATTAGAACATGTGAATTTTGCATGCTCTAAATGAGTTACATTCTGAACCTTTCAAACTAGCCCTGATAATGCAGATTTATTGGTAAAGACCTTACACCAATATCTTACACCACATTGCCTGGAGATTAAGGAATTCCTTCTAAGTGAACTTACAGAGCACAGAGTCTCAACTGGTTTATCTTTTGGTCAAAGCATTCAAACGCTACCTATTCACAAGCAGGTACTAGCAATATAACAATCCACCAATCAGAACAAGCAGGAAAGAAAAAAATCAATATAGGTATCATACTTGACAATCTCCTGCGGGAGCCGCCCGTGGGCGTGGCTTAACCAGCGCTCGATAATTTCAGCATTCAGCGTGTAAATCTCTCTGCTGGGATCAGGTACTCGGAAATCATCTGGGGGGGTGTGATTCTTGGGAGACAAAAAGTGGTTATTAAACATTTTCATTGAGCAAAACCTACTTAATATATGCACCTGTTCTAGTGTTATTCGATATTACCAAAGAACGGTTCAAATATTTATTTACATTGCTTTTCATTTGCATTTTTCTTACTTAATCTGAGAAATATTCCCATCATTTAAAACGAAAGCAGCAAAATCTTTAAGGTCAGGTTTCCAGTTTAGACACAGACTCATCAAGACTGACGTTATTTTACCTCTGGAACAGAGAAATGCGCAAAGCTCTGGTCTCCTCCTGCATAAATCCTTGTCACACAACAGCTCTGCTCTGCATCTGAGAGACAAGCAGTGAGAGAATGACGTCACTGGCTGCAGGCTGCCGTACCCCTACCGCCTTCCGAGAATCACCGCGTCATCCGTGCGTGACCCCGAAAGGAGGCTCACCCGTGTCTGAAGGACAGGGTCCGTTGTGGGGGACCCAGTTCCCCTTGACTGGCGCCGGACTTTTCCTGTTGCACATCGAGCGAGTGCCCAGCTGGCCGTTTCCACCCAGACCAAATGAGTTGATCTTCCCGGTGCTAGCGACGAACGCTAACGTGTGCTGCCTTGGATAACAACCAGCAAGTGGGGAAGTCAGGACCACTGGAGTTGAACGAGGATGGTGCATGCTAGGTGTGGTCACTCAGGGTTCCACAGCTCAGAGGACGAGGCCCTTAACCCTGAACACACTTCCTTTCGTGAGCAGTATTATCACAAGAACCTACCTACCGCAGGCGATCTGTGTGACTACATTTCCCATGAGCTCAAACACCTTCCTGGGGTTTATCTCATGGTTTGTGGTGTTATGGCCCAGTTGACCGTAGCCTCCTGCTCCGAAGGTAAACACACCACCTTCCTGTCGAGGGACACAATTCATACAACGATGAATTCTGGGAGGGTAGGAATGACACACAATCAGTCTTTTTCCTAAACAGGGACACTTCCATCAACGTTTAGAAACTCATTTCCTCTGCATTCAACACATCGACTACGGGTACCGAATGTTGGCTTATAGTCCAACACATCCCAGACCTCGACAGGCGCTGTTTTTAACAAGATGACCAGCGCTATTCACATCGTAATGCTTTGGTTCTTCGGTGTATACTGTACATCTACTGTTCACTATTTGGTTCATTCTTATTCACTTTTTTCCATTGCTGTATGTCGTTAAAGTCCACAGAGACAGACACATGCAAGTATTTCATTGTGCAAAAACAAATGACAATAAAGATTTTGAATCCTTTGAAATGATGTGCCATAACTTAGCGTCACTGCTAACAAAACAATCTGTTTGAATACCACAGATGAAGGGAATACTCTGTCACTTATTTCATGACTGTATGAAAGGCTGAATGAGAGAAGCGCGGGGGACAGAAGGCCTCATGTCAGCGTGGACATCGGGCCGCCGCGCGTGGCACCTTTGTGAGCGCGGCGGTGTGGTCCTCGCCGCAGCAGACGTACACGACCCGCTGAGATCGGAGGGACTTCAGTAAGACGGGGCAGTATCGATCTAATAGATAAAGGAAGGCTGTTAAAATTCTCTCAATGGAGCATCATAACTTTAGTAATTACATCAGCCCCAGTATCTTTACACTTAAACGCGAACAGAAATGACAGGAGGGAAGGACGACAGACAGACAAGCAGGCAAACAGACAAACAAACAAAGTGACAGACTGGACAGAGTGACAGGCAAACAGACAGGCATGGCAGAGAGACAGGTAGGCAGACAAGTAGACAGATTTGGTGGAAACTCAGGCCTCCTCACCAGTGTTATCGTTGAGGCCCAGCTGGCCAAAATTGTTGCGTCCCCAGCCGAACACAGCGCCCGACATGGTGAGGGCGAAGCTGTGGGCGCCGCCGGCAGCGATCTGCATAAACGGAATGCCCTGCAACGACTGCATGGCTTGCGGGGAGAAGATGCACTTGCAGTCGTTTCCCAGGCCCAGCTGGCCATACTTATTCTGTCCCCAGGAGAAGATGATGCCTCCTGAACAGGGACAGTCAGAGCCCAAAGCATGTTATCATGTGTCAGAAGACGGGCTCTCACATACCCCTGTCCAATGTATTCTCACGGAGTACCACTGCATTGAGGCGTCTAGTACTGTGCTTCAGCTCTCAACTGCATGTCAGTGCACAGATTGAGTATGAAAGCGATGGAGTGCAAGGCCCACTGTGTTCACTGGCCCTGCTGAGATCCACCTTGTAGGTAGAGCGCCTAGCTAGTGGAGTACTCACCCTTGGAGAGAGCGTGAGAGTGTCGATATCCGCAAGCCACCTGGGCGACCTGGACCTCTGACAAACTCTTAATGTTCCTGCCATCAGAGGGGATCAAAGGTCACTACAGGTCAACAGAGCGGAACCAAACTGGGAGTGCCAGTGACATTCAGCGAGTCATGACATGCCACTCCGCATATCACTGCAGGAAGGAAGTCATCTTTGCAATAGTAAAAATTCAGTCCCCTCTGTCTTTCATACATTGCGCAAATGCCATCACTAATTTATCTATTCGCACTGTGTATTGTCTTTGCAATTTGTCTGTTTTGTGCACAAGAATCAGCACACGGGAGTGTAATATCAGGAAGTGACCCATACATATTTCAAGGCAGAGGAGCCTCCGTGCCTCCGTACCTGGGCACACGCATGCACTCCTCCGCACAGGGCAGGCCCAACTGTCCGTCCGACGCCAGGCCCCAGGCAAACACCTGGCCCTTGTCGTTCAGCGCCAGCGTGTGGGCCTCACCACACGACACGGCCACTATGTTCTGGGCGTCCAGAGCCGTGACCTGCTCTGCAGAGACATGTGCACTTTGAGGTGGCGCGGAACTGGACGGGCTGTAAGACCTGGCCTGGCCTTTTAGGTCTCTGACTAATGCGCTGCAGTACCAACTGCTACATAGGTAATACTTTTAATCAGAATCCATATCATCATGCGAGTACAATGAATCTGGAGTAGTATGTCAGGGCAGCACAAGAACTTAAATCAAATAAAAGTAAGAATAAAGATGGAAAGGATAACAAAACAGCAAGGCTTGGGCGATATCACTGACATTACATCATGCATATGACGGGTGAAACATCTGTCTGGACGCCACCTTTACGGTACTAAACAACGTTTGTTTACGCTCACAATTTGGTAAGTAGATTAGAAAAGTGCCTAAAATATTAATTAGGCATTCTATGATTTACCTTGTTTATCCACAGTATCTCCTCTCTGTCGGGGCTGCTGAGCTGTCCGTTTCTTCACTGCCTGTTCAGTACTCCAGTGTGTACCCTGCTACAGTGCATATTGCACTGAAGTATCCCAAACCATAGTATACCAAAACAGTATTATGTGGTGTTCCCCACTACTGTGCATATCGCACTGAAGTATACCAAACTATAGTATACCAAAAACAATATTATGTGGTGTGCTCCGCTAACCAAATTTCATAAACATAAAGATACACCAAATTGATACAGACTAACTTTTGAGTGTCACAAAATGCATCTCAGTAATATTTTATGTGCACAACTAATCTGCTTAAACTGTGGGCGTAAATAAATGTCTGCAGAATATCGGCTGCCATCCAGTCAAATGTTTCACCCGTCATCTGAAGCCCTGGTGATTATTGCACTTGCGTGATTTAAGATCGATATCACCCAGCCAGTTAGACAACAGTATAAAGGCTGAAGATGCACAAAAGGGCAATAAAAACAAGACAATAGAGAAATAAATAAAAGGATAAATTACAATTTATGAATTCATTAACAATCAGCATTTAACACCATTTAAATGTGTCTTTATTTAATATTTGATGGCCGGATGTAGGCCAACACCACAGCATTATAAACAAATTTCGATAAATCACAGCAAAGCTGGAAGGTTCCCGCCTTACCTGGTTTTTTCCTTGACTTGTCGTGCCCCAACTGGCCGAGGTCATTGCAGCCACAGGTGTAGACAGTGCCATCATCCAGCAGGAATGCACTGTGCTTGTGGCCGCAGCCCACATCGCATACCTTCCTACCGCGGAAGAAGTCGCAGCTGCGCGGCTCCAACACAATTTCCTCATCGATGCCGCCGAGACCCAGCTGGCCGAAGGAAGCATTCCCCCAGCACAGCATGGTCACCAGCCTCACTCTAGAAACTTCCGTCCTCCACACCTGGGATGATCAATAGTGCTGACAAATCAGAACATGCAGACATATAGCCCACATGCAGAAACATGCATTCAGTGGGAGAAGCCAGTTGAAGTCTTAGACGACTGCTTTTCTCCAAGTTTTTATATATTTTCACATTTAAAATTACTACAGTCATAATTAGAACCACCATACATGTAACTGTTATAAACATACAGTAAACTACTAATGCTGCCCACTTCCTTTATACTGATACCTAGTATACGTACGCAGTAATGCAGCATAGCAGACCATGCAGAGAGAAGAGATGCTAGGGTGGGTAACCGTGCAGGTACAGAACAACAACCCAGAAGTGATGGGTAAACATGCAGGTACACGACAGAATCCTATATGTGATGGGTAACTGTGCGGGTACAGAACAACAACCTAGAAATGACGGGTGACCGTGCGGGTACACGACAGAATCTTATTAAGTAACAGATAACTGTGTGGGTACATAGTATCCTAGAAGTGATGAGTAAACCTACAGGTAGACGACAGCATCCTGGAAGTGGCGGGTAACCGTGCGGGTACATAAGATCCTCGTAGAAGCGACGAGTAAACCTAGGGGCATATGACAGCAGCCTAGAAGTGACTGGTAACCGTGCGGGTACATGACAGTGTCCTAGGAGTGACGGGTAAACATGTGGGTACACGACAGCATAGAAGTAACCGGTAACCATGCAGGTACACAACAGCATCCGAGAAGTGATGAGTAACCGTGCAGGTAAACGACAACATCTTGGAAGTGATGGGTAAACATGTGGGTACACGACAGCATCCTAGATGTGACAGGTAATCGTGCGGTAACACGACAACAACCTGGAAGTGACGGGTGATTGTGTGAGTGTATGACAGTGCCCTAAAAGTGATGGATAACCAATGATATTGTCCTAAAAGTGACGGTTAACCGTGCAGGTATGCAAAAAGCTCCTAAAAGCGACGGGTGAACATATGTACATGTAAAAGTTGCCTAGAACTGTCACGTATATCCGTGAGTATATAATGAGTACCCAAAATTTCAGTAAAAACATGGGCACAACCGTAACGGTCACGTAACTGCATGAGTATGGAACTATTTGGGTGTGTAAACACTTGGCAAAACTGCTGGCTAAGTATACGCGTGCGTCAGGAGTACCGCGCAGTTGTCCTGAGTTATCACCCAGGAGTGTCATGCTAGCGCCCGGCCGCGTTATCTGCTCACCCAACCGGGTATGCGCACGGCCACGCCGCGTTTCCGCTGCCATGGACCTGCATGCGTGCCCGTAGCAGCCGGCTCAGCCCTGCATGGGTAGCGCTTACCTGTTGCGAAGCACACAGTAAAAGCTCTGTGTTCTCGGTTCAGTGCCAGCACTAAGAGAGCCTCCCTTCCCCGCACAAGGCGGTCGCAAACGGGCTGTGTGTACCACGCATAGGGAACTCGGGCGCCTCCGCTCTGGCCTTGCCGCACCAGGCACCGAAGCTTATAATACTCCCGTAAGCTAGACGATATTTCCAGATCGTTTGAGTGCCCCGGATGTGACGACACCGCGGCCCCACCCACCTCAGGCCGTCCGTTATCTGGCGCGTCTCGCATGTTCCAGACTCGTCCGGCTGGGCCGCGCCAAAGCCCCCCTCCTGCTGTCCCGCCCCGCCCCGCCCACGCCGGGCACTTCCGGTGACTCCGGGCCGACAGGCAGTCATATGACCGCATTGACGGATGCCTTTGTATTGTGCGAGGGGTGATGTTTTGTCATTCGTGCACATTTTAAGTTGAAACACTGGCATGACCCTGTATTTTCGCAGAAAAATAATATCGTAGGGAACGTTTTAGATACGAAGGAATGGAGAGTAGGATAGGTATGGCGCATTTATTCAGGTGGTGAATAAGCCCGTCTCGATTTTGGGTTAAGGACGTGGGTTAATGAAAGGTAACCAATTTGCAAACAGTATCCCACAAAAAGATCAAGCGGACTCCACACACACTCATGTGTTATGAAAGGGACATCACGCAATTAATGTCACTGCCTTCGAGGATTCATTCAATTACAGTACTGGAAAAAATTTTCATTAGTGAAATCATAAACGGGGATTTTATGTTAAATCAGTAAAAATATGGTAGCAGGTTTATTTTTGGAGTTAACTGGGGTTAACCAATATAAGGAGGAACCCAGCGCTTTCGTTCTGAAACAGAGTGCGTTAACTTAGAGATGATGTAGTAATTAAGAGCTTTGCGAGTTTTATTTTCAGTTTTGTCCTTAATACGTGAATGACATACAATAATATCGATTAATTAAAAACAATATTTTGAAAAACTGCAGTTTTCACACAAAGAATGTCGTTGTATTGCCATAGTACATATGGAGTAAATATTTACGTTTTATTATAATGCAAAAATACAAGTATTGAATGCACTCGTGTGCATGAAACATCTTGAATCGGCGATGGAGCATGAAATGTATGAAGTGATGGAGTTTAACCCGGCACGCATAATAGCCTTAATCATTTCACACCGGACATGCCTGCCCGTCACTTCGAGGATTCATTTTTGATCGTCGTATAAAGGGTCACCTTTTCATAGCAGAGCATCTCGGTGTCTAATTAGGGTAAAATAGCAAATCCCTTCTAGGTCCCACACCTGTCCTTGCAGTGACATATATACCTCAGAAGGGGGCGCTCTTGTTGTATCGTACGAGAACGTACATGTGATTCAAGACTAGTACTACATTTACAGGGTTTTATTTTAAATAGTCACAAGCTGTCAGGTTTATTAAAAAAAAACATGCAATATTCATACAACATATGCTCTCGGTAGTGTTAAAGAGTTTAACATTTCATATATTTGTGCAATGGTTGTTTGTGCATTCACTGTGTTGTGCAGTCTTTAGTTACAGTTTGTAGGGTCTGCATTTAGCATACACATACATGTTTTACACGGTTCCGTCCCGAAGCCTCGTTAACCGTCTCCGTAACATCTTTCCGTCTGTGTATTGCGAAGTCGCAACTGACTTACGTGAAAGATCAGCTCTTTGAAATAGTTGGTGCATTAGCTTAACAGCAGGCCGCACCAAGTATTTCAAATACAACCATCAAAGCCGACAGTAGCTTTGGACCAATTGCAAGTGAAGTATAACCAAATAGAAAATGTTTATTTTTATTACATATACTTTAAAGCCCAAAACCTTAATACTTAAATTAAAATGTATAACCACCATTTTACATTAAACAAGTTCAGTCAAACTGACCTATCCTTTGCCTAGTCTTTAATCTGATGTCTTTTTAAAGAACGAATCACCCCAAACCCAAGATTACAAGATTAATACTTGCATTAACTTGCATGGGCTTAAAGCCCATTTCAGCATCGGCATGGGAACTAAAATGTCATTTTATAAACTACTGGAAGCCTTTAACAATTAAAAAAAAAACTGGATTGTAAAAAAGTGTAGAGAGTAGCAAAAATTAATTTTCATAGAAATATCATTCCCCACAGGTATGCTGCACATTAATGCTTAAAAGTGTTTTATATTTTAAAAAAAGTATTTGCACGTCTGAGATGAAGACAAGCAGAATGATTTGCAACTTTTCTGCTCACAATGCACATCATTGTAACCAACAGTCTTCCAGTTCAGTATTACCATTGTGTGTGTGTCCATCACAGGGACATTAAATTGTTATTTTCCATAAATAAAACACCACCACCGAGATCACAAGGAAACTAATTACCAGCCTTGGTGCATATAAAAAAAAATAAATTAATTTAAAAAAATGCCAGTAGAAAAGTAAAAATGAGAAGTACACATCCACATATGGACTGGTGAAACAGCGAGAGACCGTTAGAAACACTGACACCTTCTTACTCCTCCCATATAAAAGTATAAATATTTCAAACTAAATCAAGAATCAGATACAATATCGACATTTCTTGTGAATGCAATGAGGTAATAGCTTGATATCTCTCCCCCCCCCACCCCCAATCTGCCTGACCAGCTACTTAAAGTACTTTAGGCCAGCCACCAGGAAGAACTTCTCCAAGAAGATCTCAGAGTCCAGCACAGCGATATGGGCAGCCCGGCCGATCAGAGAGTTGGCCGTGTTGGGCAGGGCGTGGGTGACGTCGTAACGGACCAAGTTACAGTCTTTGTTCTGCAGGACTGGAAGCAGCAGGTTTTCGATCATCTCCGTGTAAACGGGACCTATGGCCCCAGAGAGTGGAATGGGGGAGAGACACAGAAGACAAAGCTAAGTTGAGGGCTGGAGAGGCGGGTTCTGCATAACAGAGGTATATGATGATTTTTGGGGACACCGGCATCTTCATTACATCATTACTGGTGTGTTAACCGATTCGCTCAGTCTGGACGCTCACAGTCTGACCACGTGCTTTTTAATCTCACGCTATACACATATGTCGCAGAGCCAGCTCTGCCAGTAACACCAACACCGCACAGAAAGACCATGGCACCTCCCGGGGAAGCGGGTGGTGCCCCCTGGTGGACGGCTGAGGTGGCGCATGATGCCGGCAGCTCACCTGACTGCTTGTCCTTTAAGGCGATTTTGCACATCTCGATGCGGGCAGAGTGATATGGGACGTAGCGGTCCTGCAGCGAGCCCACCAGCACCACATTTCTGAAGTACTGCAGGCCTGGGGGGGAAAAAAAAGGTCTTT
>JAODKC010000064.1:20555502-20571024 GCA_026777985.1 Mormyrops attenuatus
GTCAAAATGGGTGAGGAACGTGCCTCTCCTCCCTCTCCAGGTTTGTGTTCCCGCTCAGGGAGTAATCGATGACACCCCCCGGCCCCCACGTGGTTGGCGTAGCAGTGAAATTGTACTGAGTGCCTCTCAGGATGGATTAGCTGTGATTTATTACAAGGTGCGCGTTTGTCGATTTTTGCTATGCTCCTTCTTCCTCTTGGGGGGGGGGGGGCAGGAGCTGTGCCAGAGGGTCCCTGCATATGGGGCTCATGGTGGGGTGAGGGGAGGGGCTAGCAAAATCAGAGGGCAGGGCCTGATTTATTTTATTTGCATCAACACTGCCGATTCGGTGTCTCTTCCGAGGCTTTTCTCTGCAAAGGCAGTAAGAACTGTGTGTAAAATGGAAACATCCTAAGGCCACACCCCCGGGGGCACATCCTCCAGCCCAGACACGCCGCTCTCCGGTTACGAGGCGGCGGGGTATGGTTTCACCGCCGCAGTAATTGTAGTCTCTTTGGTCTAAACGCTGAGATCACAGGATGGGTCTCTGGCCCTTTCTATATTTAATTAACCCTGGAGGACTGTTGGCTGCAGGGCTGCGGCGCTGCGAGTTGCGGCCACACCTGCGCTGCCTAGCCCGCTTCGGCCTGGGCTGTGCTGGGTGCCGACGGCCAATTTCATTGGCTGAAATTACTTACATATATATCTCTGGCAGAGACAAATTATCTGAGGTTTTGTGGCTAATTATTTTTTAATTGCGCCTCCCTCTTTTGTCGTGGCATCAGCAAGCCCTGGCGCTGTACTCGGCTCCAAGCCCGCCATATCGTGTCAGAGGATTGATTATATCTCCACCTAGGGGGGTTGCGGGGGTGTATTAAGAAAAGGAGGCACGCTCTGCCTTTAATGATCTCCTTCCGAAGGGGACCTACCTGAGCCGCCGAGCTGTCTTCTTCTGTATTTATTAGTTTTCTCTTAACCTCCCCCCTGTATCGCTTTCAGAAAAGATACATCTGTGCAGTCTCAAGAGATATTAGCTCGATGTGTGGGTACATGAAGGGAGGAGCCTTTGGCCTCATGGACACTTGATGACTGTGATCAGAGTGTGGATGGGGGGGGTGGGGGTCATGTCCTGGGATGGTCTTCACCACACTCAGTGATGATAGCAGAAGCGTCTGCTTCGTGTCGATCCGCAGCACCTTTGATAGTGGCAGGTGACATGTAAATGATATTAGCGGAGTTCCCTCTCCCTCCCCCCCAACCCCGCTATGCATGTTATCCGGGTTCGAATACGTGTCACCAGACAGTGATGCCCATGCCACCCTGGTGAGTGCAGTTTTTGTCCTTCTGCATCTGCACTGAATCGGGGCTGACCACGGTGGGGTGTCACTCACAGGTCAGCATGGTTAACTCAGCTCCCCCCCCCCCCACCACTGACACGTGCCCATCCAGCATTCAGAAACAGCCGTTAGTGGCAGGTAATGCGCCAGATGCCTCGGCTGGCCTTTGGTTGAGATGCGAGCTCTGTGAAGGGAAACTTGGATCTGTGGCGTCAGCATTAAGCCCGTGGGGTCAGTGAGTGTGGCGTCAGTGTGAGGTTGTAGGTCTTCGTCACACGTGATGGTGCATGCCCCCCCCCGGGCCCCCCACCAAGCTCGCTGTATAGTGACGCACGTAGGGGACCCGCCTCCGGCCTCTCTCACCCTCCCCCGCTTTCAGATGAGGCACAGATAAGGGCTTCCAAAACCAAAGAGTGAAAGCTAGAGGGTAAGGGGGGAGAGCATGGCTGCCTGGGGGCCTGCATGCTGAGAGAGAATGAGGGGAATGTTCTCAATTTTTCAGCAAAACTCCCCATGGCGCAGTAGCCTGTACCTAATTTCTAATGGGGGGTGGGGGCGGGGGCAGTAAATACACCCATTCTGGTTCTCGAAAAGCTGCTGCAGTTTGCATGGAAATATGCCTGCCACTGAGCGATGCCACCCCCCACACAAATACACCTCATGCCGGATCGATAGCCATTCCAGCCGAAGTATTTACATTTGCTCCGTGTCCCATAAACAACCGTTCTGTAATTCCGGGCTCCGCTCTCATGCGTGGAGCCATTACAAGGCAACGCAGGTCATCGCCGCCTCATGAAATCTTAATAAAGCTCCTTAGGGTGATATATGGAGGCAGAGAAGGGGGGCACAGCTGACGTTTTACTTCAACGGGATCAGTGACGGGAGGCAGCCCCCCCCTGCCCCCCAGAGCTCTGACCAATCAGCTCTGGAACCTGCTGAGCAAGATGAGGAGAGAGCGAATGTGTGTCTGCCAGCTGCCATTGGCTGCCTCCCCCACTGTGATGCATGGGCTGGCCCCCTCCCCACACCCCGGAAGAGTTCAATGGAGAACTTTGCTGGTCTGTTTCTACGATTTTCTATCCCCTCCTCCCATCCTAGCCATCGATTAAAGCAACAATTCAATTCCAAACTCATTAGCCGAGGCCCAGGTGAACTCTGGGAAGGCGGGAATGAGGAATGCTTGCCGTCTGGAGCCAGGCCACGGCCGTGGGGGAAATGGATACGGGTGGCATTTGGTGGAGTGCAATGGGAGGAGGGCCGGAAGGGAGGGGCACGGAGCAGGAGAAGGGGCGCGGGTATGGGCCTGTCTGGATGATGCAGGCCAGAGTCAGACGGTGCTTTATTAAAGAGGACATGCAGGTGCCACAGCCAATCAGATCATTACTGTGGGGCAGGAGGAGGAGCTGGGGCGGATGACAAACAGCTGGAGAAAACCACCCCCCCCCCAACTCTTGCTGTTTCTCTTGGGAATGGTGGAAAAAAGAGATACAGCCAATCAGAAACAAGCAAAGGGACAAGAAAGGCATTTGTGAAGGTTAAGCATGTATAGTGATGGCGATGGTGTTGATGGTGTGCTGAGGCTGCTGATACGGGCAGAACTCACCAGGGTGTGTGGAAACAGCGGCCTCTATAGGTAGATGACATACACAACCCCTTCTTCCAGTGTCCCCCTGGGGAATTCTGGCAGCATCAGGCTGTCATCTGATCTGCCCACTCCTGCCCCCACCTCTGAGACGCCGACATTGGCGCTGCCCTGCCCGCGTCTGGTGGACTTGGCTGGTGCCCACAAGGACAAAAAGGGGGTAAATGCAGCTAATTAGTGCCCATTTGAGGGCTCTGTTTCTCAGGTGACACGGACACCGACCTCCACAAGTCCCCGTCTCTGTTTTTGTTAGAGTTTGCGTTGTGTTCAGTCAATATTGTCCAGATATTTGATCTGAACTTCTGCTAATGTCATTTCCTGCTCCTGCCACCAGGGGGAGTTCAGCAGCCGCCGGGGAGGGCCGTGCAGCCTTGCGCACAGATAGGGCAGACAGGACAAGGCTACGCCTGCTGCCTGTCTGGGTAACACTCACTCGCAGCAGAGGAGCGCTCACCTGGTACCTGGGTGTGTTCATTGGGGAGCAGGAGCTTCGGGATTCATTGTGCCCTCACCAGATGAATGGAGGACGCGTCACTCCAGTTCACTGTGGATTCCTGTCCCAGTTCCCCCTCCCATTTAATGTCAGAAGTCTGCATATTATGGGATTTTTCTGTTTAAATGTCAGCTCAGAGAAGCCACAGGGGATTAGTTTGTTTGTGTGTGCGTGAGTTTACATTTCTAGTTTGAGAGCCAGGTACTGTATATGTGTGTCTGCACGCGTGTGACACACCTGTGTATGTTACAACCCGTGTGAACCTTCTTAATTCTCTAGTTCTATTTGGGGTGGGGTGGAGTATGGGGGTTGTGCTTCCAGCTGACCAGTACGTCTTGATTTAGCTACTAAAGACTGAATGGGACCCAAGTCCTGGTGCCCCGAGTCCCCACTGCATTTCCAGTTGGCGTGCCAGTGCCGGCACCCACATTTAAATTGTCCATCAGGAACGCAGTGAAAAATGCTGGTATTTACAGCAGAGCGGCAGGGTGAAGGTCAAGAAACTGATTAGATCCTAATGGAGAGGGGTGGGGGGTGTGGAGCGTGGGGAGCCGACAAGCGGCGGGAGACGGATGTGAAGGCCAGGTTGCCACATCGCCAGGCCGCACCGTGCCTTTCTTTCTCTGTTTGTTACTCGTTCCCTTCGTAACTGCCATTCAATATAACATATATATGTATATATGTAACTATTTATTAATTCAGCATACATATATATAAAATAGTATGATACGCGTATATGTTTATTGAATGCCTGTATTAGGTAATTAAATATACGTTTTTTTATTGTTTTGCTCTGTGATTATGTTGATGCCAGCTGGAACTTCATGACTGGAAGAGTGATAAATGGCAGATAATGGTAACGCAAAGGGGTTGGCGACGTCTCAGGAAGGGCGTGGCCAGATGGCGGAGACATGCCCTACCTTCCCGTGTTCTGCGGCACAGGGGGACCACAGGAATGTTTATAGCGCCTTGTTGCTGGACTGCAACACAGCTTCCCTCGTTGACAGTCCTCTCGGAGGGTCTACGATTCATGAGCCTATTGGAGCGATGGCGGCACTCGCTAATGGAAACGTCAGGCGTGGCATGACAGAAGTACCCTCACTGCCGCAACTGGGGGGGAGCCACGAGGCGGAGGGGCTGGAGCGCACACGCAGCCCGGCCAACCGCGGAACCCCAGGGTCAGAAGTTTTATGTTCCGGGGGTTGGCACGATGGGAAATGGAGATCTACACAGTTTTTCCTGGAATAGGTTTTCCGGAATGTTTAATATATTTATAAATATATATGCCAGTTATTCCACAGGGAGAACCATAGGATAATGGACTCATAACTGGTGGAGGCCAGTAGCTGTCAGGCGAGATTTTCCAATCAAAGCTCACATTTTTTAAATCCTCCAGTCATTATTGCAAGACACAGGAGATTTAAAGGAGGAATGAAACAAAAAGACAGACCAATTCAGATCTTTGCATCCTAATTGCTACTGACACCGCCAAGGCCATCCCAATGATGATTTAAAGAGTGTTTCCCCACATAAGCCCGGAAACGTTCCGGTAATTAGATGGAGGGGCCTTCCCTCATGGCATTTGGTGCCGAGCATGGATGCATTGCTCAAGTAGGCCCATTCCTGAGGCTGTAAAATCGTCTCCTGTTGTTCCTTTACACGGCGGTCGAGCATTCAGTGTAATCCTTCCGGATGGCGGCTTCGCCCCAGGCTGACGATTGTAAGCGGTCAGGGCGAGTCCGATGGGCAGGAGTGACACACTCCGCACCGCATAAATGAGAAGGCGTGCTCCTGGCTTCTGTGGAGAGCTGCCCTCGTCCACCCGCGGTATTGTTGAAGTGCTCATACTCCAAGACAGTAATTATGGTACTTTCAGTTTGCGATGTGCTGTTTTCTGCCTGTTAGGCACTGCATTTGAGCTAACATTTAGGAGGGAGGAGACAGATTTCCTATAACAGGTGGGATCTTCCCTTTTTCGCCTGGAGATGCCGTTTCCACATGTTGCTTAAACGCCATGACTCCACTCTGCTTTGTTTCCTACCTCCGTTCGCTCAGAGATGACCTCTGGAGTATTTCATTTCCTTCCCATGGTTCTGCTGCTTAGGAAGGGGGACAGTGACACGGTGAAGGAGCAGAGTGGGTAAACCACATGACTGGGGGCATCCCGATTCAGTTGTCGTTGAGGTGGCAACTGTTTGAAATGCAATGTGTCTTTGATCCTCTGCCTGGATTTACAGAGTGGAGCTTGGGGCTTATTGGGGGGTGGGGGGCAGCATGGTATAGGACCCCCTTCCATAAAGGAAATGTAGATCATCTCCCTAAATATTTCTGTGCTGGGCCTATAGTGCCTATAGTGGACCCATAGTATGTGTATGTGTGTGTGTGTGTGTGTGTGTGTGTGTGTGTGTATATATATATATACACACACACACACACACTCACATACTGCTAACTAACCTGATTCACTTACCTAACTTGGTGAGCCAGTTAGTAGTTAGTAAGTGCGGCATCAGAGCAGAAACATAACCCCTCTTGTGCCCAGTAGCCTCCCTTTATGCACCCCCAGTGTTTTGGTTGCCCCCCCCCAGTACCCTGCTACAAAGCTTTTCCCAGCCCTGGCTCTTCTTGAACCAGGGGCACTTAAAATCTTGCAACCCCCGATTCACACCCCTCCTCTCCCCTTTGAGACCCTCCTGGGTGCCCTCGTTCCTACCCCCCCACTCCGGATCAGCACAGCCTATCTAACACACCTGGCAGGGCTGATAACAACCTTTGCTGAATTATGGCTTTTAATTATAAGACTTTACTGCCTCTCTAAATAAGATCTCTGTTTTTTCATCTGCAGTGGGCCAGAGGTTGGGGGGGGGGGGGCAGACAGTCAACGATTCACAAACAGTCGTTAACGCATCCCACATCTACAAAGAACCCCCCCCCAGTGCAGTCCCAGGGAATGCAGGCATGCTGTAAGGAAGGAAAATGGAGGCGTTAAAGCATAAGGAGGGCCTCGTGCTGGGGTGGGGGGTGGCAGGGGGGTCAGTGACGGGGGAGTGTGATTATTTCCATTTGCGAGGATAACCTCCTTGAACAGTGTAATCTCAGAGCTTCACGGCTTTTTTCCACCTGGTTGGCTCGGGTAATGGAAGCGATTTCATTAGGGCCGCCTCACATGCACAGGTGCTACTCATTATTTATTTATCTCCACGCCTTTGGCCCCGCCTGGCCACACGCCGCTCCACCCTTCAACCTTCTCCATGGCGATTCCTTGACCCCGGGTAGCTGTATAAACGCCACGAGTCTGTCTTTCAGTCATAAATATCATTTGTGATACCTTCTTATTTAATAAAGAAATGATGGTGCTGGGATATGTGCTGTTCAGCCACCCATGACGTATTGGATTAGATAAAACTCTTGCTGTCTGCTGAGATTTTAGGCTTTGCAAATCTTAAAAGCCAGTCCCCCTCTTACCTAATATTAAGGCTCGGATTCCCTCCAAGACAAATGCATTTTACTGAGCACCTTCTCCTTTTTTACATTCATCCAGGCTAAAAACTTGTTTTTGTACTGTTTTGATTTTTACTTCAATTTTTTTCATGGTTTTATTGGTGTGTGTGTGTTTAAATTCGTGGTGCTTTTTTGTTGCTATGCAATTTGTCAGTATCTAGGTATTTAACGTGAGAACGGTGTATAAATAGATTTTATTTGGTATTTTGTGCTTTTATTTTTTATATTCATTTATTTATTCATTTATTTATTTCTTAATTAATTGTTGAATGTGTTAAGGAAGGAGGTCTTGACATGAAAGCATGATCCATAAGTGTGGTGTGGCGTCCGGCTGAATGGCCCACGTGGTGTGTAATTGCACTTCATAATTACACAGGGAAAACACTTCAGTTTTAGAGCTTTTCTTTTTGATGACAGTTGGGGTAAGTGGGTAGTAGTGCCAAATGTCACATGGTCTGAATTTTCGGTGAGAAGAATTGGCCTGTGCAGTGACAGGATCGGACCAAGCCCAGTGCATATGGTGGGGATCGGGCTTGGGGAAGACCCTTTTTATAACACTAAGGCTTGTACAGGCACATGGCAGCGATAGGCCTGTTTGGGGAAGAGGAGGGGGGTCACCGTGGGATTCAGTGTGGGGGGGTGTGGCGGGTCAGTTGTACTGTTCCATCTCAGTCACAGCAGCATCGTAATGATCATTATGCGACGTCTCCGTAATCTGTCTGGCGGACGGCGTAATGGCAAGCCCAGCTCTGTGAGTGGCCCCGTCCCCATTACCACGATGCATCAGCCGGCACTTTATACCCACAGGCTGGCCGGCAAGCAGGCCGAATTCCCACATTTTAAACCAGCCCCCAGAAAGTGAATAATTATATGGTGTCGATCGGGCCTGACCGGCGACAGGGCTGATTACCGGGTCACCTTCATCATGTCAGGACTGTAACCCACCGCCGGGGGGGCAGTGCAGTTTATTTCCTGTGAGGATGGGTAACGCTCATATCATTTACGGAGTTAACTAAACTCGAGCTGCCAGAGCCTTGTCTTTTTTTTCCTGACCCTGATGAGTATGGATGGATGTATGGATGGATGCATCCCCATGTCTGGGTCAGATGTGCCTCCCGGGTTTTTTGCCTGCAGTCCCAAACTCCCATCTCGGCCCCACAGTGTGAGGATTAGTCAGCAGATATCGAAAAATTCTGTGCAAATAATTACGTTTATTTGCTTACCTGGCACACAGCTTTAGCCAAAGTCACCTGCTTACCCCACAAACTGTATACTTTATAAACTCCTTAAACACCCCGGCTTCAGGTTAAGGGCATTACGACTGTGCCGGGCTCTGACCCGCACCCACTCGCGGTAACGCTGTGCTTCGTGGCCCCCTGGCCCCCGTTCATGGAAGCAGGCGTGTCCCATCCAGAAGCTGCCTTAGCAGAGTCACTCTGAAGCCAGACAGTATGAGTTAGCGGCTGCTGCCACGGCCTCTTCATAGCAGGCGGTCAACTTATTCTCAGTTAACAACCTTTTTTCCTGACTGAAGGTCTGCTGGTTCCTGAGACTGTTAGAGCAGGGTGCTGACCTCCACCGCATTAAAAACGTCCAGCTCTGCATACAAACATGTAACCATTAACAACTTTGCCACTCAGGGAACTTTTAGCTACTTGGATGCGGGTTTCTGTTAGCCTGCCAAGGAGAGGTCCGCTGGGTGAGTCAGTATGCGCTCTGCGGGGAGCGTCTGTGCTGTGAATCCAACACGTATAGGAACAGAGGGCCGCATGCTTGGGCGCACCAGGAGACATCAAGTCAGCTCTGTAGGCCAGGAAGTCTCTCTGTACCCCCCAGCCCCCTCACGGTCTCTTTCGCACTTCACTCCCTTGTTCGTCCTGCAGCCTTTTTATGCACCATCCGCTAACCCCCCTCCCCGTCCCTTTAAGAAGGGAGTGTGGAGACAGGGCAGGTCCTAATCTCAGGTCGCCCTCAATTTGCACTGTGCCACTTTTTAATTAGCATGGTCTGTGGTGACTACAGGGAGAAGGGAGTCCGCCCCCTACAGGTCGTCTTGGGGCATGAGGCACAGAGCCCACCATCATCCGGTCACTTTCCAACCTCGACAGGACTCTAATTTGTGTTGCCACAGTGACCGTCCCATCCGTGTCTACCATGGGCGCCTTTCACAGCAAGTGGCATGTTGGGGGACGTGGGGGGAGGTGTGTTTATGCTTTAGTCCTTCCTGAGCTTCCACAGGCTGTCAGCAATCTGAGTGAAGTACTGCTTTTTTGTTGAATTTATTAATCCAGTGATCGCAACACCACTGCCACTATCGCTTGGCCTGTGCTGTAATGCACTCCTGTCATGATCCACGCTTGCTTCTGAGTGAAACACTGCAGCATTTCTTGTGAGCCATGGGTAATGGCAAGCCTCAACATGTAAATGGAGGCGGGGAAGTGTAACCTCTCCTCTCACTCCCCAACGCAATTACATGTCCCAAACAGCAGCCTCGCGTGTCGCCAGCCATGCACACCTTTGCTGCGATGCTGCTCAGAGCATTTCCCCTACTAATGCGACATCTAAATTTAGCTGGTGCCTCCCTTTTTCGTGCAATATTATGACTGTAATTAAAGTCTGTGAATCAAAACATGCGGTATCTGGTGGGAATGTGGGACCTCATCACAAAACAGCGTATAATCATGTTGTGTCATGTTTTTGAAAGGTGAACTATTTCCATCTAGAAAGAGCAATTTTCTTTTTTTTCCATCCAGGAAGGACAGAGCATTGGTGAAGGGCGTTGGCCTGTGTTCTGTGGAGACTTGCGATTAGGGGATGGTGTCTGTGACCTGAAGTGCTGAACACTCAGTACGTTTACATGCACAGCTAAGTCTAGCCACGGTTATAGCTCGACTACGCCATTTAATCGGACTGCTGTCCTTGTCCCAGTATACATGCATGGGAGGGGAATTGATTTATTGACCAAAGTATGTCTGACTCCGCTACAATAGGTTGCGATATGGCTCCTTTCAGCTTGTTAGTACTGGGCAGTTGACCTATTACGTCACGTACATAAAAAAAATAAATAAATAAATAAAAAAATAATAATAATAATAATAAATAATGATATTAATAATAATGGATACGTGGACAAGTGAAGTGGCACTAGCTTTAATTGTGATCTGGTTGGAAGAACAGGTACAGCAAGACCAGGATAGCATAACTAAAAATAAATTGAAATTTTTCAAATATTGCAATGCGATTCTGTTGTAATGGATATTTATTGAACGAAAAAGGAGTTCAACATAAATTTCTCACAAACCCATGTAGGAGTGATTTAAACAGCAAGGATGAAAATGGTTATGATTGTCTTGGAGAACGCATGCAGCGCTCATGCGAAAGGAGCGGAGGTAAACTTTAAACTGATTTTGAACTATATACTAGATAATCTTGAAAATGAATAATCATTAAAACTGCTAAACTTGCTTTTTTTTCCTTTCACAAGTTTTTTTCTTGTGACAGAGTAAAAATGTTTTAGCGAGACTTAAAATCCCTGCGCTATAATATCCATACGAAAATTAAACTAAGGAGAAGCCTGATCATAATCTAGCTGACTAGCGATGCAAGAATTCAATGTGCTTAAAATGCGTATTAATATCGCACATTGCTTAGGCTTCGGGAAACTCATTCAAAAAATTACTGTAGTAAGACAGGAAGACTAAGATGGCTTTGGGAAACTCACCCCTGAATTAAAAAATGGCTGTAGTAAGACTGGACAAACACTATGTCATTCGTAAGTCTTTTAACATAGATCTCACAAACGATGTAGCATTAAGAAGGCTTCAGGAAACTTATCCCAGTACAAAATACCCCGCCTCGCATTGTGATGTCATTTGGAGCCTTTACATTTACACCAGTGGAAAACCAGTACCTTGAAGTACCGTACTTTTGGTACCTTCTTGAAGTACCAAAGGTATGGTACTTGGTGCGGTGGAAAAGTGCCCTTTAGTTGAGCGGTGAATTGGACAGCTTTAC
This sequence comes from Mormyrops attenuatus, assembly GCA_026777985.1. Taxonomy (NCBI): domain Eukaryota; kingdom Metazoa; phylum Chordata; class Actinopteri; order Osteoglossiformes; family Mormyridae; genus Mormyrops; species Mormyrops attenuatus. Next base: position 20,566,469 of record JAODKC010000064.1, read on the forward strand.
AATGCCATACATTGCGTACGTGCTGTACGTCCTCTGCTTTGCTCCGTGCTTCTTCTGTTACTTCCGGGCCAAAGCCCGGGGGGACCGTGGAGCATGTGCAGAGCACCTAGGCCAGTTCAAGTCCAATTAATTGTATACATGCAGGAGTAAATCGACTCCCAATCGCATTATCTGGGTGTCTTAGTCCGAGTAAGAGAAATTCGATATAGTATGATTTCAGTAGGACTAGCATGTTTACATGTACTTTAAAAGTCTGGTTTTAATCGGACTAACACAATAATTCGATTTTCTTAGTGTTCATGTAAACATACTGACTGATTGGCGGATGTAGGTAACTGGCCTCCCCTCCTGGCCAATAGCTTTCTTGATAACTTGGGCCAGCTGCCACAGGGCAAGCAAAGGACCTGGAGATGTGTGGGGTCTTTCCCTTCATGCTAAACAATGGGTGGGGGGGGGGGGGTCTCAGAGGCAGTTATCCCTGGATTGTGTTGTCCCGTGTACTGATCCCAGTGACCCACAGATCCACTGAAGTAGCATGTGGCCAGGATGCCATTGGCCATCTTCTGTATAAGAACATAAGAATTTTACAAACGAGAGGCGGCCATTCGGTCCATCAAGCTCGTTTGGGGAGAACCTAACTAATAGCTCAGAGTTGTTATAATCTGATCTAGCTCTGATTTAAAGGAACCCAGGGTTTTAGCTTGCGCTACACTAGCAGGAAGACTATTCCATACTCTAACACTAGTGTGTCGCCGCAGCGTGTATAGGAACCCCATCCGTTTGTGTTTCGGTTCCGCTATCATCTATGTAGAGAGAGAAGCTGCACCCTGCAAGCTGATGACCACAAAAAGTCATTTCTGAAAGGGAAAGCGTCTAAAGCCATGGTGCATATTAAATACAAACAAAGAACAGCATGATATGAAAGAGGCAACAGGGATCATCAATGATTCAGCCCAAAAGTTGGAAAGTTCCTGCTGAGGCCAAGGCCAGGCACATTAAGCTATAGAAAGAGTGTCTTGAGGTGACTATGGGAACTTCTTTTGTTCCAGGGTGATGTGGCGCCTCAGGGAAAATGCACTGAATTATACAAAAAGTGTCATAATGTAAAGACCCCATTGAACACGCCGAACTTTCCACAGCGTTACATCGCGGAGCCTGGGGAATGCTAGGGGGAGGATTTGTACGAGTGTCTGAGAAACAGAGTGTGGCTGTGTTGTCTCTGTCTTAATGACCCTTAATCCATGCTCCTCAGCCTAGTATCCCAGAGATGCAAATAGATCCTGACCCCTCTGTCGACCGACAGAGTACAGACAATCCAAAATAGTAGGATATCCCGGTTTCGCTGATCGTCTCTCCTGTTCCCTGGATGCCCGTGTCCTATTTTACCAAAAGCCTGGAGAGAGCCCCCGTGGGTCCACTCTCCTGTGCCTACAGCCGCTATGTTCCAGCACTTTCCATGGGCTGTGTGCGTCAGGGGCAGCTGCTCTGTGTATGTCAAGACTAGGGTGAGGGTTGCAGCTAGGTTACAGGGAGACAGATGCTGGTATTGTGGAAAAGAGTTTGCTTGATTTTGCTTTACCCAGAAGCACTAATGTATGTGCATCTGTGTGTATGTGTGTCTGTGTCTCTGTGTGTGTGGATTATGTTTATATTACATAGAAATGAATGGAGAGTCCCCACAAACATTTAATTACAAACCTCTGTGTGTGTGTGTGTGTGTGTGTGTGTTCAGTTCTGATGTTCAACCGATCAGCCAAATGACGGGGTCAGGAGGGAAAACAGATGTGAGACGGAGTGGTGGAGGGTGTGATGAAGAGACAAGAATGAGAACAGTAGCAGTAGCTCTGCCTGGATAGAGGTGGCCTGGTATAAAGCATTCAGTGCATTATATGGGTTGGGAGGGTGCTCATTTGTGATGAGTGTGATTGATCACTTGGACAGAACCCAGAACCCCCCCTCATTGCTGCGATGCAGACTCTTCCCAGAAGAGGAGGAGCCAATGAAATACATATGCAGTGGGGGTTGGGCACACCGGGGGTGCCGCTGGTGCTGACCACACAGAACTTGACACCTGAGCACCTGGGCCGGGGTACGGATATGCCTTGGGGGATCGGTGCTGCAGAGATGAAAGCCTTTTTGGATTCTGCTTCTCCAGGAGTCAGCCTTGAGCCGGGAATCGAGGGCTGTCTTCCGGGATGCCCGGTTTCCTGCCGCCGATGCCACGGACGTCCAGCTTATCTTTATTCTATTTGCTATCTCCGTTATCCATTCATTTCCCTAAGCAGGAAGTGACAGCGGTAGTTTTGTTACCAGCATCTCTGAATTTTTTCAGCACTACCTTGTTGCTTCTTAAAATGCCTGTAAGAACAGGAGAGCCACTTTCTAATGACCAGAGTTAGAAACCTGTATATTGAGATGTCAGAGGTTTTCAAGAGAAGAGCAGCGACTGTGACTCACTGAAAGGATTTGAGCTGAAAACCGCGTCCTGCTTTTTTTTTAATTCTCCACAGTGACTGTTGTAAGAATGGGACCCTTCTGCTCCCCATTGACGCCTCAGAGCTGAACTTGCAGAGAGGTCACACCTCCCTTTGCATTTCCGGCTTGTGTGGGCTCCTTTGGGGGTGTAATCAATCTGGCCGCAGCACAAACGGTGTGTGTTTCACGTGACACCCTTTGTTTTGCTAGGAGGGGGTGCGGGGGCTGCGTGCCCGTGTGCCGCTGTGTGCGGCAGCCTGTAATAGCTTGCCCAGCCGTGGGGGGTGGGGGGGTTTGTGATTGTTAAAGGGAATTGGGCACAGCGTAGCGGGATGTGGAGGGGAGGAGGGGCCCTGTCCTCTCGTGCTCATCGCTGTGGCAGATGTTCATTTTCTGCCTGAGTTGCTCTAGAAGGAGGCAGTTACCACGCCGGTGATGAATGTCTTGCAACTCCACGCGGTCCGACTGCAATGCACGGCCCACAAAAGCCCCCCCAGACGACCCCCCCAACCCCTTGACCCCACTCCATCTGTAGGAATCAGCGGTAATCACACCTCTATCCAGCTGTATAGGTCAGAAGCATGTGCTGGGTGGGCAGGCGAGCGAGATCATCTCCAGAGCAGACCAGCAGGTGAGTGCAGCGATGATGGTTCCCTCAACTGCAGCCCCCCACCTGAAGAGGTGTCGCTGTAGAGGACATGTGACACAAACACCTGTTTCCCATGTGAGTGGGGCTGCTTGGATGAAGTGACCCTACACAGGCAGATCCAGTCTGCTCCATAGTGTATGACTCCCTTCTCCGCCTCGCCAGGCCCACCCACCAGTTCATCCAGCTGCCTCGATCGCTTCAGAAAGTGCTGCACATCTCCCCGTCACTCCATGTATCTCCCCACCTCATCCCGCCCCCATCAGCCTCCATTCTCCTGGCTCTCCTCTCCATCTGTGAGTCTGTCTGCCTCAGTCTCTCAGGCTTGGAGGTCAAGCCTCCAGATTAACGGTCTCATGAGGCTTGAGTACCCTTTGGCTCCTTCCATCATTAAAAGCCGGTGGCTTGGCCGAGGCCGTATTTTACACGCATCTGGAATTGGCCCGTTATCGCCCGGCGCAATGTGTATATCACACACAGAGCTCACAGTGAAAAATCAATTCCCGCTCTCTTCTCCGGGGTCTGTGTGCGGGTATGTGTGAGTATTTGCTTTTGTTTTTTATTTATTAACTTGTCACTAACATCCAGAAATCAGCTTTGAAATATCACAGAGGATTTGGGCACCTCTGATAAACAACCAAGAACTCACTTTCGACCCTGTGAGGTGACTGAAACCTTCCACACGATCTGGGGAGGAAACTTCCTGTGTAGATCCTTGGGCCCAGAGAACTCCGGCGAATGGCTCAGCGAACCCAAAACATATGTCACTCTGCCCCCTGGGACACACGCAACACATATTCACACACAGACTCACATTTACAATTCCTGTAATGAGCTACTGGTCACGATAGAAATCTCAAGCAACAAAGAATACATGAGTACCTGAAGGAAGTGGCTCTGGAGGAAATGGAGGGCTGCTGGGGTTTGTAGTCTTTTACACTGGACCCTGGCATGTTAGTTAATTAGAGGGTGGATGAGGGTGAATACCCATGGTGTAGTTAAAAGAATAATGTGTGAAATGCACGTTTAATTGTTCGAATTTTACAGATAATGTGACAGAACGTTGTTCTGTGTGTAATGTGTTTAATTAGCTGTTAAGAGGTTAACGGATTTGTTTATTGGAGGAGTCTGGGGAAAGGCTTAGCGTTTGCAAACCGGATCGCTTGGTTCCGGGGCTGCTGGCATTCTGGAAGGGGGGAGGGGTCTCATTTTGGCTCCTTTCATTCCCTCCCTGCTCCTCCGCTGCCTGGGGAAGAAAGTTTCCTGAGGCCTCAGCCGCGTCCAGTCGGCTTGCCGACTGGCAAGAAGAATGTAAGATCTGCCACAAAAGTCGGCTGCCATTTAGGACGCTTCTTGAGAGTTACATAATCAGGGAGACGTGGGGGGGGGGGGGGGGGGGGGCGGGGGGGGGGGGGGGGGCGGCGGGGGGGGGGGG
>JAODKC010000064.1:20578798-20594058 GCA_026777985.1 Mormyrops attenuatus
CGCTACAGGCAAGCTACTAGAAAATGTAGTTAAACTAATAGCTTCGCTACATGTAGCGGCGCTACCGCCCATCACTGTACGTAATTTTCATTAAAGCGGTCAGGCAGAGAGACTAGGTTGGGCGGCACACACTACTCAAGAAATGAAACAATGCTGACGGTCCACTTGATGATGCAAATGTGCTGGCATTGTTCATTGGCTACAGGAACGGTAGCAGGAAGTCAGAAAGGAGACTGGACCAAAGATTGTATATAAACACCTTTTTTTTGCCCTCTCTGATCAGACTGAAGATAAATATGGTGGATATAGCGGATTGAAGGAAATTGAAAAAGTCTGCGTCAGCATTTATATGATTCCTCACTATTAGATTGTAAAGACTCCCAGATGGCTGTGAATTACAATAAAACACTTGTTTGTATCAGCAACACCATATACCTTTGTCTTTATGTACTGTAAGAACATAATGCATCATTAGTTTTAGTAAAATGTTTGTTTATTCTCATAGCATCCATAACACACCTCATAAATGTCACACAAGAGCAGCTTAGCTCTACAGCGCTACCCCAGGGGTCAGCATTCAGGAATGCGGGTGGTCTGACTCTACGGTGCCCACTGTGGTACGTCTGCATCTGTAGTAAGCATGAACCAGCCCTCAGATGCTGTCTGGCTGGTGGGGGTAAGGAAATTCAGTGTCTCGGTCTGAGAGGGTGGGGCTGCAGCTCTCACCTGCACAGGTGCGAAATGAGGGAAGAAGTGTGAAGTTTTAGCGTCATCGGGAGATGGCGGTGGGGGCTGGGGGGCGCTTACTGTGGATTCCTGTAGCTACGAGGATGAAGCCTGACAGTGGCACAAACTGTCAGCCCGTTCAGCGCGTAAACGTCTGCGGTGTACTTGTGGGAGGGCCATGGGGGGGCAGAAGTACATCAGTCACTGGGCCTCTTTGCACATTTGGTACTGCAATAGCCGACTGATTGAGGTGTCAGGACCCAGATTGTGGTCAGGGCGTTACACGCTTATTATAATAAAAAATGTCTGACTCTGCACTGTTTAAAATACAAAGACTGTCTAATGAAACACAAATGCCAGATTTGTCTTCATTTGAAGAATGTAACGTCCTAATGAGCGTCTGTTAAAAAATTTCACACTCATATTTTAACAACCCCCCCCCTCAACTGCGGGTAGATGTGGGGGGGGTTCAAGCCTGTCTGGTGTGTTCTCAACCTCACTGAATCATTGGTCACAAATATCCACCGTGCTTTGATTGCATCTGCTACACCGCAGGCTGTGTAAATTCAATTTCCAATTCGGCTCTTGATTAATCTTCTCCTAGGTGTGTTTTATTTGACTCCTCATGCCCTTCCACAAAAATCACTTGAAGATGGAACCTCACTGGTGTCCACCGTGAGCCATTTCAGAGCTTTTAGCTGTTTAAATCCCACTTCAATGCACAGCAGTGTAAAGGGAGTGGGTAGCGCAGGTTTATAGTGGCAGAAGTCATGGTGGCTGCTTCTCTGTGCCCTCTAGTGCCAGGAACAACATCAATGTCTGTCCTGTTAGCATTAGCACCTTTAAGAACAGGTATGCTAATGGTATATAGTCATAGTATAGGGCTGGCTAGAGCAAAGGACAGCTAACTGCCCACACGGGAGTGATGGATCTTTTCAATATTCTCACACACGCACAATGTTGAGCTAGAAGGGTATGGAAAGCTGAAGCTCCAGCGGACATAAGCAGTTAATTCAATTCAATTATGGCTCGATGACTATTAATCAGGACATTTTGCTTAGTTGCAGAGTGTTATTCATTATCAGAATAGTGCATCAGATACCCCAGAGGAGACCTTCTGGGGTGGGGGGGCAGGTGTTGTCCTTCACCTTGATCCTACATCTTTCTCCCCTCACTCTTTCTTTGCTGACTTGTACAACTATGAGAAAAGCTTGTTAATGGGGTGGGGGGGGGGGGTCATTATGGAAACCCATATGGCACCAAGTTCCTTTTGTTTTTAAAACAACTTTTGTGACATTGCGGCAATTGGGGCAGCACGGGAGTAGCGTTGCAGAGCCAGTTCCAGAAAGTTCCACTGGCTGAGGAGCCCTGCCGTGTTTGCATACAGGAACTGCCCAGCCTTGCCTGCCGCCATTTTGGTGTTCTCCCTCAGGTCAGAGCACCCGACGACTCTGCTTTCTCTTTTCTTTGGCAGACCTGTCTTCAAACCAACGGCCGACCCTGTTTATTCACCCCTATTCTTTAATGCGGAAATTGAATAGGTACTTTGCCAGTAAATGCATTGAATTTATTAAGGAGACTTAGGGGAGTGTTAAAAACTCCATTGAAGGAAGCTATTAAAACGACACTTTAATTGGTTTTTCTGCCACTAAATCTGTTTTTTTTTCTTTTTTGTGCTTCAAGTAATGGGCCTATAAAAATATAAATGAGTAGGTTTCTTTATGCATTTGACAGTCCTTGAAAGTAGGTGCCCCACCTCCTAGTTTAAGGATCCTTGAGAGGACAAAGTGGTTTCTGCATCAACAGCTGTATTTTCTTTCAGAGTATTCACTTCAGAACAAGTAGTGCAGGTGTAAGGATATAAAATATTCCCTCTGTATCGTATATCTCTCACTCTCTCCCTCGCTCTCTGTGCACATGTGAAAATACACTGAGATGCTTACACACAGTACGACCACTATGAATGGGTGACTGTTCCTGCCAGTTTGGTAATCAGTTGTTTCTTTCATGTGGCAAACAAGAGCTGTTCATTGACGTTGATGAAATGGGTGACGGGGGGGGGGTGAATTTTCTCGCATTGCTCTTCCTCTGGCGTGGAGGCTCCTCAGAATTCGTATGCTTTTTTATACATGTACTTAATCTCACACAGCATCTGGCTTAGTCGAACATTCTGGAAGAGCCCCCTACTGGCCAGGTCCAAGCGGTGCTGACTGGATAATAACACCCACTTTGCTGCTGCCGCCGGGCTGAGCTTCCAGCCAGATGTTCCCTTTATCGCTGTTTGCCGAGGATTTGTGCCGCGCTGCTCAACTCGACTGGATAATTTATAATGGGTTCAGGCACCTAAGTCGTGTAATCCACTCTCATTACTGCACGAATGTGTTTGTCGTGCACGGTAAAGAGGCCTCAGACTTGTACGGCGGCACCAAAGATAAAGCTCAAAGGAAAACTGATTATTTGGGGGTGGGGGGTGGAATTATCTCTGAGGCCGTATGGAAGTTTTTTTCTTTAGTTGACTGTCTTGGTGTCGGTGAGCTTTCATTAGTGCCAGAGAAAGCTGAAATTTAAATGAATCTCATTGACCCGGAAGAAGAGTTGGCTTTGTATTCATGCTCCAGCATTAAGTACATGCCACCATGCTGAAGTCAAATACAACTAATAAGAAATGACTGGAAACACACTTAGGTTTTGCCAGGAATTGTTTTTCCCCATGATACTTTGTGTGTAGTTCTGTGACTACACACCTAACTTCCATGTTATGCTGTAGCACTTTCTCTCTGTATTTATGTACAACTGGGCTCTTTTCTCCTATGCTGTTGAACGCACCCAGCCAGGGAGTGTTAATTGGTCCACCTCTCCGCTATTGAGTTGCTTGTTTTCTGGGCACACCCCCCACGTCCCTTTTCCAGTTTAAGACACCCAGAGAACCATCCCTGACCCACAGAAGCCAATGCCTCAGAATTTTACCCCTATTCACCCCTACATCCATATTTTGGGTTTTCTCCTAAGACCTTCAGAAAAACCTCGGAGAACCAACATTCGTATTTGTGAAAATGCCCCAGGGTGCCTGCATCACCTTCCTCTGCACCCGGCCCGCTAAAGCTGAGGGCCCCGCTTCTAAAATGAAGAGTGCTGAGGTGGGGAGAATATATGATGGTGAGGCCATGAGGAGTCTTCCAGGGGTGGGACGTTTGCAGCATGCACTGAGGTAATAAGTTAGAAAGGGACCTAACGCTAATGCTAAAGGCATCTTGTTTAGCGGATGAGAGTCCATGTGAGGGCCGTGTGAGCGAAGCGGGCGCCTCCCCGGATGTGAGGTCTGCAAAGAGGCTGGCGAGTGACAAACACTTGAACGTTAAAACTGAAAAAGATCAGAGTGCTGACCAAAGGTTTGTGTGTTACTAGCCGAATAATGAGTTCCACAGCTTCTTGCTGCAATGTAATTAATATATAAAAGCTGCTTTTTTCCAGTGAAATTAAAGGCTCCATTAACAGCGTATATTCAGAAAATCAGTCAGTTTAATGTTACTTCAGGTCAGCATCCCAGTACATCTGTAATTAAATTACTAGGCAGCCAGCCTTTTGTTTAATTTTGTTACCGTACCGGAAGCTGTTTGGCCCCGACTGAGTCTTAATTGTCAGTGAGCTGCATCCTGAAAAAAGGTGCATGTTTGCACTGCCACAGCTAGGCTAGCTTAGATAAGACAACTTGGTCTGTGATAAGGCCATCGCCGTGTGCGGGTCACAGAATCCCCCACCGGCCATGGCCGCTCATGAGGCGTCAGCTTCCCCAGACCTCAGATTTTGGTTCACAATCTTCCCGACCCAGATGAATCTGTATTACAGTGTGATCCGCCATAGCCTTACATGCTGTTGCAGAGCTATGACCATCTAGCTGCTTTCTAACTATTGGAAGTTAAATAATCTCCAGTCTTTACAGGGAGCATGCTTTTGGTTCAGCTAGGACCACAGGACTGATTTAAGGAGACATCCGCTAAATAAAAGGTTTCCTGTAGATTTTATCATGCACAATTATTATAATAAGTCTGGCAATTTCATTCAAGGCCTGACCTTCTCATAATAGCTTTCCGTCGACCATGTCTTCATGCCAACTCCGACTATAGCAGATGGTGAATCTTACTGTTTGTTCAAAATGTGGATCAAAAGTTTTTAAGCAGTGGTAGAATTTGATGAAATAATATCAAACGAGTTTGGGAAGGAAGGAATGAAGTTAGCGGCGGTCTATTGTGCAGGTGGGAATAAAGGGATCTTTTTGTTTTGCGTTTCATCCAGTTATGAATTTGAGCCTAATATTGCCCATTGGGCATAAATGTGTATATTCACCATCATCGTCATCAGCGTCTTCTTTCTGCAAATTACTGTTTTCTATCTGGCCCATGTGTGGTTTAGAATTCCTTGCCGTTCTAAAAAGTATACATTTTTGTTTTTTCCTGTTTCCACAGGAGAAGGGAAACATTGGTGTAGTATTCAATGTTGGGACAGACGACATTTACATCGAAGAGACGACAAAGTTTGTAAATGACGGGAAGTACCACGTAGTACGGTTTACGCGGAGTGGCGGTAACGCCACGCTGCAGGTGGATGACCTACCTGTCATTGAGCGGTATCCCACAGGTAAGAAAAGCCACTCTATCCCCATTTTGTAGCCTTTATGAAATTTGGACGGTGTTTAGTGAAAATACCCAGGCAAGCTGCCACAGGGAGGCCTGACGAATGTTGCCCTATTTGGAAAGACATATATAAAACTGTGTTTAAAGTGTTTTGCTGTTATATACTATTATGTGATTTTTTCCTTATTAAAAAGTTATGGTCTTTTAAAAAAAAGACAGGCAGTATATCAGCAGAAATGATGACTGTTAGTTTGAAAAGGTTCCTAGTATCAGAAAGTGAATTATTGAATTAGCTAACATTTGAACTGCTAAAAAGGCTTTGACAACAGCTTATCAGCCTTGGGATTTGCTAATTTCTTGTTCTTTTTTGTTTTCTTTTTAATAATTTTATTATACGCGGTGATTATTTATCTGTCCATTCATCCAGGAGAGATGACCGACTGGCCCCGTGTGTTAACTCGCCTCAAGCCTGCAATCACACACAGTTCCGTACTTCGGTGCTCTTTTGGGCCATTACTTTTATTAGAATAAGGGAAATAATTGAATTCCAGGGAATCAGTTTTAGTGGTTTGTCTTGGGAATGGTTTCTGGCCAGTGTGGTACTCGGAAGACCTTACCCTTAAGCACGTGCACGTGCCCGCACGCACGCACGCACGCACGCATGCACACACGCCCGCACGCACACACGCACGCACACACACACGCCCGCACGCACGCCTGCTCACACACCGGCACGCACACACACACGCCCGCATGCACACCTGCACACACGCACGCACGCACACACGCCGGCACGCCCGCACGCACACACGCACGCACACGCACGCTCGCCTCATTACACCGCAGCCCTGTCTCTTCTGGCCTTGTCTCCCCTTATCCTTCACCGTAGGCAGGATTCACATTCTCGAGAACAGAGCCAAATTGGAAGGTCCACAGCAGATGGAGCTGCAGTGATCTGACGGTGTTTCACCAAAGAATAAGACGCACGTCTCCCGGGAACAGTGTTATAGGCTGGCTGGTGCTCACTTGCATTACACATGAGAGGGTAGCTATTTTTGAGGAGAGGCCAAGAATAGTTTCAATCTTGTTTAAGCTGAAAAAATTTCCATGTAATGTTAGGGTAAATTATTATTTTTTAATTTCCCAATTTTCTTGTCCTTAAGATCTAGCATTCTGCTGTCCTAAACATATTTAAACTTATTCAGGCACTGTGTATGCTTTTGATAATTCATTATCCATGCCTCTGACATACCCTGCTATTTTGGCAGTTTGTCTGATCTGACATGGAATCAGTTTTAAAAAAATAATTTGAAATATATTCATGCATATAAATGACAGTATTAAACTCGGACGGATATGTTTTTTTCTTCTTTTCCGTTGAAAATCTCCAGATGGTGGAGGATTCATTTAGTAAAAGGTTGGTTAGTCTTGTATTCCCAGCCTCAGGTTGTCATTTCACTGAGTAATTATACTTTCCCACTACAATTACTAGTTTTATTAAACACTAGTTATAGACTTTTACTTACCGTCTCAATGCAAATTGAAAAGCAAAATAAAAGAGAATAAAACAAAAATTTGACATTTGTGTTAAGGACTTTGTCATGAATTGACTCAAGTAGTGCAGGTGGCCACTTTTATTTAGGTTAATTTAAAACGTATAAATCCTCCACTACAAAATGTCCATTGTCCTGAGTGCAGCCAAACCCCTATTACATATATAATGCATAAATAAATGAGATAATTATGTCTGTATTATAGTAATGAAAACAAATTTAGAAAACCACATGGCAAGGCCCTGATTCACACTGAAACTGTAGCTGTTCGCAGTGACAAGGAGGAAACATCCATTAATAGGGAGATATTCACATTAGGCACGGTTTATTGTTGCGGGTGTAACGTGTTGCACTAACAGTAACGACCTGTGTTGTGCTGGTTTTTAGTGTAATTTGCTTGTGTTCTTTGTAGCTGGGCTACATAAGGATGGATTTATGAAAATGAGGTGTATTTAGCAGGGCCTGCCGCATTCTCCCCTTGGCCTTCCGGTGTCCTCAGCGGGGAACAGGAGACCCCACTTCAGGGAATTTTGTTCTTCTGAATTAAAAAGACTTTAACTAAAATGACTAAAACAAAGAAAAAATATATAAAACTTGTTCAGAGTTAGTTTAAAATGAAGGGGAAAAGGATGAATTAGTTGTAACTACTTTGCACTAATCAGAACCTGATTGGCTTCTCGGCAAAGAGCTGATAAACTCAAATGAATTTAAATTTTAAACAAGAGGACGGGAGGGAGAGAGATAAGAACAGCTTGGTTCCTGTCAAGTAATTACATATTCCTATATCATATATCACATTTTATAACTTCCAAATACTGATTTTGATGTTTCTCAGTGTAATAAATTATTTATAATTATTATTTTTATTATTATCGTTGTTCATTGGAAATGCTAAAGTATGGAACCATCAATGGCGGCTTTGCATACAGTCATAGGATCTGCTTATCGGTCACTGTGCTCCCAATGTTTCCCAATGTCCTCCTCATCCTCATACGGCATGTGAATCCAGCCAGTGGTAGGACTATGCAGAGCGTTTGTGTGATAAGTCAGTTGAACAAGATGAGATGCGACTCGGGGGGTGGGATCCACAAATTAATAGTCATAGCATGTGAGCAAAATACATTAGTGAGGGATTAGTGTGGAGAAAGGGGGGAGGAAAACTGGCTTTCGCAGATACAGGATTATGGCCCATTAGTCAATAGTAAATAACAACCATATTTGTTATTGGCATCTGTGAATCGGTGAGATGTTCATAGCTCCTCCATCCACTGTCCCCACACACCTGCTCCATCTCACCACGAGGGTAGTTGCCATGGTGAGGATGGAGCCCCATCCGCCCTTTGTTTTTCTTGGATCTTGGTTGTCGTTGGTAAACAAAATCACCTAGTAAAAGTCCCATAATGCCCTCCTCCTTCTCTGAAACCAGCACCCAGTCTCACCCATGGCTTCACAGACCAGTATCGACATTTCATTCTAATGATGTGCCCCTCTTGGGATAATGCGGATGACGTCCTGATAGTCACAGACTGATGAGGAAGGCTCAGAGGTAAGGGGATTAGTAGAGAGAGGGATTGGTTCTTTGGATCGGTTGTCCAAAACAATTACAGCAAAACCGTGCCCCTCCTACCTTGTAATCTCATTAAAAAGTCACAAATCACATGCTTAAGGACCATTAGATATCCTTAGCCCAATTACCACCGTCCCCAGCGTAAGATGGACACTGAGGCCAATGTGACGTCCCCATTTGTCTTGTGGCCTTTTAATGTACCTAATAAAACAGGCACAGCAACAAAACCGAAGCAGTCCCCCCCACCCCCAATGCTTGAACTGCTGAAAAGCCCTGGGTCGAGGCCAGGGGGCGCCATAGGACTCAGGTTGCCACAAAACCGCAGAGTCCAGCAAAATACAGGCATCTGACTTCCTGCACCCTTGACGATGCCAGAGTCATTTGATCCTTTGTTTAAGAATCTCCTTTAGGCAGTGAACATGTTTCTGTTATAATCTACCAATGGAGAGGCACTGCGTGCGTGCATAAAGGCTGATCGCCACAGTGGTTCTTTTCTCGTCGTTATCGCCTGTAGCCCAGGCAGTTGCCCTCCTCTCCATTCCTGCCCTCTAAATCACCGCGCACCGTGCGGATCCATCCCCCAAGTGCCAAGCGCGCCGCGTTAGCTTGTAGAGAGATAAAAATGCTACCTTATCGAACCACTTTATTAGCAGAAAACAAACAGCACGCAGGGTAAGACGGGCTGAGCGGGACGCGTCCGCCCCTCCCCCCGGCATCTGGGACGAGAGATAAGAGAACTCACAGCAGACCCGGTCTGCTTCCCTCCGGTGTCATGCAGAGCAGACGACATGAGCTCGGGGACTGAGGGCTGAGATCGGACCGGCTTACTGAGCACTACACACCATATGCTGGGTTCCATCTTTGCCCAGGTCAAGGGGGGGCAGGCCATTGTGTTGAGTACCGGTACATTGGCCTGTGTATATTTGTCTGTCTAGGAGACACATGGCGATCTCTAAAAATAAACATGTCAATAAATATGCATTCCCCATCACCAGAACAGCAACAACAACAACAACATTTATTTTTGTATAGCGCTAGTTCACAACATTACATTGTCTCAAAGCGCTTTACAGCATCCCCACCCAAACCCCCCAGAGAGCAAGCCAGAGGCAACAGTGGCTAGGAAAAACTCCCCAGAAGGAAGAAACCTTGGGAGGGACCAGACTCAAAGGGGGAGCCCGTTCTCCTGGGGCCGGCAGGGAAAGTTAAATCAGAGGGATGGCTAAGTGGCAAGTCACACAGACTAAGTTGTAGAATACGAGACACAGCCGGGGAGCAGTGAGGTGATGCCAAGATGGAGCCAACGCTCCTTCAGAACGCTGGGCAACCAGTAGTATGGCAGCCGGGCATACATGGAGGACGACACAGGCAGAAGGGCGAGCTGGACCGAAAGACGTCATGCTTAGTGGAGTCGTCGCATGTAGCAGGGTGTGCAGGATATCTTGAAAATTTGGGGTCTCTAGGCAGGATACCCCAGGAGGGGTAGGGGGGGGAATGAAAAACAGACTGCCTGTCTGCTACGAGTTGTCCACAACCCCCTCAGTGTTCCCCCCCTCCCTTCTCCAAGATGCTGCAACATGACTCCCCATCTCCTCTCCATCCTGGGACACACTGAGAAGACCCCATTCAATGAAAGACCCAGTGGTGTGTAAGGTAGCCTGAGACATCTTGGACACTCAGAGATGCTTTCAGAATCCCGACTCAAGCTGTCTCTTCTGCGCTTGTTCTCGTATCTGGTCTCTGTCGAGATCAAAGTCGCCGACCTGTCCGCTCAGCTCAGCCAACCCTTTTCATTTCACCGAACGAGACGGAATTATGCCCCTTGAACCGCGGAGAAAGCCACGTCTAGTAGGGAGAATATGAGGTGGCCTGCCTTGTGCCATAGTTCAGCGTCTGACCCCAAAGACACAAAGAAATTATTAGAAGAATCTTCAGCTACACCCCCCCCCCCCATTTCAACCGGTCAGGATTTGGGCATGATTGCCACACCGTCCTCTCCCCGGTAACCCTCCTTGACTCCCGCTAAATTACTGTTACCCGCCTGAACCATAGGTCCTCAGACAGAATTACTGCGGCTGGAAGGGACAGCGCTGTCAATCTCCTGGAAGAATGAGGCATCCTGGGATTCAATCTAGGGGAGACAATGTCATACCGCTGCCACTTGGGGAATCCGGTTATGCATCCAGACCCAGTGACCCCCCCCCCATCTGCACACACGTGCTGTCTCCATCACACCTACCAGTGCTCCAACAGAATCTCCCGGTCCCCCATTTGGCTAGCTCAGCTGTCTTGTTTGTTTTCTTATCCATCCAGCTACCCATCCCGCCATTCTCCAGCCCTTTATCTCGTACAGGATCATGGTGTGCTTTGCCGATGTATGTGGATATTTATAATGTATATTTTACACCTGCTTATCCATCTAAATTTATGTGGTAATGCACTCAAATGCATTTTCCAGCTCACCGGAATTGTGTTCAGACCTGCCCCAGACCGGAGCAATCATAGTTTCATGCGCCTGACACCCGGCAAGTTTCTTACACGCTAGGGAGAGCTACAGTATAATTAAACTGAAAAGGCCTTTTCGTGTTCCGCCTTGTGTTTCACTCAGCGAGGTATAAGTTGTAATTATTTAGAGGCTGTTATGAAACTGCTGTGCATATTTACAAGAATTAAAATCCATGGGGTGCAGAGGTGAATTCGTGTAACATGTGGGGAGATTGCTAGTGGGATATTGTTAATTAACTCAATTATAGATCCCACTGTTCCGCACGGGCATGTGGCATAAACTGAGACTTCTCCACGATCGCAGATTTGCAGGAGTTACGCCCAGTACGCTCGCATGGTTCTTTGTGTGAAGCTTTTGTCAAAGCCTTATGAATTGCACCCAGGCTAGCTATTCAATCTGATTCTTTATTTTTGTCCTATTTTGGCTGCCTAACTATTTGTTTACTCTCTCAATCTGAATGTTTCTAAGGACCTTCGGCTGCTGAATTTGCTGTTACGCTACTGCTGCCTGCTAATGCTAATTAGTGCCCTTTCTTAATGAAGGTGTACAAGCCTGATCTGTATGCATTTTGTGCTCTGATCTAAATGTCTAACTGAGTGCAACAGGCTGAATGTATTTTGCAAACAATAACTTTCAAAAAAGGTGTTTTGAGAAGTTTAACTAGCTAAAAATTTGCCAAAAAGGAAGAAAAAATTCAGTGATTTATTTTGCAAAGCTCTGGTTATGGATATGTTTAAATTTGTGGCTTGGGTTGGTATATAACTTAACTTTATTAACCTAGATGAAAATGCAGCGTGCTAATTCTCAATTAATATAGGAATAATTTGTTTGCTTAAAATAAAACTTAAATGATTTGAGTGAAAAGTTGGATCGATGAAATGTTGTAGGTAGCTTTGTTTTTAAACTTCCAAAATTTACAAAAAAACCTCTTGTGCCAGTTGTATAGCTCAAGCTTTAAGTATTAACCTTTAACCTTTGACCTTACAGATTTTAACCAATGAAATGTCTCTTTAAACTTTAAAGGCAACATTGATAACGAACGCCTGGCGATTGCTAGACAGCGAATCCCATATCGACTTGGTCGAGTAGTTGACGAATGGCTACTCGACAAAGGTAAAAACATTGATTAAAACTTCAAATAAAAATAATTTGAACATAACCAAGAGATACTTTGTAACACCAATAAACCTAAAAAATATAAATGTTCAGTAAAACTAAATAAAACAAAATCATTTAAAACAGTACAGCAAAATTTAGACTGTAATATTTGGACACTTTTGCATAATATTCTTCTATTAAGAGGTGCCAGCTGATTAATACGTATTTTCTGTTAACTTCAGGTTAAAGGGACTGTAAATATAATTCTAACTCAACTTCCTGAAGTAATATTAACAGTATTAACAAAAAAATCTTTAAATTATGTATAGTTTGGATTTCTTGCTGTAAACATCTAAATGGTCAACTAAAAGTCCAATTAGCAAATGATTTACATTTATATTTATTGAGTATTATATATATATATATATATATATATACCTATGTATTTATATTTACATATTTATACTTATATTTACATATACAGATACATGTCTGTTGTTTTTACTATGGATCATGAAAACCCCACTGTTTAAACTGAGCGCTATATCTTAAATAGAGTGCAATATTAATTGGCATATGAAATGGAGTCCCTTTAACAAATATTGTAAATATACAGAGGGGATTAAGAAAAAGAAAATGTATTTAAAAAAATCAAAACACAGATTTTTTGCTGCATGCCTTTTTTATGTGTTTTGTAAGAAAATAAGATTGTTTCTCAAATTAAAATCCTGCCATGGTGTTTTATTATGTTGTTTTGATTCGAAGTTTGTTTTGTTTTTCGTTTTCCAAACGGAATCAGTGCCATGAATGATCCATTCGTTTAGTGTTTTCTCTCTTTCATTTTGTTTTTGCAAACGTCACATCTTTGAAGCCATGTCGTACACAGTTCCGAACGTTTGTGTTCCTGCATCCCCTTTGCTAAAAGACAATCTGGGCGTGTCCGAGCTATGCGCTCACCACCGACACATCTGATTGGCATCTCAGGCTGTCTCCCTAGCCGCACAAGACCCCAACCACTTCAAGAATCATACTCAGAAAGAGTGTGAGTGCTGAGAATAACTCATTACTGCTGCTCAATTAACTCTAGTTTTAAAAAATGAAAAATCAGAAGGGAAAAAAAGAGTTTTTATGCATTTTTTTCCACTCTTCCTTCATACAGATATTACAAAACCGAATGGCTGAAATCATATATGAAAAATTTCCTTTCAAGATGCTCTTATTAACTGAGAAAGTGAATTAGCTACATACACTGAATATTCCGGCACTTTCAATTACAGTCTCTCTAGCTAGAATTCAGCAGTTAACAGGATTAATTACATTTTTTTCCCCCCGAAAATGTTTTATCATCAAATTGATTGTCCTTTTAGCAAAGTTACATTGATTTAAGAGTATTTTTTCTCCTTTTTTTTGTTTGAATCTACATTTCACAAGGCAACCCATCATTGGAACAGGCGATAAATTACTCGTGCCAGAAAACGGCGATGGCTAATTTATCGCTCTCATTAGCCACTGGGCAAATAATCCGTCTCCTTCGGCGGCGTGATTATTTCTCATCGCCGCGTTTCTCTGTTCGCCCACGGGAGTGGTGGCGGGCTGTGCTTCAACGCTCTCGTATGTGTGTAACGTTGTTTCTCCACAGGCCGTCAGCTCACTATCTTCAACAGTCAAACCACCATAAAGATTGGGGGCAAGGACCGCAGTCGGCCATTCCAGGGCCAGCTGTCCGGCCTCTACTACAATGGCCTCAAGGTGTTCAACATGGCGCTGGAGAACGACCCCAACATCAAAATTGAGGGCAGCGTGCGGCTGGTTGGCGAGTCACCTTCGTCCATCACGCCGCCGTCCAGCGCCACCGCCAACCGCTCGGAGACCTCCACCTCCATTGTGGAGATCACTACCACCACCGCTTCCAGTCGCCAGGGGAAGCAGCCGACACCCAGGGAGCCCCAGCAGGTCAGCCCCTTATTCCACACTTGCCCGTCTGTATTCTTTAGTTTACCACTGCCTTGGAGTTGTGGGTTCGAGTCATGCCCATGTGAAGGATGCATTTTCCCCCGGGTTTGTCCCTCTGGATACTCCAGTTTCTTCCACAATCCAAAAGCCTGCCGTTAGACCAGTTTGCCCATATGGTGTTATAGCACCCAGTGATGGACTGACATCCCGTCCAGGATGTCTTCTATCCTGTGTTTCCTGGTATAGGCTCCACGCACACTGCAGCACTGTGTTGGATATGGTTCTGGAAGCTGAAGGGATAATCCACTTCATTCACCCATCCCAGTATTAGTGCACTTTCTTTCAGCAACTCGATACACATTGGATGTTGGCCGGATAGTCTCTGCCAGTAATACATTCAGCAGCTTCCCAGTGGTTGCTGAATAGCGTGACACAGAGTGAGGAAGCCTTTAAGGAAGAGGTGATTCTTCAGAGTACGTGGCCTTTAAACGTCCTGGAAGCTCATGAAAGGTTTGCAGTGTTATAAGTGTGCAGCTGGCCCCCTGCTCCTCGGCCTCTATAAAGGGGGCTTACTGCTTCAGCCGCGCCAGAGATAAGGCAGCCGCTAAGCCTGGCTGTCAGCTGCGTGCCGTGTTAAAGTGATCACACACAGGCCAGATTCTGTGTCGTCAGCATGGGCCGGGTTCTGTGTCATTGACATGGGTTGAGTTCTGTGCCATCAGCATGGGCCGGGTTTTGTGTCGTCGGCATGGACCAAGTTTTGTGTCGCCGGCATGGGCTGGGTTCTGTGCCATCGGCATGGACTAGATTCTGTGTAGGTCAGCATGGACAGGGTCCTGTGTTGTTGGTTTGGGTCGGGATCCATATCGTTGGCATGGGCCAGATTCTATGTAGGTCACTGTGGGCGGGGTTGTGTTGCCTGCTTAGGTCGGGTTCTGTGTCGTCAGCATGGGCCAGATTCTGCGTAGATCAGTGTGTGTGGGGGTGTGTGTTGTCCGCATGTGCAGGGTTTGCTCTACCTCAAATGGTGGATCTTTAAGTGTGGTTTTGGAAGCAGGTGACATATTTTTTAAATCCGACATCCTGTTGTTTGAGGCTCGGCTCTTTGCCAGAAACTTAAAACCTGTGCCAGCCGTTTCTCTGAGTGGAACCAAGCCAGACCTTCATGACAATTGGGGGGGGGGGGGGGGGGTGAAACATGAATAAAAGAATCTTTGCTGAAAAGC
>JAODKC010000064.1:20607584-20623137 GCA_026777985.1 Mormyrops attenuatus
CCCCCCCCCCCCCCCCCCCCCCCCCCCCCCCCCCCCCCCCCCCCCCCCCCCCCCCCCCCCCCCCCCCCCCGCCGGGACTGTGGAGCTCAGATAACTAGCTGACGGACTCCTCCTTTGTTTCTGTCCTTTCAAAGCTTCCTCTTTTCACCAGCATTCACACTTACGCTCTTTTCAATTGGCTTTCGTGCTGCACATTGACTTCCAAAAGGGTTTGGAATAAGAAATGTTTTCCTTTGCCCTGAAAGCTCATCATTTAGAGCTCAATGGCCAGTAATGAGTCACTCTAACATGTCACCTGGAGCGGCAGCGGCGTGGGCCTTAACGGCTTGGTTTTGTAATTAAATTCAATCACTGTGGGGCGGGGCATTGTGATCCAAGACCTCCAAGGGATGAGTGCATCATGACCTGAAAAGGTGGATCTCTGGCATTGTTTGCACCACCTAATGCAGCAGGGGGCTTGCATGAAAAATACCCACCTGATTCTTCCGGGGGGGGGTTCCAAAGGCCTGATGTGGGCAGCATCCAGAACTGAGAATAGACCTGGACTGCATCTCTTTTTCTGGGGGTATGGGAGGTGTGATCAGTTCAGGGAAGCATTTGGGGATGATGTGTGAGTTGCTTACGGACATCTGCTATTCCTGCATTTTTTTCGACGGCACCTTCCCGTTACCGACATGCCACCGGCATGGGCTGCTTAATATGCCAGGTGGGAGCAGAAGACAGCTAGGCTCCATAGCGCTCCTCAGTCCCCAGCAAGCTTTGGCGACCTCACCCGCTGTTCTGGCCGTAGGTGCTACTCCTCTGTCATGTTCCACGCAAAGGTTACGTGCGGGAAGCGGGCCAGCATCCGTTAATCTTTCCAGCAGTGGGGTTTATATTAGGATAACAAGTACCGTGCCACTGACCTGCGTCGTCATGGGAACAGTCGTCACAGCAAAAGGCAAAGTCAAGGGGCACTTATTGCGGAGTCTGGCTTTTTCCCTTTCACCGCCTCTTTCCTTTCCTCTCCTAACAGATTTAAATGGATCTGTTTGCGATGGTAAGCGGCCGGATCATCGTGACCCTTTTTGGCGTGATTGTGAAAGCAACAGAGTGACCTGTGTGAGAAAAGCCACGGATTAATATCCAACCTGCCCCTTGATTGGCTGAAGCAAGCAGTGAGCGCTGTGTTATCCAGATATCCAAGCCTGAGTACCACAGCTACAATCGTGGATCCGTTAACCTGCAGACAGCTAAAATAATCAACTGACATGAGCCATAATACTGAAACCACTCCTGTCTGCTCAGCGATATGTCAATGCTGTCAACTGATCCACACTGGATCCGCACTTTTCAGTCCTTAGATGTTTTTGAAATGCTAAAACAACCAGAAGTGAAACATAGTTAATGTAATTAATTATGTAATATAGTAATTAAAAGGAATATAGATGTTTCTATGCTAGTACCCTGTACTGTATGCTAGTACAGAGTACTGTAAGATAGTACCATGTACGGTAAGCTAGCACTGTATACTGTAAGCTAGTACCCTATAGTGTAAGTGTTGTGTACTCTGAAGTAATACAGAGATCTCTATGGTAGAACCCTGAACTATAAACCTGTGCCATGTACTCTGTGGTAGTGCGGTTTACTGTATGATAGTGGCATGTATGGTAGTATGGTGAACGGTAAGATAGTGGCACGAACTATAAGACAACACAAAATACTCTAAGGTAGTACCCTGTATTGCAGTCTAGAGTAGCCTTTACTGTAATCTAAGGTACCTTGTACTTTAAGATAGTGGCATGTACTATAAGATAGTAGAGAGTACACTAAGGTAGTATTATGTGCTTGAAGCTCGTACCCATTACCGTAAGCTGGTGCTGTGAGGCGGTTATTTGTTAGTTGGGCCTCTTGTATTATCCTCTCTGCGATGCCCTCCGACTCTGATGTGGGCCCCCTGTGAAATAAATGAGTAATAGGCTGTAATATTACAGTGACAGCCCTGTGCCGGGGAGGAATGTACACCATACACACAGAGGCCAGGCTTGTGACATTTATATCACGATGCGCGCTGATGACCGCGGCCGCCAGGGAGCTGCCTTAATGTGACAGACTGCCAGCGTTTACCATGTGATGGTCACATGACGCTGTGCTCTGGGTATTGCTGTGTTCTTACTGCATATTATGTGTCACCTTGTAGCTGTAGTTGCTCTTTATCCCTGCACTACAGTGACTGGGAGTATGCGCATGCTGGGGGAAAAAGATATACCGATATACTGTGAACAAACTGGCATCGCATTCCTTTGTGTGTGTGTGTGTGTGTGTGTGTATACACTACCAGTCA
Source organism: Mormyrops attenuatus (assembly GCA_026777985.1). Taxonomy (NCBI): domain Eukaryota; kingdom Metazoa; phylum Chordata; class Actinopteri; order Osteoglossiformes; family Mormyridae; genus Mormyrops; species Mormyrops attenuatus. Next base: position 20,609,908 of record JAODKC010000064.1, read on the forward strand.
AAATTTATTTCATAAACTGCAGATTTTTTAATCTTGTTAAGCATTGGAAGGTTTAGTGACCAACTAAATGAAAATATAAGTCAAATAAAACAAGTTTCCTTTATAATATGGAAAGAGTATGTAACAATGCATGTCTGACATCCTATTAACTGGTTGTGTGGTGATGGCACAGTCACATTCTAGGCTGTCCTTTAACTTTAAATAAAAAAGTTATCTGTTTCATCCCATGAAACAGAGCAGTATTTAATGTCTGCTGTAGAAAAAATGCCTTGAAATTTTCCTGCCAGAGGAGGTCTCCTTGATGAATAAAGGTGCTCAAATGGTGAAAATACTAAATTAAAAAAAATTATTTATTATTTGTAAATTTATTTGTTAGCAAAGAATATTGAGTGTATTTTTAATAAATGTTAAGTGAGTAACATGCAAATGTAATGTGCAAAAATTTCTGACTGGTAGTGTCTGTGTGTGTGTATATATATACGTTTGTTATGCCACATGCAACATCATGGCATCTTTTTTTATTCGAAGAGATGAAAAGAATCTGAGGATAAAATCCAGTTGTATTTATTTAAATGGCCCGAGAGGTTTGTGTTGTCGGTGCCTTTATGCGAGTGCTGCTCATTTTTTTCCTGGTCTACTTTGGAGATTTCACACACCTTGCTGAAGGTCCACCACTGCACAGCTGGCCAGCTCTGTTGGAGGGCGTACACAGCAAACCAGGCACACCCCTCAGTAGCATTAAGCTCCCCGCATTGTCCTTGTCTTCCTTGTGCCTTCTACTGAAAGGGCTGACAGCTTTGAAAAGTAATAGCAGTCAAATTCAGAAAGGAAGCTATGGTTCCCCTAAACGTTTCTCAGCAGCTCTGTGGTAGGTACAGCTGCCCTCCCTCTGTGGTTATATATAGATATATACACATATCATTTTAAGCTGATGTAGCAAGATACAGATTTTTTTCCATGTAATAATACATTTGCAGTGCGGTATACCCAGTCTCTTTCAGTCTGTTTCCATAGTGCCACGACACAACCTACAGTAACATGACCTGCAGTACTGCATGGGACCGCCGGCAATCCGACAGAGGGAAATTTAGCAAAATGCTCCTCATGAATATTCGGGATCAGATTAATACATATTTAAATAAATCAACACTGTTTGATCTTCCTCCCACTCTCTCTCTGTCTCTGTATTTCTCCTCACCTCTTTCTGCTTGGAAAGAAAAGGAAATGGAAGGCCTGTTTGGAGCCTTGGGGGGGAGGGGTGTTTCATTCGGCAAGTCGTTTGGGGAGATGGCCCTGATGTGAACGAGCCATTGGTAGCGGCAGGAAACCCGCTGTGGCTCATAATGCGGAATCCAATGTGGTCAGGAGGCCGACGAGCAATCGCTGTGAGAGATGAGGGTCCGTGGCCCAGGTCAGGCCGGGCTGGGTAGGGGGTGATTACATAACCACGCCAAGGCCTATGGATGCCTGACTGGGCGTCGATAATAATGACCCAGCCAGGTTTTCCGATCGCCCATAATCGACGATGTCACTAGCAACTCTGTGACAGACAACTAACAAGCACTGGGAGGTAGAAAATATAGCGGGGCTCCATTCAGCCCAACAGAGACACCGAAAACGCAGCAGCCCCGTTTCCAGAAAGATCCAGCTTTAATTAGGGATCCGGCTCATTACCTTCCCCCTACCCCCATGTCCCGGCACCACCACGCCGTCCCACGGTCTCGCACCTGCATTGGAAGGTAGCCGGTCTAACGTTAGAGTTCTCCAGATGGGCTGGGGTGGGGGAGCACTGTCACACCGGCCCTCATCCCCCCGGCATGTCGGCTTGGCACGCCCAGGGAGTGCCCTGCTTTTTCTTGTGCGCATACCTGTTTGGGGGAGCCGTACGAAAGACAAGAAAGGAACGGGCCTGGGTGAGAGGGAAAAATAGGACTACTTATTAGGAGCCTTGTTTAGGAAAGCAGCACGCGAAGCAGGAGGGATGGGAGAGGCTGAGCGGGTGAGCAGATGCCCTCAGGACCTGGGATTTTGCACTCAGGTGTGCAGGGTCTTGTCATACAATATTCTAAAACCAGCACTCCCAGCTGTTTTTCCTTATTAGGCCCTGCAGACCCAACCCTCATCTTCCCCTCCCTCACAGCCGCCGTTTTCCATGCCGACACATTCAGCGTTTGTGTCAACGGTGGCTTTCCTGTGATAAATATGAGCGGCGTACAAACATCATTCCAAGTGGAACTTCTAAATAATTACAGTCCCTGTGATTTCTGAAAATACCTCGTGAGAAACTCATCAACTCACTGCCGCTGAGCTCAGGCGCGGAGAGGGCGATAAAAAAAAGCACGCTTTGCAGACTTTAACAAACAATTGCTGCTTTTTATAGGTTGGTGGCAACAAAATGTTTAATCAAACACGCAGGCATGTGATGTAAGCAGCAAAGCTCACTTTCTTTTCAATTAACTGGGGACATTGTTACAGTCTGCTGTTTAACGAATATCTCTGTAATCTAACAACTTGTTTAGCAGAACTAGTTAAGGCAATATTAGCCATTAGCCTTGTAAAAGGTCAGAACGATCTGATAATTAGAGAATTCCAGTGATCCAGAAAAATTGAGCTCCCTCTCGGACCCGTCTCGGGATTCTGGGTAGTGGCGAGGTGCTCGTTAAGCCGGTGTTCTGGAATGGCACGGAACGGCGAGCCTCGCGGCTGGGTCCTGCCTTCTTGTTAGGAAGCAGCACGATCCATGACAGCAGCGCGGCGGAAGATGAATGGCGGCGGGGAGCGTGGCGCCCAGGGATGGAGCGGGCCGGGCAGGACCAGATCGGCCCCTTCCCCTCATTACTCGCAGGCTGACGTATGGGCCGCAGTTCTGTGGCAGCCGCGCGCGTTTAAATAAAACGAGATGCCGTCCGCCGAGAGCTGGAGCAATTAAAATAGACATACTCAGCGATACCCCGCCCTTGACATTTTTTGTAGTTGTTTATTTTAGTGCACAACTGCACACACACGTGCGCAAGCAAGATTAGGTTTGCACACAATGCCTTTCGTTTCAATCCGCCATTAATTGGTTTTGAAAAAACAGCTTCATTTGACAGCACCCCAAGTTAGTTGGATTTTTATCACTGTAATCATACGAATCACATGGCCGAGGGCGTGAGGAATGTGGCGGTGTCGCCGGGTAACACGTCCCCAGCTGCTCCATGGTGCAGCTAGGTCCCATGTCCAGACAAGGGAGCTAGCAACACTACGGAGGTCTCCGAGTACTGCTACCAAAGGAGACAGACACGGGGGGGGGTCACGCCCCCAATCCGGCCAATCAGCAAGAGAGGCCTGCATTATTTAGTGGAAACTTATTGAACATTGAGCCTAAATTATTCAGCAGCATTGACCTACTTGCTGGTGTTGAATTAGAGACTGATTTTAGTTTTTTTTTTTCACCTGGTCTTTTATCAGGTGACACTCGGGTTTCTAGGCACGGTCTGAAATCACGCAGTTAACTGAAATGGCATCTCTAAATCGGCTGCGGTGAGTGTGTGTGTGTGTGTGTGCGTGTCTGTGCCCTGCGACGGGTAGGTGTCCCATCCAGGGTGTCTCCTGCACTATGTGTCCTGCAATAGACTTCAGGCTCACCACCACCCTGTATTGGGTTCCTGTCAGTGCCAGAGGACATTTCAAAGGTTTGGGTCTCCCGGGAGTTCCTGTGATCCCAGATGGGGTAGCAGGTATGGAGCTCCTGATGGCTGCTCTGTGCCTGATTAGCACAGGTTAAACGCTTATGTGTCGGCGGTGGTCCCGATCAAGCCAGGAGGGGATCAATGCCAGGCGTTCCTGCCGTGAGGAATGACCGTGGAGCCCTGCGGGGTCTGAAAGCGGTGAAGAGTAGGGAAGCTGTTTAGAGGATTAGCAAAAGGCCTCACAGCGGGCAGCAAGGGTGGCTATTAGCCTGCGGGGAGAGGGGCTTCTGGTGACAGGATGCCAGCGCATAATTCCTCTGGCCAGGGAGCAGGTGAAGACCATGCTCTTATATCTTTTCATCATATGTGTACGATTCCATTTGAAGTTGCCTCAGCTGCAGTAGCATTTAAATATCTTAGATTTGATTTCTGGATTTGGTGGCCAGTGTTTCCGGCGTCGATGGCCCAGTGCAAACTACTGATGGTCTGATTTATGATTTTTTTTATATGACCGTGGAATGGGATGTGAAGGAGTATGGGGGGGGGGTTCCTCCGGGCATACGGGGCCTTAATAAGAAGGGGTCATTCTGCTAAGGAAATGAGCTGGTCAGAGGGCCCCTCAGGTGGGTCAGCTGTATATCTGCCACATGATGGGTCAGGGTAAGGGAGAGCATGTAACACATGGAAGATCAGTACAGGCCAGTGCGTTTAAGTTGGGTTGGGGTGCAAATATTTGATGGATGGGGTGGGGAATGTGCTTCACGGTTGTTTTCAGGAATGCTGTCCCCAGGAATGATAGCTGGTGGCTCATGCTCCTTATCCGTGCTAGAATTCAGGCTCACTTGAGCCACCCTGAAACCACAGAAAATGGGGACGAAGCTGCAGGGGAACACAGAGGTGCGGCAGTCATCTGAGCGCCCTGTGACTGTACCAGGATCATGCTACTGCCTCGCTTATCTCCCGAGAGGCCCTTTCTGTTGAGTGAAGTGAGCAGAGCCTTGGCTAGCAATGTTCAGGGGAGCCGCGGTGTGTCCAGGTCATGAGGAAGAGCCGCTATCAGCCACCTCATCCAGGGGGAGCGGAAGGCCGTAAGCACTTCCCATTGGCAGCCAGCGGCGGCTGAGTTACAGCACAGTCAGCCTGCATGTTACAGTACGCTGCTAATCTTGGGGAGAGGCCCATGACTGACAGGCTAGCTATTGACTGCTCATTCGCCCCTGCTCTCCAGAGATCACAGGCGAGGCCAGTGAGTTATGAACCCCTCGTCCCTCCCCACTGAAGGAGGAGCTGTAAATCAGTAGTCCCCAGATCAAGCTGGATTGCTGACTCCGGCGCTCTTGGACCATGAAAGGACTCGGGTCGAGGGACCAGCCCATCCACCAGGCAAAGGGGGCCGATTATCAATCTCAGCAGATGAACGGGCTGCCTGTCAGGGCTGGGTGCCAGGGTGCCAGACCGTGTAAGGAAGGCTTTGTCCACATGAATTCCCTTTAACGATTTAATTAAGAACACTCGCCATCTAATTAAAGCCCTACATCTTTTTTTTACCCTCGCAACTGAAGCATTGAAGCATCTTTTTTGTAATTACCCGTATTTTGTTGCTGTCTTGAAGTATAGCCCGGGCTGATTACGAAGCCACATTTAAAGTTACGGTTAAAGGATCTGCTTTATGTCTGGGCCACATTTAAGGAAAAATGCTATGAACAGAAGCTCGGAGTCCGGATCTGCTATGGAGGAGCTCAGAACGTCTCTCAGCACCTCCTCCTGATGCAGCAGTGGAGGTTTTGATCTCTGCAGTTTAGCGGCCAGCCCTCGTCAGCGGTTCAGCATCACGGTACAGGATCAGGCTGGGGTCTTGTTCAAGTTCCACTCCCGTCGAGAATGTCCCTGGTGTCTTTTCCAGCCACGGTCATCTGTGGGTGAGGCTGGGTCCCTCTTCAGTCAAAAACAGAAGTGTCTGCGATTGGAGCTTGGCGTTTTCAGCATCACTCCCCACGAGCTTGTGCCAGTGGTAGGGGTGTGGAGCCCATAGAGCTCCCATGGGCTGCAGAGCAAACCACTGCTGGCGGTGGTGGGTTTATGGCGGGGGCCGTGTTTGGTATGCATCCTTAGAAACTGGCATTATACTGTCACAGCCAAGGGGGGGACCACAGGAGCACGTACCGAAGAGGCGAGGTGATTGAATTCTAACTCAACTAGGGACGAGTCAGGACTGGTGCCCTGCAGTTACGATCCCCCAAAGGCTCCCCTCTCCGCCGCCTACTGTCATGTTTTATTTATTTCATTCTTTCGTTGTTCTGCCCTTCTAGTCGCCCGTGAGCAGGTGCGTCAGGGATGCGATTCATTTCTGATTAGATTGTCACTGGGGTGCGGGGACCCAGAGGCAGCCCTCTGAATGTCACACTCTCGTCGTATCGTTCTAATCCGTGGGCCGGGAGAGGGCATGACATTTGTCTGGGAGCAAGGAGGACACGGGAGTCATCTCTGATCGAATGCATAAACGCATGAGGCAGGATGTAAAGTTAAATGTAACGTCGCTCGACATCAGAGTGGATTTTTTGTTTTTCTATCCCATCAGTCATTGCTCCTCCAATGCATCCCCCCGTCAGTGTTGTTTTCTCCCTTATGTGCCCTTTGTCTTATGTGGAGATATTGGGTAAGACACACACACACCCCAAATTATGAGGTACAGCTAGTGATGTTGGACCTGCTTCCTGACCATTGGAAATGCACTCTTCCGCTGTCATTAAGCCAGCGATGGTTCGTGGTATTGATTCCCACACCGGTCTGTCAAGACACTGTGCCGGGATCTCACGGCACAACAAACAAACGACACCGGAGGCAGTGATGGATGGGGCACTCCAGGACACACTGACACTGCCATCTGGCTCCCCGGCGCTGTATATCAGCCACATGTGCAGAATATCACGTTGAGTTTTGTGCCCCCACCTCTGGCTGTGGGACCCGAACACAGGAGACGACAAAAACCCAGACAAGCTGGCCTCAACATGCTCTTCTGTGGTTTGCCTGCATGTGTACAGGGCTCCAAATATGAGGCAGTGATACTGAGTGCACTGCTCTATTGATCTATTTGAAGTTCTGTATGCATCCAGATAAGTAGCCCAGGAACCATGCACTGGGTGGTTATAGCAGTTGGATGGTTCTGAGAGACCTAGACTCTCACACTTCCCCCAGCCCATCCTCTGATGCCCCCTGCAGTTTAGCTGAGGACTCAACACCTCTCACGTTCCACTGCTGCAGCCTTTATCTCGTTTGCTTTGGCCTGTGATGCTCCAACCCATTTTTTTTGTCAAGCCAAGCATTCCACGGGACAAGTACCAAGTTAGATCAAGCAGGGGCCAAACTTTCCGGAACCAGCACCCCTGTTGGGCGTGGATGACGCTGAGCCGGGATGACCACCTGCGTGCGCCGCACCGAAAAGGAATGGGCCGATAAAATCAAGATCAAAGTGCGAGCAGAGACTCAAAAGAAAGAGTGGAAAATCTCACTTTCATGAGGACAATAGACTTATTTCTGCACCTTGTTTTCCCTCTAACCAGCTTTGAGTGCGGTCGTTACAGATCTGTATTTTAGAAAATAAAACTCAAGTCGAAGCTGTTTGGGATTAGAGTCCCCCAAAGGACAGTGAGGTATGCCGGTGTATTTATGACAACCCTCGATGTTTATGCAGGTACACAAATTCTTCTGAGCAGTAGAAAAAGTCTTCACTCCCCCCAGGAGGTTGTGTTTTGTTCCCCTCTTAATGGATCTGTCTCTTCTCTTAATTACCTTTAGGCAGTGATGGGTGAAATGAGGCTTTCTGGCCCTCTGTGGTTGGTATTTTCTTGTCTATCAGAGACCTGTGTACTCTCCTCTTGCCAATCTCTTTATTTGTTCCTGTTGGGTTGAATGGGGTGGCGCCTGTGTGCAATAATCCGATTGGCTGTTGAATTAGAGGCTTCCTTCCTCCCGCTGTTAGCATCAAGGGTTTTGGCCATGTTCACGAAGGGCTCTGAATGCCATGAGCCTGATGCAGAGGTCATCTGATTTGGCGCATTTCCATGGCAAATAAACACCAGCTATGGGCCTAGAGGTAACTAACTCACCAATCCTCATCTGTCTCTTTCTGTCCTCAGACGACAGACGACCTGCTGGTGGCGTCAGCTGAGTGTCCGAACGACGACGAGGACATCGATCCGTGTGAGCCAAGCTCAGGTGGGTTAGGTTAGTCACCTTTTTTTTTACTACTACCCTCTGCGTGTCGGTGTCCCTGTCTGTCTGCAGCACCACACAGACAGACTGCATCAGGGAGGATGATGCCTCTGCGTCTGAAATGGTCCATTTTGCAGCCTCTCCATCCCAGCAGTCCAGTGTCCCATTTAATTAAACTGCCCTGTGTATGGTATGGTGGCACAGTGGTTAGCACTGTTGCCTCACAAGTTTGAGACCAGCGTTCAAGTTTCTGCAATGGGCGCGTGTGTATTTATATATCTTTGTTATGCCAGACACAACATCATGGCATCTTTTTTTATTCAAAGAGATGGAAAGAATATGAGGATAAAATCCAGTTGTATTTATTTAAATGGCCAGAGAGGTCTGTGTTGTCGGTGCCTTTATGCGAGTGTTACTCATTTTTTTCTTGGTCTACATCAGAGATTTCACACACCTTGCTGTTTTTATAGAAAATGGATGGGTGGAGTATGCTTGGCACATGTATGGCAACCAAACCTAGCACAAAAAATGTGTCCTGCTTGACTAAAGGCCTTGGGAATGTGGACGCTGTTCTGTACCCCACAATATCATGGGGTGCTTGTTAAAAAAATGGCTGGAGTTGCTGAGAGTCCTGTAGTCATTGTAGCCCCTCACCCACTGTGTGAGGGGTCCCTGTCTGCACTCACTATAATGTGTGTCATCCCCAAGGAGAGCAGTGGCTCTGCTCTTTGAGACCCCATCATGCATGACAGCATAGATGGTGTGGCACCCATGGGCATGTCCTTAGGGATGACGGGCAATCGGCTGCTGCACCGCTAGGGTCAGTCCATGTTCTCGGCGTCGGCAAGGATGACTCCTCACGGGAGTGCACTCCTGTAATCCGCTTCTCAGACTCTTAATAACTGTTTTCCCCTGTGTTGCCTCTGGAGAAACATGACAATGATTTTTTCTCTGCTGGGACAAAGACTCTAGAGTCTAGCAGAGTAGCAGAGGATCCTACGATGATGTGAGAAAGACCTTTCATTGTAAAATTGAAAAACCACTGCCAGGACAAAGACCTCCATTTGTAGTTGTGAACACACCACAGGCCAAAGACCCTAGATTGTAACAGAAGATTCTCCAACGACATGAGAAAGACAGAGAGATAGTAATTGTACCAGTGAATGACTGACTAAGGGACCCAAGACTCGCTGGTGTAGATGCTTTGTTTGTAACAAAGCTATTTTCAGCATGTTATGGACAGAATGCTGTTGCTTGTTGGTTCGTAGCATCATTTTTTTTCCAGATGTATTTATAAAGATTGATATTTCACAGGGTTCATACAGTTCTGAACCTGCGACCTTAACCATGACTCCCGAAATCCCCATGCTAACACGTCCTCTGCCTGGCAGACAGTAAACCCAACCAATCCTCGCATTCTGCCATGGGGCTACAGGACACCAGTTTAGGATACATCCTACAATGCTCGGGATATTAAGCAAATCTTTTTTGCGATGTGATGTTTTTCCCTGAATTTGGGTAGCTGACTCACTCGGTCGCAATCATTGCGGTTGTATTTTTGCGCCTGCTAACATCATCGTTTTCCGTCTTGTGGCCCAGAAGTTGTATTTTTGGTTTCTGAGGGATTTTCCTTTGACAAATAACAGGATGTTTGTTACATTGTAATCTGGAGGACGAAAACTAGCCTTTGTATGACAAGACCAGTCATTATTTCTGCCCTGATCACTTTTAATCTTCTTTCTTTTCTCAAAAGAATTCTTTTTGGTCAGGGCTTGTTATTTCTGCGCCGGCAACGGTGACGAATGTGATGTTTCACGGCTGTCATGCAGAAGAGCGCAAGAGTGGAAAAATTATAGCGCTGCTAGTTTGTAGCAGCGGAGGTCAGATGATATTATGCAGCAACGTCCTGCGAGCTGCGATATAAGTCAGAGGAAATGCATTTTGTATTGATAAATAAATGCAGAGGAATGACAGTAACAGGCCATAAAAATGGCACATCATGTTTAATTTAAGAGCTAATTTCAGACTTAATATAGATGTGTAGATTTGCACGTCGTATGCGCTTGAAATGTTTCCTGCAATCCGGTTATGAGTAGCGTTATTATTAAGATGCTGTTACCCTGTACTGGAAAAGATAATCTATCCAGCCATCTAATACAGGGTAACTGCTCATGGAGCCTATCCTAGGCAGGACAGGGCACAAGTCAGGGGACATCCTGGACAACACGCCAGGCTGTCACAGGGCACACATGGGCAGGCAGTCATGCACTGCGGGCAGTCTACCAAAGGGTTTTGACTGCGGTAGGAAACTGGAGTAACTGCAGGAATCTCGCACAAATGTGGGGAAAATTCCACACACAGAGCCAGGGATGGAATTTACAACCCTGTGAGAGCGCAGTGCTGAATGCTGAGCCACCGCCCCCTGAGCTGCTGACCATGCAATGACCTCCAGACCTGCTCCTAACCATGTGATACGCCGACCCATGTGTGTCTAGGCTTTCATTTCATTTTTGTTCTGGGTTGGATACGGACCAATTATCAAAAGGACAGGAGACCTGCAGTGCAGTGAATCTCTTCCTCTGTTTTCAGTGGGGGGAAGGGGGTTCAAACAGATCGAGAGTCACAGAAACAATTAAGGCTCTCCGACAAAGTGCTGTCTGTATCGATCTTTTTTCCTGTAATAAAGCTGTACATAGCATATGTTTCTGTATAACTCCATCACCGGGAGCCTGCCACAGAAAACCCCACCCCCACAGTCTAGGCGAAGGCGTCAATTTGCAGATTCACTAAAGAGCAATGAGTGCCCCCCCGCCCTACAGTGACAGGGAATAAGTCAAAGCGTAACAAAACTGAAACGCCCCATCCCAGTGCATGACTGGCTGGGGAATGCTGGATCAGACCAGCCATCCAGATAGATGTGCGCGTTTCTGCAGTACACAGTGTATGTGGACAGGAAGTGTCGGCTGTGTGTGTGTTTGTGTGTGTGTGTCGTTCATCCCCACCGGAAATCAGGGCCTCTGCACCCTGAATGGAAGTGAGTCCATCCCTCTTTTCCTGGATGATTAGAGATAGATATTCCCTTAATGGGACATTGCTAAACAGTTCAAAGATGGAACACCAAATTGGGTTAACGTTCTCCTGGTAACACAAATTCCCCACAATCCATTGCAATGTAAATGTTGCACTCCCCGCCTCTTCTACAACAACAAAAGACAGATTTTTATCAGAACCACAGTTTTTTTTGGAGGGTGGGGGTGAGAAATAGATAGATGGTGCATGAAAAAGTTGATGGTGATAGAATCTCTGGGGGAGAGAGGAACCGTGGGCCAAGGTTAACCGTCACTCTGCGGATCACCAGGGTCCCCCGGAGCGCCACTCCATCCCAGCGTCCAGTGTATCGATTTCTTCGCTTATTTATTCCAAGCTTTATTTCAGGCCTTTTTTTGTATCCCTAGAACTGCAGCAATTCCATGGCTGAAGCTGTAATCTCCCACAGGTCCCGAGATTAGATCACGCCGCAGCAAATTGAATCTTCTCCCAGGCTGCAGAGCCACTGGGCCACCAGGCGATACGGTCCGGTCCCCGATGGGCATATATGGAGGGCCGAGGGCGGGGGGGGGCTTGATGCATTGGCAGCGTTAGTGTGGGAACAACACCACTGTCGGTCAAACATCTCCAGGTTAAGTGACAGGCAATGGATCCGTTTGGCAGGGATTGGGCCCTGGAGGAGAGGGGTAAGGGGGTATGATTGGATCGGCTCCTGAGCCAGGAGGTGCAGTGCCACATCCACTGGGCTGGCTTATTGAATTATCCAGCTCAAGACCGCTAGCTGACACAAAAGGAACCAAGTGCCGAATTATTATTTTATGGTCTTTGGCAAAGGACATGGCTGCTGCCCGCCCCAGGCCAGCCCTCCCACCAGCCGCCTTATCCCGGGCATGAGAGCTCAAAAACAGCCTGGAAGAGATGCGGCCTCTGTGGAACGTGACCAAAATCCAGAGGCGTCAGAAAAGCCCAGCCCATCGTTCAGCTCCACCGCCTCACAGCTCCACACACCTTCTGGTTTCTGTTTGGCCAACTTCAAGTCCCCGTCCCTCATGGGAATGTCCTTGTAGGGCCTCTGGCAGTACCACGATGGCATTTGCGTCAGGTTGAAAGCCCCCGCCGTTTCACTGTGCCCTTTATGTCCAGTCAAGGTGTGACTTTTGGTACTGAGAGGGACCTAATGAAGACGTCAGATGGGGGGTGGGGGTGTTAATACTCAATCCAGAGTAGATTTGTGGTCTCAAATGTCTTTTTTTCGGAGAGGGCGGTGTTTTACTATCCCCCATTCCTAATAACAGATTAGAGATCTGCATCTCTCCCTCACCTAACTACGTTCAAGTTCATGGTTTTGTGAAAATTCTGACATTTCTGTCCGCATATTTTTCCCAAAAAGGTCGGGGGGAAAAGCTAAAATGATCAAGCAACGTGATTAATCAAGTGGTAAATGGAAAAATCGCATTTTTAGATCATAGGCAATGACAGGCCTTTCACCCTATGAAACAAAAAATGATTATGGTAAAATATTGTACAGCAGAACTGTGAATAATGAAACAGTCAGAGCTTGTTGGTGCGAGAGGTCAAACCACAGACATAATACACCATTCCATCAATCCCAGCATGCACTTTGGCACACCACTTTTTCTGCAATACACCACCCTGTATTAATACATGGGCTTCCAAAGATCATCCAGTTGACTCAGAGGTTATCAGCCCACATGCTAATAAGATTTTTTGCACCATTTATATGCATTTATCACATGCCCTTATGAATTTAGATCCGTTGCCGGTGACGACAGGCAGCTCGCAAGCATCCGGCGTCATTAGTGTCCGCCTCCGCGTTGGCGGCTGACACGGCACCCCCGCCGGTCCTGCACGGTGGGCTCGAAGAATGTCTGCAGTTTGTGTCCATGCATTTAGCACGCGCCACCTGCCGGAAATTAGCCAGGCGCCACGGCAACCTCGTGGCCTAATGAGATGCAGAAAGGCGTTTGCTAGGAAAGTGGGATTTGACACCGCGTCTTCTCCACCATCAGACCCGAAAACAGATTCTATCTTATTTATCCTTTCAATTATTTCCGCATCACTCCAGCCTGTTAGCCGCTGCGACAGGGTGACGCCCAGACCCTGCTTTCAGGGCAGGCAGCTCTGGCCAGGGTGCTCATTATCCGCTAGCTGTGTGATATTAGGTTTCTCCAGGCAAGGCAGAGGGGCTGAGTAAGGCCAGGTATGGCTTGGTGATGTGCAATATCAATACCAACATCACATGGTATACACATGCAGTTCTTACATCACTAGTCAGCTA
>JAODKC010000064.1:20623237-20635059 GCA_026777985.1 Mormyrops attenuatus
CCCCCCCCCCCCCCCCCCCCCCCCCCCCCCCCCCCCCCCCCCCGCACGCCCGGTTCAGGGGGGCTGTGCCCAGGTTAACAGCAGGCTGGGGCGAGATGAACGGGGGGCCTGTGGCCACGGGGCGCACAGAGGGCCCATGATCCGTGAAATGCTCATTACCGCCATCCCAGCAGTTGAGAAATAAAATAACTTTCGTTATCAACATCACACTCGCCTGATTGCTTTCGACCCATGCCAATAACTGCATGGACAATACTGGGGGGGGTCGTGGGAGACACGTAATCTCAGAACAGTCCCTGTTACCTTTGGTCGCAGGAGTCCAGTTTCGGCTCTCTGCGAGTTCTAATGACTGTCGCTGTAAACTTGAGAAACACATTTTTTAAGAGGGTAGATTTCACCGACTTCCCAGTGACAAAAATTAGATGAAACAACTGCGAAACTGGAGCCAGATAGGCAGCACCAAGGCAGCCACACACCCACGAGGCATCATTTTTCAGAAACGAGAGCATAATCGCGAAGTCTGACCGCAGTGGCCCATCACTGCCAATTCCGATGTGACAATGTGCCGGTTCTGCACAACTACCCAGGAACATGCGCTTTTGGACACACACCCTCATGCAGTGTTTACGGGCCGGCAAATCACACAAGGTCCCAGTAAAGCAGCCTTATCGCTCCATATAACACTGCATCGACAAGGTGTGTATAGCCATGTAATGACATCCTTAACTGCAGCAAACTGGGCTTGCCCTATGGAATCAGCGTTTGGCATATCGTTACCTGAGCTGGGAAGAATGAGTAATGGGCCTGTTCATTTGGAAGCTACCTGGGGTTGTAGGACCCTTCAAGGAGATGATGTGGTGAAGACCTGCTGCATTTTTAATATGGCCACATTTTTTTCTCATGTAACGTGTAGCCGGAGCACAGCGATCAAGCCTGGGCTCTGACCCTGTGACCCCTAAAACCTCACTGTGCTCTTTGAAATGCCCCACCTCCTTCCTTCCTCAGCCACTGAAGAGGTCCGGCCCAGGAACAGTGACATTTAATTGGTCAAGGGGCAAGTGTTCTATAAGCTGTCATAGGTTAATTTCAGGGCAGATGCTGCATGCCTGACATGGGTGAATGGTTGCCTATCACACCAGCCTTCCTCCAGGCTATAAGTTTCTGGGCTCAAGGCCGGGAATGGATCTGGAGATTGTTCCTTTCCACAAGGCACCTGAAACAGGTCACTTACCCAGCCTGTAAACGCATTACAGTATAGGCTAACGTGACAACATCGGAATTAGAGGGACCTGGAATCTGAGACATAATTTTGTCGAACCCAATGACAGGCTTGCCGTGGCGAGAAAGTGTTTTAATCGATTCTAATCAGCTAATCATTAATGAAGCCATTATCTGAAATTATAGCCCTGGACTGGGTGGCATTGTTGGGTCGTTATTGAAAATTATTTCTTTTATGGTGTCGTAAAAAACAAGTTCAAGGTGCCTGTTCTTCTGAAAGAACTAGTCTCCATTTTCTTTATGGTAAAAACACAGTAAAGTGCACTACTTACCATGGCCATCATGGCTCAAATAGGCTAGCTATCACGCTTTCCTGTCTCCTGCCAGCTTGTGAGTAACGCTGCTGCTGTGTTAAAACGTGGACTCCTTCTCGGGCACCCGGCTCATTTAATGGAAACTTGGAACAGGCAAGGCTTTTTTTTTTTTTTACTGAGGAGACCCCGTTTACAAGGTGGCCTAACCACCTCCAAACCCCCAACCCCCCCCCCTTGTGCGTGGCAAGCCTGGCAGCTGGTGATTACAGCGGGATACGTAGTACTGCTGTAATACTAATCCATGGGTTTACAGAAACATGTCAGCTGCAAGCCAGCTAAGCTGGAATCTCAGGGAGCTTTACCGGAACACTGCTGTGCGGAGTTAACGTCCGATCATAGCGGGGTGCGAGCCTGCAGCTGTCCTGGAGTAAGAGCCTTGACAAAGGACTGACACAGTAGGGACAGCCCCATGGAGGAGAAGGGGGTGGGTGTCTGGGTGAGGTGGGGGCTGCATGACGTCTTCTGGGCACTGTATCAGCTCCTTGGTCCCCCGCCCAGCCAGCCCAAGGGTGAGACTTTTAGCCCAGGCATCTGTGTAATGTCCCCCACCCCCCCATCCCCCCGACCTGCTGCAGTCCACCTCTTCAAGGCATGTGACCCATCAATCCCCCCCCAGGAGCAGCAATTAACACTTGTTGCTCCTCTGTCTTTTAATAGGGCAAAGCCCAACCTGGAAGGTTATGTACCGAATGAAGGTACAAACCAGCATAGCCTCGCGCTGGATGCTTTTGTATCACTAGTATAACACCAGACTAAACAGATGTGAGAAACCAACCGATTACAGTTAAAACACAGGCCAGGGGCCATTAGCATCAGACTGGTGATGTGCTGTTTAGATTGACACTACATTTAGACTCAAAAATATCAGTGAGCTGGACCCACTGGGATGAGCGGTTTGGACGATGGATGGATGGATGGATATCAGTGAGCTGCTCTGTAAAGACATACTCTCATGGAGAATAAAATAAAAAAAATGCCCATTGGGTATTCGGC
This sequence comes from Mormyrops attenuatus, assembly GCA_026777985.1. NCBI lineage: Eukaryota > Metazoa > Chordata > Actinopteri > Osteoglossiformes > Mormyridae > Mormyrops > Mormyrops attenuatus. Next base: position 20,625,823 of record JAODKC010000064.1, read on the forward strand.
CACTGGGTTTTAAGGTATTAGAAATAGTTTTGAGTTAAAATGAAAAAAAAATGGTAATGAAATGCTGCCACAACACCAGGCCTGCCCTTCTCCTGCGACGCTGTATCCCGTTCTCCCGCCTTGCAGCCGCATCGTTCTCGTTCCCAGGTGTCTTGCAAAAAATGACGGATGGAGCCCGGCGCAGCGGGGTGTGACCCCCGGGCTTCCCCGTGCCTCGTCATCAATCCCCCCACGCTGGGGTCAGTTGGCCCCTTGTCTGTTCATTACTCGCTAAGTAGCCTTGTCTGCTCCATTAGCTAGCGGCGAACGTGAGCCAGCCGCGGCTTAAACCCCCCCCACCTTGACCCTGCTTGTCCGTCGCAAATTGCCAAATAAATGATCCTCTTTACCAAAGATGAATAAGGAATAATGGTCTTTAAGAGACCCATTTACTTAAATCCCAGCAAACACAATGGGAACCTTAATCCTCCTCTCTCACTAATAGAACTACTGTAGGTAGAGGTATGTTCTGGGGTATGCTGAGAGCAGACCTTGCTGCGACTGTATGCACCACGTCCTGCCCCTCAGAGGGAACAGAGGTGTAATGACTGTTATTTTTGCAGTCTAGGGAATGTGTAGCAAGGTCTTGATGCAACAATAAGATGTTCAGCGATGTCTGTAATGGATGGGGTTGCTATGATATTGTCGTCTGGCTCACCCGGTTCTCACCGACGTGATGCTGAAATCTCAGCCTCGTCCCGCAGCCCCACAAAGGAAATGACTTGTGACTAAATGAGTGAAACATTAACTGGGGCTCATATGAATAAAACAGCAGGCAGCCCCTCCCACCCCCCCTGCAGGTCAGGACGCAGACACAAAACGTGCCCCCTTCAGGACCCGCTTACGCAGATGGTCTTGTATCTGCCCGTGAGCCTTCCCCTTGTCTTTGTCTTTCTGCTGTCTTTCTTCCTCTGTTTAATTTCACCCTTGGGTTCGCTTCGGCGGAGCTTTCTGCGCCATTCTGAAACACTCCTCTTCCCTGTCAGCTCTCGCGGGTTTCCATTGACTTGGATCAAATGATGGAGTGCTGATTAATGGGCACGTAAGCCTGGCAGTTGGAAGGGGGGACATGCCCCCTGGAAGGGCCTAACCCACTCTGCAAGCGGGCCAGCAGAAGGTGTCGCAGTTAAAGACCTGGAATTTTAACCTTAGCTTGTGCTGCAGAATGATCCCCACTGTTCCTCCATTTCATATATTTGAACCCAATGTATACATATACACTATAGGGTTGGGCGATATCTGAAACAATAATGTTTGATATTTTAATTTAAAAGTATTGGGAAAAATGATAATATTGAGTTGTCCCAACGCACCCCACACACACACAGACATACTGGTGCGGTTATTTTTTTTGCCAAAAGAAAAGCGTGAAATCATGAAGAAAAAAAAAAATGATATACGGATAATCTGCTAAATAGCCGGCATTAAATATTGTTGACTGGGGATGGGGGGGACAATCGATGGGCAGGCCAGATTTAATTCTGACTTAAAAACATGTCATGGGCCATCTGAAACCATCTAAAAAAGTGGTTCACAAACTTATGGTAAACCCTAGCCGCATACCACCATTATAACTGACGTTTACATACACTGATACCTTTGCGTATCATAGAAGGAGAGAAAAAAAATTATATCGATGTGTTTTTTTTTAAAAAAAAAAGGCTGAACTGAAAGCCAAATCATACATTCTTGCTTTGTGCATAGCCTAAGCCTACAGCAGTAATCGCCGCTAGATCAATTACCGATAATATCGTCATATCGCCCAGCTCTAATTAGCTACATAAACCAAGATGTGTCACATTCCAGGTAATAACCAGGTTTTTAAGCAGTGAGCCATAATAAACATATAAACCTTCTTGTCATCTGGTTGAACACCTTAGCAGGGTTGTAATAAGTCAATAATACATATGGGTGTGTCCTCCTAATGTCAGTTGCCCGTAGGCGACACTGATGTGCTCTCAGCTTGTGAGTTGGAGTGGGGAAACCGCCACGGGTAAATCCATCAGCATGACAGAGACCATTGCTTTAATCCATTCAGTACAATCATCCTTCCCAGACCTGTTTCAACTCCAAAATTAATTTCCTGAAATGGTGGTGATTATAGCCTTATCTACTCCTTTTCATTTTACTCCTTTTCTCAACCCTCCCTGTTGGACTCCTCAGCTTCCCATAACACCTGTACCGATGGATACTCAGATACCACATGTAGGAAAAAAAAAGCTTAACAAACGATCCAGGAGGAAAACCAGACCGGCGGTGATTTGCTTGGGGAGCACCACCGTGTCGAATGCTGAATCGACCTTGCTGTCTTGGTGAGGCAGGATCATAATGCCGGCCTGACCATGCATTCCCACGTTCCTGAACAGGCAGTCCCTATATCCTGTCATTTTATCACCACATATCAATAGCTGAAGCTGCGTCTCCACCACAAGACTCAGGGTTTGGGAACCACAATCGCATTTCTTTCATGAATCATTCATACAGTATCAGAACACCCCAAAACAGTCTTCGCTCATCCCTTATTCTTAATGGGGATGAATAGTTATTATTAATCACATTATTATGCACACATAAATCATCCTGGTGTTGTTAATCATCGATGAGCACAGAGCCGTCACTGCTAACTTTGGCTTATTTACACTGAAATGCCTTTGGTCCGCTCTACTCTGCACGTTACCCACTTGTGCTCCTGAGGCTGATTGTCCCCTTTAGCAGCTACAGAAATAAACTTGGGGATATGGTCGGCTGATAGGGGTAGCAGTGGTGGTGGCGGGGGGGGGTAGCTTGGCTCAGAAGCGAGGCGAAAGTCCGGTAAACCTTATTAGCTCCCAGGAGAGCGCAATCAGAGGACGCGGGGGCTGCAATCAGAACACCAGCGGGCAGCAGCGGTGCCCAGTTAGGTGGACCTGACGTACCCCAGCACAGGCACACCGGGCCCCCATTCCCCACCGAAACACATACACACAACCAGTACCCTGTCTCCTATTTGCTCTCTTATCGCCATTCTGCCGTGGGGGAACCTACATGCTCATACCGCACTGTGAGTGTGTGCTTTTCGTACACCTGTCCAGGGGTGTAGCCGGGCCTGTCACACACTGAGGAGATCCACTGCCATGCTCACCTTAACACCTGTTAAGGTAGGGTTCTGTCTTTTGATGGGAGAAAAGGCATACGAGGGCTTAAGTACCCATAAAAAACAGATAGCTGTATAGTAAAGCACTGGGAGTTGGCTCAAAGTTCACAGCAACATTACAAGGCCCACCCCTGCGTCAGGGTTGGGCGTCAGCATCTGAACATTCCATATCCCAGAATCCTCTGTGTTTGTGTTCTCACTCTGCATTGTTCCCTACTCATTTTTTATGGGCTGTGTAATATTGATTTAATATTTAGGGGGACACTCAAGGTCACATTCAGAACCTTGCAGAAGCGGATGAAACTAGCATTAGCATCTGGGTTTCCGATCTGGGAACTCGCATTTCAACATTGCCTGGTTTGATCTCGAATGTGGGGCATCTGCGGTTTTATGGTGCATTCCATTTGCCCTCGGAACTTGGATTCTGAGTCGGATTCCGAGTTTTGAAGCTGGAAGTGACGACATGCACGCTCCCGTTTCTTGGAGATCCGAGAAATATCTCGGAGCAGCACAGAGGATCCTGAGTTCAGAATCCAAGATGGCTGCGCCCATTATCAACAGAAGTAAAGTTGTAGTTTCATACTGATTACTTCTCATTTGTGGCTCATTAATTCGGTCATACACACTATACCGTCCAACTTATCTGTGGACATGTTGCTACGGAGTTTTATACGTAAAGCACCGCGCGTAATGTGTTATCAACTGATATTGCTTACAATGGCAAACAATTAACCGGACTAGAATTGGATTTCATGATTAGTCGGATTATTTGTCGGATTTAAGGTAGGTCGGGTTACTTGTAAATGAACGAAGATATGGCCATTTAAACTGAAGTACTTTAAATCCGACAAGTTGTCCGGCTACGCAAAAAATCTTGCTTTTTGATACGGGTCAATGGTATCGCTACTTCTGTGGCAAACGGAACGCATCCGATTCGGTTTTCCCCGAGTTTTTGGCGGATGTTACGAAATCTCGGATCCGAAGGCAAATGGAACTCACCATTAGTCTTGGGAGCCCCCCTTCCCCCCCGTGGTAGTTTTCACGCCCAGTCGAGGTGCTTCTTCGTCTGGGGGTCAGGGGACCTCGGACCTATCCTAGGCAAGCAGAGAGAGCAAGGGGCAGGATGGGGAGGGAGAATGTGGAGGAGTGGACAGGAAGAATAGTAGAGGGAATGAAAAGCACTTTATCTGAGGAGGACATTAGCCAGAGAGTGATGAAGGGGGTAGCGAAGAGCTATCAGAGTTGATGGGGAAAGAGATTACAATTTGGTCAGCACTAGTACATAATGGAGAGTCTCTGATATGTAATCAGTTTCTCATTCAAGAAGCAAATGAACCCAAACCCCATTCTTGTCAGATATTAATGCCATTATCAAACATTTAGAGTTCATTAAAGGGCCTTTATTGGATTCATTAAATCGGAATAAAAATAGGGGTGCGTGTTACGACTCCTCTCCTCCCCCCATCTGCATCGTAATTACGCTGGACCCCCGGCTTCAATTATCGGCCGAGTCGCTTGAGTGTCGCCGTCTATATAGGGAGGCGCTCCGGCGTCAGTGTGGGGGAGAACACCATAGTGGGTTTGCCTGAGTGCTCCAGGTCTGTCATTATGGGTAAGAAATGATGACGCTTTCCATGGAGCCATCATTTTGTTTTATTTTGAGTTTCTGGGGAGCTGTGCTTGATGAGGGAGTCTAGCCGTGGTCCACTCGATCATCCTCGAAGCTGATGCATCTGTAGAACAGGTCTTTCTGTTGTTTAAAATAGAGGTGATCGCCCAAATCCTGTACGTAAATTGCGTAAATCACTATATTTGATTACTTGTTCTTTTATTTTAGTTGCTTAGAAGCCATTCGCAAAAAGTGAATCACACAGCTTTGTTCAGGCTATCAGCTTAGTCAAAACCTAACCTATGCAGCCGAACCCATAACCCTTGGGTTGTCCAATCCATTAACCTTGGGCTGTCTAACCTATAAGCCTCAGGTAGTCCAACCCATGAGTATTAGGTAGTTAAACCCTTAAATACTACACTCTCCTTGTTCAGATAGACAGATGTACGAGGTGGTTCATAGCAGTGCCATAATGTTCATGCAGAAACGACTGTCTATGCTGTGGAATGAACATCCCATCTCTGTTTTCCTTCCCAGCAAACCCTACGGGTTCTGGTGGTGGGGGTTACCCTGGTCCCTCGGAGGTGATCCGCGAATCCAGCAGCACCACGGGAATGGTGGTGGGCATTGTGGCGGCCGCGGCCCTCTGCATCCTCATCCTCCTCTACGCCATGTACAAGTACCGCAACCGTGATGAGGGCTCGTACCACGTGGACGAGAGCCGCAACTACATCAGCAACTCGGCGCAGTCCAACGGCACCGTCGTCAAGGAGAAGCCGGCCAACAGCGCCAAGAGCTCCAACAAGAACAAGAAAAACAAAGACAAGGAATACTATGTGTGATCCTGCACGTTTGAGCCATTGCCGGTCCTGGAACTCAATTCAAGAGGCGATGAGAAGACCCACATATGTATATTAACAAAACTCGAATGAGAGAAAAAAAAAAACATTTAGTCTTCATTTTATCAAAGACGTGACATAAAGAAAAACAAAAAAAAAACCATATCTGACTTTGTACTCAAGCACATTAAACTATGAGGTGAGGCAGATGAAACTCCCTGCCGAAAAACGCTGTAACGACTGACAAAAAGGCAAACCAGGGAGGGCGATGGAACATAACATAACAAAATGGCTCCAAAGCAGACGTGGTACCCGTGTGCTCGACAAGCAGGATGCTGACATCTCACTCTCTCCTTTCTTGGAAACATTTCAGAGGGGCTATTCACAGGTGGGGGGTGGGGGGGAGTTAAACAGTGTCACAAACTGTCAGTGTTTTCCATTTACGTTGCCTGTGTTTGTGTTGCTGGGATGTTTTCTACAGTTGCGAGAAAAAAATGTAAAAGATTTTAAAAACGACGCCTAAATAAGCAAAATGACAACAATCGCCAAACATGGGGAGGAGCGAGCAGAGAGACTTTGCAGGGAGGAAGTAACACGGTCACGCTACCTACGTCTGAGGGAATCGGCCAAAGTATTCGCACTTTCAGGAACGAAAAACAGCCGCGGCATCGACTGCGCCTGACTGTTCTGGGGTGGGTTGGTCAGCATAGAAAGCAGACAGGAAACACTTCTCACTGACTACAGGAAGAGACTGACTTGAAAGAGTAAGTGATGTTAATGTGGTAATAAGGCCTTCATTCCAAGCCCAGTTTGACACAAGGCTGGTGCATTTTGGGGGTGGGTGGGTGGGGGGGGAAAGGGGGGTGTCTGAAAAGCAACAGATTTGCAGAACTCCATGCACGTATCTTATAACATATGTTTATATCCAGTACAAACACACCTATATGTGCTTTCTGGACAGTGACAAGTGGTGTTTTATAGCCTGTTGTATAGATGATGCAAACTATATCTGCTCTTCAACCATTTTTAGTAAAAAAAAAAAAGAGAGAAAAGAAAAAAAAGAGAATTAAATGTTATTAAGTGTTGCTAGATATAGATTTTACGATGACATCTGCAATTAAAATTTCTGTTGCGTTGCTTATTTTGCCCTCTTTTAAACATGTACCCCTCCTTAATTTTAATCTTTTAACACCATTGACACCCATGATCCATTTGCTGTCCCAGCAGCAGCCTGACTTGTCGAAGAAAATTGCTGAGCTATGGCGGGTGGCAGGATGTGACATACAGGATGTGACATACAGGATGTGATGTATGACCAAGTGATGTATGACTAAGTGTCCCCCTCTTGATTCTCTTCTTAATACCAAATTACCCTTATGCCCTAGGTGGGAGTGGAGATGTTACATAAACAATGTTATTTCCGTATCTACCCGGATCCCAGTGATTGGATTGATGAAACCTAGAAGCAATCACTTTGAAATGGGAGAAGTGACCATTTCAATATTTCTGTATTCGTACTGTCATGCTGTTAATCTGTTTCTGACCTGTACTCCGATTCATTGAGGGGAACAGCAATCCAACCTAAGCTACTGACGATTACAGTTGGTTTTTATTATTATTACTTATAATTATTATTCTACCCGTGCTATTTTTTTCTACAGTATTTTTTGTTTATTGTGACAATTCTTTATTGACCTCAAAGTAAAATTTATTATGAAAAAATAGTTTTGAAAAATTAAATGAATAAATAAAATATTAACTAAGCGAATTTAAGTCTATGATGAAATTTTTAGAAAATGCGTGTCTGTGGAGGAGAAAACCATCGGTGATCTGATGGTAATTATACAGCTGTATAATTATTGCTATTGAATTATTTTGTTGTTTTGGTTATTTATGCAATGTTTATATATATATATATATATATATATATAAAAAAAAATTAAATGTCCATATCATCGAGAACTGAATCATATTGCTGGTGTGGAACAGAGGAATCCCTTTTTTCTCTTTTAATCACTATTTAATTTGTCTAAATTGTCTCTCGGTCCTTTCTGCATGTCAGCCGTTTTAGGCTTAACCTTTAATAAATACTGCAACCTGGAAATTAAATTAGAAAAATCAGAGTCAGAGAGAGGCAGCCAGCTCATGGAGACCTGCCCTCGCCCCTCATCCCTTTCATCCGCATGCAATTCCTTGTGGCTCATCTTCTGCGGCAGCTAAGCGTCGCCATGATTTCTTGGAAAGCGGAATAAAAATGCATCGGAGCAGAGGAGTCAGCTCCACTCCGGTGCCTCCCAGGAGGGATAGAGATGTAGCGGCCGGCTACAGGCAAGAAGGACGAATTCCAAATGAGCCCGGAACAGCATGAGCAGCAGGGGGGCAACGGCGGGGGGGGTGTTGGGGTTTGTAAGACCCATGCAGGCGCGCACGCATCCCGCGCACACACAGGTGTGCACTTCTATTTGCATTTCCGCCTTTGTGGGGATGAAGGTGTTTGATCTCAAGCCAACAACAGATTAACAACTGGCAGCAACCAAAGACACTGCTTGTTTCTTTAAAGATGAAATACTAAGGAATAAATACATTTGTTCCAAAATTTCTTCCCAAAAAGAGAAGCCAGACCAGAACACCAGTGTCTGAAAGGCGTATGCAGGAAACTATGATGATGTTTAACCTCATGCAGAGACACAGCCCCCCCCTTCCCTCCCCAGTGAGGGTGCTGAGGAACTGACGTGAGTGAGTCAAGCCTGTCTGTGTGCCTTGTCTCATCCCCATCATGATGGATAACGGGTGACTGGAGAAGATCTGCATCAACATGCTGCACACGCCTGTCTGTTTACCTCCACCAGCAAGCAGCGTCTGTTCCCTGGGCATGGCGGACACGCAAACGTCCAAAAGTCTTGGCTGGTGTATTGTGGCTGATTTCCCGCTTACTCCGACAAAACCTGTCAAAGCGTTCGGGCCGCCGCAAATATTACCCAGCATGTGAGCTCCTGATACCGGCCCTGGCTTGTCGTTCAGACCCCGAGAGATTACATCTAATAAAACGAAATGTAGCGCTGCCCACTGCATGTGCTGAAAGGAGAGTTTAATGCGAGCGGAAAATGATGAACTGTCCAAATGGCAGCCTTCTGAAGCCCAGACCGTGTCGTTTAGGTCTGCGCTGCGAGCCGTGGGGTGGCTGAGCCGCCGTTTACCATCCATTAGGCAGAAATAGCTTGTCTTTCATTATATTATCGAAGGCTAAATGAACGGAGCATCTGCCTCACTGGCTTAAATTATGAATAAAATAACGATAAAGTAAAACAAATGAATGAGCCAGTGAAAACAGACAGGCAGAATGGATGACTGGCAGCTTATGTGGCTCATAATTGCTTTTTTAAAAAGCGTCTCACACAAACACATATTTTGTTACTTATTACCCTCACGGGATTAAAATTGTAAGACCAGAGCTGTCAGTATTATACTAGAGACATGGAGCCAAACTCTATTTAAAGCTTTTAATAGACACCCCCACCACCTCCGTGTATCTATCACTCTGACTATCTGAACTAGATGTATCAGCAGCGGGGGGGGGGGGGGGGGGGGGGGGGGGGGGGGGGGGGGGGGGGGGGGGG
>JAODKC010000064.1:20658539-20677291 GCA_026777985.1 Mormyrops attenuatus
CCCCCCCCCCCCCCCCCCCCCCCCCCCCCCCCCCCCCCCCCCCCCCCCCCCCCCCCCCCCCCCCCCCCCCGCGGGGTCAATGCCAAAGGACACCATAAGCTACACTTGTTAATCCAGCAGTCATTCATATACAGTCCTCCAGCACACCCAACCGGAACCAGCTCAGAACACGGACCGGCATACAACAGCACGTCTATGGAAAGGAATGCCTCAGGCCATGCAAGCACCCCCCCCCACCCCGAACCTGACGGGTCGGGCTCAAATCGGCTGACAAATTGCTACACTTACTGAGAATTGAGGTGTCCCAAAATCCACATGTAAAATTAATAACGGAAGACGGGGAAAAATGAAGGAAAATGAATCACAGGGAAACGTCATCTGAATGGGTCCCTTCAGAATCACCTGCAGACTCTACAGATACTGAAATGGATTTAAATATAACAATGACCATATTAAGTCAATTATGGTGGGAAATATTTCTTACCACTCACATCAAGAGTACATAAAAAATGGCACGATGCTCTAATGGTCATATAAATCTTTTGTTCCTGGATTTAATCTGATAACTGAATATGATCACTGAACATCCGTCTGCAGAGGCCAAACTACGGAAACCACATCCTTTTTGGTCAGGAGTCAGGTGTGACTGGGATACACAAAGGGAGCGAGGGGAAAGGGCGGAGAGGTCACAGTAAATCTCTCACTGTTCTTTTTTTAACCGCGGTAACCTGTTTCGGTTCTCTCTACATAAGCCCACTTTGTGAAAAGGCGCCGGCGCAGGAGTCAGATCCCGTTACTACTGGAAAGGCAGACAATCCTCATCCGCCGCTGCTGTAAATACCATGCGACACTGACAGGCACATACAGCAGGACGGGGGAGGATTGATGCGCTGGCTCCGTTTGTACGAAATTAGCCCAATAAGCGAGCATCGACCGTCACGTCACTGACGGCGCATGTTGTAGCCGAAGCCAGAGGCGTTTCAGCACCTCGCACATAAACGGTAAGGTTACAATGGGCGCTCGAAATATTCTCTCATAAATCGAATCTGCAAAAGATACACACGATTGCACGCATGTCATAACCAGAGCCACGCATCAGACAAAACGAATATTGGCCTAACATGGAGACTTCGGCTTCTGTCGAGTGTTGCAACACCAGGTGAACAAAAATGGTAAATGTGTATTTTTCCCTTGGGGGGGGCTCGTGCAGTTGCGCGTCGGCGTGTATGTCGGCGCTGCAGTCAAACCCGGCCGGCAGGGCCGTGGAAGGACGAGTAGATTCAGTCACCATAAACATCATCCACAGTCGCCATTCTCCCCACAGTCTCTGCCCGGCGACACGGACTGTGCGACCGCCGGACGAGGAAGCGACGGTCAAACACGGGGCTAATTTCTGTCTGTTTCATTGGAGAAACGCCGTGAAATAAAGGCGAGTTTCGGACCCCCCGGCTCGGTGTTCAAATCGTATCTGCGGTTGCAGTGTTGTTGCCCTTGGTAAATAGGAACGGGGACCGGCTCGGCTCGGCCACAGCTGGGGGGGGTCTAGGTGTGAGGTTGCTACCCGCTTTATAAAATAAAACCAGATGAGCGCTACGGCGACTCGACCCCATGTGCATATTTAGCCGCATTAATCAGGAGGCTTATGCCGATCGTCCAAGACCACCGACCACCATCTGGGGACTAAAGACAAACCACAAGCCAGTGCCTTTGCATGACTGCGTTAACGCCTTATTATGATCCTCATTGTCATCTGGTAGCGTGCATGTATATTGTTATACATTGTAACAACAGGGATCTGAGGTGAGAATATTGTTTCAGTCCTCTCCCCTCCCCCTACATTTGCAGTACAGTCATATAACCCGCTCAACCTTTTTCAATCCAAGGAAGGTATTTTATGTATGAAAAGGTGGGGTGTCCATGATTGTAGAGGCTGATCGTAGACCAGCGTGAACCGGGCGGATGCCACAGTCTTAACGTCTTCCTCCAGCGCGGTTTCGTTATTTCTTGTTTTGCTCTCACGTTTAAGAAGAAACACCTCTCTATAAAAGGGACGACCATTATCCCCCTCCTCCAAAAAAGAAAAAAAAAAAAAAGAGGGCTTTTTTCCCGAACTAACGAAACAGACGGATCCACGCTACGTAAACAGCGGACCTGCTGTTTGATATCACCTCCCCAACACCTGACCGACATACTAATCATACTAATCACATTTCCGACCTGCAGCTAAACCTAAAACCAGGTGAGGAGACGTCAGTCAGCAAGCAGTCACCCAGGGCAGGTCGTCACTCGTAGGTGATGCTACTTTTTTACCTCTTAAACCTTACAGAGGAATGGGTAGTTAAAAGTGAACCCGATCGCAGAACGTCAGTTTATTATTGGGATTTTTTTTTGGGGGGGGGCAAACTTAAGACCCACGGCTAACTGTGCACACACAGACATCCCACAAGCGTCCATGTCCTAACAGGTTTCCCAACTCGGAGAGCTGTCACGCCGCCCGGGAATGAGGGTGCATAGAGCCCGCCTGCCTTTCTGGGGACCACACGGGAGCAGCAAGTCACACAAACAAATCTACGAAAAACCGACTGGCGTTCACTTCAGCAGGGACAGACAGCGGGCTAGATAGCGAGTCAGGGGAAAACACTAGGATGTAATTTGATTAGGTTTCCTATTAACAACGTGGCATTAGGAAGAAAAAAAATAAGGCCGAATTAATAGAGTGTATATGAAGGCAAGGCACTCACCGGTATGTCCAGGGTAGATGCTGCGGATACAGGACCAAGGGAGCCGGCTAAGACCCCCGCCGCTTGAACACAATCAAAACAATACTACTGTTTCCAGTGCGAGGGTACAAGGAGGGAAGACACTCAGCCTAAGTCCTACTCCGCGGAAAAAAAAGCCACCCCCCGACGTTCACGCTGCCTTCTGCACGTCACCCTGATGTGGCTACTCTCTGTTTTTTATGAGAACATCAGAACCGTTTAATTCCCCTCCGTCCTATCCGTGATGAGTGTTGGAAACTAGATTCCCTCACCCCCGTCTCGTTTCCCTTTGCAAAAATGGCGGCTCTCTGGCAGGGGCGCTGTGGCTCCGCCTCCCACCGCTGGCCCCGCCTCCACGCCCTGCGGGGTTCACGAACCCACATCTACAGGGGTGGCGGTTTTTTTTCTCCCTTTTCTTAAGCGGAGAGAGTTCATTGGTGGCGCGAGCGCGTTCGCAGGAGCAGCGACGTGCCGCGTTATAACCGGGGATTCGCTCGCCGTCGCTCTTCGCCCAGGATGTATTGGATCAAACGGAAAAACTGAATAGTCGTGGCCAAAATTGTTCCTTGGCCGAGTGCTGCCAGGGTTTCTTTTTTTACGAAACGCCTAATAAAAAACAACAGGAATATATTAAACTGTTCAGTGAGACTAAATTAATGTAGCGAAATCTGCAAACTGAAAACAAGTTATTCGAGTAACGTTGCTCGAATTGGCAACTTCCATATACTGCTACGTATATACACGTATAAACAAACGGCCTTAAGATAGGTGAAGGGAAAATCACGCGATCGCCGAAGGACCGAGAACGTTTCACTGCAAATAGAGTGGACGGGGCGCATCTTTAAATATCCTTCATTTGTTCTTTGTTGTGGGCGCTATTTACATATTTAAACCCAAAGGTATTAGAAGCAGAAAAGACAGACGGTTTGCATCGAGTAAATCAAGTTAATTTTATTTATATGCTTCGCAGACACGGTTGTCTGGCGCAATCTCAGCTTACAAAACTCCGTGACACCTACCAGAGTCGGGGAACTGGTGTTTATACGTAAACCTCGCATTTCCTGCCTACGGTGTGGAAAGTCAGCTTTAGTTTATTTCATTTGGCTTTTAAGTTTGCACAGCTGTATTAACACCGATTGGTGCAACCAAGATACGGCAAAAAAGGCAGGACACACTAAAGCCGCAAATCACTTTATTGTAATTACAAATTTATCACACACGGGTTAACACAAAAGCTAGTGAAGCCGTTGCTTATAAATGTTTACATTTCTTCATTTATCCGAAGCTTGTTCAAAGCGAAATACAAGTGAGGTAGATGTTACAGCAGAAAAACAGAGACATCGCAAACAGCAATTCGTGACAAGGCTGAACGAACTGAATAAAAATACTGTATAAATATCCGAGACTGTAATGCTAATACCAAATGGACTGGATTATTTTTGCAAGTCAAAATAGCTAATGCATGCTCAGATGCTTATTTACTATTGCGTGTTTTTACGTAAATAATGAACTAACAGGCAATGTATTGTTGATGCATGAATGCGAGGAACTCGCTGGATTGTCTGCCCTTTCCGTCCTGTCTCACGTGACTTTTTTGAGGGGGGGAAAAAAGTGTTCTTGTTATAACTTTACTCTAAAAAATCATTAGGTTTGGGGCCAACTACAAGAGCAATGCTAAGCGTCACACATTTAGTTTTCTAATGTTACCAATGTAGCAGTACCCATTATATAATAAAAATATGTATATTTAGTGCCATTTATTTTCCATCCGTGACCTAAGCACTCATCCTGGGAATGGTTTAAGAGGCACAAGGCTGGGGTATTTCCTCGGTGAACGGCTTCTACATACTCAGATATCACGGGTGATTTGTGATTCCTAGACACCCCCAATGCCCGTGGTGTGAGATAGTGACACCCACGGAGCCACAATGCCCCCAATCTACTACTTAAACATATCCTTTAAAAAAACATTTGTATGCTTTCACCTTTGGCCTAAAAACGGACGTTTCTGTATTTTACCATGGTTATAGTGAACTTTGCACATACACACTCAGACTAAGCTGTACAAGCTGGATGTTAGTCTTCTGCTCAGCCTTACATAACTGTCTTATACAAGGGAGCATTCTTCCTCAACAGGAGGGGGCTCGGAGCTCCGTAACACCGACTGACCATCATAAAGACAAACACCATCCTTCTGCTCACGCAGATACGGAGAAACTGAAAAAGACACAAAAACCAAAGTGCTTTAAACCTGAAACGTACCTAAAACGCATGCATAAAATCGTTAAATGTGTATAGTGACAGTATACTGTGTACCGAAAATAAAACGCCAAAAAGGCACTAAAAGTCTTCACCTGGAGGACCACCAACATGTAATGACTGCTTAATGTCAGTACACTTCCATAAATTACTGTACCGTAATATACAACCAATGTAAATATTTATATATCTTGTAAAACGCATGGAAGCAGTTATCGCACACAGAGCAGTGTTTGACTTGCGCATAAGTAATGCATATTACAAGCATGTTTAAAGAATTTCTGAAATGCAGACTGCTTGCCCTATTAACACACTCCACTCCAGCCCCATCCCCCACAGCCATCGATCAGGCAGAGCCGCAGTCGCTGGCGCATGCGCTCTCCGCAACGCTGTATAAGGTCTCTAGGTTGCCTGATTTTCCTCGTCGATGGGCAAACAAGCTGTCCGGGGGAAAAGGAAAAAGATCACGACGAATTCTGTTGGCGAGCCATTTTTCACACCGGATTTCTTCTGCCGTTCGGAAGCAAAAATTATACCGTCTGCGTTTCATTAAGAAATGCTACTAGTTAATCGACGTTTTCTTAAATGATCTACTATAAAAAAAAAAAAAACTAGGTGACTTTTCCCCCCTACAATGTTATTCATTAAATGCGGTTCGTGGAATCTGAGTGTTGGATTATTCGAAAGTGAGAAGTCTGGGGGATGCAAAGCTATCGTTGGAGAGTCTTCTAATTTTGCAAGATGACGCTTCAATGTCGGCAGTTTCTTCTCGTCTCCGTAGTGTCCGGCCTTAGAGATTGACGAAACGTCCGACCAATAATGTATTCGCGTCTCTGCTCGCCGAGCACTGATTGGTTGTCAATGCCGTCATCATATGGATGGGCGGGCTCTGAGCTGCGAGGGGAAAGTGGTACGAGAGGTGAAACAGCCCTACCTGAGCGGTGTATAATGTGCATATGGTGAATATAGTTTAGAGATTATAAGTGTGTGTTTGCAACTTCATACTTGACGTAATTAATAAGGTTAAAGAGCTGTGTAACTGCGACATGTTTCTAGTTAAGGAAAGGACACCAAAGTCATATAAGATGGCGTTCAATGTCAGCCTTCAGTGAGTGTCGGGAGCGTGCACTTGTTACTGGGCGGCGCGCTCCCGATGTTGGGAGCGCGCTTCCTGTTTTGCTTGTATAGTAAAAACAGGAAATAAGTCCTTTTAATCAAGGAGTCGTCCAGTTTGCCCATAGCGTTTTTGTTAAAGAGAAACGAAGCCCCATCTGTTACTAGTGTGAGAAGCGAATGGCGCTGGGTCCGAGTATGTGAAATCGGACTGGCTGACAGATGGACTCCGATGAATTGTTTCACCAAGTATTCGAGGAAAACAAGCCGTGCGACGGCCGGGAAGGCTTGGTCGGTGTCTTTAAAATCACTAACTCCAAGGTTGCCTTAAAGTTTGTGAGTTTTACTGTGGCTTGGAGCTTTGCGTGTTTCTGGTTAATTGGCATCTGCATCCATAAGCGACTCGGTCCGCCATGTTGTCAGTGGAGGTACTAGTTTGACACGGGGTGATGAGTAAATGGCGAACAGGTCCCGGTTCTTCTGTCTGCGGGGGATTTTTAAAAAAAATATTATTATTTATATTTGGGGCAAATGTGACGAGTGATTGCGTTCGATTTTATATTAATACACCCTAGTTTGCTGTCAGTAAACGGCGATGCGCTTCCATGTGTTGATGCTCTAGTTGCAGAAACAATATCGGAATATCAGCACTTGGTAAAAAGGTGCATAAAATATAATAATCAAAATTTTAACCTTAGGCTGCAGTGCTGCGGATTGTCCCGGTTCAACTGATGCCCCCCCTCTACGATGAGTTTAATTCATAGCATTTCTGGGTGTGACTATGACAGAATTGCTGTGCCTTTGTTTCCGTTCAGTCGTATGAATTTTAAAAGATGAACGACCATCCAGTTCAGGTGCAGTGGGGGTGCTGTTGACCTCTTATTAGCAATGAGGTTTGACGTTTAGGTTGTTAGAAACAGCATGGAAGGCATGCAAAAATTAAAGGCAATGTTATCAGTCACATTCGTAGGATTTCTCTGCTACTGGGCTGGTAAACCTTAGCGAGCTGATGCAGATAGTGGCTGACGTTGATGCCCTGGGTGCAGATCCCCCCTCCCATCTGAATGGTAGGTGGGGCCTGTCAATTAATGGGGATGCAGGTCCTTCTTGCATGATGCAACTGCAGGGACAGGATTGTCAGTGCAGTGAACGGGGTCTTATCAGAGATGTTTACTTTACATTATGTGTTATATATTTAAAAAGTTGTGAATAGGATGAATGTACCAAGCAAGCAGGTCTGGCCTAAATTAACCCGTTTCTCCAGTTTAAATGACCTCGACTACTCCTTCCCCGTAATTTTGATGGGATGGTCACTGTAGCTGTGCTGATTAGCTAGCTGCCACGAACCTGGCAAGACAGGTTGTCAC
This sequence comes from Mormyrops attenuatus, assembly GCA_026777985.1. Lineage (NCBI taxonomy): Eukaryota > Metazoa > Chordata > Actinopteri > Osteoglossiformes > Mormyridae > Mormyrops > Mormyrops attenuatus. The sequence continues at coordinate 20,666,038 of JAODKC010000064.1, forward strand.
GTGCTTGATAATTCTGGCAGATATTAGAACTCTCACGCATGCATGCTATTTGATAGAATAAGTGATAGTTGATGCCACAGCATTCAGTTGTAACCCAAAGGCTGTTAGTCACAGAGCAGCTACTGAATGAGAGATCACCTTCATAACCACCAAGACAAAATAGACATCTTCCTGTACTCGTTCTACCTGATCCAGCTGGTTTTCAGATTATAGAGCTTTCTTCTCAGCCCAGGTTGTTTTCTCGCATGATCCTAGAAAGCCAGCGCTGCTCCGAATAACTCGATCTCCCTCTAGTGGTGAGAGAGGAGCTTTTATCTGTTTGTGTGGTAGCTGCACTTGTGACCGGAGACATTAATCCACTTGAATGCTCACAGTTTATAAACTATCAAGGACTGACTAAATGGGAGATGTTATGTTTCACATAAGCCTTACTAAGTCGTCACTTATCAGACTTTGAGAAATTATGGAAAGAAACTGGACATTATGTAATTCCACACATTTTCTACACCAAATTTACTGTTTTAAATTGATATGAAATAAAATACACTGCTAGAGAACACAACTGGAAACAGTGAGGTACTAAGAATTTTTTTTAATATGTACAGGCCATTATTGACTGCAGAAATTCAAAATATTCAAAAATGCACTGCAGTGGATAAAGTCACAAGGTCTAAGCTTTTTATGTTTCAAATCAAGTATGAAAATATCTTTAACGTCAAAACAATTACAGGATTCAAGAAAAAAGTACATGACCATCAAAAACAGACCACAATTGCAAATAGATTTTTTTTAAAATGCAAAAGCAAAATAAATACTGTACAATTAATAGTACTACAGGAAATCTACCCTGCCTGCGGGCCAGCCACGAACACACATGTGGTGGAAGTTAATTTAATGTAAATATTTGAAAAATGTTAGTTTAGTGTTACAGGAACATAGCTAAAGAAAAGCAGTGTGTCTTTTAAGCACTCTGATGCAGCACGTTTGTGTGGGAGGACAGAGAGAAGTTTGGGTAGTTTTTGATCAGGTTTCAGTTTGTCTGAACCAGAAGCTCAAAAACAATCTCACTCCAATGTTTAAAAAAAAACATCAGTTAACTGGCCAAGCAAATAGCCCTTTGACGCATTCAGAGCTTTATAGAGGTCATGTGACCAAGCTACAAACTGGATGCAATTAGTGCAATGCAGCTCAGCAAGCCGCAGACCTCTGACTTCGAAGCATCCCGACATCGGAGGCCCTCCTTTCCTGCAATGGAGATCTTTCTGCTCACTGCTACAAGCTCTGTTTTAACTCTCATTGGTTTGCTTTATGCTGCTAAGACAAGTGCAGTACCAGAAAGGTCTGAGGAGGATATTTTTTCAGTAAGATCAAAAATTTTAAACAGCATGAACTGTTCAGCTTATAAGGAAGCAAAAGGAGCCAAAGAACTATAGAAGGACAGGAGTCAACATCTCAGGACGGTTTGTGGGGTTACTATGGTAATGACAACTCAGAATTTTCTGACAAAGACCTACATCTGAATGTGTGTGAGGGTGGGTAAAATGTCACAAGATTAAAGCACGTTTAGCAAGTTACAAACAACGTGGTTCTCCCTGTGGCTCTGACCAGGAGAAGCAATTAGAAGATGGAAGGATGGAACATGGTTCCCAATTCACCGTCGTAAAACCCTTAAGAGAAGCATTGAAAAAACACTGAGGTTGACCAAATAGACGTCTCAAATACTATATGTGAGCAATGAAAGTTTGAAAACACATTTCGATTAGAGAGATGTCTCACTGCATGCTGCCAGTGGTGAAATCAGAAAGGATTTTGTTGATGACAGTGGCAGTAATCCCTGAGAGACTGCCCCCCACACCAGTCCCAAGTCACAGTTTTGGCAATCACCAAGGGGGGGGGGGTGTTTCCCTTATTTTTACACCAGGAATTCTGATGAACCTGAGGTCTGAAGCCAAAATAGGGTAAAATCCTAACCAAATTAAGGGAAATTATTTATAAACACATACACAATCTCAAAGAGCTGGAAATGAAGCTGAAATGACATCCTGCTTGAAATTCATCTACGCTGGCTGTCATCGATGCTACTGGGCCTGCAAGGTCCCTATTCTGTTAATGCAGTTTCATGTTTAGTGCTTAAGAACAACATGCAATTTACCTGTGGATCTAATCAGACATTTAACCAGAGAAGCCATTTTGCTTACGCTATAACTTATGAGTTCAGAAATTGTTTTTGCCTTGTATTGCGTATGTAATTGTTTCTACTAATGTGTCCAGAACCAGCCTTGTGTCTTTTATACGTGAAAGAATCTCTAAATTCAAACAGTATTAAACCCATTCAGCAAATACATCCGAGACACAGGCCGACACTGAGTTAATATGTAACAAAATACTACCCAGAACGTATGACCATGGAGGGTTAGTAATGTAAACAAGCACAGGCATGCTAGGGCTCTGTGCTGCCGTTGCTACCGTCGCCAGCTAACACACCTCCTTTGCAATTACATACCAGAAGCCGTGAGTGCTGTGGGAGCCCCGGCAACATGACCGTCTTGAGCTACAAACCATTCAGCCCACAGGCCGAATGTACAATTACCTTTTCATCAAAATAATCAAAATGAAGGCGTGTTCCAAAGAAATAAAAACAAACGACTACAAAAGGGACTGAATGATGAAATAAAGCAGAGAAAATGTCACTCAATACATGACATAATGGTTTAAAGTAAACTGTCATAGAAAACATTACGCTCTTGCAGTCGTCTCGTGTCCTGTAGGTGGCGCCAAATGAGCTAATTTCAAACAGTCGTGACACTGCCTCCTTCTCCGCACTATTCAACCCTGATTTGGTTTCATCTGACCCTCGAAAATATACAAAGAAAACACACAGAGACACATCACTGGCTCCTTAAAGCACTGCCATGGAAATATGGCTTCCTGGTGCATATGGCTTTTCCTCACCGAAAACAACAAATCAAGATGTCTGACGTGCAACTGCTCCTCGCTCATAGCCAGAGGGATGCGAGTGGATGAGCAGGCTGCACTGCGGCGCACTCGGCAAACACGAGTGACGATGGCTTCCCGGCTGGGTGAGATGGTCAGGCTAATGGCTCCGGCCAGTCTACGTCGCTTGACTACACCTGTTCCAGAGCGATACAAACAGCACATTGGGAGGGACAGGACACTGCACCTCCATCAACACTGCATGTCAAAGTCTCCTGTATTACATGATATTGCTGGTGTGATTGTGACAGAGCGGCAGGCAAAGATAAAGTTTCAAGCACCTTCTTTGAGATTAGTTCAACACCTTAGCACCCTTCTTCATCTAAAGCCAGATATGTTCAAGAAAGTCTTAGATACTTGTACTGCATTCCTGGACCATCCATAACACTGTGTGTGCCCACACTGGCTTGATAATGGAGGAATTATGCTGATAGAAAGGGCGGGAGCGGTAAATAGTTTCAGCTGTAGAAGCCTGCAACCAAGGTATGAACATTGTGACATGAAAGTACGAATTGGCTGGTTGCTTGTCATAATGCACTGCTCCTCGCACACTCCCACCACAGCACCAGCAGATGGCGCTCTTACGCAGATGCAGTTGGATTCTCCGGAGCTCTGCTTAAAGCCTTCAGCTCCCGTTGACCTGGGATTTCATTCCAGTGCGAAAACCGGCCACCACTGAGGTCAACTCCGCCGTTGAGGTTTCTTGCGTCTGTCTTTCCGCACGTGTGTGCGTGTATGTATCTGCGCGTGCGTGCCCGCACTTGCAGGATTAAGACTGATACCCTGACATTTAAACTTGTGGCATGGGCTTCCAGGCAGAGGTCAGCAAAGCACGAGCATCTCAAGACAGGGCCCGTGTAAAGTCCGGCTCTCCCCAGCCCTGCCTTCTCCTTCCGCTACACAAAGAAGCGATTGTGCCGGTTCAGCTTGAGGATCTTGCCCAGGCGCTGCTTGGCGGTGGCCATGCCTTTCTTAGGCCGCTTTCCTGCAGAAACAGCCACAAGAAACATAGGCAGCAAACATTACAAATCACAACCATTACAAACATGAATCTCGCTTCCATAATGGAGATTGGCAAACGGGCAGATAAGCACGCCTGCGCGTTCTCACAGACCTTTGGTGGCCTGGTTGCTGATTGGTGGTGGGTTTGAGGAAGGCCGCTTGGAGGGGTGAAGCGGCGGCGACAGTGAGGTCTCTCTGTACTGGAAGTCCGTCTCCAGGTGCAGGGGGCTGCCAGGGTCCAAGGAGAGGTGCTGGTCGACCCAGGCCTCACTTCTGCTGCCTCCGCTGTCCATGAAGTTCTTACTCTCCTGGATCCGCTGCCTGAGTTGGGCCTGGCACTCCTTCAGCAGGTGCCTTGGAGCCCGCTGCTTGTCCTGGGGCATGGACACAAAGATTAGGGCTCAGAGTAAACCCCTACTCCTTTCTCAGAGCCTCGGGGGGCCAGATACAGTGACTGAGCACAAGAGAGTAATTGAGCTGGGTCACCAGGTTCCAATTGCCCTCAGTTTCAGACACGGACAGGCTCAGCGGGCAGGGGCTGACTGTTACCTGATGACCCAGGCTGGAGCTACAGTCTGAGTCTCCCTGGCTGTCCTCTCCTGAGGAATGTTCCCCGCCACCTGTGGGCAGAGGAAGGTCATGTGCTTGCTCACTGTCATTCACTCGCATAAACACACATACACTCTTCAGCTTGAGTAAGTACCACAGTCAGGAGATGGATGGGCTGGGCTGGACCACCAGGGGTCTTGCGAGCTGGGAGTTTCTCCTTCGGGAAACTGCGGCTCCAGCAGCCCTGCCATGGACAGCATTCCCTGGATGGCCGCTTCAGTGCTGGGCGAGGTGGGACGTTCTCTGATGAGACACACACAGGTTTATTTGACGCAGCTCGAATGGAGCATCAGTCTGAAAATGAGTCTGAATCAATCACTGACTACTCCTCTCTCATCACACAAATGACTGGATGACTTGTTACTTAGTTACCCTTTTTATGTTTTGAATATCTGAGGATGGGTATTTTGTCATGAAACTGCTGAGCATTCAGAGATGCTACAAGAACAGGGGACTAGATGTAACATGGTGACTTCAGGAAAGTCTAAAAGTCTACTGTACTCCTCCATCCATTTCCTGGAACCGCTTGTCCTATTCAGGGTCACAGGGGTCCAGAGCCCATTCTGGAGACTACGGGCGCAAGGCAGAGGACAATCCAAGATGGGGTGCCAACCCATCGCAGGGCCTCTCACACACCATTCACGCACACATGCACACCTATGGGCAATTTGGTAACTCCAATTAACCTCAGCATGATTTTTGACTGTGTGGGGAAACCAGAGTACCGTAGGAAACCCCAGGAAGACACAGGGAGAACATGCAAGCTCCACACACATGGCAGAGACTCGAACCCTGGTCCCAGAGGTGCTAGGCAACAGTACTAACCACTGCACCACCATGCCACCCCAATATCTTGCCCAAAACCTCTAGTTCAGGAAGAGTTCCAACAGCAGTAGCAAAACAGTAGACTGAACCTCACACTTTTCCACACACCTTTTTAGAGATCTATCCTGCTGCCTGGACTGTAATCCTAGCTGCTGAAGACTCATGAAGCCCACTGAGCCTCTTTGGGTCTGGTTCTGGGAGGAAACCTCCTCCTCTTCTTCCTCCTCAGAGCTCCTTGAGTCTTCCTCAGAAGAGTCTCTCTGCTGGAGAGAGACCTTAGTTAAAGCCCTACAGTCACACACTACAGAATGGTCCTCCTCATTACTGAAGGACGTGAAGCTGCGTACCTGTGTAGTGCAACTCTCCTCTGAGCTGGAGTCTGACGTGTCTGAGTGCGCCAAGGCTCCATTCCTGAGTTCAGATTTCATGCCTTCGAAAAACCCTTCAAAAGATAATTTAAGGACAAAATAAATGAACACAAACTGCACCCTCTTTAACTGTGGTGTCCTATAAGGACCAGTGGAAACAAAATGATGCAAGCAGCATGAGGTTTCCCGATGTCACCCTGATGCTTATAATTTGCCAATAGAATGTAACTTAATTCATCCCCATGGGGAAAATTTTCACAGATCCTAACTTGCTCTCCATGAGAGGCACAAACACACATAAATAGCAGTTGGGGTTACAGGCCTTGCCCAAAGATTGAACAATCATTTGATGACTCTACCAGCCACAGGATTAGAATCCATGACCTTCAGGACACTGGCACTAGCCCCTAACCAGCTAAGCCCCGCATCTCCCCTATGATTGGAGCCCTCCACTCTGCAAGTGGTTCCCATTTCACGTCCCTGTCGATTTCATGGGCGCAGCGTGACCTACCGTTCAGTGCTCTGGCCTTGTCCCCTGGCTCTCCGCGCTCCACTTTGACCTTGACTGCCTCCTTCTGGTGGGTGTCTGCTCTCTGGCCCGGCGATTCCCCAGTCCCAATCACTTTGATCCGTGGCCTCTCGTCTCTACATATGTACAGGAGCAAAGATCAGAATCCAACACTCGGGTTTCAGTCCTGCACGGGAGCATGACATCGCTGCCCATGCAAGCCTACTGCAGGGAATTATTTTAATTTTGTCGTTTGTTGTTACGAGCACCTCAGAAACTTTGTTTGCAGGGTGTCAAGCGTTGGACACAAACAAGGTCTGCCAGGCCCCAGAGACACACACACACAAACACACACAGACGGTCCCAGACTGACCGGACTATTCTGCCATTGCACAAAACCAAGTGCAGGTTGTTGTCCAGGACCCGCTCCGCTGCATCCGCTGATGCCGTGGATGCCTTGTTGAATTTCCCGTTGAACCGGCAGCTGAAAGAGGCATCCTGCTATAAAAAAAAAAGGGAGGCGGGGTTATTAGCCAAAAAAGGGTGAATGATTTGCTGCCCACCCTCCCTTCAGGAAGCCGATTGGCTGTGTGACCCACCTCCTGGAAGGGCTCCACCTCCAGCCTCCGCAGCACTTCCCGCGTGTGCAGCTCCAGCACATCCAAGTTGGATGGCGTCCTGGAGGCCTGCTGTTCCCGGAGACGCCGTGCCTTCCGCCGCACCCGGCAGCCTCGCTCCATTGTGGAACGGGTCGTGGGACAAGCCCCGCCTCCCTGAAGTCTGACCACCTTGCCACTCTGTTCCTCCTGGGAGGAAAAACAGAACTTCAAAAGGTTAGAGCCTGGAATGGCCAGGCTCTTCTGTGAAAAGTGCACGTCAGGCACTGGGCAAGTCTTCGGCAGTCAAATGAAAATGCTTAAGGCTGTTTATCTGGGTAGTAAATGTATATTTACGCAGAAAAAAAAATACAATTTTGCATTAGAAGATTTGCAAATGATCAGTAACACAATAAAAAAAAAATTCAGCTATTTTCAAAAAAAAAAAAAAATCTCATCGGACGGCTAGAACATCTCTTCAGGTCCAAAAATCTCTCCTTAGGGGCACCTCAGCCAATCCATGGATTCGTTAAGTTTCACCACTAGCCCAGTTAATTAATTAACATAATTAGTTAAATAACTGAGCGAGGTATTGATTAACCAAACCAGTTAGGGCTGCGCAGTAAATCAAATTTTAATTTCAATTTTGGCTTCCAACAATTATCAAAATAAAAAGAGATAAAATTATTATTGCATCACATTACATTTCGCAATGATGCTACTGTTTTTAGCTTGTGTCAAAAGTCCAGAGCCCCTTTCCAGCCCCTTTTTTAATTGTTTCTCAGTTGAATTTTACTTAGACTTCAAGGAAATCTACTGTGAAAAGTTTTTTTCCCCCAAAGTTCAATAAATGCATGATATTTCCAAAGTCACTGAGTGATATTAAGTAATCGTGATCTCAACATTGGCCCAAATTAATCGTGTGTATCAAAAAATACACTGATGTATCGCTGCAAATACCAGCAGCCCCTGGGTTAAGGATGTCTGACTCACATCATGTCATCTGCACCTCATCATGTCTCACTGTACAGTACAGTACCTTATGTAGTTACTTTTGATATCACTATAAATTCTGCCTGTACTGGGGAGACCAACATAAAGATCATTTAAACATTTTTTTTGACTGCCTAAGAGTCTAGCACAGTGCTGAATGTCAAAGTGCAGGAATTTGAAGAGGTAGAGAGTACATAATCAGTTCCTCAAACCCCCCCTCCCCCAGTCACCCCCCATCCGTCTGGGCTTACCTCCTGGTACCGGATCTCCTTTGTGAGCTCCTTAATAAGATGGTTGGGCCTGATATTATCTGGAACCTCGCTGGTGGGTTCAGTGACCTGGGGAGACAGTGAGGGGTCTGTGTGCTGGAGTTCATTATGGGCAAGACCACTGCGTGTGCTGACATTTGCTGGCCACCAGGTGCCTCACCTCCCTCTTTAACCACCTCTTAAGCGCGGGGATTAAAGCTTTAACTCCCTCCAGCAGATAAGCAGGGGGTTGGCATTTGTCCTCTCGGGATTCTGGTTAAAAAAAAAAAAAAAAAGAATAACACATTTAGGTTCAAGTAATGCCAACAACCCACAGATGTGTGCCTGAGCTGTTCCTGTGGTTTCTCCTCACCTTTAAGGGTTTCCAGCAGATTCTTGCCCACGTACCAGCAGATGGCTTCGAAATAGGGAAATTTGAAGAGGTCAGGAGTCTTCAGCCGTCGCTCCATCTCATAACACCTGGCGTGAGGAGGAAGTGAGGTCACACTTGGAGGAGGCGGGGCTGCGCTTCATGGAGCTCACCGGCAAGCAAGGAGGATTCCTACCTGAGCTGCATGCCTATGTTAAGGTTGTGCAGGAAGTTCCCGCCAAACGCCATGCAATCCTGAGAGGTGAGGACAGCGTGGATCCACCCTGCGGATAGCGACATCACGTCATCACCCTCTGATGCTCAGAAACGCATGCAGGGGCTGTGTCACACCCCTGACCACTGGGTAGAGGGGCTGGCCATTTGGGACGAAGCCACCCTCTCCCCGAAGAGCATAACCAGCCACAAGTTGGCGGGTGGCACTAATACCACGGGAAATCAATGACAGCTCCCAGATGGCCGAAACCTCTTCTCTTGAGGTTGGGGCATGAAATTCCAGAACTCTGCAGGTCATAAATACCCTTATAGATAAGCAGAATTTGCTGCTAAACCTGCAATATCAGGACACGTCCTGACTACAGCCTCTCCAGGGTACCCAGCGCAACCCTATATCTTTCACTATTAGCCCGAGGTAAAGACTAGAAATCCTGGACACGAGCAGCAGGTGCAGAACCTCTGTGGTGACCCTGAGCAGGGGGGGACCATGTCAGAGCGGGTCAGAGCGGGGTTTCCTAGCGGGGGTGCCTGGGCCTGAATGCTCCGGCCCTAACAGCAGCAGCTGAGGAATGCAGAGTCCATAGCAAGGCACGTAAATCTCAGATATCGGCATGGTAACGCTGGCGTGTTAATGGCAGGTGCCCAGACCGTCCTGTTCCACCAAACTGGCTGATGACAGGCTTTCAAATCAGCCTGGACTAATTTATGGCACAGTGTCAAAAACGAACCGGGAGAGCTGGTATGGCGACGGCGTGCCATTGGGTGGGATTTCAGAAAGCAGAGGTGACTCTTGTTTAATGACAGGATGGAAGACTGTGTGTTTTTTGCCCCTGATCCACACAGAGAAGAGTTCAACCAGACTTTCCCGCACTAATCCAAAGGAAGGCCATTCCACACGTGGAAAATTACCTTTGGACAAAGTGTCCCAACATCCCTCCTCCAAAAAAAGCAGAGTACATGCCAAGACAACAGAAGCAGATGTGACTAGGCAATTTGCTGGTCTGCAGTAAAATATTCAGTTGTATAAACAAGTACTTGTCGGTTCAGCAAAACAATAACACAACAGAAAGGGAGTTTCTGATCATAGGCGGAAGTATGCAGGGGCAGGGCCACAGAGCCATAGTTGAAAGCTGATTGGTCCCTATGTGTCCCCTCCCCTGTCACTCACCAATTCAAAACAAATCATTGGCTAATGATAAGTTTGGGCCCTGTGTATGTATTATGGCCCCACTCATGCCCCTGAATTGCCCTTGGGACCGCCCCTTCCTGTGGCCGGCACCCCCTACCTGTGGGAATCAGAAGAGTGGTGCCCTGTCGCACGACGCACTTGTAGCACTCGTCCACCTTTTCGCCAAAGAACACCTCGCTCTGGTTGGGGGACGAGCTCCATTCCTCATACAGTGCAAGGTTCGCCTGGGTCGGCTTGATCAAGTAAAAAATCTTTTCACCCTGTGGAGGAAGATAGAAGGAGGGATGAGTGCTAGAAAGGGAACTGCCCCACGGCGGGCATCGTTAGGGTTAGTACCAAGGCAGAACTCGGAATCACAGACTACAGGCTGCTGGTTTAGTACTAACAATCGCATGCTGGATGTGGATTAGTGCTTGGACCGGAACTGGGTCACCACATAACACCTCTACTGTTAACTGTTCATTGGGAGACAAGCAGAGCCCATACCCAGAGTACATGGTACCACACGGATGTGCCCCCAAAGTCAATGTGGAAGTCCGTGTAGCTGTCCTTCACCCCCATCAGGCAGTACTTCTGCACAAAGGGCTTGGGGAAGTAGGAGTCGTCAGGCCAGTAATTCTCCACCCAGGACATCATCTGAGCAATGTAGGGCACCTCCACCAGCTCTGCCATCCTGGCCAACATGGAAAAGTGCAGGTGGAGGTTAACTGACCGGAAGCCACCTTCTACTTGCCTGTATCTGATGGCTATTTAATGTGCCATCATCTAAATGCCATAGTCTGTGTGCCAGGCTTCCACATTACATCACGCATTACATCAGTCTTCGTGTCAAAACTCTGAGCCCAATATTGTGTGGCACGAGTTTCATTATTGTACAACTCATACCAAATCAAACCAAAGCCAGTAACATCCCTATGGCGACGGTGGTGAAGATAGGTGGGTAGCCAGCCGGGTGCCACACTCACTTTGTGTCGGAGAATTCAAGGCTGATGACATTTAACACCTTAGGCCGATGAGATTTGTAGTAATACTTGACAAACTCGCCAAGTTTTATTTTGCTGTCCGCCTGCCTGGCCACATCAATTACATCAATGATTTTTTCGCTTCCTGGGGAGAGAGGAGCAAAAAAAACAAACAGAATTAGCTCATTGTCAACTATGCCCACACACACACACACCCACTAATCATGTCCAATTAAGCAAGGTGGAGCACACAGGGATGGTAAAGTACACACACACACACACACACACACACACACACACACACACACACACACACGTAGGGTAAACATATCCTTATGGGGACCGCTCATTTATTT
>JAODKC010000064.1:20691428-20705286 GCA_026777985.1 Mormyrops attenuatus
ATCCCCATCCCATCCCCATCCCCATCCCCATCCCCACGTACTCTAACTTCGGCGTTCTGCAGTAGACTGTGTGTCACATTCATTTGACGTCGCCGGAGCAGAACGTGGCTGACGTGTGATGCGTGTCTCCGCGTTCAATGGAAATGCCATACGGAGTTCTCATGTATTTTTCCCCCGCAGCCGCCAGCTGTGACATATCTTCCGATCCCTAAATCTAGCCTCACTCCCGACCAGCCGATACGTCTTTTTAGACCTTTAAAATATCGTTTTGCTTACTCATTGGCCAAGACATAAGCCTATCGGTGTATTGTACAAATGTGATACCAGTTTTTATTTTTGATCTTTCTCCAAGCGATTGTAACTGGACCTCAGCATAAATGGAAAGGACTTCTCGCTACTTCTGAGCAAATAAAGGGACTGGTGGGATTCATGGAATAACACCATTAGCGGCTGGATCCCAGGCGTCTCCTAATGAGCTGCTTTCGGGACCAACAGCGTGTCATCAGTCAAAGTAGAGATACCAAACTCCTTGGAAATAGCAACTTGATGTCGGTACAAAAGAAAACCTAAGTGTTAGTCATATTTGTTTTTTCCCTCAGCAGCAAAACCGAGTGATAATAGGCTATTACGTGTATTTAATTACGTAATTCAATCATGCATTGCTTTCCCATTTGATATCAATCGCGGTGAGATGATTTCCTGGTAGGTTTTCAATGGATGGCATCCAGAGCAGGCAGCGTGTTGTACGTCCCGTCCTTCTGGAGGCAGAAGCCAGTTAATTACATTTGTACAATTATACATATAATTGTACATACGCGATCAAGAAATTGATCCTCTGCAGGCTTGGATGGAAAGATCAGGAATCTAATTAGGCTGAAAACGGCATTATAATGAAATTAAATGGACGAATAAATGAATTAAACAAACACCGTAATGTGACTCGCGCCATTGCGTGCATTTCGGGTGTGTGAATTTGGGAGAAAGATCAACATGCAAACTAGAAACGACAAAAAAATGAAAAATGAATAGAAGTAGTTCAGTAGGACACAGCCCTGACTCAGTTGTAATGAGAGATACGCTTCGAAAGCGTGCTGCTGGAATCCCGTTTATTGTCATTTTTATTTGGGTTTTGCTCCTTTTTTTAGAAAGTGGCAAACGGGCGCCACCTCGTGTCTGCATTTTAGAAGTGCAGGGTTTAAAAGTTCAGCAGCAGCGCAGAGAAGCGGAGCGCCGCAGCGGCCAATCAGATCGCTGGCACAAAACTTTGTAAACAACAGATCGGCACGTTGCTCAGAAAAGACGCGTTTTAACGGGATTGTGTATCTGCGCTAGAGACACCCGGGTGGGACGGTCCTCCGCTCTCAAGGTTTGCACTCTTTTTCATTATTTACGACCTTACATGCGCCGGGTAAACGGCGATTAATAACATTTGCAGTCCGATACTCATTGCTGCTTGTGCTGAATACAAGAGCAAGTAGGATGTTGTTAGACATCCGGGACGGTCAAGACCGAGAAAGAGTATGGTTAGTCTGAAATATTTTACAGCACAGGGACACGCGATTTTATCGATTTGTCCGTCGTTGATGAGATTTATCGTGATTCCTGCCGCCTTCCGCGAACCAGATCGGCGACGAGGAACCGTTTAGTGTAACGAACCAGCGACATCGTTGCGCAACAATTCCGCGTTGATGTACCGTATTACCGTACGTATTATATTCCGAAAATGGCTATGGAAATCTGTCATATTCTGAAAAATCCTGAAGACGGAGTTATGGAAACCAGTCGTTGGTCATTCACCGCCCACTTCAGCTAAAATACATTTTAAAATAAAAACATATACTGCATATTTTTATATAACACATGAAACTCATAATGTAGTCGACAGTGATACGTCTCTGCGCGTGTTATATATTAATGCTAATATTACTTAATGAATTGTTTACTTGTATTCAAGTATTAACGCTGGTAATCTATATTCATGTCTGTTTATGGGAGTAACTAACGTTACTACAGCGTTTTTGGTCATGAAATTATATTTCCTTAGCCTGTGTCATTATAAGTGTTTACTGTGACTAATGTAAGGCTTTTTTACTGTTTTGTAAATCTCTGGTTAGGGCTATACTGTGTTTTGTCTCTATTTTCCTTATGCGATGTAGGTCTTTACAGATATTTCCTGTCATACCTCGTAAATACCGACTGTGATTCAGGCTTAAATGATGAGTACGTGAGTCCCATTGCGGTTACTTTTATGGAAAACGACTACTTCCAAAAGCTAGTAAACCAAGAGATGAAAGCTTCCAAATGAAAACAATGCGGTCGAGGTGATTCACAAGTGACTAAATTCGTACCAAAACGCATGCAGTTCAAGAAATGGTTTTGTATGTTGGTAAACATTAAGTCTATTTGTCAGTTAATTCTGAATCACTTCTTTTGGGAAAAGTGACAGTGTTGGTCTGTTCCAGTGACTCATACAATGCCATGACTGGGCATCTCTGTTTTGTGATGTTTGATGATAGTTGCTCTCGTGATGAGAAACCATGAGTGTTTCACAGACCAGGGGGTGTTCCCTGAAGCCGGACTTCTTGCCTAGCCAGACAACTTGATGGATTTAAGGTAATCCAGACTGAAGAGTCCTTTAAGGGGCTTTCCCATCATTTTATTTAAAGAGAAAAGTCTCATCATAATTCCATTGACAAAACAAATTTCACAGCACAGTTAGCAAGATGATAAAATCTGGGTGTCATTAATCGGATCTGGTGACCCAGTTATTTCCATCTGCAAAGTTTTTGTTCTCCGGCGTCATCTTCATGGAGAACACGCAGATGCACACCGGTCAGGTGTGATCTTCACAGAAAACGGTAAATAAAGAGAGCTAGTCCGACAAGCCGCCTGCGGAATGGACAATGAGGTGAACTCTTGAGGAATGCTTCTCACAGAGGGATGTCTCTCATATAATCGTCACCTGATCAGCAGGCAGATTTCCTGTGACTTAACTGTTTGCAGGAGACAATCCTGTGATATAAAGGACCACTAAGAGGTCTCTGTTTTTAACCAATACATCTTAAAAGACATTGTTTCCTTTAATCCTTATGGACTGTTTGGTTTTATTTCAGGGGCAATTAAAAGGAATAGCATACCATCCACTTAAACCATTTACAGGTGGAAGTTTGTTAATTGCACCAAAAGCTGTGTGTCCTGTGGTGATGTTAAATAAAACTGTTTAATTCTCAGAAAGCTTTCTGTTGGTTAATAGATTCATATCAACATATGTTTCTCAGAAACACCTTGGTATTTTCCACGCAATAACATGAGCAAACATTCGGAGAAAGTCTTTTGTAAAAATGACTTTGTTGTTGTTTACAGTTGAAAGCAGACACAGTGCACTGCGTTGTCTGGGCACTTGGCGTTTTCTGGTAAAGCGCAGCAGTATTCTGCATTATCAGAGATTGTTCTAACTTTTAAAATGTCATCCATTCATTCATTCAGACATAAGAAGAGAAGTTCAGCAGACTCAAAATCATTTTTCTTCGTTGATTTAGAGAATTATTCTAATGTCGGAAAGTCTTGGCTGGGGAGGGGGCTGGGAGTTGGGTTCCTGAACAGGAAGTGACACGTCATCGCAAGCTGTTTACAGGCAACTCTTTGCGGCTTAATCAAACTTCAGCAGAAGCTGCCCAACGTCATGACTTCCGGCAGCAGGTGTCAGAAAGGAACAGTTACTCAAAAAAAAACAAACGCCACAAAACAGAGTGGCTGCCATGACAATAGCCTTCATGTCTGCTGTATGAAGAGGCTTAAATCACCTGACCCGTTTATCATGATGAATTCTGGGTAATATTACTATATTGTAATGGTCACCAGTCACCCTGTCTTTCATCCTGGCATTTACTCTGGGCTGTTTGTTCTTCGGTCAACCACTTTTTGTTTTTGATAGTGGTAACTCATTTACCAGACTTATGTAAAGGCTGATTCCCCAACCCCTCCCTGAAATCAACCATTCAGTGTAAGTCCCGTCTTCAAATTATTGGTAATCATTTTATCACGTTTACAAATCTGGATCCCCAACTTGCTAGGTGTTTCGTACTAGCTTCAGGGCCTATCTGCTAAATGTAGGACTGCGCAACATCCAAGGGACACCCTTATCTTTATTTTTAATTAATTTCTTAAATAAAATGTGCAGAATTTGGGGTGGGGGGTGCGGGGCAGGTGGACGGGATGGGATCGATGGGATCGATGGAATCGTTTGTGTGCTATGGCTTCATGAAAAACAGTCACTCACTGTTATCGTGAGATTGGCTGAGTTTATTCACAAAATATCCAGGTCATTGGTCTAATTCACAAAAACTGTCTGGATAGTTTTTGACACTATTTTTGCCTGTTAATAAGACATACACAGTTAGACTGCATAAGAGAATGTTAAATTTAATTTGGTAATAAAGTACACAAAATCATGGAAGAATATGTTGATTCCTGAAAGGATCTAAAATTGTTTTTTAACCACGTTGCTTGTAAGCGACATTTGTGCATTTGAAAATTTGACTTTTGATGAACGCAAGTTTTGTCGGTACGATTAATTTCATGAGAAACTGCTGCCATCTGGTGGACATAGACATATTTGCAAGTAAAGCATAAACTTAGCATAATACATGGGATGGGCTGCAATATGTGATAATTAGATTTAATGTATTGCATGGCAATAGAAACAAAACAAGGTTCAATCAGCGTAGCTGATTGCACCCCCAATATTAATGATAAAAGTGGACACTCATTTTTGTGTATGGTATTCTGCACAAATTAATGGATTGACCGTTATCCTTCGAATGTGCAAACTAAAAAAAGTTGTTTACTCTCAACTTTGTTTCAGACGTCTGTGAGTTAAGTCATTTTACCCAGGGCTGGATCTGCCTTTTCAGGGGCCATAGGCAAAGCTTTTTTGGGTGCCCCCGCCACTAAGAAAACTGACGATCATTTCACATCCTACTTAACCCACGTAATTTAGGGGCGCCAGGCAGCTCTCTATTCTGTCTATAGCTAGAACAGGCGTTATACCGAGTTTTGCATGCCTGCCGAGAACTGCATGCACTTCTCAAAGTATTGTTTTTTTGTCGGATAAACTGCTGATTATAGCTGTCAGGCAATGCATCCCTTGTGTTTCAGACAAAAATATGAACAGATAACAAATGCAATCTGAACGTGTATTAAAAGACACTAAAAGAAACGTTAATAAGGGACGTATTACATTGCAGAGCCGTATTGATAGCTGAGCCAAACAAGCCCCTAATGTATGCCGTTGCCATCATTTGGTCCTAAAGTTTATGAAAACAACACTAGTAACAGAGGGGGACGCATTATTCGCTAGCTCGGCTTTTCAGCTGCCGAGATTTGCATCGCCCCTTTGTCGCACGCAGTTGTCGGCAGGCATGCAAAACTGCATAACACCAGCCTCAGCTCAAACAGAAAAAACATTTAAACATGGTTATTTGTTCATGATCAACTAATTTAAAGTTAAAGCACTGACCTAATTTAGAAGTGATTGCAATGTCAATCGGGGAATAAATTAACGACACAATTATAATATTTTATAATTTTATAGTACCAGAACATATGCGCTGTATTATAGTAGAATTTGTACTTACACTTGGGTTCCGCTATAAGTTCAACGACCAAAAAAGATTGGGGGCAGGTAATGCTTCAAATGTTGGGACACGGGAGTAGCTAAAATTCAGATGAGTACTAGGAAGCAGCAACTCTACCTTACATATTGCCGAAAGCGCATTTTCAGTCCGGCATCCCCCTCAAAATGATGCCACGCTTTCCGTTTGCGCAGCTTCCCTGGAAATTAATAAAATCCGATTAGTGTTTGCAGATCCGAGATTCTCGTCACTGCCCTCTGGTGGCTGGAAGGAGTCATAACAAAGCCTAAACGGAACATTGCAAGATAGTTAGCGCCGCGTTACAACTTCTAGCCTGAAAATGAATACGTTATTTAACATTTCTTTTATGGGGCACAAATAGCGTATTTTTCAGCGTTCTGGCGCATTTTCTGATTGTTCTTAATTTTGAAGTGTTATTAAAAAAGTCAGCTGACCAAGCTGAAATCTCTCTTCACACTTTAAAGCTCGCCAATATATTTTCTTGAAATACGCAAAACCGCTTATTCCCAAAGATTTGGGACATTGTCTTTTACAGCTGAAGATATAAAATTAAATCACAAATTGTTATAAACAAAGGTTGCGTCTTCATTGAAGCTGATGTTTTATTTCATTCCACAAGGTGACAGCAAACGTATTGCATGGTGCTATTACGATGAAGAAACCCGCAGTACGAGTAGGACAGGCTGGATAATACAACTGGATTACCCAGTTAGTACTGAGGTGGGAGCCAGATTATGAAAATGATACCGATCGAAAGGTCACGCCTCCTTTCTTTAAGATGCTTAAAACAGCATGACTTGCCTCAGAGAATGTGGGGAAACGTGACAGTTTCAGCTTGAGAACATGTAAGGTTTTGGGCAGCTAATTATAATGGATAATAGCAGGAGAGCAGGACAACTAAGAATAACTGACATATGATAGAGAGCAGAGCTTCACAAAGTCTAGATTAATCTGCAAGTTAATCCAGACCCAGCTGATGATGCATTTTATGATCAATACGGTTAATATGAAGTACAAAAATAATAGTGTTGAACCACCAAATTTCGCATCACATGATTCGTCACAATCACCCCCCCATGACCATCAGCAATCGTTAAAAAGTTTCTCCTATATATTGATATCGAAGGTTATTGATAATTCGTTAAAGTTTACAAAAAGCTGTTTTGTGATTGAAAACTGACCCAAACTTTTGACTTGGAACAAAAATCTGAGCTTTGGTCAAAATGTTTGAGAGCCTCTATTATAGAGACTCAAATAGTGATCCAAATTTATTTACATTTTAATTAGGCGAGAAGAACCAGTCACAGGGTCAGTGAAAATCAGCCGTATGATTGGATTCAGCCCAGGGGCAGTAAGAGGCTGGCCCTGTAGTACAGTGCTGACGAGAAGCTGTTCCGGGTTGCTTGTCCATCAGCAGACACATACTTAGAGACACAAGCTGTGTGCGTGGGGTGCTTTACAGATCCCAGTTCACCCAGTATGTGTTTGGAGTGCTGGAAGAAACAGCTAGGGTGGGTATCAAACTCACAACCCTAGACATCTCAGACCTTAGTGCCAGGCAGCATGCAGTCCACAGGCAGAAATTTTCTGTAACCGCTTATCCTATTCAGGGTCGCGGGGGTGCAGAGCCCATTCTGATGGCTACGGGCACAAGGCGGGGAACAACCCAGGATGGGGCGCAAACCCTTCACAGGGCACATTCACACACCAGTCACTCACGCAGGTACACCTATGAGCAATTTGGTAACTCCAAATAACCTCAGCATGTTTTTCGACCATGGATTAAAACCAGAGCGTCCGGAAGACACCCCACGATGACACGGAGAGAACATGCAAACTCCATTCAGGAGTGTGGGCACAGAAACTCAAACCCTGGTCCTAGAGGTGCGAGGCAGCGGTGCTAACCACTGCACATTGTGCCACCCCTGAAGTTTTCCTAAAGGCAAAGACAAAAGCCAAAATGATAGTACAGCAAAATAAATGCACACTCCGCGTAACAGAGAGAGAGCACAGTGTCCGAAAGAAAAATGGCAGTCCCAGATAAACAGCTTCTATGGAAGGTGGTTTGGAGATTAGTTCCGATTCAGGCATTATGGTGAGAGGAAAACTGCAAAAGGCAGATAAAATCGCATTCTGCGGTGACTGCATCGTAATGACACATCATGAATAAACGTTAGCAACGTCTGCTGCTGCATTGCCGTTTACTGGGACATCAGATGTGACCTGAACTCACATTCCAGTGAAGAGGCGATGCGGGGCAGTTATATTTGTATAGCACATTTCATAAAAAAAATCCAGTAAATTGATGCTCTTTTCTAACTTGAAAAGCGTCTTTTAGTCTTTCTTTGGACAACATAGGGGTGTGAAGTCTGATGGGAATTAGTTTTCGGTGCTGCAGTTGCCAAAGTGGATTGTGAGCCCTACCTGTAGGGGGCAGCACCAGAAAACAGTCAAATTGAGAATTCAAGGCCAACGCTGAGGAACGTTCTGTCCATCTTTCCAGAGAAAATTGGTAGCCTGAGATGAAAGAGGTAGATGGGAGAACCCCCCCCCCAACCTAGAAAGGTTCACACATGGAATTGTTGTATTTTAACATTTTCCTGGAGTCTGTTGGGGGGCGCACTGATTGGAGCCTGGAACCAGTGGGAGTGTGACTTAGCAGCAGGGCTCCTCCGCACGTGTCGACTAAATAAAGTCAGGTAAATAAATGGAGCAGACTGGGAAAAGTCGGGCAAGATCCGAACGAACCACATTATGACCGGCAGGTAAACTCAGCTTCCTCTCTTTCTGTCTCACCAACAGCATATTGCGAGTGTGTAGGCTGATAGAACGTACATTTACAGTGGGTCTTAATGCTGGTGCTTCCATTCTACTCCCTGTGTGTGTGTGTGTGTGTGTGTGTAAGGGGTCTTCTGATCTTCTGTCTCGCGCTGCCAGTGCTCTGCACTTCACCCCAGTTTCAACCAAATGTGTCGTAAATCTGGCGGGCGGCGGCGAGAGGACGCCAGTTCCCCAGGACGTCCATCAGCCGGCTCAAAGGCCGCCATTGTATAACGGGTCCTTCGCAAGGAAGTCTCGTGTTGAATGTTTTGCCTTCCCTAACGACCGAGAGACGGCAGTTAAACTGGACCAGAGATGTCAAGCGTTCCCAGCTGAGCACTGCGCCGTAAACTGAGTTGGAAAGATAAAGCTGCCCCCCCCCCCAGTCCCTCTGGCCCTTGAGGCTGGTGGAAACATGGTTCTGATGGAGTCTGGATGTGCTGGTGAGCTCACACGCCATCTCCTGAGCCACGGGGCCCAGGAGATGGCGTGATCCGGGGGTCTCGTCTGAAGTCCTCCGCTGGACCAGGCGTGGTGGCCTCCTGTGTTTTCCCAGCAGATCCACATAGAGGAGCCCCCCGCCCCTCCCCTCCCCAAACAATAACACACACACATATGTATTCATATCTTTATAGGGACTCCCCATTCATTCCTATGGGAAAAACCCTAATCCCAACAATGTCAACCTTAAGCCCGACGCAGCACTAACCTTAACCATAAGCAACCAAGCAAAATACAAGAAATTAGTCATTTTTAGTTTTCTGATTGCAGCTGCAGATTTCTATGAAATTGAGTTTCCCTAAGTGGGACTGAAAAAATGTCCCCACAAGGTCAAAATAACAAGTTTTTATCACATTGTGGGGAGATTTGGTCATCACAATGTAATATAAACCTAATCCACACACCCACACACACACATGCATACATAAACACACACACAGACACACATACACCCGCATGCATGCACACAGACAGACACACACGCACACACCCGTACACGCACATGCATACACACACGCATACACACATACACCAGCACGCATGCACACACACAGACACACACCCACACAGACACACATACACCAGCACGCATGCACACACACAGACACACACCCACGCACACACACACACATACACCAGCACGCATGCACACACACAGACACACACACACAGACACACCCACACGCATACACACACACAGACACACCTGGACGTTATCAGTACTCCATCGGTGGCTCAGCAACTTCCAAAGAACATGGGGCTGTGAAAGAACCTAAAAAAGTCCATGATAGAGTCCATGGAGACATTCGCATGCAAAGCGTGACCTGCAGTGCTCCAGTGGGTGGGTGGGGGGGGATTCTTTTACTTCTCTAATGGGAGATCACAATAAGTAAATGTTTTTTAGTCGCTTAGCTGATAGATTATTTTTATAGAGGAGCGGCTGTTTCATAGCCATTTTTACTATACAGGAATGGTTCCGGTAAAGTTCCTTATTTGAAGGTTCTAAAGCAGGGCGTCTGTAGACCAGCAGGGTCCGGTTTGCACCATCGTCTTCGCTGAATAGACGGCTGAATTCTGCCCAACTGCCCATCATGTTTTTTTCTCTGTTATTTCAATAATTCTGCAGGCTTCCTCAAATTTTCCAATGGAGATGACAGCTAGGTCCAAATGCAGGTATTCTGGCAGAGGAAGACGTGATATCGCGCAGCCCTAATATATTTATGTATATATATAGAATATATAGGATCTGAGAGCAAACATCAAAGACCTATTCATGCATTTAGCTGAATCTCCTTTGATCTGTTGAGTTGGTCATTAGCAGCTAGAAAAGTGGCAGTTTGGTGGCTGTAATCGACGCGTACGATCTTTGACACGGCAGGGCTTGAGTGTGTGAAAAATGCACCCTTTGTCCATCCGTTTGGTTATTTGGATTCCTGAGGCACGGGTCACCCTGCCCCCAGAATGGAGAGGCTTTAACTTGTCAGAAGACAGGAGGTATTTGGCGATGCTTCATGCATGTGCCTATCTTTGCCCCGTCTGTGCTGGTTCCCTTGGAAATGGGGGGGGGGGGGTTACCGGGATTACATCACCATATCAAGGACACGCCAGAGGAATGCAGTTGGCAGATACAGGGGCGAAGGCTTTGCATTGACTGCATGCTTTGGCCATCCAATGTCTGTCCGTCTATGACATAAAGAACACGAAACTGACATAACAAGGCGGAGACTTAAAGGGTCAGCCGTAAGCGACTGGGCTGCGGTGGGTTCACGTTCTCCCATTTCCTCTCTAAAGGCTGCTGACTTCAGCTCCACAATGTACAATGAAAGAATTCAGTGTCTGGCTGGTAAAGAGGTAGAGCGCCCCCTGTAGTTGGGGTAAATGCCAGCCCAATGACAAGCCTTGGGGCATTGGTGTTTGAGTGTCTGGGTCATCTCGGTAATCCCCAAAAGACTGGCAGGTACTTTTCCACCTACTAATCATGCCTTTCTTAGTATGTAGCTGATGATTGATGGCTTCCGAGCTTCCTGTGCCAGTTAATCATGTTATATTGTATAATGCCTCTGGGGACATCAAGTCAGACTGAGGCATCTCCTATGCAACCAGGGATCATTGCAGACACAGGGTGTGTTACACTATGTTCAGGTTAGGGTGGTGTCCCTCAAGGCTTTCACTGCAATATGAAGGGGTAACACTTTGCTTGACGGGGCACAGATACTTACAAATAATTCACTTACTACTGAAGTACAAATCATGAACAAATATAGTTTGTACTTCAGCTAAAAGATGCGTCACAATTTATTAATGTTGAATAAACATGATCAGTATTTCACTTATAGTCTTCATTACTTTTTCCTTGAGTAGTTACTTGGTAATTCATTCAGTAGTTTGTTCAATAACCCACAATGGTTTACATAATTAACAGATATAGTAACAAATATAGTAACTGTTTAGGATAAATTTATTTATTAATGATGAACGAAAATGAGATCCGTATTTCACTTGTGTTGTTCATTAATCGTTCCTTCAGTAGTTCACAAAGGTTTACATAATTAACAGATATAGTAACAAATATAGTAATTGCTTGATAAAACATCACAATTTATTAATGGTGAATTAACATGAGATCAGTATGTAACTGAGACTTAGTTTATGGTTAATTGATACATAAGTAATAGCATAGTGCTGCATAATTTTTGCCCCCTCAGGTAAAGTGTTACACTGAAGACAGGGTTTGCCCTGAGAGATATGATGACCAGCTCAATCCACCTCTAAGCAGCATCTCATGGTCTGTGGCCATTTCTGCTTCGGCTTGCATCTGGGTCCATATTGACCCTTTCCATGGATCTCCATCAGCCCTGGAGGAAACTAACTCCTACCATTTCTCAGATGTTGCTCGTCGAGAGCCGCTCGTTTAGGTGAAACTGATCCATTTTCCCAAACTCCTTTTGCATTTATTTCCCTGATTAATGGTACATAGTCATGGGGGTGGATCATGGAAATGAAATGGGGGGGGGGGTTAATTGTGTTAAAGTAACAGCTGCTTCATGGAGACTGAAAGCCTCTTTTATGGTGATTTCGGTGACCTGTCTGCCGTCTGGAGTTTTCTACCAAGTTTAGACTTTGTCAGCAGAAGTTTAGAGAGTGTGATGGACGACGTGTGTGGGAGGACAGGGAGCCAGGAAGTCTCATACACGCTTTTTATGGGGAGCCTTCCGATTCTGGAGGGACTTCCCCAGGCGACTGGGCCAGTAGCGTTCCTCTGGAGTATTGTTAATTAGCGCAGAATGGCAGCTGTGCAGCGGATGGGGCTTCTGGTCAAATGAGAAGATAGAGGAGAGAAAAGGCGAGTGCTGATGAGCAGACCGCTAAACCGTCGCTCCTGACTTAGCGGGAGGTAGAACGGCCATATTATGATGTTGGTGGCGGAACTATACGCTCTGCTTAGATATACTAAAGAAATGAATAACTTCAGATGTACTTTAGAGTTCCTCATTTTGACCTTATTTAATAGGTCTGTGCTGGTATCTTAGTGGAGTTAAAAAACGTTATTTGAAGTCTTCTACAGCACATTTTAAGGCTTAAACACGCAGAAACGATTAGCATCCAGTTATTACCTTTGCATCATCTGGTAAATGAAAGTTTTTGTGAATAAATGTATTTCCATTAACAAATGCTGGACCTCCTGTTTGGGGGGGGGGGGGCATATTTTGTGTGAAACCCAGCTGTGGTTTCTCTCCGAACTTCATGGCTTCTCATGGTGTATTTCTGAGTCATGACCATTTGAGTGAGATTGGTTTGGTGTCCGGTTTGGTGTCCGGTTTAGTGCCTGGTTTCTCATGGCTTTCGCCGTCCCAGGAATATGAATATTCAGCACTAGAGTCACCCTGAAGAGGCTCTAACGTGGCTCCCTTGTGACCTCCTGGCCCCGCAGGATGCTGGGGAAGACAGATGCTTCACATGTACAGTTTGCTGCATTTTTCTGCCCTAGCAGAGACGCTGATGCTTAACAGTTGGCTGGATCTCTCTGTCCTGTCAGGGTATATTGACAGAGTAGCTGCCTGACAGACATTGGGTTACACACCGCCAGCTTCGTATGCTTCCAAAACCCCGATCCACCCCCCATGCAGCTCCAGCTGAGGGTGTGAATTTTCTTTGGTATGGGGACAGATGAGGCCATTTCCACCGAGGACCATATAAGACTGTATCTCAAGCAAACTGTTCGTGTCTGCAGTGAGTCATGAATTCCCGTCCCTGGCCTTCGTGATTCCCGTCCCTGGCCCTCGTGAACTCCCCTCCCTGGCCATCGTGATTGCCATCCCTGTCCACTCTTCTACACTTTTTGTTAACTTCACAAACCAAAAGGCCTCATATTGGAGGTGTGAATCTGCCAACCTGATTGGCATCAGCGTGTGTCCTGCTTGCGTGAGTCTCAACGCAACTTCAAAGCTGCTTTACTCATACTTGATTAGGGGGAGACCCATGAAACCAGCAAGGCCCCAGATGGAAAAAGAATTTATTTACATATACATTCGCACATTTACCCATCGGTCCTCTGTTCAGTGACTAACAGGTGCCACTCGTGTTCCATAACCTATAAAAAAAGAGTAGATGACTCACTATGGTTCCAAGGTTTCCCTTTGTTCTATTGCACAGAACTCTCACCCAACAAAACATCATGTTTTTTTTCCATTTGTCATCCCATTGTATTCTTTTTTTCACCGCAAACAATGTAGGCTCCACCTACCAGATGTCACCTGGTACCTTGCTGTGTCGTGTAGATCCAAGGAGGCCAGACTTGTGGCGTGTGCCACAGGTTACACGCATATGACCACCTGGTGGGATGCATGTCCCCAGTCTGGGAGATGCCCCTGGGGCGGGCGGGG
>JAODKC010000064.1:20714160-20734661 GCA_026777985.1 Mormyrops attenuatus
GTGTAAATTACACGAGGGGAACATGCATACACTGCACACATGGAGCCATGGCGGAGACCCCCGCATGAGGCGACATTGCTAATCACTACACCACCGCTCCGCCCTGCGTTTGAACCGATTTATTGCATTTCTGGCAGGACCCGGGGTGTCTGGCTTTTCAGGAAAGCCGTGTTTATTTAAGTTATAATAACGAGTGATAAATGACGTTATTTCTGGGCCAAGCATTGATAGTTCTGCAGTAACAGTGCGAGTATGGAAATTACTGGCTGCTGGGGTTGGGTGGTTTTGCTCAAATGAGTTTCAGGGGAAACTGGTCTATTCTGTGCCAGTCACACAGGTTCACTATCTCTCCAGACTGGTATAGGACATCTGATATTTACAACTGACTCTCTAGGCTGTAAACATCAGATAAGCTGGATGCAGATCTACTGCATTCATTTTTCAAATTTTTTAGGAGTACTTAAATTGTATACGAATACAGTGTAAGTATTAAATAATAATATTATATGTCATAACATTATAAGAATCCAGTGTATTAGGTATAACAGTAAAGTAAAGTTGCTCATATAGAACAGAGTTTGGCTCCCGTTAACGCATTCTAGGTTTTATTGTATACATGTACTTATGTGAAGAATCAGTGACTGTCCTCTAGGTGGCACTAATGCACTCACTATCACAGTATTTACCTGCACAGGAAATTCATCACATCGGCTGCTGAGGTCCAGCTCTGCTTTCATCATGAAAGGCACACATGTGCACCACAGTTGTGCACATCTTTGGAGGCTGAGAACGAATCACATGCCTCCCTGCAGGCTCCGTACCCACTCATTGGTCTGTCTTGTTTCAGCAGAGCTGAGCCACATGAACTTTCATTGAGAATTTTCCAGGGAGGCTGGGCTGACAACAGAGAGATTACTGATGCTGATGGTGTTACGACAGTGTCTACCAGTCACTGAAAGTGCCTCTTACTACACTGCGTAGCAAATGGGATGCTCATCACCCTAGGGGGTGTGTTTCTTTAAGGTACGAAGGAGGATGCCACTGATGAAGGGGGAGCATCGCTCTGTTTTCATTGATGAAGGGGGTGCGTCGCTCTGTTTTCATTGAGGAAGGGCGTGCATCGCTCTTTTCACTGATGAAGGGCGTGCATCGCTCTGTTTTCATTGATGAAGGGGGTGCGTCGCTCTGTTTTCATTGATGAAGGGCGTGCGTCGCTCTTTTCACCGATGAAGGGCGTGCGTCGCTCTGTTTTCACTGATGAAGGGGGTGCATTGCTCTGTTTTCATTGATGAAGGGCATGCATCGCTGTGTTCACTGATGAAGGGCGTGCATCGCTGTTTTCACTGATGAAGGGCGTGCATCGCTGTGTTCACTGATGAAGGGGGTGCATCGCTCTTTTTTCACTGATGAAGGGCGTGCATCGCTCTGTTTTCACTGATGAAGGGGGTGCGTCGCTCTGTTTTCACTGATGAAGGGCGTGCATCGCTGTTTTCACTGATGAAGGGGGTACATTGCTCTGTTTTTATTGATGAAGGGCGTGCATCGCTGTTTTCACTGATGAAGGGCGTGCATCGCTGTTTTCACTGATGAAGGGGGTGCATCGCTCTTTTCACTGATGAAGGGGGTGCATCGCTCTGTTTTCACTGATGAAGGGCGTGCATCGCTCTTTTCACTGATGAAGGGCGTGCATCGCTCTGTTTTCACTGATGAAGGGGGTGCATCGCTCTGTTTTCATTGATGAAGGGCGTGCATCACTCAGATTTCATTGATGGAGGGCGTGCATCGCTCTATTTTCACTGATGAAGGAGGTGCATCACTCTGTTTTCACTGCTGAAGGGAGGGAGTCTCTTTTCATGAATGATGGACTGCATTGCTCTGTTTTCGTTAGCGATGGGGTACATCTCTCTGCTTTTGGTAAGGAAGGTGGTGCACCTCTCTCTTTTCATTAACAAAAGGGCTGCATCATTCTGCTTTTATTAAAGAAGGGGCTGCATTGCTCTATTTTCATTACTGAAGTGAATTTCGTTGCTATAGACATGGGCTGCATTCTCTTCTGCATAAGGCACTCCAATTTTAGTTTAGTAAGTGCACTGATTGTGCCCACAGATCACTCAAGAAATCAAGAAATCCTCAGGACAGGATCGGGACACTATATCACAAAGCCAGCCATGGTCGGTTTTTATGACCATAAAACGTAACCTTTTTATTGAAAAAAATGCTCTACTTTTTATACATTAGGAATTGATTCAACAGTCATGGTTTTGTTTCGAGAAGCAACAAGTAAGTGCAATAATACAGTACTGTAACCTCTCCCAAAGCTGTGAGGCTCTTTGAAATACTGTTTGATAATTAATTTGCAAATTAATTTCCTGTTTGGAAGGAATATGGTGTTTGAAGGGATTTTAAACCCCCCTTCTGGCCACACAAAACCTGCCAAATTAAATTACGTGAATAGGATTGTTTGCAGTGGATCCCGGCAACAAGTGAGATGTGACGGGGGCCTCGTTGCGGTGTCCAGCCAGTCGGCTGCGTCCTTTCGCTCAGGCGGCTTTTCACCCCGCAATTCCAGCTCGGCAGATGCGTTTGCCTGGCGAGTGGCACCAAGGCGATAAAGGAGATTTGGCGTTGCCGCCTCGCCTCCACCCACCCCAGATGCGTTTGCCTGGCGAGTGGCACCAAGGCAATAAAGGAGATTTGGCGTTGCCGCCTCGCCTCCACCCACCCCAGATGCGTTTGCCTTGCGAGTGGCACCAAGGCGATAAAGGAGATTTGGCGTTGCCGCCTGGCCTCCACCCACCCCAGGTGCTTTTGCCATTTTTGCCCAGCCGTTGAACCAACTCCGTGGGCGTCAGGCCCCCGTCCCCCACCAGCAACAAACCCAATCACTCCCTTTGATCAGGACCCGTCAGCCACAGCGTCGGAGAAGGGGGGGTGACTTCCTGTTACTCCCCACCTTCTTTCATTCCGTCTTTGTCGAGCTCTCTCTATTCTTTCCTGTTCATATTTTTTTTGGGGAGGATTAGCTCACTTTCATGACCAGCTCCAGGGGTCTCCTCAAAGCCTCACTCCCTTGCCATGGATGGATGATACGGAAATGAGGGCACATATGTTAATGGGGGGAGCAGGTGACCCCCAAACTGGGTGAGAGACAGGGCTGAGTGCTCCTTCTCCTACAGATGCGGAAGTAGCCAGCAGGATCCATCCATACCTTACAAAGGGCATTTTTGGGAACACAGACGACGCTAGACCCAATTTAAGGTGTCTTCGGCCACCCTAATTCTTGTGTCTTGTTTTCTTAAATCCTTTTAATGATTTGTGGCTGACCCCCCTGAGGGTCAAATCTTATAATTGCACCTGTGGAGGACAGTATGACAGGCAGCAGAGGAGGCTCTAAGCCCCCCCCGGGGCAGCATGTTCCCCCAGCCTCCTGTTTTTTCCGTGACGGCTCTGTGCAATGTCGACACATCCAGCCGCTGTGGCTTTCTTCTGAAGCGGCTGGCGTAGGTCTGCCTCACGGTATCCGCCATAGAGCGGCTCACGTGCAGAGATAGGGGGCCGCTTCCTTTTATTGGCTGCATACTTCACGAGAACCAGCCGCATGAGACTGGGGTGTAGCAGATGAGGATGGCAGCCGGCGCAGACCATGCTTGCCACACGCTGCTCACCTTCACACTTTGCTTGCTGCAGACCGCCGTCTCCTAGACTGCAAGTGGCCTCATTAACGGTCACGGAATCAGAGCCCCGCTTCTCACGCCATCAGTAGCTGTTGATCTCCAGTGACTTCGAGGGCCGCCCTGTGCAGAGCTCGTGGTTTTCAAAGTATAAGGGGTTGGCGAGGCTCCCTCAACTGTACGGGAGTCGCTGCTGTACTCGCAGAAGAGGGTTTCCCACAATTCTCAGCGCCAGAGGCCAGTTTGCAGAGCGAGCCACTTGTTAGGGCCTGCGGGCCACCTATTGCGTGCACATCTGTTGCAGGGGTGCTACACCTTTTCCCAAAGGTCAAACCAAAATGGTGCACTCTTCCGGTTCTCTCTATTTCAAATTCTCCTTCTAAGAACGCCAAATACATTTCTGTCATTATTTTGCTTTTTTTGTGTTCTTCTGCTTTCGTATTTTGTAGTGAGCTGATTCGTCATGGGCGTCTCCTGTGGGCAGAGCATATACTGAGAACATGAGGAAAGCGGGGTGACGACCATAGCTGGTGTTGCGTGTATCTATGAACAGTGGGCCAGAGGGCAGATTGTTATGGAATGACAATAACATAAACAGTTATTTTTAAAATCATAATATCATAATATTATATTACATTTTTTAAATTTCTTTTTCATGTTGTTTGACTGTAGTGTCCTGTTTTACATCATCATTTTGCATCACCTTTTTGTAGTATCTTTGATCCATGTCTCTAATTTTTACTCTGTAAGCCTGTATATTTTTCCTTCTTGACTTACAGTTTGATGCACTTTGAGCTGCATTTCATGTATGAAGGGTGCTATATAAATAAAGGTAATTGTTAAATTATTTTTGCAATGTTCCTGTTTATTCATAACTGTACAAACTCTGTTTATGTTTGTAATGTGAAGCAACAGTTCAATGCAAAAGTGTGTTTCCCAGAATCACAATGGCATAACCTCATTTATTTTTTTTTAGAGAAAAAGTATCACTCTTTCAACTTAATTTTCATCAATAATAAGGGTGCTGCTGTATTCTGGAGAAGGCAGTAATGTTAATGAGACATTTGGAAGCGCACACCAGTCAAATATGGCACAAAAGCAACATCTCATGTGGTCGACGAATAGCAACATTGTTATTTCGAAAATTGTTTTCAAACGGCCGGCTGCTGTTATCAGAAGCCCTTGTGATCGTTCAAGTCTTGCCCTTGCTGGGTGCGTGACCCTTCAGGGGTGGAGGGTTACATGACTGGGCTATCACACCCCTGACCGCCTCATGCGACAAGCCGCAAACTCATTGCAAAATTTTCCCCACGCATTTCGCTCTCTGTTTCTTTTTCTTCGAAATCTCGAAAGTCTAAATTTCCTATTTTAATTAATTCTTTATTTGTAGAACAAAGTTAATTCCTCTCAAGTGATTCTTCATAAATCGTTAACAGTTATATTTGTAAATATTAAATGCATGCTTTTCTTCTCATGTTTTCTTTATTTCTTTTAACAATCGATTAAAATGATCGGGTAATTTAAGCTCAGGCTGTGCAGGATTGAGACACCCAACCTTCAAGATCGGAGGGGGCAGTGAAACCCACAGCACCTACTGGGGGTGCCTTCAGCAGCTGTGATGTCCCCTCAATGGATATGATGTCAACTTCTAAAAGTTTCTGAAAGAAGCCGATGCATTGCGTTTTCAGAGATGGTGTCTCTGAAGCTAAGCATCTGGAAGTTTCCGTAACAAAATCATTAGGTGTAACATGTAACATTGCACAGCCTTCGGTTATACCCAAACAGACTTTCAGCACATTTAAAAAATCCTTCACCAGGACATTAGACATGTTGATGTATGCCTGGATAGAAATACGATCTGGAAGTCTACGTTGCATCGGTTTTGTAATGACTTGTAATATTAGACATCGGTTCTCCTTACTGGTGAGAGAACTCAAATCCAGACCAAGATTTTGTTTCAACCAACTAGTTGAGTACTCTGTGACTGTGACTCTTTATACTCAGCTGATATAAAGAGTCATATTGATCTGGACTTTTACTCACTGGACCTGAACTACCCACCGCTGGATGTGTCGGAGATGCTCGGAGTGCCTGGCCTGGTTTTCCACGGAAAAATCACACATGCCTCAGCACCCTAGTCCGGCCGTCTGAGGTGCTTCCTGTCATCTGCCATCCACAGGATTGTTTAACGGAAAGCAACACAATAGACTTGACAACGTGGCCATGGTGACTCCGGCAGCGTTGTAACTTAGCGCGACATAGATTTTCAGTGGCCATGGGTTACGCGCAAAAACATAAAATAACAAATCTTGCACGTCACATTAAACCTTCACTGAGAGATCAAGTCGAGCCCAGCACGTTTCAATCTGCAAAACCACATTTACTTAGCACAAATACAGAGAAGGGATGGAGCTCTTGGTTTCTCAGAATGTGCGTCAAAGCTTTGCCTGTCCTCAGCATCATGATGACCTCACACGCTGAGTGCTGTCTCTCCCTTTCACTCGAGCTTCCTCTCTGTGCGCTATGGAATTTTTTTTTCTTACGTGAATACGTGTATGGGGGCGGGGTGTGCCTCAGTGAGTTAGGACTGCAATCAGAAGGTCACTGGTTCAAATCTCAAGGTCATATAATGATGTCACCGTTGGGCCGCTGAGCAAGGCCCTAAAGCCCCATTCGCTCCAGGCACTGTCTGTCCCTGCTGTCACAAAGAATAACCGTTGCTTGGGGTAAAAACCAAATAAATAAAATGCAAATGTACAGAGTGTTTTTTGAGTGTCATTTATTCATAATGCCATTTTTGTTGCCCCGTCTGTAATCATAACTCTGATGCATTTGTGTTTTGCTAGATATAATAAAAAAATATGCTTTCCTTTAAACCTTTAACAAAATTAAGATTGTGGTCTTGTGTGTTTCTCTTTCCCCCAGGAAAGGGACAGTGAATGTGGATCGTACATCCTGGACCCAAGGATAGGACAGGATAGACACGCTAGACCCAGCGCAGAATGTAAACATGTGAGTTCCCTAAAAGGCGTTAAAATCTCTGCTGTTGGTTTTCGCTGAGTTGTATGAGCTTATCTGAGGTACGGCTATTGTTTGGGCTACTGTCCAGGTGGGATTCATGGGGATGCTTTGTGATTGGCTTGGGCTGGATGTCTCCCATTGGAGGGCCTGCTGTCATCTGTAGATCAGCTCTCTAGCTTCTCTCCAGTAGGAGTCTCAGCCGCTGGTCATGAAGCTGGTGGGTCAACGGGAACACGTGGGTCACGGGAATGTCCTTCTCAAGGATGTCCGGGCATAACAACCACAGGAGCACTTAGCCAATTGGCTGAGGAACTTCTGCTGAAACTCCTGCCTTCAGTGCACCCCTATGACTTTGGTCCATGACTGGAGACAGCCAGAGCGAAAAGTGACCCATTAAAGAGATTCTGTGCCTATTGGGTAGAGACTCAGATCTGATGGGAATTTATGGAAGAGACCAACTTTTTGTGGCATTCAGCATCAGAGGCTTGCTGGTTAATGCTGCTGTTCCAATTCAGCCAGATTGACCTAGACCTAACCTCTGCTAACTACAGGTCCTTCTTGAAATTTGTTGCAAGTGTTCCAAAGAATTACAAGCTGGCTTGATTTGATTCTTGCTTCATTAAATCATCATACATTTGTTTTTCCCTCAGATACAGTAATTTAGATATTTAACTGCAAAAGGCCCAGAAACTGTTGTCAAACAGCCATATGAACTATAATATGGTTTCAAGAAATTTTATTCTAATTAAAAAATAAAATAGAAAATAGAAACATGTGGCCATGTATTGGTAGAAAAAAAAAAACCCTCAAATAAACGATTCAGAAGTGTGAAGATGTCAGTGTGTGAAGTCATGGTCAGAATTTAATGAATAAACCTATTAGTAAGGAGAGTTGTCACTACTGATTATATCAATAATCGAGTAATCTACCAAACAATCTGAGTAATCGTGTATAACACAATATAATATAATATAGTATAACATAATATAATATATACATTGCAATTGGTGCAAAGTAGGAACCAGGCAGCCACTGCAGGGATCACACTCAGTCACACATAGGGTCAGTTCAGGCACTCAGATTCACTTAAGCTGCATGTTTTTGGACAGTGGAAGGAAACTGGAGGATCCGCTGATAAGCCACACCCACACAGGGTGAACACGCAAACTCCACACACAAAGTGGCGGTGTGAGGCGACATGGAATTTCATGCACATGCAACTATCACATCGCAAGGTCTGCAGGGTTCAAACCATCAATACTTTCCACTAAACCATTTTTAGTGTCATAGGAAACCCAACTTAGCAAGCTTTGCTAATTGTACTGATTGTTCCTTTTCAACATTATGTAGGTCTGCAGTTTACCGCCGCTGCTTTTGCATGAGCTCCGAGACAATCATAATCATTCTTCTCCTTGCTGCTGGACTCACCCATAGACGGTGTGGCGCGTTTTTGAGAACTTAAACAAAAATGAGTGAAAAGGAGAAAAGCGAACGAGAACTGGTCACGAAAAGACATTTGTCTTCTGCTGTATGGAAATATTTTGTATTCCATAGAGAGAATATTGGGCAAAAGCAAGTGATTTGTCGGCACTGCTGTGTGTCTGTCGGCACTGCTGTGTGTCTGTCGGCACTGCTGTGTGTCTGTCGGCACAACTCAACAGTTATCAAAAAATAATTCATATTAACTGGTTATTATATACCATGTTATGTAAAATGATGCGGCTAAGCGACGAGGCTCACCCTAGTTAACAACGATTATTTTGACATATGGAAATCATAACAAGCAAAATGATTTAAGTCAAAGTGATGACAAAAACAGGCTAGGCTACTTATAGAGGCTAAATGCCACGCATCTATGGCTAATGTCACATCATTGAATGTCTTCTTTTAAGATGAATTTGCATTTCAGTCGTGCTGTGGTGATGTTTAAGTTAACATAAGAACATAAGAAATTTACAAACGAGAGTTCGGCCCCTCATCTAGCTCAGATTTAAAGGAACTCAGGGTTTTAGCTTGCGCTACACTAGCAGGAAGACTATTCCATACTCCATCTACACGCTGTGTGAAGAAGTGCTTCCTCAAGTTCATTTTAAAATGTTCTCCCACTAATTTCCACTTAAGTTCTGCTTAGCAATACTGACAGACGACTGCATATTCACTTTTAGTATGAAATGCTTTCACAGAAATGATGCCGTGGCTCTTTATTGGGACCCTCATCCGCTATGTGCCATCTTCCTTCCGCCATATTACTGAGTACTCGAGAGGGAAAATTTTAATCTATGTTTTTTAATAATCGAGTAATAGCGTTTTAATCAAGTAATCGTGACAGTTCTATTAGTTAGGTATAAGAAGCTTAAATGGTTGGAGTCACTAAGTCACAGGCTGCTCTGGACCAAATCGCTTGAAATGAAAACGTCTGAAGAAAAAGGTCACATTTTAGTTTTATTGTAAAAAGCAAGTTCCCTAAAAAATGTAGAAAATGAATAGTCTGCATTTTTTGCTAACAAAATTAATTACAGTGGAAACCACTTATATTGATCACGTCTGTCTGTGTGAAATTGATCACAATAAGCAGGTAATCATTATAACCGTTTTTCTTTATGTCTCCGGCAGATTGCCATCTAATTGATATTTGAATATATATTACGTGCATATAATGTAATAAAACGGACATCGTCTCTACTGAATTTTATGGACGATTTTAAAATAGCCTTCAGTGCAGCTGTTTCAAAAGCCTTTCAGTTTACAGTACTGTACAAATTAAATTACTGAACTGTGCATAATTCGAATACATTATAACACAATACAGTACTGTATATAACATATAGCTTGCTGCAGTTTCGCTGCAGCATCTCGTTTTTGGCAGTTTATAATAAGATTCGATGGGTCTATATTCGTCATTGAGAGAAAACGACTTTTTCCCGTCATGTTTTCTGTGCGTGAAGCTTTAGCCTACAGTAACTAGCCAGAAGCAGACGGGTTACTGCAATGCAAAAGAGGCAGGTAAAAAAAAAATATTATCGTTAAATATTTTTTGCCATACGTATAAAAACACCCTAAAAGGACGCTGTAAGTGGATTACCTGATTACTATAAGAAAATTATATAAACAGTATTTGTACAGGAATGATTCTGTCCCAAGCCTTTTGATCCATATAAGCGGTTTATCACCATTACCGCCATCACCGTGTGCGGTTTACCATTTTAAATATTGCTCGTGTCGAAACCGACTGGTGGTATTACCTTTGGTCGCCGAAGCTGCTTTTCCCCACTGTTCACATTAGACCTCTTTTTGTTCCGTGTCGTCTTCACTATAACCCACAATGTGTCCACGCGAAGGACACGGCATTTTTCTTTGGTACAAGCTGCTGGAGTTGCTCTGGCGGCGTGCTGTTTGAGTTCGCCTCCATGCCGCTTCCATTTCGCAGACTGGACGGGGCGGAGTCATGTGACGACACACGTGGTAGTATGTTTCTAACGGGACAGTACACCAACGTACACTGGCGACACTATTAACAGATTTTTTTTTAAGTATTTTCAGAACAGAAAATAACGAAGTGGGCAAGATTACATCAATTAGAGGTTTTGAATGTCGGTTTTAATTATTTTTCAATGAATTGCCCAGTCATACGCAGCCCTGGTTTACATCATCTTCCATTTCCGGAGACCAGTTCCAGTAATAAGGACGGTAAAAATTCCCAGATATCATTCTTCCCCCACCGAAATATCAAGAATGCACTGGTTGCATCCTCGCCAAACGACACCAATCCCATGATTCATTGTGCCCCCACTTTGTTCGTGTTAGGCGAGTTAGCAAGGTAGCAGGTAGCCGAAAATTACCGAAAATGAGCCTAGGTTAGATTGAATAACTTTTATTAAATGTTTTATTTTCTTACCAAAAAATGACAAAAATGCATTTTTAATGATATTTTGAAATACTTACTTTCATTCACACTAATGATTGTGGGATTTCGCTATGAATCTCTGGCAAAACATTCTTCAAGTCTTATTTTGGAAGCTAGTTTATTGGGGTTACCTGTGGGCGTCACTGAGAGTGACCAATATCTTTGGTTGAACCATTGACTTGGTTGAATCTTGAGTTTGATCAATGGAAGAAATCAGTTTTTTTTTAAGAAATAATGAAAATGCATTGGTTGGCAAAAAGAGTAGGAAATATCTTTTGTTTTTCTGAGAAATATTTACATGTGACATTATAAGGGCCAGGGTCTGGCAGTGTGTGGTTTAGTGTGGAGTGGGCGGTCAGGGGCGGGGCCTGGCAGTGTGTGGTCCCGCTGTGACAGTTACCCTGTAACCTACACCTCCCTCTCATTTTTAGTCTCAGCTGCTGCTCAGGTCCTACAGCCATCTGGCAGTGCATCCGGGGGGGCACCTTGCATTGCCTGGCCTCGCAGCCAGCCCCCCTGAGTGGCTGCCACCAATGATTGACCTGCGCTTCCCAGGTTGCGACCTTCATCTCACCACCCACCCACCCCTGTGGGCCCCCATTCCCACAGCAGGGTGATGTTTATATGATACCCTGGGTAGGTGCTGCAGGAAGGGGCCAAGTTTCTAGTCCCTACGCTTGGTGGGCTGGATGGTCCTGTTTCTGTTTTGACCCCCGTACCCAACCTGTGTCCATCTGGAGAGGCCTGCATCAGGCTCATCTTTCATCCCTCCCTCCACTTTCCCAGTTTCATCCTTCTCTCTGTCTATACTTCTCCTGGATGAGAAGATCATGTACTTTTGCCGTTTCATGTACTCTGTCCGTTCTGGTCATTGCTGACTGTAAGCAGAAAGGTCTGTGACTCTTTGTAACAACTTGTCACACGATGACTGATGCGGTATTTACCTGATGGATCTGAGTCTCATTTGACTCATCTGAGTCTTCATCACCAGAGTAATCATCGTCATCGCTGTCATTGTAACTGCGGTCTGCGGCCCATGTTTTCCTGACTGTTTTCTCCCCATGCAAGCATGTTCCCTGGACAGCCATGAAGCGTGCACAAGGGACAGTGATGTGGGGGGGGGGGTGCTATTCAGGCTGCGGGCCCCGTGGGGGTCTTCACCTTTCCTGCCTTGATGATATGTCAGGAAATGACCCAGCCCGGAGACCCTAACCAAGGCCGCAGTCAAAAGGACCAAAGTGAATAAAAACTACTTCATCACATAATCACACAGTCCTTAATCACATCTGCCATTTAGACAGTAATAAGTCTGTACAAGTACAAGTCTGGTTGTAACGCAGTGACCCTGTGCCCTGTGTCTAACCCTGTGTCTCCAATCTCCTCTTTATTATGGGCGGGGCTCCTGCAGGAAGGGCGGCGACATGCCTGTTTCACAATGGAAAAGCCCCACCCCTCAGCACATGACCACACTGACACGGTCGCCTCCCAGCATTTTCTTGCGCTGAGAGGAAGTGACAGTTTCTAGGGCGGCTTCTGCTTTTGCACCCCCTAACCCTAACCTCCTCACCATATGGCCATCAGCTGCCTAACACTCTTTTTTTTTTACAAGAAATGATAGCATGGTTTGGGCGTGGTCGTGAACCCACATCCCCCTGGTTAAAATCCTAGAAGTCTTGACGTTCACATCTTCTTTGGCTAACTTTTAAGCAAGTCATCCTGGCTCTATCTACTTGTGATGGCAAAATTGGTGCTGTGATGGAAATTGGTGCTGTGCCAGAAAGGCATAATTCTAAACTTTCAATGATTTGGGTTTAAAACTTCAAACAGACTTTGTGTGTTTGAGGATTCTGCCCTGGAATTAACTGGGTCAGGGATGAGCAAACCTCACCCATAACTGAGGAGACACATGGCAGTCGTTCCCTGATTCCACTTCGATGCTCCTGTGAAACGTCTGATGTTCACGCCGGAGCTGGGGGAGGTGGTGACACCTTCACAGACTTCTTGCGTCAGTATCACCCACCCTAAAGTTCGCTTACCTACATGAAGGCTTGAGTCAGACGGACACTGCGTAATAAAATCCCAGCATCAAGCACTCCCACTCTGTGGCAGTGTAAAGAAGCCAACCACTGCAGCTCAGTCAGCCAGCCAGTGCAGATAAACTGTGCAGTTTGTCTGTCAAAGCAGAGAAGTGGAGCAGTTACTCACTTCATTTTTTCCCAAGCAGAGCTATTTTTTTCTATTTTTTGCTTTCCACCCACAAGATAATGCTCCGAACTGGTTCAACACTGGCCTTAAAATGAATACTGTTATTTTTCCAGTTTAGTTCGAAAAACATAATGAACATAACGGTCATATTATAATAATCTGCTGGCATTAATCTGCTGGCAACTGTAAAACTCACGGCAAATGTTGTGTCTTTAAGAGGGATGTTAAATATTATGAAAACCTTTGTTGAGAGTTAAGTTAAGCTCTATTTTAAAAGACTAGCATTAGTTTAAATAGGCTGCAGGGCTAGACATTAAATTCTTTATTCTGGGAGATGAGGAGAAATTCTCATTGGACCCCAGACAGCTTCCAATCACAAAAGTTTACTGCAAAGATCGAAAGAGCACATGCAGTCTGTAGGCTGTATTTAATGCATGGTAGTCTGTAAATGTAAACAAAAAAATATTTTAATGTCTTAAATAAGGTTGCCCGTAAAGTGGAAACTGCACTTTTTGCATCAATTAGTGTGGCAGCTTGAAGTCAAACTCTATGGACGGGGGGGGTGGGGGGTGGAAATGACTAGCAGATGGTATTAATGTATTTCCATCTACACTGGCGGTTATTTAATCCACTGTGATAAACCGTGAAAGATGTAATCTGTAAACCCGATGCTGCTTAATGATACGACATTGTTCACTTCAATGTTGATGTCATTCTTCACCGTGATTGGCTGGTAGAGGGAGGCACATGATAGGTCATTTTATAATGATGATGTAAAGGATAGTGTGACTCCCGCTTTAGCGCAATTGTTTTGGAACTGACCTTCAGTAAATTGGTTAATTTAATTTAAGAATGAAATTCTGAGGCTAGGCAACCTGCAGGATACACACAGTCAAGATAAAGGAAATAAATGAGCAAACTGAAGGAGATAGCACACTTAATAAAGTGAATGGGGAAAGTACAACAAGATTAGTTTAGAAGAGAATTGCCTTAAATAATTAACTGTTAATTTCAGTTTAGCTTTTGAGATGGTTACGAAGTGGTTCTTCTGTTAATTTGAATGGGATCAAAATAAAATTAATGTAGAACCAATTTATGAACCAGTTAGAATCAATTGTGCATTTGAAAACAACTTCAATACATTGCAATGCTCTGTTTTTGCTCTGTAGTAAATAAATATGAATTTTACTGAGTCTGAAGTCCCCAACCTTTGTCTGTGGGGAACGGTAAATGATCTTTATCGGACTACACAGCTTTAAGGACTGTCATTCTGATGATCCTGTCATTGGCTGGATGAATTCAGCCATATTTGTTATAATCCATCCAACCAATCTATCCATTTTCTGTACCTGCTTATCCTACTCAAGGATGCGGGGGGTCCGGAGCCTATCCCGGACGCTACAGGCGCAAGGCAGGGAACAACCCAGGATGGGGCACCAACCCATCGCAGGGCACACACTCACACACCATTCACTCACACATGCACACCTACGGGCAATTTGGTAACTCCAACTAACCTCAGCATGTTTTTGGACTGTGAGGAGAAACCAGAGTTATTTGTTATAATGTAGTTAGGAATTACTATAGAGTTGGCCTCCATTGCTCACGCTAACTATAGCCTAACCGTAATAATGTAGAACTCATCCCATTTACCATCAATCCAGTGCTGCCTCCCTCTAAGGGCATGACTGACGTCTGCTAACTGGTTTTAATCCCCCGTGGAGTTTGTTACACCTTTCGGAAGGTACAGAATTACACTCTTTACCAGTGCTGTAGTAGTACGATGTGTATCAACTGCCCCACCGTGGTCAGTACCTGGCGCTGCGGTCATACGAACTCTTCTTTAGTGTGACTCACGCCTTCTTTATTTGACGGAGCGTTATCACAGTCAAACATTGTGCCTCGGTGGAAGGCTCCATTCCAAGAATGTTTGGAATCCACTGTTCCGGAACACGCCTTTTAAGATTCCAATTTGTAACATCCATTGGAGGAAATGTGACTCCTCTGCAGAGCTAATGCTCAGGAATACACCAGTCCAGTACAAGGCTGTGCTGGAAGATTATCAGAAAAACGGGGAAGAGGACCCCCACATCACTGCTCTCCGATTTGGCTTGCTTTTGTAGTCCGTGAAAATCCATGTTCAAGCGAATAATAACATGGGACTGCGACCTCGAAGCTGCTCTGGTACCTTAGAGGAAAGTGCTTAACCTAAGCAACATAAAATGACTCACACTATGTGCTGAAATATTATCTGAGAAATAATAATAATTAATAAAAAGAAGAGTTTCATGCCACTAGGGGGTCTGCTTAATACTCCATATGAGAATCCAGCCCACATCTCACTGTCATACTCAGTCATACTCTTGATGGCATGGTCAGTAAAGGGAGTATGGAATGCATTCAATTTTATTTATTTCTAGATAGCAGCTTTCAGAAGACAGTGTGTAGCAATACAATACTGCATGACTTATATGTAACAGTGGAAGAAAGAAATAAAGAAAGAAAGAACGGAAGAAAGAAAGAAGCCACAGAGAACAGGACCCCTACCCTCACCATTACATATGCAATGCTAGCACTGTAAATAAGTACCTCGCTACTCTGAAATGATCCTGGGTTTGGGGGGGTAGGGGGTCATTAGGGAGCGGCTCAGGACACCAGTGGAGCATTCTCCCCTAGATACGGTGCTTTCCGCCCATGCCACGCCATTTTCTCCTGCTCCCTCACGACGCTTACCCTTGGTGTTGCAGAGAAGACGCGTTTATTGGAAGCAGTGCCCCGTGCTACATAAATTAGCCTGGCGCCCCCATCTGCACGGACAGGGAACCCCCCCCCCCCCCTTTCAAGTTTCCATGCTGCTTTGGCTGTGCAATCCTGGAATTTAGCGACCCCCCACCTCACCGATTTAGCCCCTTTAATCCCAAACTGCAGGCTGTGCTCACACACTGAGATTAGAGGTGGCCGTCAAACCCGTGCCAAGGCTGGTGGGGAGGGGTGGGGGCGACACACCTCGCCGTTGTAGGTAACGTAAATCTAGAGAAAGGTCCTTACGTCCTCGGATGTGCGCTGAAGACACGGTACAGATATATTACTCCATCTCTGGTCACAATTTCATTAAGGGGCCAGATTTCAGCCTACTCCTGCTAGTTTGGAGTTACGGGGGGGGGTCTGTGACGCACGTGAACTCCTGCATGACAACACACGTTGGAGCAGCTTTGGCGACAAGGTGCCCACGATGTCAGTACTGCGAAAAACCATCAGATGTCTGCTCTTTTTACAGTCTGCAGGAGACACTGTTGTGTGCTGTCGGCGTCCCTCGGCGACTCTGTCCCCGAATTATCCAGGGAGCCACTTCACAATCCCACACTGCCTGTGTGTTCCACTGAGCAGCATAATGAGGCTCTGTAATGTGTGGTTTGAACGCACTTCAGAGAAGTGCGTATGTACAGCACCATATGGTCTGGCTTGGGTTTCTCTGCCGCACCATATTTCCAGTCTGATGAATGTAGGGCTCATGGTCCCATAGCCAAAGTATAACACAAACTGCCATTTGAAACATAAAAAAATTGTTTTTTTACATTTGTGTGTAAAGAGTGTTTTGATTAAAGGAGGAGGGGGCTGTATTTCTCAGAATCATAAAAACAATATCATATTTCCTCTCCTTTATGTGGTTGGTAGCTATTTCTGCGCTGTTTACTCCGGTATTCAA
Organism: Mormyrops attenuatus; assembly: GCA_026777985.1. Classification (NCBI taxonomy): domain Eukaryota; kingdom Metazoa; phylum Chordata; class Actinopteri; order Osteoglossiformes; family Mormyridae; genus Mormyrops; species Mormyrops attenuatus. The sequence goes on from JAODKC010000064.1 coordinate 20,730,668, forward strand.
ACTTTTACCTGTTTCAGATGAAACTTTTAAGCTCATGGGTAAATGATTGAGCCGTGTGCATCTGAAATCATGTTTTCCCATGCAATGGGATTTTTAATGGGATTTTGGTGTTAACAAAAAGTAAAGCTCGCACAGCCTTTGAATTTTTTTTTTTTTTTACAATTTTTTTGGTGCCTCTGTGCATTATGGGATTGTACATTCTCCATCTACAGGTAGTCAAAGCTAGTTTGCAGTCAAGGAGCGCAGAAGAGACTCAAAAAACCTTTAAACGAGCTGGTGATGTTAAACAGGGGTGTTTCGGGAAAAATAGCACAATGAAAGGTGCAGTGTCTTCTTCTTACCTGAGAATCATTCGAACCCGGGTCACTGACCTGTCAAACAAAATGCTGTTGTTCTCTAGTCCAGTTAAAAATTCCCAGTGTTCCCATTGAATCCCTGAGTTGATTCTTTTTTTGTTCAGAACCTTCCAGCACAATTGAGCCCTTACATCGACTAAACTATAAGGTCATAATGAGATTAAATAATGTTGATCTATTATAGTAATTATGTCTCTGGCACTGGAGAAAGGAAATGCAGAAACCGGCCGGACTATGCAAAATAATTACCAGGCATAAAGCATGGTCTCTTTAAACGATAACATTTCCAGACATCGCAATTATTTAAAATAGGAAATAGAAAACTAATACAGATTGCCTTGCTAGATATATTTATTTTGCAGTGTTTTCTTTTCCGGTCGGCATGTTTGTAACCTTTTAAGAAAACATTTGTGCCATATGTTGATCATTATGGATGATATGAGTCTGGGATTTTCGGTGTCCTATTGTTATCTCAAGAAATTTGCATAGATACGTGCAAATATGAGCACTATGGCTACATGTTGGTGATATCGAGTAACATATAATAGAGTAAAGTCTACATAATAAAATTTGTTAGGAAGTTAGGAAGACTAAGTCTTCTTTACAGTATGATATTCTTTTGGCCAGTTTGATATCAATTCATTGAAAAATTTCAATGAAATTCTTCAGTCTGTTTTGTGATTAAAAACATTATTTTTATTTATAATCTATTTTATATTATAACATATTTAATTTCATATTTTTTATTCATATTTTAGTAAACACAAGTTGAATAAATAATTGATTACATAAATGAACATTTTGAAGTATGGATTAAAAAATGAATAATTATGTATGTGAATTTAAAAACAGGGCAGAATTCATCTCTGAATCAAAGAGAACAAAAGGATATAATGGTTGCCATGGTAAAATATGTTTCTTTTTTTTTAATTGATTTTAGCTTTTATTAAATTGCATACATTTCATTACACTATTATTTATGTTAAAGAATATTGTGATTAGAAAAATGTTATTGTGGATTTAATACATTCATAGTCTCAGATTTCACTGGAATGTAAGTATTACATTTTAACATTAAGCTGGTGTGTAATTTAAAATGTTTGATTAGCCAAGAGGCAAATTTTCCTCCGTTGTTTTCATTACATTAAATAACTCCAGTAACATGGGTTTCAGACTCATTGCGTTTTACTTAATGTTTCTCATTTCTGAAACCATTTGTTTCCATTTAAAATCGTACAATTTACGTAGGTCTTGTATGTACAAGAAAACGAAATTTGTGTTTCTTTTGAAGGGAATTTCAAGGTTTGGCTCACAATTAACAGACTTTGGGAGAATTCTCTCAACCCCAAGTTTGAAAACCTAGGATCACCTGGTCAATGCAGAGTGAAACAAGTTAGTTGTTTCATTTTAGTGGTATAAATAGACCCCCAATTACTGTTTTTTAAACTTAACTGACATGGTGAATTAGCCGCCAAACCTCTTTAAGGCCCCTACTTCCTTTTTTATGTTTACTTGAATCCAGCTGAAATTTTAGGGGATTTCTGAACCGCTTAACCTATTTAAAGAGGTAATGTGTGCATTGAAGTGTGTGTATATCTGTGTGTATGTGTGTTTGCATGCTGATGTTTTCATCTGACTTAGACAAAGGTATGATTTTGTCAAGCTGTATGGTTTTGGTCCAGCTGTGTGAACAGGCCATGTCAAATCTTGACGGTTATTTTTTGGTCTGTCAGTCGAGCGACCCTCGCAGGAGTCCTGGCAGATGAGGGTAACAAACTTTGAGCTGCTGACTGCTCATCCTGTCTCCTCCTCCTCACTGATAGCTACACATTGAGAGGCTTGGCATTAGGGAGCGTGTCTCTGGGTCCAAGAAATCGGGAATTCTGCGTGAGACTCGCAAAAAAAAAAACTAAAATCCAACCTTGTCCGGTCACCTTGATGCAGCTTCTGGGCTTCCAGCTGTGTGAGTTGATGTATGCAGACGACTTCTGTTCTCGCAGACAGGAAGCTGCCGTCACTGGTCGTGCTCACTGAGTGGCGCTGATGTCTACACTGGAAGCCTTCGTGTACCAAAGCCCTGTCACATAATGCAGAGATGACAGGGTGAAACTGGCGGAAAGTGGCCATTTTGCCTCCATGTCAGGGGTTAGTTCGGTTTAAGGTGTGGCCCTGGAGGCTCACGGCTGGTAGGGGGTGGGGGAGATTGTAGCTTAAGGTGTGACACTGGTGAAGGTTTAGGCCGGCAGTGACGGATCTGTAACCCCAGGACCACACCTGTAACAACATACCTGTTTCTTTATTTTCTGCACAAGTATGAGAGCCTTTCCAGACATGCTCTCTGCTTGGCGTTCAAAAGTGCGAGCTGGTGGGCGATGTTGAGCTTCACGCAAGCTCTTCATAGAAGCAACCTCAGACAAGACCTCAGGCGACCTCGAGGGGAATTTGTGCTTGCTACGGGAAATACAATCTCGACCCCCCCCTTTATCTCTTACACTTTATGATGCATTGATGCAGCCAAACCGGCTCTGAGTAAAATTAATTTCTTTATATGAAAATCAGATTCAAGACGCAGCAGTCTGATAGCCGTGGGTAACTCTGGGCATGCATCTTTGCATCCTGTCTGGACACCATGTGTCTCCCAGGTACATTCTTTATATTTACCGTAAAAGGAAACCTGAAAGTGAAATCGAGCTAGAGCTGGTATGAACCCCATTCATCTATATGAAAAAGGCCTTTGTTTTCAGTTTGTCCGATGGAGTATTTTAACTGAATTATTTATGTTAAATCATCAGATCTATGGCAATGGAGCCACACCTGAAGCTCAATACAACATCCCTTAACTAACAAGCACACACCATTAGCCATTGCATGAAGCAGACACACCCTTTTGTTGCATCTGAGCCCTTGCTGACAAACCTAAGGCCTACAGAGGGCATCTGCTGATTGGCTGCTTGCATTAGCATATCAGGCTAAGCTAAGTCTCAGTCTCTAGAACCTGATGCAATTTCAGCTTCAGCAGGAATGTGAAGATCCTTAGAATGCAGGGGTCAAATAAGGGAATGGCTAATCTTAGACATTACGCAAATAACGATATTACTAATTATTATTATTATTATTATTATTATTATTATTATTATTATTAATAATTTTCACGTTTCCTGCTTTTCCTATTGTATAAGATCCACTGCTAAGGGGGAAGGGGACTTTATGCTGGGTTTTTCAACAAGTAAAATGAAAATGAATGTTATAAACTATTTTGTTTTTGCCTCGGAAGAAAACAATGGTAGCCGAGGATGGATACCAATTCCAAGAAGCCAGTCACGCTAGGCGAAATAGGTCATAGACCGGCTAATTGCCCAAATGGTCTTTGTTCGTCATTTTTTTCTTTTTTAAGAACAGATTCGAGCTTATTAAGGCTGCCTGAACATAACCGGTGGAAGATGGTCATTGAGTCACCATCCGACTCCATCGTTTAAACAGCATCAGACCTAAATGACTCTTTCTGCAGCCACAGTCTACTTTTGTAACAGCGTCTGTTGTCCACCATTTTAAAAGACAGCAATGAGGGAACCAACGGAACGTGCACGAAAATCTAGACATCTTCAAAGCGGGGTGAAGCGGGGGGGGGGGGGGCGAAA
>JAODKC010000064.1:20739530-20753306 GCA_026777985.1 Mormyrops attenuatus
AACTTTTCCCACGCGTGGCTCATATTGGCTGGGTGGGGTGCCTCGGGCTTCACCCCCCGGCCCTCTGGCTCATTCGTCCCCGCCCCCAGCGCCCCCCCCCGCCCCCCCCCAAGCAAAAGTCATCTGATATGACTCAGAAAGGCATGGTGGACCACATGTTTTTTTGGTGGTAAAACTAGAATATCAAACTTACATGACTAAGACCTGATCAAGAGGATGTTCTTCTGTGAGTCAAGCCGACTGGCAGCCTGGGGTTTCTAATAGCATGCAAACGTTATCATGTGTTGGACTTGCGTTTTAACTGCTAATTAGCAAACACTTCCCTGGCTCCTCGTGTTCCTGTTTGCTAATTTTGTGCTTTTTGAATTCAAAATGGGTCAACAGTATTGGCACGATGGAGGGAATATTGCCATATGAAAGGAGAGAAGGTTATCAAGGTTGACTTGACAAGGATGGAAAATGCTGTACTGACCTTCAACATTAAGGCATTGCCAGCTACTTTGTAGCATCTCTAGCCCAACGTGGACCGGTGTGTAGTTCAATGGGTTAAGATGCTGTGATGGAAGGGTCTCCGGTTCAAATCTCAGCACCAGCAGAGCGTGAGCGGACATCACTAAATTAACAAAATGTTAAATGTGTGGCTATAAATGTCTGGATTGTGTTTGCCGTGTGAGGTTAGCGCTGGCTCAGTCGTCAGAGTGGGCGGGCAGGGGGTACGTCAGCGGGCAGCTCTGAGGCTGGGCCCCGAGGTGTGTGGCAGGGCAGTGCCGGAGCTCTGCGTCAGCCTGGAAGAAGGCGTGGGGCCGAGGATCCAGGTGCCAGGATGGCAGCAAACACAGTATTTGTGCTGCTCCGCTTTCACGTCTTTCTCCAAGCCTAACCAGCAATCAATGCTGATTTCAGCCAAAAATGTGTAACATGACAGTAAATACTTTGAATATCCCGGTGCCTCTTCAGATAAGCATTCTAAACACCATTCACACAGAAGGTGGGATGTCGAAACACTCTGGTCTTGTACCAGTTTCATACGAATGTTTCCCATCGTTGCATTTTCCATTATAGCTGACTTAAGCCAGCCGGGGACATTTACGTATCTATCTGACACTTTTAGCCATAGTGATTTACAGTTGAGGGAAGGGTTAGGCTTACAATTTACGTCTGCACCCAGAGATTCAAACCCATATTCGTTGCGTTTTAGCACAATGCTCTACTTATTGAGCCACACAATGCAGGCACTGACTCTGTCTGCAAGACATTATGTAAGGAATTTATAGCATCTTCTTATACAGTGTGTCACACCCTGATGCATAGAACATAAACATGAATGATTGGTGCTTTTATGAAGGTGTTATGATTTCCAAAGCAGTAGCCATGTTTTTAATCTCCATCTTTTTTTGTTATTAAAATATTCTTGGGGAAAAAACTGCACCTGGGTCCTTGTGATCATTCAAGAACTGGCCGTTCGTATGAGAATGGTAGCACAGTATGTTTATAAATGTTTAGCTAGCTTCCCGTCATCCCGGGCCGGCGATCTGGACCTGCTCCCCGACCAGTTTCTGCTCATGTCTCCGGCAAACGGGCTTCTGAGATTCTGCGGCCGAGAGGAAATGAGTTTTTCCATGCTCTTGCACGCGGGAACTTTATCACAAAGATCGCTCTGAGCGGCAGAGAAGGATAGAGTGGCTTGGATGGAGATCTGACAGTGGAACCGCTACATATATGTCACTGAACTATGCTACCGAAATTGGGACCTTCTGTTTGACTGTGGGAACCAGGCAGCCTCTCTGGAAATAGGCAGGGGCTTTTTCGCATCCCCCAAAATTGGGAGCAATAATCAGTGTGTTGTGTGCAACTCTCCCTTTGAAAAACCAACCAACCAATTAATATGGCTCTATTAAATGGTCTGAGTGTCTCACATTTTCTGTCTAATTTAGGCCCAAGTCCCTCTAGAAAAACTTATGTTACAATTTCAAGATTGAAGATTTTATTTGTTGCCTGCACAGTGACTCTGGCAGAGTGAACTCGCAGTGAAATGAAAATATGTTTGTATAATAGAATCTCAAATCACTTATAGCCTAAGAATTGAATCACTTCTACTCCACTCCTACATTTCGTCTTTTTTTTTATCTTTCTGTGTGACACCCTAATTGTTACTTGTCTGTAGTCACGGTATCTCCAACAGTTGCAAGTGTTGCCAACAAAGATTCCGATTGTAAAGTTTTACTGTTCAGATGAAGAACGTTTTTAAAGCCTGAAGTGCGACATGGAGAGCGGCCTGGTGGGTGGAGCGGACCATGGAGCCCATCTTGGTGTAAGCAGCCGTTGTGCTGCATAGCCGCCTGTCAAGGATGTCCATTTATTGTGTTCTGGAACGTCATGGTGATTATCAACCGTAAACACATCATGCTTATCTAGAATCATCCTGACTGACCATAGCAGAAAGAATAATTGCACGTTTCCTGGATATTAGAAAATGTACAGTAAGAAAACAGTTTGGATTTTTGCAACTCCAGTTATCAGCTCAGCACATCATCACATTTCATAGCTTGTCCTTCTTATCTGAGGATTGACTCATTCAGTGCGTTGGTCTTGTGCTCCGTTCCTGCTCTCCTGATCTGAAGGCTTGAGATATATGAAGAGAGTAGTGAACAAGATGTCAGCATTTGTATTTTACTTGCTCTAGAGGCTAGACGGCTTTCCAGAGGCTAACAGAGTGTCCAAAATGTTAGCTAAGGGCTAGAAGCAAGAATTCAATCACGTATAAGAAAAAGTTCTTGGGGTCATGGTTTGGTGCTGCACTTGAATAAAACTGGACATCCCAGAAAGAGCATCAGACAATGTCTGGTTCGGGAAGTGTCTGCCCTTCAGGCTTCACAGCTTTGGGATTGGTGGAGTGGGGAAGCCCTGATGTCGCTTGACTTGATGAAGCTTGAGTCTCAGTCCACCACACAAATGGCGCTTTTCTATTGGCATACAGGATCGACCCGCACCCAAGCCGTACCCCGAAGAGAGACATGTTACAGTGTGGTTCCGGCTCTCACCATCAGTAGCCTCATGTTAACGCTACCTGTCACTAACAGCACTCCTGGCAGACCTGGGCTAGGGAGGGCGAGTCCCTGGCAGACCTGTGCAGGGAGGTGGGGGCGAGGCAGAGGGCTTACACATGCTGAGCCCCTAGCATTGGGACTTCCCACAGTAAAGGCCGGCCCACGTGTGGCATGTGAATAGCTTAGTGAGCAGGAAAACGGCACCAGCGCCGGCCCCGCCGCGGTGCACACACCCCTTTAATGGCTCAGAACTTCGACTTATCGCAGCCATCACCTCGAGAAAGAGCCCTAATTGTCGCCGATATAAACTGTGCCCCTTGATTGTCGAACAAATGAAGCATCACGTTGTTCCACATCGACTGTGCTGCGGTCGAGACCCAGAGAAGAAGAAAAACAGCCATTTCACCGATCAATACACAGGCAAGATGGACTGGAACAAATTATCCAAGTAATTGTATTTTAAAATAAGTTCTGCTGTTCTTTTTATATATTCATTTCTGTATTTAAATGTTTTGAAATTTTCCCGGAGTGTTTTCTTTCTGTGTGACTTAGCGTTGCCGGCTTGTGAGGTTTTGCTTTATTTAGGCTCAGACATTGTTGTTGGCGGCCTTCTGCAGCTCTCCTCCTACGCTAGGCTGGCCGCTCTCCAGCCAGGCCGAGGAAGCCTGGCATTCGCCTGCTGCCCTCAGCCAGGCCGGGCAGCTGCGAGCTGGGGGAGCTCCCCTGCGGTGCTCCCACTCCCTGGCTTTCACTTGAACCTCGAGTCGTTTCAAGGAAACATGGAGCTGGATCGTACTGCTAAAAGCACATGTAAATATAACACAGGAAAACAATCCTAGTCCTTGTTTAAGCGACTACACGACGACAACTCCCTGTTTTTCAGCATTTATTAAATGGGGGGATGCTGTGTGGCTGAACAGTATTGGGCAAGTGCTTGTGAGCAGAAGGCTGTTGGTTTGAATCCCAATACTAGCTGTTGGGCCCATGGGCAAATTCCCTAACCCCACTGGCTCCAGTGACTGTCTGACCCTGCTGTCAACTGGGAAGTCTTGCATAACATTTGACATGAGTCCAGCATATTGCGGTAATGGCTTCGTATGGCCGCCCCCTCTGTCGTGCGACATGTCCATCATGCCCAGTGGCACAGCATGATGTCCCTTTGTGCCCCAGTAAAGCCCAGTAGCTCCAGCCTTCTCGGCCATGCTGGCTCCGAACTGGCTGTGTTGATACTTTATTGGATGGTCCCGAGTCCTCGGCAGCGATGAGGCATGAAGAATAACAAATCCTTTTAGCGCCACCCAGTTACTGCTTCCCCGCCTCGCCGCCCCCTTTCTACTGTCTTGGCATCAGCATTGCCCTGCTGCCATAAGAGACGCTGCAGCTCATTCGTGGGAAATGTGACTCCAGCACCCGTTGACCCAATAAGGGGCCATGAGACTCGCTCACGCCCCTGGGTTGGAGGTGGGTGTTGACCTTTCTGACGCCCCCAACCCCCCTCCCCTGTGCTCGGACGTTCTACGGCACAATCGGCCGCATTGTTGTGCAGCTCATAGTCGTGGTCTGCAAGCTGTTACACTGGCCCCCGTCCGTCTGGTACCCGATCCACCCCTGGCCGGTACAGGCCGCATCAGTGCCAGTGTCGCCTCTGCTGGGTCACCAACCCCCCCATTCCAGGGTCACTGCAGAAGCTTGCCTGTTTGGGAGTGGGGCGTCTAGGGGCTCACAGTGGGGGAGGGGGGGGGGCCTAAATGGCTGCTGTTCCCACATGGCACTCGTGGGCTGTACAGAGTCCTGTCCTGCTGGTGTAATCCCAGCCAGTACCAGGGATCTCCATATGTAGGTTTCTTGCTTCCTCTAGGGGGGGGGGACTTTTTCTGCCTACCCTACGCTGTTTCAGCGAGCTGTCTTTGCCCAGTTCACCCACCACCCCCATGTAAAGAATTCATACTGCAGGACTGGATGAGACAGCCAAATGTAGACAACTTCAGCACAAGTACCCACATCCAGCTGAGTGTCCCCAGGTGGGCATTGGTTTCTCCGCTATCTTTTCAGTGTCATATGGGCGCGGGGGGGGGATACTAAAATGCCAAGGCAGGGAGGGTGCGGGGGGGGGGGTGTAACCGGCTGCACAGGATGGGACCGAATACAAAATCCCAGCGACAATGTGGACCCGGATCCCGTTCTACCAAGGTGACTTCGTCTGATGTGTGCAGCTGGAAAGAAGTGGAAGCTTCTAGAAAGATGGAAAAGTCAGTCCCGCGCGTGCCGGAATGGCAGAGTTGACATTAGGCACTGTCATCTCCTCCTTTATTATGTCAGGCAGGTACCAGAGACTCTGCTACATCTTGCATACGGCCTTTATGGTGTATCACAGTTCCAGGCCCCTGCCCCGTCCCGACCAAACGCGTGGTCTATTGCCACAGTGACCTCTACCTGAGCATTTTTAAAGGCTGACTCAACAGGCCCGTAATCTGCAGTGGCTCAGCTCGTGTTCTTCACACCTCAATCATGAACTCCTCTGGCGTATGGAATGCACTTTCTGAGGGAATGAGAGGAAGTTTGGCACATGTTCCCAAAGCAGCAGGTCTGTGACGTCAGCCGCTCTGCTCCAGACGCCTGCTGGAACAGACGTGTGAATCTGTGGGGAACGGCTCCTCACTTTCAATCTCGATACCTCTTGTCCATGCGCTGGAATGGGGAGATCCAATCCGGTTTGCTGTTGGGGTATCGATACTGTGCTATGGGATGCAGTTGACATGTTGGCATCGACAGATGGCTTTTCAATGGGCCCGTGTCTCACGGTGCCAGACTTTACCGGTTCCCTGTTTCTCTTATACTTTTACTGTCCCAGATTCCTCGTGCCAACTTAGACAGAGGGTGGGGTCGCGATGGATGGCCATGCCTGCTGTGTAAATCACTGTCTCTAAATCGTTAAAACGCCAAGCGGTACTCCATATATCTGGCTGTTTGATGTGACCTGCTGCAGAATTTGTGCCAGTTGCGGTCTCACCCGCTGCACGTAGATCAGTCTGGACCGTGAGTATAGCCTACATGTCTCACAGACTGTAGATTTTTTTGCTTAAAAATCCAACCGAAAGTGACGATTCCTTTCCCAGCACAGCAGAACAAAAGGAAACCGAATATTGTAGCCGGTGAAAAGTGCTATTTGTACACGTCTTTAATTAGCCAAGTAGCTCTGGCGGGGCAGAGATAATATTTGCATTGAGCAATTCATATTCCATTTCTTTGTGTGACATTAGCGTGTTATAGTGGCGACGTAAGCTGGAAGTGTGGCGGTAAACAGCAGAGCTGTGGGGGCGGCATCCAAAGGCAAATATGTCAGAGCGACAAATCGGAGAATCATGTCATTTGGCAAGGGCGCGGCAGGAAGCTGGAACAGACGTCAGAACGCGCGGCGACAATGCAGCACCAGGCCTGTTTTGCGTTAGAGGAAAATGGTCATTTAAAATATATTTCATATGCAGTGGGCCAAGTGTAATTCGCAGTTTCTTTGCCACCACTAAGGAATGATGTGGCCTCCCTGAGCTCTGAATGGTGGTGCGTCTCTCTGTACATGCAACACGGGATCACTGAGCATTTCAATGAGATGCCACCGGCCCATGCCTGGTCTGTCCTATTTGATTCTCATTCAGGCTGGAGGATGTGGGATGGGCCATCGGAAGAGGCGGGGCTTATCTTCAATATTAAACGCCACCCACGTTCTTTGCCCATCATACATTATTAATTGTAATGGAGGACACTTTCACTGGTAATGTGAATTAGGAATCAGGTGAAAATCTCTTTTTTGAAGGTTACAGGACTGTATCCACCTCTAAATTAAAATGATGCAGTGACTTTGGTGAACCTGGGATTTGAACCCATGACCTTCCGATTACTGGTACAGCATCCCAACCCACCAGGCCTCCCTAAAGTCAAGAATGCTGGGAAAACACCACATACTTACACTCCGGGTGATCACAAGACACACCCTCACACCCCCGTTCACCCAAAGCACGCCCTTTTTCAAATTAAACTCAGATTAATTTCAGAGAGTGCTGACATTTCCATCTATCTTCTGTAACCGCTTATTCAGTTGATGGTCACATGCAGCTTATAGCCTGCCCCAGGAATCAGAGGGCACGCCCAAATGCTCAGCAGCCTATCAGTAGGGCGAGCCCGGCGTACCTGGAGGATGCCAGTACAACACGGGACGAACATGCAAACTACACACACACACTTCTAAGGGTTGGACTCAAAGCCCCGAACCTGGAGTATGCAGGAGACAAAATTGGCCTCTGAGCCTCTATACAGCCCGAACACGGGCTTTCACTTTCGGTAAAGACAGAATACAAATATGGCTTCCCAGGCAACGCTAACAAGTCTTAATCCTGGAAGGTGTTCAGGAGCCTTGAATTTACTAATGCGGGAGCCATGCACGGATGTGGCGATGGCCTGGGCTGCACACCGCTGTGCCACGGACTCACAGCATTCGGGCAAATGAACAGCGTTTGGGGGGGGGGCAGTGGGAGACCCAGATCCCTGGGTACCTCTGCAAACGGGCATCTCTCTGGCGGGCGATTCCACATATGCGAGAGCCGGACAGGCAGTGGCCTGTGTGAGGCCGTGCATTGACTGGCTGGGCAGGAAGACAGCTCCCGATGTGTCCTGTTAGGCGTGGACAATGTGAAGCACTATATGGGGAAAGGGGATCGAGGGGTGTAGATTGGCCCACAAAAGATTTTGGGAATCGGTGAGGTTTTTTTTCTGTGCTCTGCTTAGTTTTAATTTGATCTAATTTTCATGTAATTTAATTTTAATTACACATTATCAATTACTTATCAATTATTCATTTTTCAGAGGAGGCATGTAACCCACATATTCATTACGTATTAGTCGTGTGTTATTAATTACTTGTAATTGATTACTTATAATCAATTACTTGTCAACAGTGAGGCCGTGAGCTCCACTCGGCGGACTCTGGGCTGTTTTTGCTTATTCTTCCCACCACCACATGGAACACACCTGTGGCGTTCTGTGGACCCGGTACAGCACACCGCGATCCGGCAGACCTTATCACCCTGGCGGATTCAGCCCGGCGGGGCGGCGGTTTTGATGATCGCATGCCACAGGAGCATGACCGCTGTGGCGAAGGTCGGCCAGCGACGGGGACCGTCAGTGCCGTCCCCGGCCAACACTTTGACCCGTGTAGTTAATTTATTTTTTATATTCTAGCAAGTCTGATAAGTGGAAGTCCGGCGTCCACTCCGGGCAGGGGCAGGGGCCCACCCCCCTGTTAAACTGCAACATTAAACTGCCAATTTCGGATATGTTTTCATCCCTTTGCCTTTTATATCGTTATCTCCCGTTATGTTTATCAGATTAGGTGGATGCCAAGGACTCAGCGGAAAAATCTGCGCCTTTCTGTCCGTCCAAAACAGGCCGCCTCTCAAGGGAATTTCCCCAGCACCCTCCCATACTGCTTCTCTCCTTCCGCTCAGGAGCACCACGGTTGGGGAGGTGGGTATAATTTTGCACTTGGGATTTTCACGGGATGCCCTCTTTGCCTGTTTTTTTTCCACCTGCTGGGGGGTCTGATCTGGCCCACCCACAGTCTGGCCCATCCAGACGACATGCGCCCGTCTCTCTGTGAGATGCCACCTGCCCACACCCAGCCCGGCCTCTTTAATTGCCTGTCTTCTTTACCGGCTTCCTACTGATCTCCACGGCATATGCAAATAGGGGTTGTGGAATGTCCCTGTTATCTCCCTGCGAGGGCTGCCGTGCCCTCGCTGTGGCGGAGCAGCCATCGATAAGGCCAAAGGCCCAGATAGCCGGCGACACCGCTGACACTTTTTAATGTCCCCTCACAAAACAGCCGGTGACTTTTCATGTTGTTTTTCCCAGCCAAGGACAGACAGGCGCTCCCCACGGGGGTGGGGGGGGGTGACTTGACTAATCAGTAACCAAGGAGCTACGGAGGCCCAGAGTCACTTAACCAGAGGAGATTTTTGGCCCTTTGCACTGGCCAGTTTTAATAGTGTCCAAATAAGATCTGAGAATAGTTTTCGTCAATAACTGCAGGTGCTGGAATTCCTCAGAATACTTCCTCAGAAAGACACACCCTACCTACGCTTATCAGGCAAATATCCTGAATAACTGAAAAATGGGGAAGCTTTTCTGAAATGCAGGGCAGTGGTGGCTTAATGGTTAGGGGCGTGCGCTTGTACTTGAAAGATTGCAGGTTCGAATCCCCGCCCAGCAAGGCACCACTGAGGTACCCTGAGCAAGGTACCACCCCCAAGCACCGCTCCCCAGGTGCTGAATTAGCTGCCCCCTGCTATGTCACATATGGGTTAAATGCAGAAGACGCATTTCGTTGTTGTGGCGTGTCAACAATGACGATTAATCACGAAATTCTAATTCTAAATGAAACTGTGCTTGTGGGGGTGCCGTCACGCACAGGGGCCCTCTACATGTTCAGCAGCTTCATGCGTAACTTGTCCCCATGTATCCGGGCCTCAGTGGGAGGGTCCAGTCCTGTACCGCCATCTCCAGTCCTGTACCGCCATCTCCAGATATCCACAGATGGGCTTTCCTGAGCGACATCCAGGAATGTTGCATTTATTATCTCTTCATCAGAAGAACCCAGGTGGGAGATGGGATTCATCTATCACGTTAGTGGCTGGGAATGGAGCATTTATGGGTTTATGGCTGCTGTGCACCCACATGGGGGTCACATGATCACCAGCCCACCTCGGGGTGGGGGGAGGGTGTCAGACTCAGCATATCAAAACGAAAGTGTGGAAATGCATCATGGGGTAAAACTCCCTCCAAGCCTCACTATGAAATAGCTGAAGGACAGGGAAAGGAAACCTGCATGTGGGCCGATTCACTGTGTTTTTTATTACTATTACTCACCAGAATGGAAAACCCGGGTTTCCACAGAGATCCTTGAATAGAAAAGAGGACAAACTTTCTTTTCCTCACCTGTTTTCCTGTTTTTCCGTTTGCTGTTTGAGTGTTGACTCACTCAACTCCACTGCCAGGTCATAGTTTTACATATAAGAAATTTATTTAGCGGTGTCATGCAAAATCGATTGGTCAATCAATCAGTCAATCAATCAATCAATCAATCAATCAATCAATCAATCAATCAGTCTATCTATCTATGCCTGTCTGTAAGCTCAGGCAATGACCACTGTTACTTAGCAACAGGGAACATTGTCCCTTTTCTCTGTTCTGAATACCAGCCTTTGGCATCAGGATGCCAGGAGTCTTCCTTCAAGGGAATGTTGGTCCTACTCAAGGAGCTGCTGTTGAAGATCAGGCCTGTTGTACTGTGTCGGACACTGACTCTGGAGGTATGTTCCGGGGAGTTTTGGCTCTTAGTCTTGATGTTAATGAAATATGTAATGCCATTACTATGCATCTTGGCCACCATTTTTTCCATCAATATTTGGTCATATATATATACATATTCCTACCAAGGGTGGCAGTTACCCCAGTAAAGGCTGCTCAGTAGGTAGCATAAAGCTGCTGGGGTTATGGGTTCAGGGTGGTTGTGGGTGCTTGGTTCCCTCCAGGTCCTAGAGCTTCGTCCTGTAATCCATGTGGTTAGGTCACCTATTATCTTGAAATGGCGTGTGTGTGTGTGAGTGTGTGTGTGTCCTGTGCTTCCTGGGATAAACTACAGATTCACCGTGACCTGTGACTGAGAGGTGGACGAATACCTGGTTAAAGTTCATCTGAAATGGTGTTCTTGGTTGAACTTGTCCAGAATCTGAGTTAGCAAATAAACAAACATATGAGTAGGTTGAGCTCTTTCAGCTGAGTTTTGATGGTTACACAATAGGGGCCGAACCTGCGGCCATTTCTCTTTCAATTCCCCATTTCGGCCCCGATTTCTACGAATGGAGAATATTTTTGTCGAGCAACGGCTTGACCCACAGCCGCAGCTCCTCCTTTAACCCGAGCCGTCAGCCGTCATCAGCTTCTCATCTCCCTGCTTGCATGCCACCAGTCAGAGGCGCTCGTGGTGTTTGGCTTTGCCATCGATCAAGATTGAGATCTTGCTGATTATGGGCTAGATTCTCATGGTGTATCATGAAGAAGGAGCAACATTCATGCTCCGCTTGTGAAAACACAACAGATTGACCATTCTCATAAATTCACACCTCATACGATGTGTACCTCAGCTCTCAATTCAAATAGGATAATCAGCAGTATTTGTCTCTTCCAGACTCATCGCCTGTGCCAGTGTCTACAAGCAAACATGCACAAATCTGTGCCTCCTCTTTGCGTCCAAAAGACTTGTAGTTTCATTTGTTGTTGTTCTTGTAATTCTAGTTTTGTTTTATTTATTTTTTGCTGTGTTAGACTAGTCTGTGCCCAAAACCCAGGATAGATGCTCATCGACTTGCGATGGGGTTACGTTCTGATGAACCCGTCACAAGTTGAAAATATCGTAAATCGAATATGAATATGGCATGATAAATAAGTAACCGTTCCATATGTTGTCAAACACTGTACGAGATGTTTATGCCCGCGATCACTATAGAGATGGGCCACATGACTGGATGGATGCTGCCGTCGCCCAGATTGAGTAGAAAGTATCATTAGCCAGTGAGCAGATCAAAATTCAAAGTTGTATTTATACTGAATGTGCATCATTTTCACACATCATTATCGGAAAGTGAAAATATTGAAAGTCAGCAGCATTTCAGCTCCCAGTTTGATATTCTCCCATTTGCTTCATCTTGACCATCTCAGGCGAAAGCTGTCCTACACTGAATCTCTGCCTGCATGGTCATTCCTCACAGGATTCCGGACAGAGAAGCTCGTACTTCACTTAGAGAAAGGGCCAGGATATTCCGTCCGTCTCACAGAAATGACACCTGGTCTCATTTCTTTGACAGTGACCTATTTCACGGAAACGCAGTTCTGTTCTGAACGTGGCCTCTCCAGTACTAAGGTTTCTCTTTGATTTTTTCATAAAAAGAAAACATTTTGAGCAAAGCTTCTCATTGCATTAGCCAAAAGAAAGTTTCTGTTTGAGCGTTTCAGCTCTTGGAATATTCCGCCGCTTTCTCTCTAAAGAACACAACCCTCAGGGTCTCTTTTAACTCAGTGAAGAAAAAAGGCACAGAAAATAACAGGTGTCGAGTTTAACACATTTTTTTCGAGTTCTCAGTTAAGAAGAAGTGGAGTCTGTTGCCGACTTGTCTTTTATTTAACGTGTGTTTTACCATTAGTGCTAAGAGGTATTTGAATGCAGTCAAAGTCCAGTTGCCCAGAGGCTTTAAAGCACAGGTTTTATGTGTGGGTGACACATTCCAGCTGGAAGCCACTGAGCAACCCTATTAGCGGTTGAGTTAACAGTAGCGTACAGACTGCCAGCTGAAATGGCAGCCGTTCCGGACACTGTTTGCGCTGTATCTTCCTGCCACGGACAGGGCAGAGGCTGATATGAGCATCTGGCCTTTTCAGCAGGATATGTGTACCTTAAAGCGCTTTATTAGAAGAAGAAGTTAGTGTCGCTAGCGTTAGCATTAGCACCTAGCATCCAACATGACCAACATGTCTGAATGAGATTGAGAGCATCTTATATTCAGCTTGTTGCTTGCTCCTTGTTGTCTCTGCTACTGTGAGGGTCATTAGCAGATAATTCTGGTGAGTGTGTGACTTTGATAGGTGTGACCAGGTAGACCCAGGAGATAGACACTGTTAAGGGTCATTTTGGCCAGACTATTCATACCAAACAGGTAAAAAAGGAAAAACTGCATTTCCTAAAAATGTTCTATGAAAAGACAATGTATTTCAAATAATTTTGAAAATAAATTGCATAAATTATTGCCTTTATTGATCAACATTTGGCACCTACATATATGAAATCTGATCTTGTAAGTAATTTCATTTGGTTCAGTGTGAAACATGTTTAATTAATTATATTATTGTTTCATTGACAATTTCTTATTAATATGATTGTCACCATCATGAAATAAGATCCTGCAAGATTTGTAATGCATTAATTTAAGAGTCATTTCTGACTGTACTACGTTTCACACACAAGTGCTCTTTTACATGTCATAATGTTGACTTACAGTACATAGTTGTTCATGGTATTACTGATTCCCTAGAACACCTTTATTGCAAAATCATTTCTGAACTTCTGTGTCTGAATTGTATTTTCAGTGAGGTAAAAATCCCCACCTACAGACTCTTCCTTCTTTTGAAACAGAAATGTTTTGCCTTCTCTGAAGATCTGCTATTATTAGTAATGAAGGGAATAATTATAAAAAAAACATCGTTTAAATATAAGCCTGAAACTTTACAGGGAAAAAAAAGATATCTTTAAAAAAAACACGACATGTACTGCTGTGTGATTGAATGTTGTCCGATATTATAATTGTCATTGGTGTTTTTGTGGAACACTTTCCGCAGACTTCCATCACACAGGGCATGTGGTGAGGATTACTCAAGTTACTGTGCATTGTTAGCTGCTGGGGGAGAGTGGGTGGGCTGTCTGTTTAAACACGCCCGCACTTCAGAGAATGCACAGCTAAATGTTCGACGCCTTTAAAAACCCCCGCCCTGAAAATAAAGGTGACAACTGACAAGCAGAACCTAATGGATGTTCCGGGGGGGGGGGGTGGGAGGCAGTGGCTGGGGCTGGCGCTAGGGCTGGGGGATGTTCTCTCATGCCAGTCACATGACAAAGAAGAGGAAGCAG
>JAODKC010000064.1:20772425-20793718 GCA_026777985.1 Mormyrops attenuatus
ACCCCTCCCTCCCTAACCCCTTATGTCCTAGCCCCCCCCCCAGCCCATACGATCGCAATGCCGTTTCTTCTTCCTGGGAAACGGCGATGCTGTAAATCCACAGGCTGTAATGACAGCTGTCTGGCCAGGTTCTGCAGCAGCGCGAGGCGTGAGAGCTGTTTCCCTCGAACCTCGGCTCCGTTTCACCAATGACATACTTGGTTTTTTCCCCAAACAATAACGATTAAAAAATTCTCCACTCAGCATTCAAACGCTCATTCTTTGCCTATTCTTTCCTTTCTTTTTTTTGCTTGCACTTCCAGATTTGGGCTGTGGTTTCTGCTCTGGGACTGCATTAGGGTTCATATGGAACGTTCACCTTCCTGCTCTACAGGAATGACTCTCTATTCAGTTATCAGCAGCACAATTCTGTCACCATCATGTAATTCAAGATCCAAACACCAGTGGTATTTATTTGTTATTTTATCCCAGTTTTTAGTTTCGCCAGTGTTGCAGTAGTTGCATCACATGTGGCCAGTACCACGCAGGGACGAGGACGACAGGGATTCCAGGAGTGTTCACCTGAATCTCTGAACACTGCAGAACCTGAACACACTAATATGGTCATATAATAACACTAATAAGATAAGCAGGTAGCAGATCATATAAGATTCTCCCGCAATCTCGTTGTATCGGGTTATGGGAATGCTAGCCCAGTTTTATCTAAAATGTTCTCCTAACATAGAAATAGTTAATCTGCCCCGGTTGCCCCAAGACAGCACAGATCAACAAGTTAAATACATCGCTGGGAGCGGTAGATGGTCAGGACTGATATGTCTTCTAACCGGGGGCAGTGTGTGGCTCAGTGGGTTAGGATGATGTGCCGGTGATTGGTTGCTGGTTCAAATCCCAAGGTCGGTAGAATGATGTCACCATCGGGCCCCTGAGCAGGGCCCTTAACCCTGATAAATAACAACGGCAAATAAACAAACGGTAACCTGGCATTCACCCACCCGGCGCTGCTGAAAAGGCATCTTTCACCTGTGCTGTGTGTGTCTCCCAACAGACCTGACTGTCCTGTGCCGCTTGTCGGTCTTTCCGGCGTGCCCCTGTAATAGTGACACCCGGGGCGAGCTCTGACTTGCTTGCTATGGGTTTCCCATGGAATGCACACCCTCCGATCCTGCCAGCATTGTCTGACTTTTAATAAGCAGTGATTACTGTAGGTTTTTTTTATCCTTCTACCTGGGTGTGGGAACCGATCCTGTCAGTACGCTGTTATTGTCAGGTCAGTTCAGCCCCCCCGTAAGTGAATCTTCTGTATAGAACTTGTTTCTCTACTATTCTACTTTGTACAGGCTACGCTAGGGAGTCCTGTGCCTCTGTGATCGACGGTAAAAAACGGAAAGGAGGATGAATAATCGAAGTGCTATGCAGCGTTTGGCAAACAGGCCAGCTTGCAAAACAGCCGGTCCCCCGCAAAATGCAACTTGCTAGCGGTGACGACGCCGCTCGAAAAGCTAAACCTGTGGTTGGAGACACAAGTTCATGGTATGTTCTCACACTGGGTCAAGTCGGCAGAACTTCTAAAGTCAAATGTCAGGTTCGGTGTACCAGAGGCGCCCATAGATGGCATTGATATTAAGAAAATAATGTATTAATAAGTTTTGTTTTGATGCAAAACAGGATTGGGGAGGGGGTTCGGGGGTGAAACTGGATGTTAAACAATAGCAAAGAGTGATCAAAAGTGCACTGTCAGGGTTCTTTTTCAGTAGAACATTATGTGTCATATAGATAACGTTTGCCGATATCTAAAACCGGCACATAGTTTATCTGCCTGGAATTCTGGACAGGTCAGGAAGTCCTGGATGTTGATGAGCGTTCAGTAGTGTCACCTAACTCCTAGAAAAACCTGGGTTAGAGAGACACGTGGTCAAGCAGAGTGTTCGTGTGACCCTGCCAGGACATTTCAGGACATTTCAGAAACAGTGGATTTTGAAGAAACTCCTGATAATTTCCTGTCTCATGTTCGGCGATGAATATGAAGCGTGGTGGGAGGGTAGGCTGCACGGAATCAGCTACAGAATGCACTCTGTTTGTTACTTTCATTGTTACCCATTTTGCCTTAATTAAAATTCATATAGTGAGTTTTGCATTGTTATCCATGGTCATGAATGCATGCAGTGATTTTCATCAACGTGAGAGCTGGCCTTTGAAAGCTCAATCAAGTACTTCCAAAATTCAAGCTGTATTCTACTGGATATGTGCATTTTTCAATCAGTGTCTTATGGGATCTGACAGGTTAACACAGATTTGTAATTTATGCTTGAATTAATGGTAAGGACCATTAAATGCATTTTAAAAATGAGTTGTATTTTTTCTAACAGGATCGTTTCTATTATTTTTACTGAAAAGACTTCTAAGTAAGTTACGTACTGATATGCGGGCGTTCGCTGGAATTTTATCAAATTCAAAGCGATCTCTCGAAGCTTAATGATTTAAACAATTATGTAAACAGAAAAATGTGTGATACGTCTGTACATTTTGGTTTTTTCTTTCTGAATAACAGAAAGCAGAAAATCGCTTAATAACTATGTTGGGATTCTCAGAACCAAGATAAGACAGTGAGCTCTGCAGGTGCGGCCAAGGATGGAACGTTCTACTGTCTATAAATGACTCCACCAGCCTACATCTCCTCATCTTCTCTGCTGCATGTGACGTGTGTTTAGGCTCCTATTGGTTCGATCCCCAGGCTGATTGGGAATGATGGAGATGGAGAGGATCCCGTTTGATGACATGCTAGAACCTGCCTGGTGAGCGATGATGAAAGAGCGTGTCAAAAACTGATTGGAGTATTATTTAAAAATAATAACTTAAAATAAGTTGGATTTTTATTTTCGCATTAGTCTAAATTTGCTGTTTAAGAATAAGTGTCGCTGGAAAAAAGATGCAAGGGTTCACCTGTATCTGATTGATTTTTGAAAGGTGTGTGTGTTTCCCTCTGCCTGGTGGCAAACGGTGAACAGTGGGCTGTGTGTTACCATGTGTCTGATATATGGCATCTAATTGCACTTTTATGGCTTCCATGTTCAGGAGGGCTGGGCAGCCAGTTGACCTTGGACCCCGAGGTCTTTTTTCCCCTACTTGTCCAGCATAAGCTGTTTTTGTTCCTCTCCTGTGCGGTCCTCTGGCTTTCATCTTGTGCACTAGTGCTGTGTGTGTTTGTATAAGTATAGGTGAAGCAGTTTGTGGTAAATATGTTGGAAGCAACACTTTATGAAAATAAATTGAATTGGACTATGGAAGCTACAGACTAGGGCTGCTCTTCAGTCATTTCACATGGGTTTTTCCTTGTTCTACTTTTTTCATATTCTTCCTTTTCTTTTCCATTCCCTCTTCTTTTGGACTGTGCACCTTTCGATGTGCCCACTTCATCTTTCTGCCTGACTCTGACTGTGCCCTGTTCTAGGAATCACTGGACTGGAATCCAGTCTTTTATAAGAAAATGGTTCCTTGCTTGCTTAAGGCCTGGTGAGCCTGCCTCTGCCGTTGTGCCGTTACTGAAAGATGATGTGAAAGATGGGGTTCGCGAATCAGGACTTCACAGATTGAGCCAAACTTCACAGATAGAGCCGGAAGGAGCATGCAGTCGAGGCTTAGTCTGGACCCATGTTTGTGAGGAAGACGCTTTATAACCCCAAAACTACTCCCAAACTGGTTCTGTGCCTGAACGCATCAAAAAAACCCAGGTGACCGATGGATGGCACGATGCTAATCATGCCTCCGGAAGTTTCCCTTCGATTCTCCCGTAACTCTTGCAGTCTGCTACAGGGACAAGGATCGAGAAACGACCCCCCTCCTCCCCACACTCCCACAGGCACGTGGGGTCAGTCAGAATGCCAAGTAGATATAAACAGGACAGAGTCCCCGGGGATTCATGCAGGTATGGGCTCGTTTAAGCAGGTAGAAGATGCAGAGACGTTCAAGCTGCAGTTCAGAAGGTCTAATAAAGCTCTGAGGGTGGTCTAATTAAGTTTAACGTTCTCTAAATAGTGCCGCTATGGCGTAGACTGGACTGCATGACTGGTCGAAGTCCAAACAACACAGCGACCTCTAATTAGAAAGTTAAATGATTCAGATTAAGAGGAAATGCATGTCTTATGTCAGATTGAGTGTGTTATATCCCGCCAACAGTCTCATGGATGCAGTTTGATGTCACAGCTAACAGGGAACATCCAATTTTCTTGCTTGTTTGTCCTGTCCATCCATGTTAAGAAGCCTTTTCGACCTTCTTCACTCATGCCTTGCGTCTCAGTTGCCCCTCCGCACCACACAAGCATCTCTCAGTCCCTCACACACTGACAGGCTGTATGCATGCTGCTGAAGTGCATGCTGGGAGCCCCAGGGGCCTGCCGGCAGATCTCTCTCTTTTGCACTTTCCCGCCTTCATCATTGTTTTTTTGTTTTTTTGTTTTCCTAGCAGGTGGTCGCCGTGGGGACAGGCAAACTCCTCCGTAGTTAGCTGTTATAGTCACGTGCAGAGCAGGAGACTGGGCTCTGCCGGAGAAGCCGCTCTCATACTTCCTCTCTTATCCGGGCCTCCTGTTTGGTGACAGTTGATGTTTTGTGGTTATTTAAATTTCTTATATTACATCTTGGGTCGGCCTTGGCTATCTTTAGATGGCGGTTCTTCGCACCAGGAAACAGGGCCAGGGTGTAGAGCAGAAACCACCATTCAACGCGCCAAAGGCACACCTGTGCCCTGCGGCTCAGCTGACTGTCTCTTCCCGCCATCACACCTGCCCGGGTTTGACGATGTTGGCCCACTCTCTGCTTCTCACCTCGTACGACACTGTATCCCGCGAGTCTGCAGAGCCCCCGGTCTCCTGAATCCCGCTGTTTCCATGGTTACAAGGTTACTGTTTCGTGTTTCCCAAACTACTGCTTGTTTTCCTTAGCTCTCCCTGTACAGGACTGTACTTCCTCCCCTTGCTCATTGTATTCTTTTCTCGATCGTCTTTTTCAGTGACTTGATTTACCTTTAAGTTTACGTTTATTTTATTTATTAGACGCTTTTGTCCAAAGCGATGTGCAAGTGAGGCAAATAGCACATTGCAAACATTCATGCTGTCAAGAAGGCAGCTAGGCCGCTAGGCCGCGCTTCTGATGAATGGCCAGGTACAAGTGTGAGCAGTTCTGGAGCAGGAGCTATACAATGTGTTATAAACATAGCAATAATCTAATAAGAAAATTCCATGATGAGAAATGACTGCTGTGTTTAATTACCTGTGGGCTTTATCCAAAGTACATTTTTGCTTGGGAAATCAGGGTCCTTGGAGCAATTGAGTATTAGGGCCTTGCTCAAGAGCCCAATGATGAAAGCACCCATCTGACCCTGGGATTTGAACCAATGACCTTCTAATAACAGGTAACCTAACCCACTGAGCCACACACTGCCCACATCTTCAAGAATGAAAAGTGTACTCGTATCTTTAAGTAAATGTCTACGCAGACTGGTATATTTACACAGCTGTACGCATGTGTCGTCTCAGCTGATGTATCCATAATCGGAAAGCAATCCCTGGAATCGCAGGAATAATACTCATTCTTGGGATTCAAATAACTTTGGCTAGAGCAGTTCGAGAACGCGTGGTGGGTTCTAGCAGACATTCCGCCATCCCTACTTTTGTGATGTAAGGGATCAGGCAGACAGCCGGAGAGATACAGCGCAGTCAGCTCTTTCTTTTCTGAGGCTGGCTCAGCTCGTTGATCGTAATACCAAAAGCAATAGGAGTAAAACAATCCCCTGGTATGGAGTTAATGCTATAGGCCTTGTCTTGTCCATCTAATTTGACTACTGCAAAGCATACCATTGTCCCACACAGTAGGCTTTTGGGTTTTATCTTGATCATTTTCAGCAGAGCGAACAGAATCTTTGGTGGGGAGGGGTCACAGTTCACAGTTCACAATCACCCCGCATCAAGCATGTAGCTTAGCGCAGTCGTATTCTTAAGTAATGAGGGGACGGAAAGAGAGGACGAGAGATGGGAAAAAAGCAGCACCCCTGAGCTCTATCAGCAAACAGCTGTTGCAAGAGTGATGAGGTCAAGGGCTGCAGGAACGTCTTGGGTGTTGTGGGGGGTTGGGGGTGTGGTCTGGGACTGTGGGAACGACAAGAGAAAAATGCCCACAGAATAACTCCTTCGTGGCCTGGGAATACCTGAGTGGAATGCTGCAGTAGCTCCCCTCTGTGATGTCCTGCCGATGGCTTTTGATGGGAGCACAAAAGGTTAATGGTGAAGTCGAAAGGGCTGCTTTAGATATATGCCGACGACAAAGGGTGGAGGTTAAGGAAAGGTAAATGAATACCAGGCTGGGGTTTCCCCGCTGGAGGTTCTCCTGGGATGGTTTTCCACAGACATGTTGTGTAGCTCAGTGAAACGGGATTTGGCCCCATTCAGATTTTCCGAATTTTTTGAATATTTTCAGCAGTGAATGTAAGTCTTTATGCAGGGCTCTTACAAAACAGAACCTAGAAGAAGAAGCTAGCGATCCAAACGCCTCTCCTGATTTAACTAGACTCTGTGTTCATGACTTCACCATCAGAAAAGCACCAGGTTAAAAATGGGATCAATGGAATCTATCCAAGACGAATCCATTGTCCTCTAGCCTGATACTCATTTGGCAGAGACCACCTGGAAGATCCTCGAGCTCTCTGGAGGAAAGTCCATATAAACAGATGAATGAGATATGATCATTTTTCTTGGGGGGGGGGGGGGGTCTGTCAGGATCCCATTGTGTCTGCAGACCATCAGACCCGTAATGGCAAAATGAGAACCTTGGTTGTGCTGGTTGTGTTGCCATGGTTTGGGACTGCTGTGCATCTCAATCGGGTCTTGCACCAAGAAAACAATTTCAAACATATGCAAGTCTGTAAAACAATGGGCAAAAAACAAGAAATGTAGTAAGCCAATGTGTAGAGTCCTATTCGACATAGCAATGTGTAGCAGTTCCTTAAATGAGCAGTTCATTATGGCCATCCCTCAAGTGTTACTGAAATGAGCAGTTTGTGATGGACATCCCTCAAATGTTACTGAAATGAGCAGTTTGTGATGGACATCCCTCAAGTGTTACTGGAATGAGCAGTTTGTGATGGACATCCCTCAAATGTTACTGAAATGAGCAGTTTGTGATGGACATGGCTTAAATGTTACTGAAATGAGCAGTTTGTGATGGACATCCCTCAGATGTTACTGGAATGAGCAGTTTTTGATGGCCATCCCTCAAATGTTACTTAAATGAGCAGTTTGTGATGGATATCCCTCAAATCTGGAATGAGCAGTTTGTGATGGACATCCCTCAGATGTTATTGAAATTACAAGTTTGTGATGGACAACCCTCAGATGTTACTGAAATGAGCAGTTTGTGATGGATATCCTTCAAACGTTACTGCCAAAGTTTGTCATGGAGGAATCTGCAAATGATGCAGCCGTTTACTGAATCTCAAAAGGCACTTTGTCACTGTTAATTACGTTGTTTGTGAAGTTAATTAAATATTCATCGAAATGTGTTGGCTCAGATTGCCTTTGCGTATCACTATGACCCAAAATGAAGAGATTTCAGTATTTTTCAAGTATTCAGTGTTAGAACCAAATGATTATTGTAGAACCGTAAAACAATATTCAGTAAATCTTGTCCCCTAGGTTTAGAGGGGCAAGGTAAAATAGTACTTTTATTGAGTTAAGGTAAGTGCTGAGGAGGAACTTATGGCAAACATATAATGAAAAGACAATCAAGTACTCAAAAAGCAAAATAGGTTCCCATTATACATTTGACTTTTAAGGAGTTTTTCAAAAATACGTAAAGTACTGAGAAAACACAACAAAATTGTCATGGCAACATGCAGCTAAGCCAAGTACAACGAAGTGGAAAGACAGGCAGCTTTAACGTCTTTGGTTCGGCGTCCCTGCAGTTCTGAGCATTTCATCCAAATGTGTTTGCCTGGTTTGGAATAGTCAAGCCCTTAGCTGTGGATTACAGTCACTAAGAATGCACTTTATGCAGAGTTTGGCTGTGTTTGCCCATGCAATGTGTTTGTCCCATAAATACTGTGGACTACGATTCCACTAAAATACAGAATTTCATTTTGGAGTAACCACTGAAATAATGTTGGAAATAAAGAATGAAGGAATGGGGATAAAATAAATGAAGATGTCATTGAGGAAAAAGGGACACCTGTGTACATGAGGAGAATTCAGCAGCAAACCCACTAAAGTTTTGGAAATGTTGGAGATGTGGGGGCTGGTGCAGGGTTGTGGGATGAGAGACCTGGAAGAGGAGCTGGAATAGGGGTCCAAGATATGCCTTAGCTCCACTTCCGGAAAGTCCATGGAACAGGTCAGGCAAAGGCACAAAATGCTGTTTGCGTTCATCAATGACACCACTGCGATTGACAGTTTAAATTTGTTTTAAGAGGCGACAGTTAATTCGATGCCATCTTGGGGGTTATGTTGGGACACCCAGTGAAGCATTGCGTCTGTGCCATTGGTGGATGGAGGGGGGCTTTGACGCATGTTATTGTTCAACTGTTACATCTGCAGTTGCTCCTTATTCTGGGTCTAAATGCAGCCAGCTGAACATAGTCACCGTCTGTTAGGACTGTAGAGAGGCTTCCACTTTAGGACGTCCTCTGTGATGCTGGCTGACCTGCAGACTGTCATGTTTTACAGATGCTTTGATAAGGGCATCATCCAAAGTCACACCAAACTGTTCGTAACATCTACTTCACATATTAAATAGATGGACACCCTACAGTTGGTCGCACCAATGGTCTTTTGCCTCAAAAAATAATCTATAAAAATACACTGGTGAGGTTAAAGAAACAGATATCTGAGATTTATTTTCCAAGTTGAAACACTTAACATTTGGAGAGGTTTTAAGTTCTAATGTGCTTTTACTTTTTTAACATTTTTAATACTTTTTGCTCATTCTGGAAATGCAAACATCTTGTCATAATTCCATTACTTAAATGTTGTTATTATTGCAGCACCATACTCTCTATTATACCAATATTATCATATTTGAAATTGTTTTCAGTTACACTGTGAAGGCTAAAATAACCTGAAATTATAAGCAACATCTGTGCCTGGTTTGTTTACCAGAAACAGAGGGATAGCTCCATCTGATAATCTTCACGTTTGTGGAAATTCACTTAGTGTAAAGAAGGTTCTGACGCTTGTTTTGTGGTAACTGTACAAACTGCATGTTTCGAAAGCAAATAAACAAAAATCTATAGTAGAAAACTGCAAGGTAAAAAAAAGCATTCTTAAATAATAATAATGAAAATTTAAAATAATTTATATGATGCATTTAATCATTTGTAAAATATTCAGAATTTGGAATAAGAAGAGTGTGCATTAAATTGCAGTAAAGGTGAGAGCACATTGCTGTAGATGAATACAGATTAATTTATATAGACCCAGGACAGCTGGGCACCTTTAATAGATGGGGCTGCATGAGCCAGTTATTTCTTGTCCACTGTACGTACTGATGGAACAAAAGCTGCAACCGAACTGCATAACTGTGAGAAAGTATGGAGGTTTTTGTTATTTTTTTTTGTGGTTAAAACTATTCCCTCATTTTATCCTGTGCATCAGTGAACTAATTTTTCCCTGCAGCTGTTCCAGGGCTGGTTTGCAGGTGTGATGTGGTGACGGCGGCTATTGTAAAGAAAAGGCATTAATGCTTCTCTCAGCTCACTATAAATGGGGCATTACATTTTGTTAAAATTAAATTTAAATTTATTCCAGATTTCTACCAGAATCATAATAGTTTCACGCTGACCAGCTATACTGTTATTTGAAAAGAAAATTCTGATAACATTAATAAATATTTATGATTAAAATTGTTACATTATTTTCATGCTTTTTTGCGTTTCCGTCTTTAAAATGCACTATAACATAGTTTTATGAATATTCTCAACAGAAAGCCTGACATTTCTTGTTATTAAATGGAGAACGGAAAAATACACAGCAGGAAGTATTTTTATATAAATTTATATTTGACCACATGAGCTTTTGAGTTCACAACATGCACATCCAGTTATTTCATGAAATTAATTTTAAAAGATGCCGTTTTCAATTCTCTGTTTCTTGCCATTGTATGACAGCTCCGTCTTTCTCGTTTTCGCTCTCACGCACAGCCAGGCTTAATTGAGGGCATACGCCCAGTATCAGTTTTACTTAATGGGGGGCATTCCTATTCCATTTTAAAAATGTTTATATGCACATTTCATAACGATGATTTGAAATTAGGGAGTGGCATTTACAATCCGATCTAAGTGTACTGAGCTATTTTTGGTTATCAGACAGTAATAGCAAATGTAATACATGCAGTTTTAAATTACGAGAACAGACACCGAGCGTCTGGGGTAAATCCCAAAAACGATTAATTTAATCTCTCAGTTGTATTTTTCACTCACATCTTCTTTGTGATCCGTTATGCCCGCAGACATTACAGGAAATTTATGGGCGCATATGTAAGAAAGTTTAAATGTTTAGTAAGTTGCAGTGTACAGTAAATGAGCAATATTATGATCTTGTGCACTGCTGAATTTCCCCTTCACTCAGTTGGCAGCCACCGACGCTCAGAATTAATCATGACGTAATTAATCCGCGAAAATGCCGCATGTTGTTTGTCTTTTTTGTTTTCCCTGTACTAGACAACTTTAGGTATTACAGCAATATAAACAGACGTAAAATAACCGGATATATCATTGTTATCTAGTGATACTGCATTTGGTTAGAGTATGTGTAGAATAACACTGAAAAGCGTCTTTTATTTAATTCTTTTTTGAACCACATCTGTTCTTCTCACTTTGTTAAAATGACGCCGTGTCATTCAACCCGGGATGTCCATATATGAAATAGATGCGCTCAATTTTTTTCCCCGTTTCTGTCGGAGGCGTAACATATGGCACACTTTTCTGTGACTCTTAAAACATCTGTTGTCCCAGAAATGTCATTAAATATGAAAAAACGCCAATTCAAAGCCCCCGGCGCGTCCATTAAAAGTAGGCTACAACAACAGGACAGATTCGAGCGTCTGCTTTTGTATAAAGAATGACTTACACGCACGTCTTTAAACTTTAATGCACTTCTGAATGGAAAAACTCGTGACTTCGTTCAATAAGGATTTTCAAAATGAAATAAATGGCTTCTAACTTCACTATCTGTTCATACAGTAACCACGTGTGCAGGAAACGCCCGTGTTTGGTTTCTAAGAACTGGACAAAATGAATGTGCCTGTTGCATTCATGTTATTAGATGCATAGCCTTATTTCATATGGAATGGATCGAAATGGATCAGGTTTACGGAATTTCAAGTGGCACTTACGATTATTATATTTTTGCGTGCTTTGGCGGAAAGGGTGGGCGTTTGAGGCAATCCGCCTTTGAGCTATCTATAGACAACCTGACCAGCAACTAGCGAGAAAGTTCATTGACAGTGGGCAACTTTCTTGTAAATATATCCGACATAGCTCCAAAAATCCCAGGAGATGTTTTTATATGCAAATAAAATTTGATAAACTGTTTAGTATTGTAAGGTACTGTGTGTTTTAGTTGCGTTTGCAAACTATTTATTGCCTGTAAATTTTCAAATTCAAATTTTTGAAGCGTTCCGTCCAAAAAAGTATCAAACCCGCATCCTTTATCAAAATTGCAGTGTTTCTCAAATCTCTGTGCTGAATGAAAGGAAATCCTGTCAACATGTAGCATTTAATCTGTTTTTTAATCACTTAGAAACAAGTATGATTGCTTGTAACGCCAACCAGCTACTACTATGTTTTGGTATACAGTTGTATACTGCGGTTGTATACTATGGTTTTAGATTTTCAAGTCTAGACATACCGTTTGGATTTAATTCTGCCTGGTCAATTGTCAGACGTCAGTCAGATAACCAATTGTCAGTACTAAATAAGGGGCGGGATAGTAATTTTACGCATCTACACTGTAATTCCTAGTACAAACTGGCATTTCAGATATCTCTAATTCCATTCTTACCAGTACACATGAGCATTTGAGACATTCGTAATTCAGTTCTTAATAGCAGGAATGACGCCACTTTTCCCATTCATCTGTACCGCGGTTTTTATTTGAGACTGCAAAAATTCCATTTCGGATATCTCAAATGCAAATTCTAGATATGCAATTTGAAATTACATTGGTACTGGTAACAATTCTCTTTTTTGATGTCTGCAATAGAATTATTACAAGTCACAATGTCTGTTTTAGATATCCAAAATGCAAACTGGTTTAAGATATCTATAATGCAGTTACAGATTTCACTTTCAGCAGATAACCACAATTCATTTATAATATAGATAAATGGGGAAAGTGACGTCATTCCTACCATTAAGAAGTTAATTACAGATGACTGAAATGCTCCTTTTAACTCGTAAGAATTGAATAAGAGATATCTGATTGGCCAGTTTGAACTGGTAAGGATTACAATGCAGATATCCAAAAGTACTATCCCGCCTACTTATTTAATGTTAAAGCGGCCACTTAAATTTGTTATTTGTTAAAGATTTGAAGATATCTTAAATAGAAATTTGCCTATGAGAGTCTAAGTTATTAATATCTTCAAATACAGTTTTTACTAATAAGAACAGTTTCGGATATCTCTAATTTTTATTAGGACGCGTAAAAATACAATTCTTACTAGTAGAAACATAATTCTGGATATCTACAATTACAGATAGGAAATGGATGTGTTTCATTTTAAAACGTCTTATCATACTCCTTTGCTTATATAATGTGCAATGTATTTAATATCTTTGGAGTTTATTGATTGGCGGAGAGGGGGCCGTCCTGCCGCAGAGGAGTAACAGCTTGGAGAGACGCCGCAGAGAAATCTGCCCAGTAACAATCAGCATGGACTCCATTGGCCTCAGCAGTGCGCAGCAGATCTATTGGCTGCGAGGGGAAGGAAACTATCTAGAAAAAAAACGTTGCACAGCGACATTTTACGCTCGTATCTGAAGTTGCGGAAAGGTTCGGTCACTCGTGTTGGTGGCAAGCGACAGCTCTGATCGTGCATCGTGTTCTCTGCACTTAAAGCATGCGGGACAGACTGCTTGCGAACTGACAGGGGCCTGACTATACGCTACTTGTTTGACAAACGTTAATCGATAATTAGAACACTGTGCATGACATAGCGCGTGCACAACGTTTGGTATTTAAGCGTTCTGCTTTTAAGTAGGCCAATGTGTAATTGATGTTAGCACATTCTAATGGAATATTGTTATTTATGTAGGCGTTTACGTTTTTGACGCTTTGGAGAATACACTCATGGACTACTGTTGAAACGTTGAAAGGCTTGGTATCACAAATGGTCAGCCCGGTACTGCTCTGATACTTCATGATCATTGAGATTTCATCCAGTCCAAAATACTACAAACTTTCAGCTGTAAGTTTTCAATGCGCGGCCCCTGTGTTCCCATGCTAACGCAGACGAGTATCTGAGCCTTTTCTCGGAGCTGCATATTCTAGAAAACGATGTTCCTTTGACCACAGGTTGCTATATAAAACGTTGGTTTGGTTAGACCTCTTTGTACTGGGGGTGGTCTAAACCTAAGCAGGAACTTAACCGGGCAATGCATAGTATGTATGTCAGAATGTCCTTTAATCAGCAGATGCCTTATGATGTCACAAGTGAGCTTAATGGAGAATAGGGTTGATGGAACAAAAATGTGGTATCATCAGATATGTGCGTACTTGAAACCAGTTTTCACGCTTCCACCATTCCATAATTTGAAGTCAGTGTAACGAAATCCCCACCCCCACTTCAAACAGACATACATATAAACCCTGAAATTTAGGAGTCCGCTGTTTTCGGTGCAGTTAGCCTAAATCGTGCCCATGGCAGCGCGTATATATGTGATTCCTTTATGAATCTTTCGTTAAATTACACTGTAATCCAGACTGTTCCCCGTGAATACATAACTTAACTCCAATTTCGTGTATGTATGCATGTGCTCGAGAGGAATTCTAAAGCTGTTTCTGTGTGCGCGCGCGCGCGCGCGTGTGTGTGTGTGTGTGTGCGGTGGGGGGGGGGGGGGTGCCTGAGGGTGGTCGCAGTTAAAAGTAATATTTATATACCGGAAAAATTCGTAGTTGCACAGGACGTATGGTACTCTGGGTCTGCATTAATGCACTAAATCATAATATGGACGAATATGAATCGGGGTTGCGAGACGTCTGATGTGTGCGCGCAGCGTTTGGCAAACTGTTCTGCATAATAAGCTCCGCTGTGTTAGCGGCTTACGTCACTTGCTCGGGGACCTCATATGAAGTCCGAGAGCGCAGAAGAAAGTTCAGAAGGGGAGGCAGGACTACCTTGGATAGCCCTGCAGTCTCACTTATGGTTCTAAAAAGACTTCATTTCCAGCTTTCGTATTCTTTTTCCAGTTGTTGTTATATACTTCAAGACTGATTGTATCTGACAAGGAAATTACCGAGACAAACATGGAACTTCTTTGCCTCGAGGTGGACAATATCATAAGAGCCGGTCCCGACCCGAACCTTCTTTACGATGACAGGGTTTTACAGAGCCTGTTAACCATTGAGGAAAGGTTTATACCCCAATACTCGTATTTTAAATGCGTACAGAGGGACATTCAGCCATATATGAGGCGGATGGTTGCAACTTGGATGCTGGAGGTTTGTACCGATA
The DNA here is from genome assembly GCA_026777985.1 of Mormyrops attenuatus. Taxonomy (NCBI): domain Eukaryota; kingdom Metazoa; phylum Chordata; class Actinopteri; order Osteoglossiformes; family Mormyridae; genus Mormyrops; species Mormyrops attenuatus. The sequence goes on from JAODKC010000064.1 coordinate 20,787,141, forward strand.
GTACTTTTAAATACTTGCTTTGCGTGCTTTCCTCTCCTTTAAAACATTATAAACTAACTTTTCTCGCTCGTTCGGCTAGACTTATTTCACCTCGTGCAAAAAACCGTGTGCATTTCAGTCAGATCGCAACTACACGTTGCCGATGTCGCGTATCTGTGGTAATTATTTCAGAAGATTTCGGAAGTCATGCTTGTGTCTCAGACGTGATGATTGCGAGAATCGTTCACGTAAATGGTGTGTGCTTTTTTAGACAACTGCTACCTTGCAAAAAGAGATTTAATTGTTAAATATAATGTCCATGCACACGTATGCGGCACCTCCATTCTATAATGTAGGCTAATCCTAACGCCATATTGGCTTCTTAGTTAGGCTGCGGTCGTGATTGTAGTCAGGCTAAATGGTCTCTTAAAACGTCTTAACAAGCATTCTAAGAATCAGTTTTGAACAAAACAGTATTTATACAACAAAACCTAGTTAAACTGGACTCTGGAGACGTAACGTGTGTCATACAGATTTTTGTACAAAGTGACCGTTCACGGAAGAGACAGGGCCGAAGTACTCTTCCACTTTCTGTGCACGAATCTGTCTCCAAAGAATTAAATTCGTTAATTGAAAACCCCTTGCACATTTCCTGTCGGGAACGGTCGGAAAATAAAGTAGACATTTTAAGCTTTATTTTCATGTTTAAATTGTTCACTTGAATTCTTCGTGAGACTAAAAATAATTTTTCTAAATAATTTCTTTTCGATCGGAGGTGACGTAGTCGTCTGAAACAGATAACCAGTCACTTTTAATTTGTGTACTTTTTACGTAAAACCTAGGTTTACATTCGTATCAATTGTCGGGAATGATGTTAAAAGGTCTGAAGAACATTGTAAGGTAAAAATCTCGCCCCTAGATAATTTTTTTATATTTTTAAATATTTTATGAAAATATGACGGATTAAAAAAAGGTTCCCTTAAAGTGCTGCCTGTTTTTTGGCTGGGTGATTGTGACTTGAATTCGGTTCCTAGTGAATCAACTGATGGAATGCAAGTCTTTTGACATTTTGTGTTTAGTACGATTTGTAGCTCTAAAAAATCTTTTGGAAACTGAATTATATTAGGGTGGATAGAGCAAGTACTGTAGGCTAAATGTTGCGGTTTTTATAGCATGCTCGCAACTTCGTTTCTTCCACCTTTTTCTTTGCGTTTTAATAAAAGCTTTTGAAGTTGTTTAATATGAATATGGCTTATTTGTGTTTAACCCTTATACAAATTCTGTCGAGGCGGAACGTGCCACTTTGCATTGCATTTAATGCACTGGTGCCTCTCCGCAGGTTTGCGAAGAGCAGAAGTGCGAAGAGGAAGTCTTTCCTTTGGCGATGAACTACTTGGATAGATATTTATCCGTGCAGGCGACGAGAAAGTGTCACCTGCAGCTGCTGGGAGCTGTGTGCATGTTCCTTGCGTCAAAATTAAAAGAGACGCGTCCATTAACCGCAGAAAAACTCTGCATCTACACTGATAATTCCATCAAAACGCAAGAGCTCCTGGTAAGAAACCCCCGTTTCTGCGGAAAAAAAACGAGGTAGACTGAATAATGGTAAGGGTGAATGTTATATATATTTATTAGAGCAGGATTGATAGTTTATATATCCTTTTAAATTAATATACATGGACGGTAATGCAGAGCAACAAGTCGTGTTCCAAGCTGTTTTAGGATAATTATTTATTTTTAACAACGGTATATGGAACCTTTGTCTGTTCTGTGCATCTGTGTACTACTTAAGTAACGCACGGTAAATTGCCATTTAAGAATTTTAGTACATTATTAGCCTGCAACATGCCTGAGACATTGCACACAGTAAATAGGAATCCTATCCCGTGAGTCATTCTTTGTAAAAACAGTCTCTATTGCCACCTAGGGGTAGATATTTGAGGCGGCAGTGAGGTGTCTTTCAGACAATGGTTCTGGGGTATGAATGTAAAGATATCCATGCAATTAAATAATAATAATAATAATAATATATCTTTGTATAATATGAATTATCTAAAGTCAATTAGCAGACCCCCCCTTAAAGTTAGTTCAAAGTTTGGAACCTCTTTTGTATATATTAGGATACTTGTCACCCTTAACAAAGGGCAGCAAAAATAAATGTGTTACTGTTGCCTCGGCTGGATTGGGATGTTGAATGTTTCCCTCCAGTGATGTAATGCTTATTGGTCTTTAGTTATTGGTCATAGAGCGGAAACCTGGTTAGTTCCTCATGAGTTCCTCCATCCCCATGCAGATGCATCAGAAGTGCAGTTCAGACAGTAGAATCCACACCTTCAAATTCCTTACATGATGGGTGATGGTGTTTAACGATGGGTATTTGGTGTTGGTGGTCTAGTGGTTAGGATGCTTGCCTCTGGGCCAAGAGATTGTGAGTTTGAGTCCCACCTCTGGTACTACCATCATTGGGTCCTGGAGCAAGACCCTTAACCCCACCTTGCTCCAGGGGGATTGTCCCTGAAAAATGTAAGTCGCTCTGGATAAGAGCGTCCGCTAAATGCTGTAAATGTATTTCTTTGTTTGCAGAAAGGGCTTTTCAATTAATTTGTGCTGTATTTACCTGTCTCTCTTAAGGGTTTTTTGCATGTGACAGCTGTGGAAGCGACGATTAACACCAATCATTGTGGGTTTGGGGAGGGGGTGATGGATGGGGTTTTACCCCAGGCAGCTGTACTGCAAGCTGGCAATTCAATGGACTCCCCCACTTCCTCAGAAGCCCACCTAGCCATCCCAGTATATCTTCATTCATGAGTGCCTTTAATTTTAGGATCTGTTTAAACTTTGCCTATTGGCAGCTGGCCAAGGTCTGGACCCGCCAAACCCCATGCGATCAGCATAAAACTGTAACCGAGAGTCCCAGGAGGGGCCTCCCCGGGTTTGGGGCGGTTTCATAATCTGGGCTGTTTTTCACGGTGCCTCTTTTGGTCAGTTGACTGAGAAAAGGAAACGGGGCAAACAGCTGAGCGAGTCATATCTGCTGCACCCCCCCCCCCCCCCATATTTTTTCTGGTGACAAATTCTTGTAAAAACCACCGACAGCGATGAAAGAATGTGATTATTCCCCCCCCCCCCAAAGGAGTTGCATGACTTCAAAAGATGTGGCTGCCTCTACTGTACATGATTTACAAGACGGCCGCTCGTTTGAAGCGTCCTTCATAGCCCCCGGTGTGGCAGAAGCTGGCAGTACAACCTGAGGCTCAATCTGTGGGAGTTCTGTGCTGGAGAAGTGAGAGAGAGAGCAAGACAGGCTCCGAGAGAAGTAACCTTAGTCAGATAGAGAGAGACCTCACTTAGAGCGTGACATGATGGTAATCATAGGAAAGTCTTCCGCACTGCCCGTATTCACCGGGGCAATGCAGATACAGGTATTATATAGCAAAACAGTGTGGTTATGTTCCCTGAGCTGAGCTTTAAATGCTCTGCTCGCAGATGGCAGACGGCTGGTGACTTTACAAAGGAAGTGCCTCAGATGGCGTACAGGAAAATCATGGGCAGAGAGACGCTGACCAGCGGACCAGTCCCCTGCAGGCACATGGCGGGGCCGCGGCACGCCTTCATTGTGGTTTCTTTTCCAGAAAATCATTTGTCATCTGTCATTACAACCCTCCCCCCCCAGTTTCTGTCCTTGTTTCATTTCCCACTTTCATGTTTTGTCCCCCCCATCCCCCCAAAAAGATGAAAATGAGGTGTGATGGCCGGCCACACTGTGGCGTCCCATCCTAACTGACAAGGCAGCATACCATCGCATCCATCTATATTCAATACAGAGGGACGTTCTCCTGTCCCGTATGGGACTATCTACAGATTGGGGGTGGGAAAGGTTCACCATGCATAACACAGATTAAGAATCAGCAGAATGCAGGGCACTGCCATAGCAAAACCCCCTCCCATTCCTGTAGATGCTTTACACCGATTTCAGAAGCAGGGTCAGCCAGTCCCTAGAGCAGTTGGGGTTTAAGAGTCTAGCTCAAGGGGTCAACGATGAAATCACTCTACCGACCCTGGGATTGGAACCAGCGACCTTCCAATCACAGATACAGCATTCTAACCCATTGAGTTGCACCCCGCCCACCCTGACTAATCGCTGACCAAGATCCTCGGCATTCCTATCCGAGTCGTAAGCGTCTAGAGCGCCAGGTCTCACTCAAGTCGCTCGCCAAAATGCACTGAGCATTGTCCAGTCGCTGTGTCACTGCCAGCACGGGCTCCAGGGGCAACAAAAGTGAGAACTTCAGACACCCGTGTGAGTTGATAAGTCGGCTGAGACGCACGAGACGTGATGGTCGGTCACTTTTCCGGATCGACGGATTGTGGTCGGTGCGTGGGCTCTGGAATCATGCTTTGTGGATGTGCTCATCTGTGGCCAAACCCATGCAAAGACATTTCAGAGTCCTCATCTAAACTGATGGTTATACTTTTTCACAGTGGATGGGAGTAAAGAACGCATGGATACCTTTGTGTGGCCATTATGACCGAAAGGATGTTCTGATATGGTCATGTCCTTGGTATTAGTATCAAAGTCTGTTTCAGGTTAATTTAAAAGCATTCAAGTAAATAAATGACTGCGATGGCTAAAGTAACTGATTGCTAATAGGTAGTTGCTGAGTAATTATGGAAACGTAAACCGAGCTCCGATGTCACTGAGTCAATGTCTCATCCGCTGCCCAGCTTACAGTAAATGACTCAGATTCTTGTGTTTGGGCCGCCGGGCATTCTGACGACGACGTTTGATGGCCTCTGAGTTCTGAAAGGTGACCTCTTGAGGGAAGTCCCAGATACCAGAGGAACTCATTGGGTTTCTCCTGCAGATATGAGGAATGGAGGGGGGGGGTCACAGTTTGTTCTGGATGCAAGACGGTTGTTTATATGTGGGGGCAAATTTGCCGCTAACAGGAGGGTAACATGATCACAAGCCTTAATGCTAGTGGGGGCCACGAGCATAAACACAGGAATGAGGTCAAGACAGTGTCTCGCAGACTAGCATCATCAGGACATGAACAGGGAGAATGTGACCACAGGGAGTATGTGTGCACATCGTTATGAAGACATGAACAAGTTAACGTGACTACAGCCGCAAGCGCGACGATAGTGCATGTCTCCATTTAGGCCAATGATCAGAATCACGAGGGACAGGGCTGGGAAGGAAATCTTTAGGGATCTTTATTTTGGGGAAGCAGTGTCCTTCTCAGAGAGAACAGCTTTATAGGACACTGTATGAAAACAAAAAGAGAATACTAACCTTTCAGCAGAGTGGAAAGAAACCAAGATGTAAGGGTTGGTGACTAGGAAAATTTGGGCTTTATGGGGGACACAGCTTGTGGGGTTAGGGTGGTCGAGGTTTCCTCCAGATTCCTACACAGAACACTCTAGAACACACAGCAATACTCATCCCAGGGAACAGTGAGCAGGTGGAATTTAACAGCATGCCAACCCTGGTCACCTGACTGTCCCTCTCATCCAACGCCATATAGCATAGAGGTTTGGGTGGAGGTAGAGTATCCAGTTGACGTTACTGCTCTTGAGATGCTGGTCGGATTTGAGCCGCCCCTCTCACCCCCCCCTCAGGAATGGGAGCTGGTAGTCCTCGGGAAGTTGAAGTGGAACCTGGCAGCTGTCACCCCCAACGACTTCATCGAACACATCGTCCGGAAGCTTCCGTTGCCCAAGGACAAGCTGGCGCTGGTCCGCAAGCATGCCCAGACGTTCATCGCACTGTGTGCAACAGGTGGGGCTCTTCATCATGCTCTTCCTCCTCACTGAGATTGGAGAGAAAATTTGGACGTCTGTGTCTTGCATTAAACGAGAACAGACCCAGTTACGCCTCACGCGCATACCTCAGCCACTGGTGTTGCTGGTACGTGGTCCGTGCCAGTCCCTGCTTAAACACGAGCCTCTCTGTCTCCTGTCATAATACACCGGCACTCTGACTCAGTCTCCATAGTTGTGGGCAGAAAATAACAACACTTTCACATTTATAACCATAAAGGGGAGCATTTCCCAAAAGCATAGTTGCTAACTATGTTGCTATGTAAGTTGCTAACTATGTTAGCAACTTACATATTTGGAACATGCAACTGAATGGCTCCAACTATGCTAGTTGGTAACGGGAGTTGTTGGGAAACGCACCCAAGGATGATCTGAGACCAAGGCCTGACTCATCTTACAGCTGCCACTCTTGTTCCTTTAATTTCTCTGCTGGTATTTAGTAATTTTGTGTAATAAATATTTCATGACCTAGTGCAACGGCTGCAGCTGTCTCGCATCAACATCTTGGAGCTAGTTGCACAATCTATCCCATCTCACGAAAGTGGACTTCTTAGAAACTGTTGCTATGGCAATTCCAGTTGACTGGTTTTTGCGGGTCATTCAGTAAACACCACATATTATGACCGCAGAGAGATAAATGACCACATGTAGTGTATGTCAATGGAAAGAAAGGGCCAGAACACAGGATGTGTGTGGTGTTTCGTTGTTACGCCGGTTCCTCAAATAGTGTGTCTCACCTTCCAAACCTTAAGCCACACTTATGGGCGCCTCTACCC
>JAODKC010000064.1:20796667-20808593 GCA_026777985.1 Mormyrops attenuatus
TCTACGTTGCCCTGTTGGACAGACTTGGGTTACTGTGTAGCCGAGACCTGGACCCCCACCTGGGACCGCGCGGGGGGGCGGGGGCTCCTTTTCAGGGAGCTTGAGATTTACAAGGAGGGGGGAAGAGATAGAGCTTGGACCAGGGGTGGCGGCATAGGCGTGTGGCAGGGTACGGGGGGGGTATGGTGCTGACCCTCGTTATCTTCTTTCAACAGAATGAGTGACGCAGGAAATACTAATTCATAGTCTTATCATAGTTATCGCCCCCTATTGACCATAAAAGTGAATCAATATGGAGGCACATTTCCTTAAAGTTCCTTAAACGAGTATGTCCCGTTCAGTGCTCACCGTCATCACTGTGTTTGTTATCCTCAGAATTTAACTTCGCCCTCTACCCTCCGTCCATGATCGCCACGGGCAGCGTGGCCGCCGCCATCTGCGGCCTGCAGCTGGACAGCGTCGACCAGGCCCTGCGGGGGGACAACCTGACGGACCAGCTAGCTAAGATCACCAACACGGAAGTGGTGAGTAACCAGAGAGAAGTGGACCATGGGCTGAAGGTGACCCACATCCACCTTCCTGTATGCACGCTCAGAACCTCCTGCCCAAACACAACGGGCACCTTCATTAATTGCACAGGTTTGGGGTTTTTGGGCAGTTCTTGGGCTGCTGGGTCACTTTAGAGATGATGAACGGGGCAGGTTCATCTCAGTCTGGAAAGTTCTGTTCGTCCCGCCCAGCACGTGCAGCCAGGAGCAGCATAAAGTCTCAAAGCCAGACTGCCACAATCTCGTGGACTGGGGCGAGCGCCCGGGGTCTGTCACGGTCGCAGTGGTCTTGAGCCCAGCAGCCAGTTCCCGGGCGGGACAGGGCATCCGGGTGAGATCTGAGCAGGAACATCTGTACGCAAGTTCCGTTAAACCACCAAAGCTAAACACGACCGTGGAGGTCGCCGGGCCTACCTCAGGGAATGCCCCACACCTTCCCACAATCCTGCCTGTTTGTTCTGGAGGGAGAGCACACTCTCAGTTCATGTCAAGGGATAGGTGTTCCTTCACGGGCAACGGCCCAGCCCAGAGGAGTCCTGCACGGTGATTCTTCATCAGACTCCATAGTAGCGAGGCAACAGTGTGGTTGCCAAGGTTACACTATGGTCTGCAGTGTCAGTGTATGCGTGTGTGAGGCAGAAGAGGTGTCACCTGCAGCCGGCAGCCCACATCTCATGGGGGGGGGTTAGACCTAGCAGCTGTGCCCTACTCTTTCATCTTTTTCACTTGCTGTAACACCCCCCGGCCCCCATCTCTATCTCCTGTATATCTATCCTGCCCCCCACTGTTAATCCCCACACACATCGATGCCCATAGATCCCTGCTTCACCAGGCAGGCAGGAAGCGATACTGGGGGCCTCGGCTCGGGGGGGAGCGTTGTTGTGAGATCCGGCGATGAGTGAGAATGGAGTTCCCATCAGGGGGTGGGATAGTCGGCAGGCTAGGGAGGTGTAGCTCTGATGTAGCGGTCTTCAGTAAATAACCGCTATGTCCATTAGCAGAAATCACTATGAAACAGCAGCTGGCCAAACTGCCACAAACTACAGTAGGTTTGATAGACACACCCACTCACTCTTTTTCTTTATTAAAACAAGACTTTTATAGCTGTTCATTTGTTATGGCAGGTGAACACAAATATCACAGTTACCTGTAACAAAGCCATGAGTCGTCTTAGTTCACAGGTGTCTGGAATTGTGACACTTTTTTTGAGTAATTTCATAGAGTTTGCTGTATTCCACAGGAACAATTCGGTTTGAGCATCTTCAGTACTATAACTGGAGCTGCTATCACAGAGTTCCTTCCATGGACTCGACCCCACAACCTTCCAATGACCAGGTCACAATTGGTACGCTGCTCGGTGCCTCTTAACAAATGGTCAGACGTTTTCTGAACAGAGGAACACAGTAAACGAAATGATTCCTTGCGGAGAGAAAACCAACTAGCACAAAGACCTGAGGCCAAATTCGAACCCACAGCCCTGCCTGCTGTCCTTCTGGCCGCCATGGAGGTCAGAAAATCTGCATGGTGACACATGGATGTGTTCCCTTTCTGACGGCTTTCACAGAAGATTTCGTTTAAGTTGGTGACTCCGGCATCTGGCATCCATACTGCCGACAGCGAAGGAAAATCACTGTAACGTCGGGGCGTCACTGGGGATGACACATGGAATCATCCGGAATCCTTTTTTTTTCCCCTCCTGGATCGTCTTATTATGTCTAGCCCCCAGATCAGGGACAGTGCATGCCGTGATGTCCCTCTTACTGCTCCTCGAAGATGAATCCCCTATGCGGCTTGTAGAAGGGGGTGGAGCATCTGTAGTCACACCCCTTTTTAAACAACACCCCCGGAGTCAATATGAACGACACTACCACCCACTGGACACCAGTTTAGTGGACGTCCACACCATAGTCAGGGCTTTGAGCCCTTAAAGGGCCATGCATTATTCCTGTCAGGGTGTTGGGGGGGGGGGGGGGGCGGTGTTGAAGATATATGCATTTTTGCGGTAGCACACAGCCAGTTCCTTTATGAGTTCGATGTCCTGGTTAATTTTCTCTGAGGAATTTTATTTTCGCGTGACTAATAGAGCACCTCTCAGCAGGGGCGACATGATGATGCCGGTCAGGCGTGGGGGGGGGGGCAACCACATCCTGCATGGGAAATGCGTGGATTCACGGGCGTATTTTGGCCAAGACCTCCATGCTCAGAGGCTGGTGTTTGAGAGACCATATCATGGCATGTTACCGACGAACTTCTCACGTTTTAGAACCTGGGGGAGGGGGCGTTTAATGCAGATTCCGTGTGCTCCGGACAGACGGTGTTTTTTCTCACTTGCTCTCAGTTATGCCAGGCACAAGACTTTGGCAGCTGGTGAGTATTATTCCACATGTAAACCTATAGCTTTAGCTTTGCTGGCTCGGTCTCCGGCCGCACTCCATGCCGGCAGTCTGCAGAGCCGCTGCAGCTCAGTCCCCGTGTGGTCTGCTTTCCTCCACACTGCTCTCATCTGGCCACAGCAGTCATAATAAAGGCTCAAATTAGCTGCGAATTCCAAAAGAATGCTCACCACTCCACAAGCCTCGTTTAACTCGGGTGGGGGCTCATGGGGAGCGACACCTTACAGCCTTCTAATCTAGATCTGCAATGTGAGAGGGAGAGAGAGAGAAGGGAAAAGGGAGGAGGGAGCATATTTGTCTGTGTCTTAGCTGGGCTGCTGCAGTTCGGCATGTCTCCACCAGGGGGCACACCCTCCGATTTCACTGCGTCACGCCCCCCTATTTTTCCTCTTGCACCCAGACTCTGCATTTTCCCACAGGGTCTTGGTCTCTCCAGATGGTTTCTGCTTTCCCAGGACCCTCTGTAATGGTGCAGACTGGGGTGTGTAAAGTAGCAGGGGGTGGGGGTGGCCTCCCAGGGGGGTTCTCTGTTTCTCCTGGTGGCCCTTTGAAGCTGTAACCTAACCTTGACGGGGCCCAGTCACGTGGGGGCCCTTCGGGCAGAGGCCCTTCTCATTAAAAACACCCACTTAACGGTCCCAGAAGACATGGATATAATTAACATAGTTTTGGTAATACCTGTGTTTTCCTGGTCGTCAAGGTGACTGGCCATGTTTTGGCGGGGTTCAGCGGGGCTGCACAGACATCCCGCTGCGGCCCTGGCATACTCATTAGCCTGGCATCCGGTGGTAATCGGGCAGCTATGATCGGCTGGCACCTGCAACCTGTCTCGGACCAAAGGACGGGCGGCTGGCCGTTGGCGGGAGGGAATGCAGGGTCATGTGATGCTTCCTAGCCAGCCACTACACATTCCGCTGATGCGACATCCGCGAAGGCAGGTGATGCGGCAGGAATGACCAGGCGGCCCCCAGCTGGCACCCTTATGAGATGCCCTTTCTGCTGATTCTTCTCGATCTGAGGGAGCGGTGGCACTGTTTTGAGGGTCATCCTGTGGGTGACAGTAGGTGAGGACAAGGGAAGAGACCGTAAGTGAGGATTGGGATGTAGACTGTAGGTGAGAATTGGGATATAGACTGTAGGTAAGGACTGGGATGTAGACCTTAGGTGAGGACTGGGATGTATACCGTAGGTTAGGATTGGGATATAGACCATAAATGAGGAGCGGTATGTAGACCACAAACGAGAATTGGGATGTAGACCATAAATGAGGATTGCAATGTGGACTGTAGGTGAGGACTGGGATGTAGACCGTGGTGAGGATTGGGACATGGCTTCCAAAACTGCAGCCACCAAATCAATCCTCCTGTCAATTTCACGCTGTTCCCTTTCACCGTCACTTGTGAACAAGATCCCGAGATGCTTAAACTCCTTCCATGACCACTAATCCAGTGCTAGGCTTCACCACTGCCCTGCGGTCTGTGTTACAGGACTGCCTGAAGTCGTGCCAGGAGCAGATCGAGCGGGTGCTGGTGAGCAGCCTGCGGGAGGGCCGTGCCGGCCGGAAGGGTCAGGAGGAGCAAGACCAGTCCAGCACCCCCACGGATGTCAGGGACGTGAACCTGCAGTGAGGCCGGCAAGGGGCGCCTGCCAAGGCAGACTGACAGAAAAAACTCAAGAAAAAAGTCAAGAAAAAAAAACGAAAACAAGAAAAAAAACAAAAACAAGAAGAAAACAACCCCAACAAAACCGTTTTCTGTTTTGTTTGACAAAAACCTGCTTCCATACATACATATATAAATATATATATATATATATATATAACAAAATAAAAACTATTTTACATACAAATACACATATTTCGATTACAAATGTATACAAAAAATCTCTATGGTGTCTCAGATTTTTATAAGGGAAACCTATTTTTCATACATATTTCTATTGTATATGCATAAGTTATATTTGATAAGATGATTATATATGATAAACAGCTTCTTATTTGCCCATTTAGTGGGCAGTCTTGGCGTATTACATACAGTGGGGGGTATTTTATCTTGTTTTTTTTTCTTTTTTTTGTTGTGTATGTGGGTTGAGCCTCCCCGTTGGAGGGGGTGCTGCTCAGTGGATGGGGCTGCGTGCACCCCCACGAATGTCTCTATGGCAAATGGAAAATGAGCGGCACTCCCAAGAGTAGGATGGGGGGGGGGGGGTCACCATTCAGTGCACAGTGAGGAAACGGCAAGCAAGCAATGCAGAATATCATTTACTATTAAATAAATTATTATTATTATTAATAATATTATTCTTATTTTTATTATAATTGAGTAGATCAATTTCAGCCTGTGCACTCGGTGTGTCTGACATCAAACGGGAGATGGGAGGGGGGCGTGTCCGGGGGTTTCCATACCCACACACCCCCTGCACATGTTTGTCGCACATGCCCCCCAGGATGGATGTGTGTCTCTTACAGCCTGGAAAAATGAGAGGGCTGGTCCCACTCGTGAAAGAGAGACGGGGGTTGGGGGGGGGTTGGAGTGAGGACAGTTAGGCAGGTCTCGCTGCAAAGCTTCCATGTCAAGGTTACCAGAAAAGGAGGGAAAGGGAGTTTTTATCATAGGGTACAGCTTTGCTTCACTGCCAAGTTACCAAACAATACTGGCATGTATTTAGTAGCCTGTGTTTTATTTTATTATTTGGTTACTTTAGTGATTTTAACTTGGACAGATTGGGCGATTCTGAGTGATGGAGATGACTGTGCCCACAAGGGGGTGCTAGCATGTGAGTATGAGATAGTATGAGATGTAGGTGTGGCTCTGTGAGGGCAGGTAGGAGACAGGGCAGGAGGACTTAGCTGATTTGGGGCTGACTGGGCGAGTTGGGCAGGAGAACATTTATTCAGTCAGGCCTCCGGGGGGCAAAAGCGAGCTGCTTAGCGCGGGAAAAAGATGCTGTAAGCTAGAGGACCCCAGGGTTGTTGGAGTTTGGGGGCACAAGGACATTAAATGTGCTACCATCCCAGAAATGGCCACCCTGGAGTTACAGACGGGTCAGTCACGGCTGTCTGTCGTTGGAGTCTCGTGGTCAGAGCAGTTTGGGATGGAGGGGTCATGCAGTGAGTGCTGCTGTCGAACCGTCTTGTGGATCCTCACACCCTCTTTTTTTTTTGCTCGTTCTGAGTCCCGTGATGGCAACATACTCCTCTAGGAAGGAATGCAGTTATCGCAGTTATCGCAGTGCAGCAGTTATCGCAGTGCAGCAGTTATCGCAGTGCAGCAGTAGCTGTAGGCTGATTGCTGGGCTTCTGTTGTTGCATCACTGGGCTGGATCCCTGTGTTCTTCCAAAGTCAGCAGCATATGGGTGTTGATGTTAGCCGTAAATGTCAATAATGGAGGTGGGGGTGATGAGCATTCCAAATAAGACAGAGGGTGGTCCGATTGCTTAATATTAATGTTATTTAAAAAAAAATTAACTAGAAATATGCCAATGCATTTACAAAGCAAAATTTTCTTTATGTTTGTTTTCTGTTTTTTTTAAGTCATTAAATGTTTGTTTTACTTGAATTTGTTTTTGCTACATAGTAAAGTCATTCGGGTGATGTACAAAAACGGAAAAAATCATTGTTTTTGCACAAGATTGAAGTTTTTTTTTTTAATTAAAAAGTGTAAGCTGTTATGCTTCAACAGACGTCAGTTGTGTGGAGTCGGGCTGCCTCCTGGTCGCGCGCTGACACACCCTGCTGGACATTCTGCTCTGGGACAACTTAGCTGCGGAATTGGCTCTGCCTGGCCTGGTGTCTAGGGAAAAAACATGCTGCTTCAAAGGCTTCCATGCAGGTTCTTGTAAAATCCGCTTAACCTTAGCACTAGAGCCAGCCTGGCCCCATCGTAGATGCATCAGCAGAGGACTGGTCTGTGGCCATTCAGAAATCTCCTCAACGTGCTCAGGAGAACGTCTTTTGATTTGAAGAGCGGGAGAGGGTGTGTCCTTTGTTTTCTGTTTTTATTGGATGACAGAATAATTGGGGGGGGGGGGTGCATTCCTTACATTTATACGAGTGTGTAGTCATAGCGAGTGTCTGTTTTTTTCTGAGAGAATGACATTGTTTGGCAGGTAACTCGTGTCGCCCAAGTCCCTAGCACTCTGCGGAAAGTCATTTCCTGTCTGCCCTTCCATGTACTGTAACTTTGACCCCAATCCTGAAAATCAAAAACGACACTGAAACGTACTCTGACGGTGAGTTTTAGCGATTACCTGTGAGCGGAAAAGTGTGGGTACAGTTGTATTGTTGTTGCTTTTCTTAACGGGGGGGTCGTTCATACAGTTCGATACTGTTTTCCAAAAAAGAGTGTTATGACAAAGTACCTGAATTTAAAGTTTTTTTTTTTGCGCTGCTAAAAGCTACAATTTTGTTTCATACTTATATACAAATAACATTACATAGGGGTAATGTGTCACTTGAGTGTGCTGCTATTTTATAAACCTCTGTACCATAGTATAATTGTTATAACGCTTAGAAACGTTCAGAATACTGAAGCAGAGGGTAAGAAAATGTTAGACGAGTGTGTGACTGGAAACGCTCTCTGTAAAGTTTTCTCGATTAACGCGTCTGTCCATTTCTTATCCTGCCCCTCCATGTCAAACCCTGCGAAGGTGGAGTTTTCACGTATCGGAGGTTCACGGGGATGATGACAGGTTTCCCATCCTGTCGCCAAGTCGGTTGTCGAGAAAGACACTCCCCCCAGCCCACTAAAATAGGGGGCAGGAGAATCAAAGGTCCCAGCATGAGACGTTGGGGGGGGGGGGTGGTCACTAAAACAAAGAGATACCCATTGAACTTCAGTGCTGGGGGATGAAATTTGTCAGCCAGTCGGTTTCTCATAGGCGATGTCGCGAAATATGTGACTGTGGGGAATTTATAGGGGTTTTTACAAAGACAGTGTGTGACCATGTTTTGTATTACCTTCCTATTATGTCTGTCCTACACCAAGTCAGTTATGAAGACACTGCGACAGTTTATATGCGCGACAATTCCGATTTCCGTACATGAAAAACGTCGGCTTCCAAAGTCTGCTCTTAGGAGGTCTCAGAGATGAACTCTGGTCAATACAATTCATGTGTTCTCCTTGTGAAGTTTTAAAAAAGGGTTATTTTCTTCCACTATAAACCACATTGTGTACCTCAGTATGTCAGTTGCACAAACTCTGTTCAATAAACGTCTGCTTTAATGAGTGTGATTTCATACTGGCTTATCGTTACTATCCTGTCTGTCTCCTTAAATAAAATAATTATTTTTGCTTGAAACAGTTTGCGGCCTGTCAATGTGTCCTGGAGCAACTTCTAGGAAGGGGACTGGATTAGAAACTGGGTTGGAGGGGACGGGGAATATGTATCCTGCTGGAAATAGAGTTGGTCAGAATTGGAAGTGGAAAATAGTGTCCATTAAAGAGTGATGGGCATGTGCACTGCCTAATTTTTAATATCAAGATGCTAAAATGAGCTTTCTCACTTTAGAAGTGGGAAAAGACACCCGTGCTGATTACAAGGTACAGGGCTGTTTCTATCAAAAAGATCTGACGCTAAGTCAAATTTACCTGGGGCTTGACTTGTTTTGTTTTTGAAGGAAAATTGGCTTCAGAGCTAAAATACTCGGGGCTCGGCTTGAAATAGTCAGGGCTATACAGAGTAGGGACGTCGAGCGGTCAATAAACTCACCATGTTCCTGCTGTTGTTCTGTTAAGCGCACACCGTAATCCCAGTGTCCTACAGCAGCACTTCAATGCATAATGGATTCTGCAGTACCTAATGTTCAATATCTGTGCAATTTCGGTAGCCAACAAGTAGTCAATGTTCTGTATGCATGTGGTCAGGTCTGAATGATAAGAAAATCACTGGGCTTGCTAACTTTTCTCATGAGAAACACTAGATTTCACTACTGAAAATCAGGAATGTACCTTTTGTCGCAAGAGTCATTTCTCCAGAAATTGCTAAGCAAGCCATAAATAGTATGAAAAAGAAAGACAAAAATGAGAGTGTACTATATGAGAAAGTTCAGATGTTGGTGTGAGATATCAGATTCATGGAGGTCAGGGGAAGTAACTTCCGGTAATTTCAAGATGTCATCAGTGACTTGGCCCCACAACCCTGAGCATGATAAGCAGTCAGAAGATTAATGGATGGATGAAATACTGCATGGAAGATAGGGCTGGGCGATTAATTGAAAATTATTCAAAACCGACATTCAGAACCTCTAACCAACGTAATATTGCCCATGTCAGTTACTTAGGTTTTTTTATTCTGTTAATACTTAAAAAACAGTGTGTGTTCACATGAACTGTCCCCTTAAAAACTGTCACGTGACTCTGCCCCGTCCAGTCAGTGACATGAAAGCACCATGGAGGTGAACTCAAACACCGAGCCGACGGAGCAACGTAAATAGCAGCATACCTTATATGCATGTAATAAATATACAAATGTTAATTAGATGGTAATCTGCCAGAGACGTAAAGAAAAAAGAAAAAAAATCGGTTATAATAATCATCTGCTTATAGTGATCAGTTTCACAAAGACAGACATGATCACTATATATAAATGGTTTCCACTGTAATTTATTTTGCTTGCAAGAAATGCAAACTATTTATTTTCTATTTATTTATTATAAATTTTTTTAGGGAACCTGCTTTTTACATTAAAACTGTGACCTTTTTCACAGGATGTTTTCATTTCAAAGGATTTGTGCTTTGAATTCAGTTGTTTAAAATATTCAATAAATGGCCATACGTGGTTCATTTGCGTGGTTCCTTCAGCTTTTTAAAACAGAAATTTTAAAATCATAAAGATGTACAGTTTTTCATTAGAGTAACAGTTGAGCATATTTACAGTGAAAACCTTGTCCCTGAAATATGAGGGCAAAAGAATAATTCTTCATTAATCATAATCAAGGTAAAATGTTCAATTAATCTTGATATTTATTTTAGGTCATATCATCCAGCCCTAAAGGTATAGATATGTAAAGTGACGTTTTTATTGCTTTTAAAGGTGTCTTCAAAGTCTATGAATAGTAAGTCAAAACAGTTTGTTTCAAATCTAACTATTATTTTTCCTCCAT
Source organism: Mormyrops attenuatus (assembly GCA_026777985.1). NCBI lineage: Eukaryota > Metazoa > Chordata > Actinopteri > Osteoglossiformes > Mormyridae > Mormyrops > Mormyrops attenuatus. The sequence goes on from JAODKC010000064.1 coordinate 20,806,712, forward strand.
GAAAAAAGGAGAGCAGAACAACTTATAGTGAGTAATATTTTGACTCATGATCTCATACACATCTGGTTTATTGTTCCTGGACTTGTGACCTTAAGGGAAACAGCAGTTTTAATTGGCCACTTGTGTCAGTGCACCTTTCATCCATCCTTTTTCTGTAGCTGCTGGTCCTGTTCAGGGTCACGGATCCAGAGCATATCAGTATAAGGCAGGAAATAACCCAGGATGGTATGGAACCCATCACAGGGCACAATCATATACCACAGGGAGGACATACAAACTCCTCACACATAAAGCTAAGGTGGAGACTCGAACCCTCGTCCCAGAGGTGTGAAGCAACAGTGTGAACCACTGGCCCACCCAATCAGTGCACCTGGCACCAGCCCTCACCTGCTCCGACCCTGATTTGTCCATATGCACAATTCAGAGGCAAGAGTTTCCATGCATCAGGTACTATTATTTTTACATGTGAAATAATTAATGAACATCTGCCTGTATTTTTGTAGGAACTAACCATTTTAGCATAGACCTTAACTACCTGCGTACTTCGTAATCGCTACAGCCCAGTACACAGAAAACGGTGACGCAGCGCCACAAAATTGTGACGCAATAGCGAAAGCGACGATCTCGAGAAGTCGCCGCCGGGGCGCCGCTACCATGCTCACCTTCGGCTTGACCATAATCCGGCAGTAAGTAACGACGGAATGGGGCCATCTGGGTCCCTGATGGTCTGCCGGTGCATGTTAGCCTTTAACCGGAGGAGGGGCGGCGGAGACGGCTCGGCGCAGAGGCGTTTTGAGGCAAAATACCCCTACCGAAATACGGTGATTCGGCCGCCTCGCATGCGTCCGGCCGCCAATGTTTTACTTTAGCTGTCTAATGAACTTCGTGTCTGATCTAATCTCCGGGATCCGAGCACAGACACCATGTGAAATGCAACGTCGTTAGTACGCAGCAAATGAAGGGAGGGGCGGGGGGGGGTCACATTACCGTTAGCTTCCGTGCCTCCATGAAGGTCAGAAAGCACATAAGAATTAATTCATCCAAGATATCCTTTCCTGTTCCCTGCACGCAAAATATATTTAAGTGAACGGCGGCTTTTGAACGACAGAAGTTTCACCTCGTGTGAATATCAGCTGCCGCAGTCTGTGTGTAACTGAACGGTCTTTGTTTGACTCACTGGCTGCGCTTAGGAAGCCCGGCACCTTGCCGTGTGCATCCTCGCCGTACACTTCTGCGTGTCCTCACCATGGCTCTCCCTGTTCCCTTCCAGTGGAGAAACCCAGTACAATAAAGACAAGCTTCTCCAAGGTACCACTGCCGTACATTTCTGACCTAGTCCCCGTCTAACGCCGATCTTCCTTTCACAGGGTTGCCAGATCTCACGCATCTGGCGTGACACTCATACTTTCAAACTGTCACGCTCAGGCATGAAATCTAACGCCAATTCTATATTATTCCATTATAAACCTAAAATTAGCTACATCAAAAGCGTTGGAGAAGTTTGCAAACTCTAGACTATTTGCAAGATAATAAAACTGTTACATATATGTGAATGCTTGCGCAGACTGGTCTCAAATTGACAATCTCACTTCAGCCCGAGAATGAAGTTGGCAGCCCTGCTTTCATATTAAACACCGTAATACATCACGAGTTAGGGGTCCCTGCAGGTCCCCTGTACCACGTTTGCCTGAAATAGTCTTTGCATGACAGGGCAGGGTGTAGATGCGCCCCTGTCCGACACGGGCAGGCAGCAGGCTGAGGCCGCGGGCCGCTACCTCAGGCAGCTGAAGTTTACCAATGTCTTCGTCAGTGATCTGCAGCGGGCCAGGCAGGTAGGCCCTCGGTCATCATGGGAATGGTATATGTGTGGGGTGGGGGGTGG
>JAODKC010000064.1:20808981-20828238 GCA_026777985.1 Mormyrops attenuatus
CCCCCCCCCCCCCCCCCCCCCCCCCCCCCCCCCCCCCCCCCCCCCCCCCCCCCCCCCCCCCCCCCCCCCCCAACTGCTGCTTGTGGCATATGCATTTAAGGGGATCTCAAGTCAGTCTTGTAAAAAATAAGCAATGTAATTGTAATGTAATTGTAATTTAAATGTGACAGGGGTTATTATCAGCAATCGAGAAACACTTTACTCTGTCACTGTCTCACCCTCATTTTCCAGTAAGTTAAACGAGCATGTTCCCATGTATGGTAAAACATTTAAGGGCCAAATTTACTGTGTGGGTGTTTAACAGACAAATGGTTCAAATTCATTCGAGGTTTTTTTGCAGATCAGACAGAATCCACAGTAGAAACACACTGGCTGTGTGAGAAGCTGTGATTTTCATTCCCACACAGTTTTATCATTCAGAAAGAAAGGTTACAGTAGTGGGAAAATATTTTCACAGGGATGATTATTCAGCAGGTTAAGAGGATGTGAGACATAATTGTGCAGAAGTACCATGTTTATACTAATAATCTCAAAGTCTGGACATTTACTTTGTGGTTCTGACTGGAAGTGGTTCTGTTGAATCATTCCTTCCTGGTGAGCATCTCTCTTATTTCCAGTGTAACCTTTTAAAAATATTTCAGACAACGTGCAAAATCCCAGGAAATGTTCAGCTGTTTGTCCCTTCAGCAGCTTCCTCTAGTTACCCATCTGGTTGTAGAAATGTACTGAATTTGGAGGAGTGTCAGTAATCAGAGTGATGATGTAATAATGTGAGAGTGATGATGTAATAATATGTCCCTTAACCGCAGACGTGGTTCCCAGCAGGAGACCCCAAGCAGCCTCGCTCTCGTTCCTGTCTTTCAGACTGCCGACATCATCCTCAGAAACAACTTGCATAGCTCTGATGTTGAAATTGTCTCTGACCCTTTGCTCAAGGAGCGGGTGAGTGAAAATCTGAGCTTTGATGGCTGCTGTGTTGGGGCTGGGCCCAGTCACAGGGCAGTGGGAATAGGGGAGGGTGTACCCTTAAAGCATGGAATCTCCTGCTCTGTACCAATGGCAGCACAGCCAGACTGACCTTTGACCTCTGTGCAGAGTTTCGGGATTGCAGAGGGACGGCCAGTGGAGGACCTGAAGAACATGGCCAGGGCGGCTGGTCTGTCCTGCCCAGAATTCACCCCCCCTGAGGGAGAGACCCCAGAGCAGGTGAGGGGGGAGTGGGACCCCCATAATGCCGTGTGTGTGGTGGACTACGCGGTCTCTTCCTCCTTGTGACCTGACTGCATTTTTAAGTGTAATACACAAAAGAAACACTAGAGGGCCATAAAACACTGCTGGACCAAAAGTCATTCCTGTGTTTTTTTAGATGATTTACCTTTTGGCTTACACCTTTGCTGGTTGCTGTTCTGATACCAAGTTCAAATGCACCGTAAACCGGTCAGATTTATGATGAAACATAAATGGTGCATACGATGGAAGGTGTTTCTTTAAGTTAGAGGCTGATGAGAGACCAAGTAGCTGATGAATCAATGGTGACTTTTGCCAGCATCTCTAACTATGTGCAGCTGTAGAATTTGAATAATAATATTTTATAAATAATTATTAAAAGTGGGATTGACAGGGTAAATCTTTTTGAATTGGTGAAATATACCCTCCCATTATCTGCTGGATTTCAGGCCTACTGGGCATTTTTCATTGTGAATGAGGTAAGATGTGATCTACTCTGGGGTCGCTGAGCTCTTGCCCTCTCCTCCGGGGATCGGATTTCGCCCCATGATGTAGTAAATTTCCATTGACCGGGGCAATCTTTGTGCGTAAGCAAATGTTCCAGTGCTGCCCTCGTGGATCTCGGACATTATGTTCACGCAGTAGCCAGTGAGCAGGTCTCTCTGGCGATATCTGAGGTGACCATCTCTGGGGCTTTTAAGGACGTCATAATTTCCTGTCGATACGTCATAACGGCATAGGGATTTCTCCCCTATCGGAGCGCCGGGATATGATATCGCACCCTGCTCGTCGCTGTCATTTTGCCAAGTTTGATTCTGAGCGGAGATGGTACATTCTCGTACAGCATCGCCGTAAGCCAGGCTTCGTGATAATCGTGTCTTTATCATGAGTCTGGGACACATCCGCAGCTTCTATGTTCACTTTAACCAAACTCTGCGCTAAGGCAGATCTAATCTCGTTACAAATGCTGACGCGGAGTGATATTTCAGAGAGATATACGGTGTTGCGTTCCGCTAATTCAACAAGATGTGCCTCTTTAATTAACCTGACGGCGCCTGATGGAAATTTGACCGTGGTTTTTTTTGTTCCAAAATTCATATGCTCCACTGAAGAAGAAAGTCAGACCGCTGGTGAAACTTACATCGTAACATCAGATTAAAGGGTGCAAAGTAAAATGCGCTCACTGACTGCATAGGCCGAAAATTAGATTCAGATAGGAATAAAATATAAAGGCTGGATTAAAAAATGAAGGTACAGGTCATGAAATGTGGCTGCTTCTGTCAGCTGTTGTTTGTTCTTTACCTTTTGATATATATATTTTTTTACTTTACAGTATATCGCAGTGGGGCCAGTGTCCACACAGTCTGCATGTGGTCCAGTGTCAGTGTCATATGCAATAGCAAACTAACCTGCAGTGAAATGAAAAGTGGTCAGCTCTGCTTTAATGAAAAACATCAAAGCGATGACAGCATAAACAGTAACAATGTAATAAATGTTTAATAAATAAAGGACAAAAGGTTATACTGCAAAAAGAAAACCAGAGAGAAAAGGAAAAAAGTTGCATATTTCACTCGTCTCTGCACAGTTTGTCAGATATCGGGTCGCTGGCTGATGATGGTGCTCCGTGTGATGTCATCAGAGCATCAGATAAATGGCAGTTGCTTTCCAGGTCTGGTTTTGGTGAGGGTGGGGGGGATTGCGCATACCAGCTATGGGGATGGAGAGGCTCACCATCACGTGTTCCCTGCAGGTCAAGCTACGCATCAAAGCTTTCATGGAGACCTTGGTCCAGCGCATGGCAGCAGAGCACTGCAGCAACAGGCAGCTGGGTCCCGAGCTGCAGGGGCCCCTCGCCGGCCTCCCTGACGACGGCGTCCGGGGTGTGGCCCCCCATGCCCTGGTGGTGAGCCATGGCGCCTACATGCGCGTGGCAGTGCGCTACCTGGTGGAGGACCTGCACTGCAGCGTGCCATGCGACGCCAAGCTCTCCCACGTGTTCTCTGCCTGCCCCAATACAGGCATGTGCCGCTTCGTCGTCACGCTGCCCGCCAGCAAGCCGCACCTGCCGTCCGCCGCCATCCGCTGCATCTTTGTCAACAGGAAGGACCACCTGAAGTCCGCCAAGGAGGAAGTGTAGCAGTGGCGAGCGAAGACAGGCCTGGCTTTACCCAGAATCCTCTGAGAGAAAATGGTGCATACCTCACTCTAGTGAAGATCTTATTTATTTGAACTCCTGTATTGTTCTTATACAGGCATGTAATTATTAATAACAAATGAAAGCCCCATTTAAAGGGGTGTGCAGTTGCCGTCCGTCAAATTTTAAGGAACCTCCATCCCCACTACAAAGCCATATAAACGTGATCATTAATACATCATAATTCTGTTTACACGTTTATAAGGTATTTCAACTGTCTACAGATGTTCAAATAGCGCTTCCTGACGTAAGCTCTAGATCACCAAAAACTGGATGGATGGATGCATGGAGAGATGGATGAGTGAATGGATAGAAAAGCATTTTAAATGCAACCCGCAGCACTATCTGTGTCGATGAACTGAATCTTTTCGTTTTTAATGCAGTGCTAATGAGAATCAGCCAGTGTTAGGCAGATTTTGCTGAAGGTAGCACCTCTGTGTTTAATTTTTAACAAGAAAAAAGCATTAACTTATTTATGTGGAGAACAATACTTGCACATTTTACTGTAATAAATGTCAGTTGCCCTTGGTCGTCATGTTCTGGTTTTGTTAATCCAATTGAAAGCTTGGGATAGCTGGTTTTTAGGCTATACAGGCACGATTGGGCTTAATCAAGTGATGGTCTGCACTGCACATTAAAATGTTTGAGTCAACTCAAAGCTGAGGTGTTGCTCGTTTGTGACCTGGCTTGCTGTTCTGGCCTCTGTTACTCTTGCCCATAGATACTGATTTTTATTTTATTGTCCCTGTTTTACTGACACAAGTAATTGACTGGTTGCGTCACATTTGAAACCATTTCTGTGAGAGGACGGTGTAATTTAACAACGTTACCTTCATTTTACTATTTTGGTGGCTGTTGTAATTATCCCATTGGTAGAAGAAATATTCAATATAAACACACACAAGCTCACAGTATATAACTCAACTACATAGCTAAATACATAAATAAGGTGAAGAGAGTGTTATAGAGCTGCGTGGAAAGATGCCACTAGATCTCTGCCCTTCCAAGATTTCAGATCTGCCATGTGCAACAGGTGTATTTGAAATGCTTTTCCAGTCAGCCACATTCAGTTACAACGAAACTAATAGTGCGCCCCAAATTGCATACTTGCACAATACATACTGGATTTCTTTAAAAGCCCACTACTACTGTTAATTTAGTAAGCTGTATGAATGCATAACAATATGCAGTATGCAGAATGCATGCACTGCGGTGACATACTGCAGTCACCCCCGAAAGTTTAAAAACTGTTAAAAACTATCAACGAAATAATACATATTTGAGTCAACTTATGGAGCTGGGTATTGTTTTCTATTTAAATTTGTACAGCGATGGCGCTTCCTCCGCCATCTTGACATCAATTTTTGGCTCTGGTTGTGGCTCCAGCGGACTTGTGGGATAGCGTAGCGTCCATCGGTTTCACACCTCAGAATTGCGCAGAATGTAGTATGTCATCCGGGCACTGATTGCCTAGTGTCTCATCCATACTGAGGATTTGGACATACTGCTTAGTTCACATACTATATTTCACCTACTACACAGCAAACAAGTACTCGATTTCAGATGCACTATAAAAACAGAGCAAAGCACCACACAGTCCTGGATCGACTCCTGAGTTTTATGAAGTCGCCTGCTTTTGGAAACATCTCTGCTCAAGCAGTGTTTGTAGAGGATCTCATATCTAATCCCACGCCATGTTTCTCCAGGGCAACCATGATCTCTTTTGAATTGGGTTAATAGTATCTTGATTGTATAGATCACAAGTACTCCAAAGAATTTATGGTAATGTCAGCATTCACTGTCTGAGGGCCACATGGGCTGGAAGCCCAGCAAAGCCTGCACCCTGACATGAGCTGCGTTTACAGCCAGATCCATCCTGTCATTAGAGAAACACACATAAATGCAGTTAACTTTTAAGTGTACCGACATACCTGCTTGGTTTTGAAGAGGTCTGAAACACGCTGCCCAGAACAGACGTCTCAGTTCGGGCTAAAGGTTCTACCTACAGACCACAGCCAGGACCTTCTGGCATCTACCGTCATGAATATTCCAACGGAAAGATAAGAACTCTGGGGCATAGGGAGCGTGACACCTCCAAAAATAGGTCCCATATGCTTCTCGCACACCTTGACTTGATAAAGCTTGATGCGCATCAGAGTTTCCAGAATCTATTGATGGAAAACCAGAGTAATGCAACAGACTAAGTTGCATTTTTTAAAACAGAACAGTAGGATTGTCAGCTGTAAATCTAAACTTTGCTCTCGCATACCTACGTCAACATTAACTTGCTCTCCATGAGACACACAGACAAATACTGTACTGGACGAAAGCCTTAGGCAGGCAAAGAAAATGTTCAAAGCTAATTATCTGGGTAGTAACTGTGTATTTTCTCAGAAATAAAACATAATTTAACATTACAGCATTAATGGATTGATTACATTTCATTTCAGTTCAGTAAATTAATTAATTTGTTAATTAATTAGTGGTTGAACCAAAAGAGTACATGTGTATACAGGATTTTTGCTGGAATGATTTTGAGAGAAGTTTTGAGATGGCTAAGCAAACAAACTTTGACAGATGTAATATCATAGTTTTACACCAACATGGAGATCATTTAAACATCATTTTCTTTGTTTAAGACTTCTGCATGGTACTGTATGCAGGCAAGAGCAAGTCTAGGGGTCACAGTCTGTGGTGGGCACAGCTAACCAAAAAGTTAGATTCGCTAACTCGAAACTGATAAACCACAAAAAAAAATTGAGCGGAAGCTAAAAATTACCTATAACCTTTAACTTTAATTAAATGTATTTAGCTTCTGTTTGGTTTTTGGTTCTGAAACCCTTAAAACATACATAGAGAGCTAAGATTTTAACCTGTTTAACACTGAAGTCGGACTTCAGTGATTACCAGACAATATTTAGAACTTACCCAATTGGACAGTGCTGGATTCTGTAAGTCTCTTTAATAAACTTGCTTTGAAACTTTCTTTCTATGGTGTTCAGTTTGCGAGACGTGAGCCTTTTCTTTCTTCAAAGTAGCCCTATTTGTGTGCTTGTAATCACAAGGTCGCCGGTTCAAACCCAGCACATCTGCGAGTCCTTGAGTAAGGCCCTTAACCCCCAGCTCCCTGGGCGCCGCCACAGGTAGCAGCCCTTCGCAGACAACTTACTCTGCAAAGAGCAAGTTGAGGAACGCCTACAGACAATTTCCCTACGGGGATTAATAAAGTATCAATTATTATTATTATATTTCGCAACTAACCCATGTTGACATTTTGCCCTCAATGAAGCCGCTTGGGGACAACTAACATGGCGCCATTTACCCGGAACTAGGCAGGAGGTTCTCAGCTCCTTATTGGTCTATAGCTCTGTCAATCAGAACCCGGGAAATACATCCTGGGGCCTGTATCACTGTTGTGTTTGTGCACTTTCACAACAGGGGAATCACTACAAAACACCAACATTCAGGAAACGCATCTTTTTAATGGGTATCAGCCATACATGTACATTGCATCACTCTACAGCTCTACATGCATTACTATTAATCACCTATCATATCAATGCGCAGATCCACACTACGTATCATATCATAATGCAACATAAAATAGTTCCAGTTTAATACATGAACATAACACTTCCTCCTTTCCAGCATTGATGTCCGGCAAACACAAAAGGCAATCTATGGATAGCCTCATATCCTATAGCAAGTAGAACCACCATTATTGTGTACTCATCCTAACATCAACAACGAACATTGTAAACACGCATGACCAATACAGAACAATGATAGCGTCCCCCTCCCGTTTCCTTTTTTATTTTATTTTAACTACTATAAGGCCAGCCTTTGCAGGGGGTGGTGAGCTTTTTCAGGATAACGTCTCTCTTGGGGATCAGGGCCCCGAACAGGGCTCAAGGAACCACTTGCACCAATGGGTGTGTGGTAGTCCTAATGAGATGGCTCTGCTGCAGGAAATCCACATTCGTCTGAGTCCTCCAGACCAGGGGTGTCAGTTTCCGTGTTCGGGTTGATTTAGTTTCGGACTGTTGCATCCAGCAATTGATCAACATGCCGGCGCCAGATGAGATCACGACCAATCCTTACAGTGTATGTCAGGGGCCCTGTTATGGACACGACTTCACCACGCTGCCATTTCTGTTATGACTGGCGATAATCCCTGGCCAGTATTTGTTGTCCAACTACAAAGGTTCTGATAGGATGTGCCCCAACTTTGCTGGAGTGTTTCTGCGGAACATCTTGGCACAGGTGAGGCTTTAACAGGTCTAGGCATGACCTCGGACCCCTACCCATGAATGATACAGCTGGAGCCTGGCCTGTTGAAGAATGATCGAAGTAGGACTGGGTGATATTGCCTAAAACTAAAATCTCCGATATTTTTTCAACTTGGACCCAATTTCCGATTCCGATTTTTTTCTAAATTTATTGCTATATATTGGTACCTCGGTATACGTCCCCTTTGGAGTAAGTCCAACTTGGTATACGTCCTGCTTAGACGCAAAAAATTTTGCTTGGTATACGACCTTTGTTTGGAATATGACTCACGTGCTAGAACTTGTATGGGTCAAAATGAGTCACAACACCGCGCGCTACCCTTGTCTACCTCTCTCGACACAAGGCCACCACTGCCCACTAGCGTCAGTACACCAGTTGCTACCATTCAGTGAACCCGCACTATAACTCTCTTTTCATTTATTTCATCTAATTGCTTTTGTATTTATGGATTTTAGTATTATTTCATACAACCCCATCAATATAATATGCCAATAACAATAGGATTTTTTTTCATGGGAACGGATTAATAATTTTCCCTTTATTTCTTATGGGAAAAATTAGTTTAGTATACGTCCTGTTTGGTATAAGTCCAAGGATCTGGAACGGATTAAGGACGTATACCGAGGTACCACTGTACATAAAAAACAAAGACATTATACAAATAAGTTTTGTGTTTACTCTAACAACGTAAGCATGATTTAGGAACTTTACAGTATTTTTTCCTGGTCTTAGTAGTTTACACAGGTTCACAAGTGCAAAAAAAAAATCTTGATAAGCATCAAAATGCACCGTCAAACTCATGCATGTTTCGGCTGGACCACCGGTCTGAGATAGTTGAGTAAAACATCACATTCTCCAGCAGCTTTGCGTTTTTTTCGCCTGTACTGCTATATAAACGGGGTAGGGCTACTTCTGTAAAATACTTTCGGCTTGGGAGCTCATATTTGAGATCGATTGTTTTTAAGCAACTTTTCAACAGTGTAAATGGGCGCCATATCTTTGGCGATATGAAATGTCACCGCACCTGTAATTTAATTCCATCGGGGTCCCTTCTTATCGTATGGTACGCAACGCGAAAATTACGCTGCCAGTGTTATCTGCTTTTTTGTGGGTTTTTGGAAGCTGTCGCTTGCTTGCGCTTCTTGCATAGCTTGGCACTCCGTCCATTCCGGTGCGTGCTTCTGACAAAGATGCTGAAATAAATTTGTTGTGCTGCTACCTTTAGTAGCCAACGACTTGAAACAAACTTTACAGAGGACAGTAGTTTGTTCAGTGTCGGACTAAGTGAAACCAAACCACTTCCAAATGACGGAGGTGACGCTGCCGGTTTTCGAGATGAGCTCCTCACTTGTTGACGCATGTACTGCCATTTTTCTATTTTCTGCTGGTCTCCGAAGGGGTGGGAAGCCTTGACAGCAGTCTGGTTTGCTATAATTTAATGTACCTCACAATTTAAAAAAAATAAATAAATAAAATATTTTGTGAGCATCGTTTACTCAGTGATATTGACCTGAAGCTACAAAAAAATCGATGTGAATCCCGATTTTCATTTTTCACATCGTCTTAAACAAAAAATTCAAATTAATTGATAAAATCGATTTATCGCCCAGCTCTAGATCATAGTTTCGATAAACAAGTAGCAAACCGTGCCATTTTCTTGTACAGTGACATCTGAGCATTTGACATAGTCTTCATTGACTGCTTAAATGATTGGATAAACTGCTCTGTGAGCCTATTTGTGACAGGATGGTAAGGTACAGTAGTGGGAATGTTTGATGCCATTTTTTTTTTTGATAAATAACTTGAATTCTTCAGATGTAAACTGACTCCCATTATTGCTAACCAGTTGTTCTGGTAACCCTGTTCTTGCAAACAGAGTGCGGAGGACATCAACTGTTTTTGCTGATGTGGCATTTTTCAGCATGAAGATCTCAGGCCATTCTGAATATGCATCAATGACGACCAAGACCATTCGATCTAGGAAAGGCCCTGCATAGTCCACATGGATTCTTTGCCATGCAGTTGGCCACTCCCAGCTGTGGACAGGAGCTAGTGGAGGTTGCTTATGTATCAACTGACATCCGAAGCATGACTTGGCTAAATCCTCCATTTGGTAATCAATACCTGGCCACCAGACGTAGCTTCTAGCAAGGCTCTTCATTTTAACAACACCCATGTGTCCCTCGTGAAGCGCCTCTAGTACTTTAGTGCGCAATTTGGGTGGCACTACAACCCTGATGCCTCACATGGTGCAACCATAGCATACAGATAGCTGTTCATGTCGACTAAAATAGTCAGGCAAGTCCAATGTATCTCTAGTAGGCCACCCCTCCATTGTTAGCTGCAAAACCTTTGCCATCGTTGGATCTCGACCAGTCTCTAGTTTGATTTGAGCACTGGTGATGGGCAAATTCTACATCTGAGTCAGGTGGAACATCTCAACCGGATCTGTGGATGTAGAGTTGCCCAGTTGTTCACATGGCAGCCATGAGAGTCCATCAGCATTGCCATGTTGCGTTGTGCTCTTGTACTCTATCACACAGTCATGTGCGCCTAAGAACAACGCCCATCTCTGTAAACGTACTGTAGTCATAGCCAGGACAGATTTCCAGGGGTAAAAAATGGCCACTAGGGGTTGGTGATCCGTAACTAATGTGAAATGTTTGCCATATAAATATTGGTGAAATTTCTTAACGCCCCATACGAGGCTCAGCCCCTCTCTATCAATTTGGGCGTAATTCTTTTCAGCGGCATTCAACGGCCGAGAGGCAAAGGCAAAAGGCGATCTTAGCCTGGGATTTGTGGAGACCCTCTTGGTCAATTCTATGACCACAGTATTCAATGGAGTCTTTAAAGAACTTGCATTTGTCTTTGTTTGCTCTAAGTCCGCAATCAGCCAAACTAGTTAGTACTGCTTTGAGATTCGCTAGGTGGGAGCTCTCATCAGGGCTCGTTATAATTATATCGTCTAAATAGCACTGGGTGCCCGGGATGCCCTGTAGGACCTGATCCATGGCTCGCTGCCATACTGCAGGAGCAGACGCAACCCCGAAAACCAGTCTATTGTACTGGAAAATGCCTTTGTGGGTATTTATTGTCAAACCCTTTTTTGATGCAACATCCAATTCCATTTGTAAATAAGCTTGAGCCAAATTTTTGAAAAACGCTGGCCAGCAGCCAGTGAAGCAAAAATGTCTTCAATGCGGGGTAACAGGTATTGGTCTGCGTGAAGGACCAAATTGAGTGTGACCTTAAAGTCACCACATAGCCTTATTCCACCATTTCTCTTCACCACTGGTACAATCGGTGTTGCCCAATCTGACCATTCAACCCAAAACAGGATGTCTTGCTCTTCCAGTCGTTTGAGTTCAGCCTTCACCTTTGGACGCAATGTTTAGGGAACAGGATGGCCCTTTTGGTGTTGCCTTTTCATCTACCGTTAAGTGCGCCTTTATCTGCTTAAGAGTTCCAATGCCCTCCTGAAATACTGGAGCTGTGCGTTGGAGTAGTAGATTTAGCTTTTGCTGTGCTGCTATGGAACTCACGGTTGAATTGAGCTGCACGGCCTTAACCGACTACCAGTTAAGCTGGATCAATTGCAGCCAATCCCATCCAAATAAGGGAACACCCCCTCGTGGCAGTACATACAAATCCAGTATTCTCCTTTTATTTTCATATCTGACTCTGACCTTAATTTTACCCACTGGTGCCACCTTCTCCCCTGTATGTTTTCAGCAGCGCTGGAGTACGTCTCAATTTGACATTTGCAAAGTTGTCTTTGTAATCTTTCAGTGATATGACCGATAAGGCTCCAGTTCCATTTTCAATTTCTTCCCTTCAATTATTGGAGTCACCCAAATTACTTTCCCCTCACTTTCTCTCATAGAGTGGAGTTCTAAATGGGCCAGTGCAGACACAGCATCATCCGAGTCCTGTGATTCACCTGTGTCTATGTCATTCAGTTGATTCACGGTTTTAGCTGGTTTTCCGATTTCCCCCTTTGTCTCATTTTGTCTCATTCTACACATTCTCTGTATGTGTCCCTTGCGGTCACACACGTTGCAGTTTTTGTCACGAAACCAACAGTGCACTTGGTCCTGCGAAGTTTTCCCACATCTAAAGCAAGGACTCCGTTTAACGTGGCGATTAGCTGCCAACTTGTGCACAGCGCCTTCCGTAGGGACTCCCTGTTGCAATTCCCGTGCGTCTTTTCATGCAGTTTCCATTGCTACAGCAATTTCTAATGCCTTCGCTAACGTCAAGTCCTTCTCCGTAAGGGGTCGTCTCTGTACGCCGTCGTTATATACAGCGCACAGCAGCCTGTCTCGAAGCGCGTCGGACAAACCCGCGCCAAAATTCCCGCGTTCAGCGAGTCACCTCAGCGCAGCTGTGTAGTTTAAAATGGACTCATTCCGTTGCTGAGTTCGGTCATGAAACCGGAATCTCTCCGCAATGATAAGCGGCTTCGGGTTAAAATGATCCCGCAGCAGTTGCGCTATCTCCTTAAACGATTTCTGCGCCGGCTTTTGTGGCGCTGTTAAACTATGCAGCGGATTATATATACCCACGACACTTACTGTAGCAGCACTGCTACTTTCCGGCCGTTTTCAACGTGGTTAGCTAAGCAGTGCTGCTCCAGCCGCTTAATATAAGTGTCCCATTCTTCCACACTTCCGTGAAAAACATCCATATGCCCAACAGGATGCTTACAGTAAAATTCCAAGCAGTTTTTTTTTTTGCGTTACAGTTGTTTACTCACGGCACCCTTGTGCTTCACCACCGGACGAACGTTAGCGAGCCAGCTAGCAGCCAGCGGGGCGAATCCAGGCAGGGAGCACAGTCCCGAAACTTTCAATAAAGCCTCGGCCAGAGAAACCCGTGAACTTCCAAGCTTTCGCGCGCGCGAACTCTCCTTTTACTCTTGTCGCCAATTCTGTTGTGTTTGTGCACTTTCACAACGGGGGAATCACTACAAAACACCAACGTTCAGGTAACGCAGCTTTTTCCTGGCCATCAGCCACACACTTACACTGCATCGCTATACGGCTCTACATGCATTACTTTTAATCACTGCGCAGATCCACACTACATATCATATCTTAATGCAACATAAAATAGTTCCAGTTAAATACATGAACATAACAATCACGAACCAGGATGTCTTGCTTTTCCTCTCACATTGTTAATCTTTCCCGCTCGTGTTCATTTCTTCTTTTCAACATCAGAAGGGTTCGTCCATTTCTTTCCACACAGGCCACTCAGGAACTTGTTCAATCCCTTGACATCTGGAGACTAGACTATTGTAATTCACTCCTAGCAGGTCTGCCACTGAGCACCATTGGTCCAGAATGCATCTGCCTGACTCCTTTACAGCCTTCCCAAGTTCTCTCACACCATATCATTGTTACGCTTCCTCCACTGGCTTCCTGTAGCTGACCGCATCAGATTAAAAACACTGATGCTCACCTACAAAGCCAAAACTGGACCAGCACCCTCCTACCTAAAAGAACTTATCTCACGCCGTACTGCACCATGCTCTCTCCAATCCTCCAGCACCGCTCAGCTGGTCCAACTATCTTTCAAGGCGCAAGGAAGACAAGCATCTAGACACTTGGTGGAATGAACTTCCCCTAAATGTCTGAACATTAGGTGTCTTCAAACGACAACTCGAAGCCTACCTCTTTTCGGAAATACTTGGATTAGCATTTCCAGGATTATACTCTTATTATTAAAAAAATTGTCTTACTTGCCAACAGAGTTCTTTAGAGTAATAGTATTCTTAGCCGGCTTCTATTGAACAAGTATCAGAATGTATTCACTGATGAGATGTCTAAGCACTTATGTAAGTCTCTCTGGTTAAGGGCGTCTCCCAAAAGCCTTATATGTAAAATGTAAATATTTAAATCTGACAAGTTATCGTCCAATCACGTCTTGTGTTTACATGTAGTCAGCCAACAGCGTGCCAGATAGACTCTTGCAGACGAACTCACAACAGATAGGAACAAATATGTTGTAAGATTTTAGGGTTTACTAACATTTTTGACTTTATTCACTTTACCTGCAAAAAAATGTTAGCGGATTTACAGTTAGCGGCACTAAGCTTAGCGAAAGCTAATCGAACTGCTAACAGTTTTCAATGTTAGCGGAAATGCTAATGAAAGAGTTAGCGGAACCCTGCCCACCACAGAGTCAAGAGTATTCCAGGTTTTAAGAGCCTTGCTCAGGGGCCTAACGGCAGCAACCATCTGCCGGCCTCAGCATTTAAGTTGATGACTTTCTGATCACAAGCACCAGTCCTAACCAGCTGAGACCTGAGAGACACTCCCCATACCACATCATGCCACAACCTCACTGGACACACATGCCTTTAGAAATAGCTGCCCTTTCCTTGAAACAGACTGACCAGATGAATTCTGATGAAAGTCATGATGCTTAATGCATGATGCTTAAACTCTTAAAGTTAAAGTTAAACTTAATTGATTCTACCTTTGAAATCCAGTGAGTTTAGATGAAGGGGCAGTCATATGAAAGGAGGATATTTAAGGCTTGTGACAATGGAGGAACGATTAGTGTATATGAGGTATAAAAGGCTGATAGGTATGCTGCTTTGAAGCTCTAGAATGATCCATCCAGCCAACTCAATATGGCTGGGGGAGAGCATTCAAGCCACCTCAGGTCAGCATTGCTGAGCACCCCTGCGAAACACTTAACAGCTTGTTGAGTTCATGCCCTGCTGAAAAAATCGAGGCTGGTCTGAGAGCATAAGGAAGCATGATATTATGAAAATGTTCCTAAAGTGTCTTTTCATGACATGGGAAAGGGTGGCAGCTAAAGAGTGACAGCTAAGGGGTGACAGCTTCCAGCAGCAGACGCTGATAAGACTGAGCCATTCATCAGACAAGGCTGGAGACCCACAACCTGCTGGTAATTTCAGTTAATTTCTACCATTATAAAGAATCCACGAAGCCAGAAAATTCATAACCATATCATTTATTAGTGAAAACGTTCATAATCCAAAAAAACAATACATATAAAATATTTTCCATTCTATCTGACAATATTAGGAATCAGCATAAATATTATAAATAACTGAATACATTTAAATAAATAAATATTTCTGATACTATCTGGGTCCTCGCTGGTGGTGTCCAGCACCTGCAACACAGCTGTTCTCATGAACGTCTAACACTGCCTTGTTTCAAAGGTTGTTTTGCATGTCACATGTGGAACAGTTCACCTTACAGATCGCTCCTCGTCCCCGAAGAATCAGGCTAAGGGGATACTCTCTAAAGGCGTTTTTTTTTATAGAGACAGCATGGCATTACCAGGAAACCTGCTTATCAGCTTCAAATGTTACATATTCTAAGCATGGAAGAAGTGAACTACTGGTCCGTTTGGGCTCGAACACAGTTTATAGATCCTTAAACAGCCAAGCAAAGTAATCCATCTGACAAAAAGCTGTCATCCCAGCTAAAAGAAGACTATTAAAATGTGACTTATGATTAGCCATGACAGAAATAAAGAAACCGAATGTAAATTAGAGGAACTGTTTTGCAGAGAATCTCCTACTATTATGGCCTTTAAAAAACTTTAATGAGAGGGTTTTTCAGACCGGCTGGAGAAAACGCGCCCCCCCACTTCCCTCCAACTTCCTCAGCCCATATTCCGCGGGCTGTTCAGGTGCTTGGAATGCACCTGCAGCGGGTCGTCGTAGAAACTGGAAATGACCGTCTCCCTGGAAACCGCTCGGCCCAGCTCAGGTAGCTCGACGTCCTGGTCCTGGTGCTGGTCCTGGTCCAGGTCCAGATCCAGGTCTGGGTACTGCATGGAATCAGAGCCCTCCCTGGGCTGGGGGTGCATACGGAGTGGGTCAGACAGGTCCACCTGGCGGTTCCTCCTCTCCCTGCGCAGGAGCCTCTCCAGGGGCACCGTGTTCCTCTCAGACAGGAACAGCGAGGAAGCGGGCAGGTTGTGCCCTTCCACAAACGGCTGCTTGGCCCCCTCCAGGTTGAGAACCATGCCGTTCCGACAGGAGTAGTAGACGTCCTTGTGGTTCTCCAGAAGCTTGTGGTGGAACAGGCATTCGTCTATGTTACAGACAATCTGAAACAAGGACACATTCAGTCATTAAATCCTGCTTTCCCTACGTGTAAAATAATCTAAAATTGGTCATCAAAGCTTTCATTCAAAGACGAAGCATTTCCATGGACACCTACAGAAGTGAAAGGATTTCCGTCTGCGTCCATGCACAAGTACAGGTTGCTCTTCACGCCGAATATCGCTACGCGGTCTCTGGCTTCTGACTTCAGTAAAATGACACCTGTTCGGGGGCGCAGAAAATACACGGGTCAAAAACATCCGGACCATTTCATGCAATTAACGCAATAAACAAATAAATAAATAAATAAAATAGACATGGAATGACTTACTGTAAGAAGTCCGTCTCGTGGTTTTCCTAACTTGGCCGCTCAGACTGATCTCCAGGTAGAAGTTGTTGATGTCCGAGGATGTCTGCAGGTGTACGTATCTTTTTGGGTTTCCCCAGTTAGACCCAAGCAGCGGGGAAGGATTGGGCATGGAGAGGACTAGCGTGAAGCTTGTTAATGCAGCCAGGCACAGCGTGATCATAGACGGATGCATGGCAAGGCTGGATGGACAACCGAGGCTGTTAAATCCCGACTTCTCCAAAGGCTGATCCAAGCCTGTCCACGTCGCAGCAGGAGATTGTTCTGATGTCCCAAGGGCTTGCGTGCGGCTATTTAAAGCCGCCGGGTGCCACTCCTTGCTCACATCTTTGCCCTCGCCCCCAGAGCAGATGTGGAGATCCCAGAGGACGCGGAATTAAGGAAATAAGCAAGGAAGGAGTGCATCGGGGTTCCGGCGCTGCCTGTTTACCTTTGGATGTAATTTGGCACAGTGGTTTTTCAGCAAGCAATTTCCGTGCCCCCATTCTCCTCAATCCGCCCCGACAAACCGAGGATATTGTGCAAACATACAGGGGCTATACTTAAGGGCGCTGCTGGACGCAGCGTGAGATTGTGTGCATTTTCTGTGCCAACTATAGTGCGGCCTTTCCTATAATAAAGCATATAGTAACACGACAGAAGAATTCGCTCGATTTTTAGAAAAAGTTTGAAACGCGGATGGAAAAGTTTTTTTCCTTTATAGATTATGCAAATAGGTATATCACGTGGATACTTTCTTTGCGCGAGGCGTTTTATTATAGTTTTGACATTATTATCTTTATTCTTCTTTCGAGTTTTATAAGCCTATCATATACTTAATCGCGGGACTGAAAAAAATATTATATATCTAATATATCTAATTGCGCAATACCTTGTATATAAATTACGGTGCGGGTATTACGAGATTACCGCAAATAGGCTATACAATAGTTGGACAAAACAAATATATCATTCTTTATTTATATAAATTATTGATACTGACTACTACCGCAAGTATTGTCATTTTTAAATGTACTTTTTCCACAGCTGAATTACGTCTGTGGCCAAAATTACACGTGGAAAAACTTCCGATTTTTAGTGATTGCGCAACTTTATTCAGCTGTTGCTCCAGTAACTTATTTAGACGTCCAGCGTTTGATATTTGTAAAACAATACATTGGACGATTCATTTTAATGAAGGCAATCTCTAAAAACTGGAATTGTTTCCACAGTTTTGGCCACTACTGTATGGGGCGAACAGTGGGCGCCGTTAGATCCTATCACTCGGGGCTGTAGCCCAGAAAATTTTAGGTTTACAATTTAGCCCCCGATCTTTTCAATAGCTAGAAACCCCCCTGGGGGCAAATATCTCCTCAGTCTAAAAGACACCGGTATGCGCGCCACGGTGAGGGTTTACGTCACTTATGCTTCACCGGTAGAGGGAGCCATAGCTTCAATTATGATGGCAGCTGACCATGTGGCTATCACGGACAATAACATAACTCGCATATTCTTAGAAGGCATGCATATATTGTTCATTTTTTATTTTATTTTATTTAGACTTTCTGAACTTCAGAATCCGCATAGAATCGCACAGAAAGCATTCTGAAGTGACTTTATTATGAGTATATGGTGAATTTTGAATTTTATTAAGTTCATTGATCTTAATGCCTTATGGACTTACATGACTTGGATTTACATGAGATAATTACTTGTTTTTTTAACTTTACATTCAAATTCCTCGTTGTTTGCAGGCGATTTGGGTAGTCAGTGATGTCACTGCATTTTCCCCATTGGTCGTGTGACAGCATTTCCAGGTTAGTCCAACATGACTGATTATTTGTGTTTGAGGGAGGAGGACAGGTATCCTGTGTGTCGCACAGCCCACACGTGCAAGGGAGCCCATCAGAACTTATATGCAGTGTGTGACTCTGTGGGTTAAGACTCTAGGCCTGTAACAGGAAGGGTGTCAGTTTAAATCACAGGGTGATTTCACTGTTTTTAAAATGCTATATGAATAAAGTTTACTTACTGCCAGAGCGAACGTAACATTCTGCGTATATCAATCCAAAACAAACATACACGTGTGAACAACCCATACAAAACAAACCTTTATTGTTGTTTTACAGTAGACTGCTGTGCATAGCACATACGTACAAAAATAAAAGGAAAACCATTTTTTCATATCAGAATTCTCGTGCTCGGAGACGTCTGCTGTTTCCTACTAATTTACAATCATCTTAACAAACCCAATCTAAGGCAGAAGGTGAGGTATATGTTGACAGAGAAGGGTGCTGGGGGGTGTTAGGGAGGTCTGCTGCGCTCAGTGCAGGAATTCAGAAGGTGAGAGGGGACACAGAAGCTGCAGGAACCCCCCTCCCAGTCACAGAGGCCCCCCCTGGCTGCGTTTGGACATCTTGCTCTGCGTGCGATTCCGTAGCACTCCGTAATCCACACTGACCCCTTTTAATGAGCTCAGTGTCTCAGCTTTTTTGTATATAATTTGGGAACGGGGTAAGATTCCTCATGAGGTGCTACAATGACCAGGAGGGGGGACGTGGGGGGGGGTCACCCACAGACACACACCATTGTCACTTCACACATTGATTGCTGTTCTGTTATATATGGACTGGAAACAACATCAACAACAACAAAAACAAAAATCAGAAATAAATACATCAATCATAAAACCTTATATTAGCTTCCCTTAACATCGACTATATATCACGCTTCCATTTTAATATGTGAAAACAAGAGCATCTGAAAGGAACAATCAGAAATGTCAAGTATGGCGTCACACAGCTATGAAAACGAGAAATTCCTAATCGCCAGGGGGCTTAGGCACTGTTATGCCTCTTGAGACAGGTGTGCAACGCAAATTAATAATAATCAGCTGACATTCACCACCCACCCGCCCGCCCCCTCCCAACCCTGCGCGCGACCCTCCGAGGCCACATCGCCGGCCTTACCCCCCCGCTCAGAGGCCCCCGTCCCCCCCCGCGTGCACCGCCCCCAGCAGCGGGGCACCCCCCCACCCCCCCCCACGCCCCGGGGGGGGGGGGTGTCAGTCACAGCACAACACGATTCAAATCGCTCATACAT
>JAODKC010000064.1:20833391-20853109 GCA_026777985.1 Mormyrops attenuatus
AAGGAAACATTATACCTATGGTAATAATCATCAAAAATACACACTCTTTGGTGTGTCTTCTAATCTAGTCTTAAGCACAAGCTAACTGTTTTATTAATATAATATATAAATATTATAGCCTAACAGATTCGTTGAAGTTTATGGGCCATTGTAAACGTCAAAAAAAGGACAGATGAAAGAGATTATGCTCTTTAAAGCTGTCTTTAAATTGCATAGCTATAGATCGATATCAGCTTCATCGTTTATCCCAGAGAAGGCAGCTCTTAGGATTATCTGCGGTGTAAAAGCTTCCCAAAAATACGGGGATCCGTGCACCTTGCGCCTAGAAGATAGGGCTACCTTGTGCGGCACGCAGACTCACGGTAAAAAAAAAAGAAGAAACTATTAACATTACGTGGAATACACCTTGCTTCGCCTGCCTCTGTTCTTGCAAGCCTTTATATATAAATCGAGGTGGATTTTTTTGCGTCAAGAGCAGTAACAATGTGACAAAACGCGAAGTGAACACTCGGTTAAGCCGTCATCTGAAAAATTACTAGGCTGCTCGGGAAGATACTTTGTCATCCCCCCAAAGGCGGGTGGGCGTAACTATTTTACGTAAAGCTGCCTTCTCTGAAAGGTGATTTCGCTAAAATGTCCCTTGTTAAAGTTAACACTGACGAAGGCAAAATGCTCGTTTTGATCCCACAGCTGTCACAAAAGCGGGACACGAAAAGGATGCCTTCCACATGCCCATTTGTCATAGTTCCAGCTGATCGTCAACACTATAAGACTGACGATGAATTATTAAGGGAATAAATTATTCATAAAGGAAAGCTCGCCTTGTGCATACTGAATATCTGTGACACGCTTTATTTTTTCTTAACACGTAAACAAACAAGAAAACAATTTTACAGGCCCGATTAAAATTATTAATACGTACAATCGGCTAGATGTGCAATTCATTTGCAACCAATTCGCACACTACACGCACGGACATTTTTGTCAAACGTGCTCCCCAACACGGATCTAGCCGGCGATACGCTACCCCCCAAAGCTGATCACTCACTCTCTCCAAACCGCAAGCCGGTAACAGCGAAAGGAATAACAGTTATGCACACCTACCGTGCCGTATAACCTTCCTCTGCTACTCATTGCGACATACAGGTCACTCCTGACTCCATGCAAGCTAACCACTCCTCGCTCTACCGTGGAGATCTCTATTAGACCTAGTTGGAGAAAAATATCAGGCGTTATACTTTGCAAAGGAAACCGGTCAGGTTGACACAATGTACGGTCGCCAGAGGAAACAATAGCAGACACGCACTATGATGTGGGTGTAACCTTGCAGGCTGCAGGTCTGATCGCGTCGCCTTTGTTCTGAATATATTTCAACCAGGAAGATGTGACTAAACACAAGAAAATCTCCTATATCTACAGATTCGGACGTGCATGACTGGCCGTTTCTGGGCCGCAAAAAGATCCCGTGTAAAAATAAGTTGGCGTCTAAATTCGTCCAAGCATTCATGTCATGTTTGAGCCTGGAAAGATATTTAGCACTGATGGATACTAGTTTTTTAATAGATATATCTTTAGGAGACATCTAATGCTGACTTAACGGCCGATTAAATATTATGCAAAATAACGAGGATACAGATGCTCTTCAAGTTGTAATTACTTGCGACCACTCATAGCATGTGTCCTCTATTGCATTACATTTCTGGATGCAACTCACTGTACTGGTTCTCATTATGTACACCGTTTATCCTGCCGTCTGGAAGGATCTGAAGGTGGAACCCGATGCCCACGTTGCAGTACAGCCTCCGCACTCTCTTGATGCCCAGCAAATAGTCACTCTCCCAGTTCAGGTCCGATTTCTCCCCCGAGATCCCCAGAATGGAGCGGGAGAACAGGGTCTCCCATCTTTTCTCCAGTAAAGTTGCATTAGTCCTGCTCGAAATCGGATATGCTGACACAATCCCCAGCAGGAAGCCCAGGAGAACAATCGCAGTCAACGTCCAGTGCGTGCCGGCCTCGTAGGACATACTGATGAGGAGTCTTTGCGCAATGGCCATCCGGTTTACCTACGGGGCACGTGGTCAAAATTAATGGTCCTAAAAATACCACTCTTCTTGTTTTTCTTTCTTCGGCATGGTGGCACAGGCTTATTTTTGGAAGGCAGATCAGGATTTCGGGCATGAAACGAAAGCCCGAGAGCGGAGAAGAAAAAGGAGAGAGCGCGGCAGTGCTTGAGGTGGCGGTGGTGGTGATTATCATGTTGTGCCGCTCCGCTCCTCTCTCGGTGGGCAACGCTGGCCGTGGAGATTACCACTCACCAAAAATCTAAATCACCTTGCCACGCATCCGCATCTTTATATGACATCACTCTGACTTCAAACAAAGTAGGGGGGTGGGGGGGGAGAGAAAGTTGCAAGCCCGCAAGAGCTGAAGCGCTGAACTGCAATGCCAACTCTGCTGGGACGTCAATCGAGCGCTGTCATGCCGCATGTGAGACGGGGGAGAAGGGGAGCCTCATTGGATGGCGTTCAGCGATCATGGGATTTGATGGGCACTTTGGCAGAGTCCAAATTGGGCCGGCGGTCATATGTCAGACAGCCCGCTTCCTTATTTAGAAGGAAGGTGTAAAAACGGTGCAGCAGTCACCGGAGAGTAATGGCAGTCCCGTCAACCGCCTCCCGATTGTCCCGGAAGTCCGCGATATGTTAAAATTTCTCGCCCTGCAGGATTTGTGACAAAAAAGCAAAACGTATTCCCAATGGAAGTACCCTGAAATTTGAGGAGCCCCGTTTTGCTGTTTTCTCTCTCTCTCTCTCCTGTGCTGTGGTACAGATTAGAGCCGGGGGGAATGACCGTACGTCAGTGCATAGCGAGCCCTCCAGGCGCTCCTCCAGGTGCTGGGGGTGTCAGGGACGCGGCATGTACCGCGGCGACTCCAAAGCGCGGCGCTGTTTAAAGGGGAATATATACGCGAGAGCTGGATGTGCGATACCTCCGAGGCGTCCGTCCTACAAGTAGGCAGAGCAACTTTGAACCAAGAGATGCAGAATAAAAATATCTATAGCATAAATATTGCCCAGTCGTGAAAACTGTAATAAACAGACCGTTTCGAGTAGACATCATCCACAAAAAGCATTAAATTGCAGCCGACGGCACAAAATACAGTGTCTGTGCGCACGTAGACACAAATAAGTATCATATTAATTAGTGTTCATTCTAGTTCAGCACACGATCGTTCTGACATGTTCGTAATGAGCCGTTTTCTTTTGGAAAATCCCCAAATTTAGATAGGTGAGCCGTCTATCTGAATCTGTGAGCAGGTTAAAAGGATGTAATTAGATTGGATTGGCATGACAAACCAAAATCGCATTCAGATGACAGAAAAAACGGATCTTATGTTAAATAGATCGTGGGAAAAAAAAAAGTTATAGCCTATAAAAAAATTAGAAGGACTTTAGTTAACAAAGTGGTTAAGAAGCTTCACATCCAGAGCAAAGCAGGTGACGTTAAATGTCAGTATGATCGTACTATTATTATTATTATTATTTTGCTTTAACGGGCTACCCAGAAACAAGACGCCAAAATATATTTTATAGAAACTGTTTGCTGAAATTAAGTTTATTCTGGACTAAATATTGTCACCTCCCAAATCCCAAATGTATTAAATTGACATATATTAACATTTGTCTTAATGTCACGTTTCCATAGAAAAAGACGTTGCACCTTCAACTTACAGACCGCTTGAAACTTGCAGGTTTTATTGATCGCAATGAATTAGACCATAAAATGGAAAAAAAATGTAATGAAAGGTCATGAAATGAAAAAAACGACGCCAGATATATTTCCAGACCACATTTGCTTTAGGAAAAAAGTGAAATTCGTTTGTTATATTCTTCTCAGCCTACAAGGCAAAATGAAATTTAACACATTTTAATATAGACCTGTTCTGTATTAAGTTCAAAATCCACCGGTCTGCATGACAGTTCATTTCAAAATAAGTGGCGTGAAGCTGTGTGCATCAATACGTTTATATATATTTACATTTAAATTCACTTATAGATGGAAGCTTAAACACCGGAATGATTTACAGAAACAAAAATTGAAAAACACCTTTATCAAGAAATTTGAATGGAAAATGCATAGTTCGAAAACAGAGAAACTTTTAAGTCTGTACTTCAGTTTAATACTACTGATTATCTGTCTTTGAAGCACCGAATTACATTTTAGCCCAGAAAGTTCCTAAGGAGGAGAGAAGCCAGTGCAGCCTCGTGCATGACAGCCCTTCATTAACAAAGCTGCCGGCATCGTCGCAGCTTCCCAGTCCAGCCTTTGCCTTCCCATAATGGAAAGACACGTTTGATAGATGGGGCAAATCACCAAAGACGGTGCACTCATTAACCAATCCGCTGAAATACGCGCTTGCTCTTTCCAGCGGTCTTTTTTCATATTTATTTTCATAAAAAATAAATAGATGTAAGCCGACACTAGTGATGCCACTCGGCGTTATTTTAAAATAATAATCATGGCCTCAAAGAGGCAACATTTTAAAAAGCCACTATATGATATGGAAATTACTGCTTGAAACTTTATAGGCTATTGACCGTATATTACTGCAGAAACATAAAAAAACCTTTTACATGTCCCACCCAACCTACTGATAGTAATCAATACTGCTCTGTAGTATATAATTAAGTGATAATTATTGTAATTATGTGGGTTTTTCGGGCAGAAGCCGTTGATAACTTACAGAAGCGAAGAATTTCAAGTTCAATTACAAGTTACGTGACCTACAGACAATGGCGCTATTAATTTCCTTACACACAGCTGTGTGATTGGTTTCCTCTGGCCCAGCATTGGTGTTGGTACTTATTTGTGCGTACCCTTGCATCAATTCGACGTCTAAAGACTCCTCCGGGAGGGAAAAAGAGAATGCTGAATACTCAGATAATTTATACTGCGTAAAGCAAACGGAAGGGCGTAGTAATAGTAATGGATTTCTCTCCTAAACAATCGAGAAAACCAATAAGGCAAAATACTTTGTGTCAATATGATTCTATAATTAATAAATAAATATTTACAAAAATACATTTTTTCAGGCACTTCCCAAAATATATTTTATAGGGTTAGAAAATAAATGATTATAGACAATACAATGCAGTCTGAGGAAACACGCGTACAATACATACAATACAGTATTAGTACAGTGTTACTTGGAATATAATATTGTAAATATTCATTGAAAGGAATGCGTACTACAGCTGAGACACACGACATTAAGGATTGGCCAGACATAAGGACAATTTGAACACAAGGTAACCGCCTCCACTTTAGCTACAGCTGAACAATCCTCTTTATGAAGATGCATTTTAAATACGTTTTCTCCTTGCGGTCCAAATATCAGTTCAGTTTATTGAAAGTGCATAGAATCGTTTTGATGACTCTGGTAAGAGCAGGCCGGGGCGAGACAGTAACCCAGCCACAAAGGGCAGGGTGGTTTCTCATCAGACCCACAATCCCGCTGGCCAGGGTTCTAACTGTTGTCACATGACAGGGTTGTCACATGACCAGCCAGTCCACACTCCCATAGCCTGACCACTCCTGACCTTTGAAGTAAAACATACAAGTACACGATCTGCAGGATGGCAGGAGACAAAAAAAAAAGCTACAACTGAACTTCAGGACAAGACTCATCCCATGACTTGGCTGTTGCCCGGACAACTGTGAGCAGGACATTTCAGTGCTCCGCTCTCCGCCATCTGATGGGATTTAACACAGAAGCCAAGAGGCAGCTTCGTTCATTATGCTGGGCTTTCAAGCCATTTCCCTGAAACTGATTCATGCTCCACTTTAACACAACTAACAATTAACAATAAAACCAGACCACAAGCGCACAACACCTGCGTAATATTAAGTCTGGTCCTGATACCCTTTACACAGCAGATGTATGATATTGTAACAGGTTAAGTTTGAAGATTTTTGAAGCCTTTTGTCAGAAATACCACAGACTTACTCATAGCCTCTTCCAAAAAAGGTTGTGTAATGAATTCCCACAGGGATATAATCATTTGCACACAAAATATATACAGCATTACGGCTCTTTACGTTAAACTGTACTGAAATGAAACAGTCGTGTCTGCTTCCTAATTCATCCTGGTGTATAAATACATGTACAAAGTGGGAACCTGAAATGTCACCGGTCACTGTTTTCTGTCCCTCAGGGTGCTGGTGGTTATCAACACCGATCCCTTCGCCATGGCAACCAACCTGAGGTAAACAGCAAGCAGTCTGAGCCAGAAATGGGTTTCCCCGACTCGGCTTTTTTCAGGAGCGGCACCCACAAGGGCTGGGGGGGGTCAACTCCCACGAGTGTCAACTGTCGTTAAGCACTGAATTACACCCTGCTACTGGCAGACTGGATGATAACCATGTTGATTTGGGCTCTTCCTACAGTTTTAGGGTCTTTAAAGTGGACTATTTCTGGTGTGTGGGGTACACCAGGTAATGGGGGAGGGGGGGTTATGTTAAAAACAGCAGGGAGGAGGTGGGAGAGTGTTACAGGGTCGCAACTCAGAGAAACACCCATACAGAACTTTGATATATATAAAAACAAATAAATATCTAAGGGAGGATTGAGTCTCCATGGTAACAGTGACAGCATGTGACCCTTATGTTGAAAGAGCAATGGCCAAGTAAACAGCAGACATACTTCTTTCCCCCTTGGCCTCCTCTCAGTTCCTGAGGTCCTTCTGCTCGAAGACGACGTGGCCCACCAGGTAGATGGCGACGGAGCCGAAGATGGCGGACGAAGCCATGTAGGTGGTGACGGACTCCGTGAGCTGGACGATCATCCCCATGAAGAGCGTGGGGAAGACCTGCGACAGGAGGAAGGTGCTGTCCAGCATGGCAAAGTCCAGACCCACTCCGCGCTTCCCGTGATCCTCCGCTGGGGGAGGAGCCGGGGCCACTGCAGGGCCGTTCAGGGGCCCGGAGTGTCCAGCGGTGTCCCCCACGAAGAACGTGGCCCTGTTGGCATTGCAGAGTACGTGGCTCAGCTCCCCGTTGGCGCCCTCTGCAGTCAAACACCCCACCTCATGTGAGGCCAGGCTTCCATTCCTTTTACTGTATTTCGGTTGTTTTTTTGGCATGTAAATCTGAAAAGGAGGAAAAAAACATTTGATCGGTTTTAGAAAACCATGCAACTAAGCAGCGTTGACATACAGGATACAATGTCTCAGGTCTGTGGGCCTAAGCTTAACTTTACAGTCATGGATTGTGACGAGGGCGGAGTGCAGGGGACAGATGTAGGCCCACCTCCTCTTCCTTGTGGTAATGGCAGGTGAGTGTGTAGGGCAGCGTCTGCAGCGTGGCGTAGGCGAAGCCGGTGAGCGCAGACATGGCGGTGACCAGTGCCACGCTCTTGGACAGGCAGATGACCAGAGCGGAGGCCGTGAAGCTCGCCATGCTGCCCAGGTAGACGCGGCGCGTCCCAAAGCGGCGCACCAGCCGGCTCATGGCCAGCGAGAAGACGGTGGAGGTGGCGCACTGCAGGAAGAGGCCCAGGCTGCCCATACGGATCCCTGGAGGGGACAGAAAAGGTCACGGGAACAGAATTCAGAAACTGCAATAATGGCAGATCTAGCAATGTCCATGTCGACTTCTGTCTTTAAACATTATTAATTAATGAAACTCAAAAAACGGGTCTGAAATAGCCACACAACAGGCAGGACAGCGTCTTAAAGCACATATCAGGGTGTTTAATTCATCGGAATAACTGAACGGCCTTGGAGAGAGAATCTTCCTGGTCACCAAACCATTTGGGGAATCTGGCTAGCAGGAAAACAGGAAGCGCGTTTTCTCAGGGATTGTTCTCTCCCTGAGCCTGAGATGCTGAAGAGGGTATCAGCATAACACAGACCCCCCCCCCCCGGGACAGGCCCCCGTCAGCGCCATCGGCAGATGAGACTGACAGGCCCTGACAGCGTCACCGATCCCTCTTCCTGATGTCTGTCTGACGTCTGCTGACCACACAATGTCCTGCACTGACACGGCGGGCAGACAGGGAATGCAGCACAGGACTAACACAGAAATCTACACTGACACTAAGTCCATGTGCAATTCCTTTGTGCTTGCACGCGGACAATAAAGTTCTTGAATCTTGGATGTGCATGTGTGGGGAAATCTCAAATAAACCCGATTCAAGAAGCCTCAATGAGTACAAACAGAGGGTAAAGATAAGTTAAAACTGACAGCGATGTTATGCCTGACACACACACCACCTCACTCGCTTAGTGGTGTTTGGCTCAGCAGGTTAGAAAGCTGCCTGTGATCGGAAGCTTGGTGGTTCGAATCCCAGGGTCAGCAGAGTGATAACACTGTTAACCCCAAATCGTTCTAAGAACTGTCTGCCGCTGTTTCTGAAATGTTTGTCGCTTCGAATAAAAGTGTTTGCTAAAGATGTAAATGCACAAAAACACAGATGATGTCACTGCCCTCAGAGTGTGGTGAGCGTTACCTGCACAAGTGTGTTAATGCGTCTGTGTGTACAGATGATAAAACGACATTTCAGAGCTTCATGGGAGGAGCAGAAGTAGGAGTGGAGGAGCTGCCCCCGAACAGGTCTCCTTCCCCAAGCTCCTGTGGGATCTGCATTGTTCCAGAAATTTCCATTGCCTTATCTGCCACGGCTTCCCCTGGGGGTGGGCCTCCGGGGCTGCCACGGCATTGCCCATATTCACACGTGTGTTTCTGGCTGCCTGTTGCACACCCCCTGACTGCAGGGAACACGAGCATTCAGCTCCATGGGAATCAGCGGTGAGGGAGGGAATCACAAGGACAGGCTGACACAATAAACACACCAGCAAGGTAGGAATGTGTAAAAATAAATAAAATAACGGAAAAAAAAGAGGAATGATTCAGAGTAGAATGACGGCTGCACCTGTCAGTGTGTAAAGATCCTGTCAGGGTCTTTATGGTGAAGGCAGCGGCTGTGCAGAAAGCGGCCAGGTGGGGGCGCCACAGACAGGGGGAGGAGAGAGGGGAATGTGCGGGGGGGGCACAGAGAGTGGGTGGAAATGGGAGTACAGAGGGCAACGTACAAAATGAGGCAATTACGCGCTAGCTAATAGAAGGCAAAGCACGATGCGAGGCAATTAGGCGCTAGCTAAGACAGGAGTGGTGGCGGGAGCGACCTTCATCGTAGCGCTGCCTGGACGCCGTCCCGGGGGCTGCGCTGGGCACACCCTCGTAGAGCCCCTCTCCCACAAAGTCCGTGTAGAAGAGGACGAATGACATGACGGCCATCCAACTGCAGAGCTGCGCCGCGCACAGTCGCCGCATCACCTGCGGCACGTGGCAGTAGCTGCGGTACAGAGCGGGGGTCACGGACCAGCAGGCACGCAGCAGGCACAGCAGTGGGCGTGGCCCCCGGAGGCGAGGCCGGCAGCGGGGCATCGAGCAGCAGGGGATTGGGAGTGCAGTGTAGCGGACAGCCTCCAGGGGGCGTGGCTCCAGGGCCATACTGCACGGTGGCTCCTCCACGGACACCTTCATGGTGATCAGGACGCTGGCCACGAAGATGAGGATGAGCACGGCAAAGAGGCTCTCCTCCTGGCCCCCCAGGTAAGTGGATAGCAGCCCCCCACTCCAGTCCAGGACTGGTAGGAGGTATCCCACGCAGCCCCCCAGGCTAACCATGAAAGAGAACATGGCGAAGGCCTGGCCACACGCTTCCTCCTCACTGTACAGGTCCGAGAGCAGCGCCTCCAGCGGCGTGAAGCACACCTGGCCGCAGAAATCCAGCAGGCCCACTCCGAGGATGAGCAGGCCCACCTGCAGGGGGCGCCCTCCGCGGCCCAGGCGGGTGGCCAGCACATCAGCGTGCGGGATGATGAGGAGAGACAGCAACACGCCCAGCGAGAGCAGCCAGATGAAGGGTCGACGGCGGCCATAGCTACTGACGCAGCGGTCGCTGGCAGAGCCGATTAGCGGGATGAAGAGGAGCCCCAGCACTGGCCCGATACCTGCAGCAGAGCAGTAAAGGGTGGTGAGCAAGAGCGCAGGGAACCCCCCAGAGGTAAAACTGCATAACGACAAGCAAAACATACCAAGAAAGTTTACGACAGTCCAAATTTTAAGTCTTATTTTTGCACCAAGAAGAGAATGGAGTTGGGTTTTATTTCATCACTTGCTCTGTAAAATGAAGCCGTATGGATTTAGGCAGGACAGGAAGGAGAGAGGGCGGCAGTGAAGCGTTTTACAAACTAATAACGTGTCAGCGTCCGGACTAATTGGAGAGGCCCCGCGGGAGAGCTTGTCCGTTCACATCCCCTCTGGGTGGTGCAGGACGGAAGCCCCATGGCCAACAAATGGTGCCGGAAATGCTGAGACGCGTCCACATGTCATGCAAGAGGGTTTGGGTGGAGAAGGTCTGTCGACAGCAGACTCTATTGGGTGGTTGTTAATGCTCCATATTTCAGTCTGTTGTAAGAGGTTCCTTTACCCTCCTGAGAGACACAGACTAGAAGCTAATATTTGTCTCAATTTGATTAATTCATTTTATGTATAACCTGCTCCTATTCTGCCAGCTCACTCTCATTGTGGAATACCACAGTGTGGCCTGACACACACTCAGAGAACAGATTCACACACACACACACACACACACACACACACACACACATAAACACACACACAGCCAGCTGGTCAAACTGTCATCACAGCCCGCAAGCAGGCCACACGCGCAGACCTCAGATCAATTTCCACCACAAAGTACATCTTCAGCATGACCTTGTGACGAAGGGGTTACCATGGGAACACCCCCCACTGCTCTGAGACAGCCTGATGGGACACGACAGAGTGCTACCCCTACCCACTGGAATAAACTCCACCTGGAAACATCAACCTCCGGCTGCAGCCACCAACAGGGGGCGCCACATGTTACTGCACCACTGGAGGCATTTCATGTTTGCATTTACTGGCTGCTTTTGTTTAGTAACTGGTGAGAGGGGAAAATCTGCCAGCTTAGATCTATCCAGCGGCCCGGCTGAGGACCAGATGAAGGTCAGGAGTGTTTTAATATGTAAACCCACAGAAGCTGCGGGGAGGGGGGGTTACCTCTGCCGCACACTGCGTTCTCACCCTGTGAACCTCCACCTAAAGTGCCTTGCTGTGACAGGTGTATGTCCCTGCCCCCCCCCTTCATTTGGGACTGAAACGTTAAAAGGGAATGAGGAAGAGAGTCGAATGGGCTGAGGGTGCGAAAGTCTTCCAGCAGTCACTCCCTGTTTAACCTTCAGACGGCTTTTTGGCACGGCAACCATAACACACACACACATCAACTGACTTTTAAGGTAAAAAAAATGGTGATTGGGAAGGGAAGAAGCGAAGACAAGGGGCAGAACACAGAAGACGGCGGTGCCACCATCGCAGGGTGCTGTGGGGTCGAGCGCAGGCCCCCCAGGGGACTGGCCCGAGGCCCCGTGCCAGGCACTCAGGAGACAGCGGGCCGCTGTCCCAGACAGATCCAGGCCGCGCTGGAGGGGGCAGCCAGCTAGCCCAAGACGCACACCCCTCCCTTGCCCTGCTCAGCACACACACCCACACGGCTAAATACAAACAGTTCTGTGCAAAAATCTACAGCTGCGAAAGAAAATTATGTTTAAATCTTAATTTTGGTGCAGAACTATGGTCTGTTGAAGTGTGTTGAAGTGTATCAGGTTCACCACCTCAAAACCTTTCTGACACTATTTACAGTAACCATCCAAAATACCCACATATTTGTTGACTTGATCACTAACTTTCCACGTTTGAATATTCAATACCCCATCACCTTATCTAACTAATTAAATTAACGAGTTAAGATATCAATAACTTTTTAGAGAGCAGAAAAGAGAAGAAATTGTTATTCATTTTTATTGTGCTATTATTTTATTTCATACATTCTAGTTTTAAATTTAGTTTAACATAATTTTTCTGCGCGACCCACTGGGATAAGCGGTTTGGACAATGGATGGATGGATGGATAATTTTTCTGAGCAAATATCCACTTACTATGCTAATAAATGGCTTTAAACATTTAAACATTAAAATCTTTGACGGCCAAAAAACTTTTGCACAGCACTGTATACCCTCAAACACACACACCTAATACATGCAAACAGACACAAAGGACAGGATGGAGTCCACTCACACTCAGAAAAGCGCATGCAGAAACATTTTCCTTGGGATAAATAACATCTGTGCCCCAACCCGAGGGCGATGGTCTGCGTGTAGCCTAGCGGGGGCAGTGAGGACACCCCGACAGATGGTGAGGGGCTGCTGCCGTATCCATGGACACCTGGCTGCCCTCACACACACCACTTACTACGCGTAAACAGTCCCCGTTATCACCCCAAATCTCTGAAATCTCCAAGCTGCTACTGGGCCCTCAGCCCAAGGGCTACATCTGGCCAACATCTCTCAAGCCTCCTTCCAATTAGCACCTGACCACAGCCCAGATAAAGGGGCAGGTGAGCGACCTCTGACCCCCGGATCAGGCTGAGCGCCGCCTCGGGCTCCGGAGCAGCGCCTTCAGAACAAAGAGCTCTCAGATGCAGCTATAGCCTACTTTTTACTTTTACATTTAAAAGGAACTCTTTAAGATCTTTTTAAAAAGTACAGAAAAGGACTTCCAGACTGTGTTTTCTGGTATGGAACTTCTTTAATCTATAAAACAATGTTGACAGAAAAATGATTGATTTAAAAACTGATTAAAATTAACATAACTGAGTTAATCACAAGGAGAACAATGAAAACTTACTAAGAGTCTGTTTCCCAGCAGGCAACATAAGACTTCGCTTTACAGCAGAGCTGCATGCAAGCACTCCAATTTGTTGATTTAACACATCGTTCAGCTCCTGCTCCTGCGCTGCTTACCCTCGTACCCGGGCATCCACCGAAGTCGAGCCACACTCACGCCTAGCTGACTCCTTGACAGCTGTATATCTGTAATGTGCTATTTGCCTCTGATACATTTACATTTTACTTAGCAGACGCTAAAGTGACATACAATTAAGAGAGCAGGATCAGACAGTCCCTGGAGCAAACGGGTGTTAAGGGCCCTGGTCAGGGGCTCGACAATGACGTCACTCTGTCCATCACAGGATTTGAACCAGTGACATTCGGATCATGGATACAGGATCCTGACCCACTGAGCTGCACAACAACCTCACTGAATAGTTGCTTTGGACAAAAGCATAAATAAGTTAATAAATGTAAAGGTATGAAGAGGAACCTGTGGGGGGGGGGGGGGGATATTTACACCCCAGTGATGGAGTCCCGCACACAAACACCCCCAACCTCCTTACCGAGGACCATGGTCATGTATCGCTCCTCCACCCCCGCCTCCAGCAGTAGGGGAGGCACATACGTGATTCCGGCCGCCACGCAGATCTCCAGCCCGCAGGTGAGTGAGTTGAGTAGGACGAGCCGCCCCTGGGCCCTCCATCCAGGCATCGCTGCCAGCTACGGACCCTTCCTGGGGGGCCGCGGAGCCCGGGGTGTTCGGGGCAGGGCCGGGAGAGCGACTGGTGGATGGCGACTCAATATCTCCAGGGGTTCCATACTTCTTGGGGCATACTGGATCTGGATCGGAGACGGAAAGAGAGGATAGGTTACTCGGTCCTAGATTAAAGCCACATTAAAAGTCCCAAGAGGATTTGACACAGAACTGGCAAAATATTCAGAGCAGACGCTTCAGCCCCCAAAGCTAACCAACAACAGAAGGCTTATGCTGGGAAACGGGGAACTCCGGATAGATTAGAAGCTGGCAGACAGAAAGACCAGCCAAAGAGCCAGGAAGACCCAAACTAGGGCTGCAACTAATGATTATTTTGATAATCGATTAATCTGCTGATTATTTTTTCGATTAATCGGGGGGGGCTAATTCGATTTCCAGCATTTTTTAATAACCCAGTCTGTCTTTGTACAAAGGTTGTTTTCAGCAACGCACATACAAAAAACAAATGTATGCTACATTAAGAGTATAAAAAATTTACATTTTGCAGCAGCTGAATCAATGTAATGAAATACACAAAATCTTGTTTTATTAAGTGCAGCCAGCATAGTGCTTTAGATAATGTATACGGTACTCCAGTTTTTTAATGTAAAAGCACAGACTACCGCTGCAGATACTAAGAATATTATTAAATAATTCTCTAATGTTATTTACTGTTGATACACATATTTGACAGGGGAGAGAGCACGCAAGCGAGTGTGTCTGCATTTATTACGGACAAACAAAGTAAACATTTATTGCGGAATAAAAGCCTTTTCGCATTTTACGCTAAAAATGCGCCGGCTTGTGCTCTCGTGAAACGCCATAGACTTTAGTGACTGAGCGACGCAAATAAGACGATTGGGGAACCCGTGAACGGCAGGCGGCAAATTTCGTTTTAAAACGTGTCCGGTTGTGTCCGCATACTACAGTGATGAACTGTAAATAAGATAATTAACATAAGGCTATTTAGTTTGTTTAATAAAAGGACAAGATATAAACCTGTTCTATACGAAAGGTAGCCTTAAATGACTTTTGTTGTGATCTGGCGCTATATAGAAAATAAAATTAAAGAAAATTAACTTGGGGCGCCCCCCTAATAGAATGGTAGGGTAAACACGTTGTGGTATATGTAGCCAAATTTGATAATAGCCGATTGTGTTGACATCTTTCCCAGACAACCACGACTTCACCTGCGTTCATGTACACACATGTGCGTGCGTGAAGGGGCGGGGCGCGTAACGCGGTCGGCAGTGACGTCATTGGTAGGCTTGAAGTTAGAAGTTATCCCATCCGACAGTAAACGGCTCATTAATAAGAATATTCTCAGAGTTGTGGTCTCGAAATAAAATCCCAGGTCCATGACGAGAACGAGTACAAATACGGCTGATTCAAAGACAAGATCGAGACCTTCAAAAACTGGTCTTACTACAACATTTGATATTACCATAAATTTCTATCGTGAAGAAATGAAGCAGTGGTAACAAGTGGTAACAAGATATTTAAGGTGGGTAAACTATATGCACAGCAGTAAAAACGGTGGGTAACTATTCATATCCTTAACATTAGTGATTTCAAAAAAGGTGAGTAAGCGCTGTTTTGTAAATTTAAAAGGTGCCTAAATGGCATTTATGTGCATTTACCCTTCACTACACCACTGAATGAAGGATTTGCGTT
This sequence comes from Mormyrops attenuatus, assembly GCA_026777985.1. NCBI lineage: Eukaryota > Metazoa > Chordata > Actinopteri > Osteoglossiformes > Mormyridae > Mormyrops > Mormyrops attenuatus. The sequence continues at coordinate 20,848,597 of JAODKC010000064.1, forward strand.
CTGAAGTAATCTGAATAATTGCATAAAATAATCCAAAAACTCCACAACGTCACATAATATATCAGTGTCTGTCCGACCTAACTTCAGCTAATTATCGTCAAATACTACCGTTTCTGGTAGAATTAAAACAAGACTCTGCTATGTCCGCCTCCGCCATTTTTCAAACGTTTTTTTCAATTCTCCCAGAATTCATCACGTAAGCTACTCAAGGCACGCCATTGGTTCTCGTCACATGTTTCTTTTATGGCGGTCGGCATCCAGCTTAATGGTGCCTTACTGCCACCGCGGCTTTGGTTAGCTTACTGCTCCCAAATTAGGAGGTAGCCACTGTACTTACGAGTATAATAACGAAGACCCAACTAATCGATTATTAAATTAGTTGCCGACTATTTCAATAATCGATTTTAATCGATCAGTTGTTGCAGCCCTAACCCAAACCCTAATAAGTATTAATGCTCCTCTCTGATTTTCAGCACATTGCCCAGGAGTGCAGAGGAGCTTCCAATCAGAGAGCATCGACCCTGTCAGTTCCACACCGTTTCAGGTATCTTTTCAGAGTGACAGTGACCAGCTTTCATTTCCGCTTCCAGCTCCTCAAACCCTGTCATTGAGTTCACCATACAGATTTATGTGTGTGGAAGGCAGCGGGAAGGGGACGTCATGACTGACACAAGCCTGCGGTCTCCAGCCGTTCCTCAGACAGGCCTTGGGTTGGGGAGGCCGCCACTGTTTACTAACACCACCCAACCCAGAGCCACAATGTCTGACAGACGGTCTGTAACCTCACACCCTGCAGCTTCCACTCCATCTGTCTATAACATTTCCCAGCTCCGAGACTTTCTCCAACGTACAGTAACCGTGACTCGAGAATCTGTCATTCGGAAGAATAGAAACTGGGTTGGCAAGGTAAAATATTATGTCCAGGTCGCATCATCAGGTCAAAACCCCCAAACTAGGGGCCCTGCTAAGCAATGGCCTCTCTTCATCCGCATCCCACCTGAGGAACAGGCTCCACATGCAACCTCTCTCACCCTGAGCAAATGAGTTCCTTTACCTCCTTGACCAGAGCTGACGTCTCCTACGAAGGATGACTTCAGGGGTAGCCATGCAGTCAATGCTGCACAAAACACCAAACAGCAACATTCTCTCTCCAAAAGTGTCTGTCGATCTGTATCTCTTTCTCTCTCACGCAAAGGCAGCTGCAGGAGCCACACAAACAAAAATGTGATTGAGACTAAACCTGATACGCTTCACTGATTTTACCCTTAACTTGAGAGTGACCTCAAAACAAAGCAGAATTGCAGTTTCTTTATTTACCAGATGCTTTTAGCCAAAATGACATAGAACTGAAAGGGTCAGACAGGCCCAGGAGTGAATGGGGGTAAAGGGACTCACTCAAGGACACAACAGAGAAATCACCAGAATCACAACTGGCCACCTTCTGATCACAGGCACAGACTCAAACCCACTGAGCCGCACACTGCCCCCAAAAGAAGCACCTTCCTCTGTGGTGGGATTCATACCCACGGCGCTGACATTACAGGAACCTACACCCAACGCCTCCCAAAGAACATTCCATATCAATGGAAAAAAGAGGCAAGGCTTGCAACAGTTGGCAAACTTGACACCAGCCTACGTAACGTCAACACAGGCCATAAACAGATAATTTGAAACCTTATTAAGTTTCATATCCCCAAAACAGGTGCCAGATCGCACTCAGGGAGTCTTTCAGAACAGAATCTGAAGAGATGCATCAGCACCGAATCAATCTGCTTTCAAAGTCATTAAAACAGAAAAAAATATATATTTTCATGGTTGTATGTCAGAGTATACAGGTCCATCCAGGACCGACCTGAAAACCGACAAGCAGGAACCGTGGGGGTGTGAAAAGGTGCGAGTCCCACTGGCCAATCCATCTTGGAGTTTGGAGCAAAGTTATTTCTTGAAGTGCAAAAATTAGCCTTTGTCTCCTGCCTCTTGCAGCCCGCCGTCCTGTGTGTGTGAATACTGTCGCTGGCTGTTGAGAGGAGAGCAGAAGTGCCAGACTCGCCCCCCCACACCTGTGGGAGAGAAGTGGGGAATAGGTGGAGAGTGCCGACAGCTCTACGACCCCCCAGATCCATCTCCACAGCAATGTAAATGTGCTGGGAAAAACCCCCCAGGAACACAACAGACGTTGCAGACTGGAAGCAGCAGGACGGGGGTGTGGCATTTCGCACCCGCCACGTCCCATTCCTGACTCTCAGAGGGTCCCTGAAAAGCGCCCATCAGGGGATCCCCCAAAGCCCCTGCAGCTTGTCCACTTCCACTCAGGCTAACCCCCCCAACCCTTTTCAGCATCCTTGACCAGTCAACCCCCCCTCCCAGTTTGCCCACAATTGCTGTGTTTATATTTCTTTGGGCCCCACTTTGGCTGCCAAGCCCCCCCTCCCCCGTCTTTTTTATCTCTCAATCTCCCCCCCCTTTCTGTATGCGTCTCTTTCTTGCTTCTTGCTGCCCCCCCCCCCCGAAACCCCCAACGATTGATCTTCCTGACAAAATGAAAAAGACTTTTGGAAATTGACACCTTTGATTTATGTCACTCAAACCCCAATTTTCTACAATCCATGGCCCAGGAAAATATTCCGGAGTTTGCTGGAGGTGGAACAGGGGAAGGGATTTGCGAGGGATTTGCCCCGCTGACCAAACATTAAGTTATTCGTCGAATGAAGTCGGCCAAAAGATTAGCCGCGGTTGACCACCAGCTAAAGTGCGGCGCACACACCTGCGCGGGAAACTCCTCAGCTCGCTTGCCTTAACCTGCTTGCCGTCACCTGCTTTCCATTCTGCCCAGTCTTATGGATTTTCCGGCCACAACCTCACCCTCAGAAAACAGGAACGGGCATTTGCGAGGGATGGATGTTTGTGTGAGCTTTTACACCAGCTCCTCTTCTCGCCATCAGCCCATTATCCAGCCTATTCAGCGAATGCCCCACAAATCTGCCTCAGTGGGCCTGAGGGGTGTCACCACATAAAACAGGCTTTGTGTACATTGTGCCTGGGTAACCCTATACACTGGGACACAAACCTCTTTCACTTACGCCTGTGTTAATGTGTGTTTAATACATGTGAGAAACACGGACGTATGCGGAGGACAACAGCGTGTCCGTGTAGTAGGGCAGGCGACATGGGATGCTCGAATGTCCACGTCCTGGAGTCGCCAACAGAAGCCCCAGGGCTGCTTCTGCCTCTGGAAGAATGGATGCAGCTCAGAAGTTCACCTTCACGTCCTCTTAGACAGCTGCTGGCAAGCAGACAGGAATCCAGCTACGCTGCACGCAGTGACCATCCAGTGTAGGTAATGTGGAAACCTACACAGCAAGCTTCCCAAAACACCTGAATCACCACCGCGCTTCCTCTAGTATGACTCCTGACATGGCCTCTCCCCTCAGATCATGTGACCAACAGCACAACTCAACTCAGATGGTTGGCCATGTTTCCCAGGAACCGACTGGCTCTCCGCATATACTGAGAAAGGTGATTCAGCGGCAGTACTGGAGTCCAGCTGTCTGTCGGACCTTGCGAGCGTCATTGACACCTTCGAGGAAGCTTTGGTACCTAAGGGTTGTATGACATCAAAGCATGTCTGCATACTGTTGTCAAATAACCTGCAAATTAAGTTCCTCAGAGTCCTTCACAAAACAGCCAACAAACTTACATCAGCAAGCATGACTTAGGCCAATCCCAGACCAGCCCAAACCGAAATGCAATGGGTCACAGATACATTAACCTCCAGAACCAGCACAAAATACTGTCACTGGAGCAGCAGTGAATCCGTTTGGGGTGAATGTTATTCAAAATGCTGCACAGTCTGCCTTTCTTCTGATTTATCAGGCAAGAAAACCCCACAAAGATATTCGGAGCTCCTGGTGAGTGTCAGGAGAGTGTCGGCGGGCAGGACGAGGCCACAGCACCGGGCCAACACTGACACTTACTGCGAGATCAGGCGTGGCGTGACACCGGACCAGCAAAGCGCAAGGTCACTCACGTGGCTGAGCGGAACAGCGACCTGTGGGCCGTCCTCGTCCCCCGCCGTACCGAACACCCCGCTTGCTGGGCTCCACGTGTGCAAGTTCCTCTCCCAGCTAAACTCCCCAGCTCCTCGTCAGCCAGGTCTCCAGCAGCCTGCTCTGGGTCTGGGAACCCACGCTTTTCCTTCTCTATTTTTACCACCCCCTTCTCCTCTCTCCCGCTCTCCTCTCTCAGTCTCCGCCTCCCTCTCTCCCTCCCTTTTCCCTTTCTGTCTCTCTATCCCTCCCACTCTTTCACTCCCCCCCCCCAACTTGTGAAAGGCGCTATACACCTGGGGGTCTCCACTCTCAGGGAAGGCAAACACAGACACTACCCAACAGGCTGCACTGAAACAAAGAGGGAATTCATATCAGCACCACTAAAGAATCGCCGGGGGGGGGGGGGGGGGGGGGGGGGGGGGGGGGGGGGGGGGGGGGGGGGGGGGGGGGGGGGGGGGGGGGGG